>CM065689.1:58121808-58339308 GCA_017654935.2 Phymorhynchus buccinoides | reverse complement strand
TGCGCATTATGCAAGTGATGTGAATAGTTGTGAAGATTTACTACTTTGTTTAAAACTGTTCCATGTAAACACACACAAAAAGTAATGTTTAATAACAAATCCTGTTGTCTTATATTATTGCATTCGTTGAACTTTCTTTTGGTAAGTTTTATTCATTTTCTGTGTATAAGTGATTTTGGAATATTTGGTCTCATTGATTTTGCATAATAGATTATTATTTAATAGTTGTTGTTAAGTTAGTGTTGTGTTTATGTCTTGTGGGAATATTTGAATTTAGAAAAAATGTGGATTCTCTACGATTTAAATTTAAAATCACCCTCTTTTGATGAAGAAACAATTCAAGTGTCAGTGCTTTGCTGTTAGTGCTGTGGAGATCTACTACAAGAATTAAGATGAGTTTTAGATAGCCTACACAGAGGAGAAACTCCCGATGGAAATTCGTTTATCATTTATCATCATTAACCGATTGCCTTTTTTTCTCCTTTCCGTTTCCTCATAGATAGGTGATGCTTTGCACACAAGTTCGGTTACATTTCAGACTCTTTGATAGGTTATGAATTGAGCCCCGGACGTCTTTATCACTGTATTAATTAATGAGTAATGCACAGTTGAGGTAGATATGGTCAGCAAATAGTGGACCTGTGCGTTAAGAAAGGGAGGAATGTTTTCAATATTTGGTTGTGTGTTGTAGGACTTGCGTTTTTGTTGCATGTGGTAGCCTCTCCCAACATTCACCTTTTTTGTTGTTCTGTTGTGATGACGCAATCACTATTACCATAAGGCCGGGTTCGCATTAGACGCGTAAGTTCCGTACGGAAAACCCTAAATAAGTGGAAGAAAGAAGGATAAAAGTTTACGTATATAGGGGAAATTCGGACACGTGCGCAAATCTTTTCCCTTCTTTGTTTCACTTATTTATGGATTGCGCACGGGTTTCTGCATGGAATATCCGCTTATGTGTTTACACGGCCTAACTGTGAGCATGACTTTCTAAACGACGGAGCTGCTCTTTCTATAGTGTATGCTAAGGTAGCTTTTGACCTGGAACGCTGTTTTTACTGGATAAGGCTCTAAGGAATTAAAAAAGTGACAAATAGGCACTGTTTCTCCCCTCCCCCCTCCTCTCCCTGGAAGTTCTGTGCTTGTAACTTCCTCTTATCTGTCCATCTCTTTGACTCTGCCTTTTCCCTTCGCTTACTGTCATCTACTATATCTCTGCCTTACTGGTCCATTCTCCTGTCTTTTTTTCAAGAAATTCTTACAAATATTGTCTCCAGCCGAAGACGGACATGCTGGGTCTATTTCTTAGCTAGGCGCATAACGGCAGTGTGATGCATCTGCGCTCATATGACAGGAAAGTGTCTGAGCGATCGATGATGAAGAAGAAGAAGAAGAAGGCAGCTTTTGGTCTGAAGCACTATTATTACTGGAGAAGGCTCTAAATAATTAAACTTGACTGATAGACACTCTAATTGGATGGGTGTTTTCAGCGTTGGCAGGTGACACAAGGACAGACAGGCACGAAGACAAGTTATTGTAATAATGCGACATTTGTTGTGATGCTTGCATCTGCTATGTACAGTCTTGATGGGTTTCCCCCTGAAATTCCATGTTGTATACATCTGCCTTCAACTTGACCTGTTATGCCATTTATGTCAGAGCAAAACGGCCAGAATAGTTTGCATGGCAGGCTGAGTCTGAATTAAAAGAAAAATAATACTTATATCAATGCAAACATTGACTTGGCCTAAAAATCGATTGAAATAAAAAATAAAAAAGTACATATTAGCCATGAACTGGGACCAACTGTTATTGTCCCATGCCCACATCATGTGGGAGGACTATGGTGTTTTTTATAGCTGTTTGTCTGTCTGTTTCTTCTGTTTTTATAATGTTTTTGCTGGTGAGTTTCCCAATTCTACGATTTTCGTCCCAATGTTTTTGCTGTTATTTCATGTTTGTATGGTACCTTGATGAAACATTGAAAGCATGTCATGCCGTGTCGTGTCGAAGATTGAGTGTTCTTCCCTTCTTGCTGGTTGCCCACAAAATCTTCTCGCTAAATTGCAGAAAATTCAGAACAATGCTGCTCGCCTTGTACTGAGGTGTTCCAAATTCTCTCACTCCACCCCAATGCTTGAATCTCTTCACTGGCTTCCTGTCGGAAGGCGTATCGAATGCAAGCTCTGCTCTGCTCTGTTGCAAATCCCTGAATGGTCTGGCTCCTTCTTATCTCGCTGATCTTCTGAACCTTTACACACCTCTTAGACAGTTACGCTCCTCTTCTGACACTTCTCTCCTCCAGATCCCTTGTTACCGCACCAAGACCCTTGGCGAACGCTCCTTCTCTTTCCAGGCCCCCTCTTCTTGGAATAGACTCCCTTTACCTCTCCGTTCTGCCAACTCCATTTCTTCATTTAAGTCTTCACTCAAAACTACTCTTTTCAAATCATAGCCTGCTATATTTCTTTTCAAAGTACTGTGCCCCTTCTATCTGCGTGTGTTTGTGTGCATGCGTGGTGTGTGTTGCGTGTGTGTGCGCGCGCGTGTGTGTGTGTGCGCGTGTGGTGCGTTCATGTGTGTGTTTGTGTGGGTGTGTCTGTTTAGTGCATGCGTGTGTCTGTGTTTAGTGCGTGTGTGTGCGTGCGCGCGCGCGTGTGTGTATAATATATTTTTGTCGTTTCTTTATTTATATTGCTTGCTTGTTTATTCATTTATTATTGTAAGCGCTTAGGGCTTTTTTTAAGATTAGGCGCTATAAATGCTAATTATTATTATTGCATGTCAGTGTACATTCGTATGTAACATGCATCATTTTGTGGGATATTGTGTCATTTTGTAGCAGCATCCAAAGCATGCCGTGTTTGATGTGTGTAGAGTTGTGTTGTAGTGACTGTTAAAGCGGAAGGGTCAGATAATACTGATTCAAGTTGCGCATTTTAATTTGTACGAAAAGGTTTAATCTTTTTGCTGTCAGCCATTTTTAGCCCAACATTTCTGTCCAACTTACCCAGGTAAAGAAAAGTTGGTGTCTTCAGTATTGTGAATCCCCCTATGACCTGCATCAAATAAGGCCTTTCTTCAATTCTCAAAATGAACGACATAAGGTCATTGAATAACAGATCCTTATTTCATGCCTTTAGTAGAGAAGGTGAGATTAGCATCCAGTCGGTCAGAGACCCCTATGGACGATGAATTCATGCCTTTAGTAGAGAAGGTGAGATTAGCGTCCAATCGGTCAGACCCCTATGGACGATGAATTCATGCCTTTAGTAGAGAAGGTGAGATTAGCGTCCAATCGGTCAGAGACCCCTATGGACGATGAATTCATGCCTTTAGTAGAGAAGGTGAGATTAGCATCCAATCGGTCAGAGACCCTATGGACGATGAATTCATGCCTTTAGTAGAGAAGGTGAGATTAGCATCCAATCGGTCAGAGACCCCTATGGACGATGAATTCATGCCTTTAGTAGAGAAGGTGAGATTAGCATCCTATCGGTCAGAGACCCCTATGGACGATGAATTCATGCCTTTAGTAGAGAAGGTGAGATTAGCATCCAGTCGGTCAGAGACCCCTATGGATGATGAATTCATGCCTTTAGTAGAGAAGGTGAGATTAGCATCCAATCGGTCAGAGACCCCTATGGACGATGAATTCATGCCTTTAGTAGAGAAGGTGAGATTAGCATCCAATCGGTCAGACCCCTATGGACGATGAATTCATGCCTTTAGTAGAGAAGGTGAGATTAGCATCCAATCGGTCAGAGACCCCTATGGACGATGAATTCATGCCTTTAGTAGAGAAGGTGAGATTAGCATCCAATCGGTCAGACCCCTATGGACGATGAATTCATGCCTTTAGTAGAGAAGGTGAGATTAGCATCCAATCGGTCAGACCCCTATGGACGATGAATTCATGCCTTTATTAGAGAAGGTGAGATTAGCGTCCAATCGGTCAGAGACCCCTATGGACGATGAATTCATGCCTTTAGTAGAGAAGGTGAGATTAGCATCCAATCGGTCAGAGACCCCTATGGACGATGAATTCATGCCTTTAGTAGAGAAGGTGAGATTAGCATCCAATCGGTCAGAGACCCCTATGGACGATGAATTCATGCCTTTAGTAGAGAAGGTGAGATTAGCATCCAATCGGTCAGAGACCCCTATGGACGATGAATTCATGCCTTTAGTAGAGAAGGTGAGATTAGCATCCAATCGGTCAGAGACCCCTATGGACGATGAATTCATGCCTTTAGTAGAGAAGGTGAGATTAGCATCCAATCGGTCAGAGACCCCTATGGACGATGAATTCATGCCTTTAGTAGAGAAGGTGAGATTAGCATCCAATCGGTCAGAGACCCCTATGGACGATGAATTCATGCCTTTAGTAGAGAAGGTGAGATTAGCATCCAATCGGTCAGAGACCCCTATGGACGATGAATTCATGCCTTTAGTAGAGAAGGTGAGATTAGCATCCAGTCGGTCAGAGACCCCTATGGACGATGAATTCATGCCTTTAGTAGAGAAGGTGAGATTAGCATCCAATCGGTCAGAGACCCCTATGGACGATGAATTCATGCCTTTAGTAGAGAAGGTGAGATTAGCATCCAATCGGTCAGAGACCCCTATGGACGATGAATTCATGCCTTTAGTAGAGAAGGTGAGATTAGCATCCAATCGGTCAGAGACCCCTATGGACGATGAATTCATGCCTTTAGTAGAGAAGGTGAGATTAGCATCCAATCGGTCAGAGACCCCTATGGACGATGAATTCATGCCTTTAGTAGAGAAGGTGAGATTAGCATCCAATCGGTCAGAGACCCCTATGGACGATGAATTCATGCCTTTAGTAGAGAAGGTGAGATTAGCGTCCAATCGGTCAGAGACCCCTATGGACGATGAATTCATGCCTTTAGTAGAGAAGGTGAGATTAGCATCCAATCGGTCAGAGACCCCTATGGACGATGAATTCATGCCTTTAGTAGAGAAGGTGATGATTCATGCCTTTAGTAGAGAAGGTGAGATTAGCATCCAATCGGTCAGTCAGACCCCTATGGACGATGAATTCATGCCTTTAGTAGAGAAGGTGAGATTAGCATCCAATCGGTCAGAGACCCCTATGGACGATGAATTCATGCCTTTAGTAGAGAAGGTGAGATTAGCATCCAATCGGTCAGAGACCCCTATGGACGATGAATTCATGCCTTTAGTAGAGAAGGTGAGATTAGCATCCAATCGGTCAGAGACCCCTATGGACGATGAATTCATGCCTTTAGTAGAGAAGGTGAGATTAGCATCCAATCGGTCAGAGACCCCTATGGACGATGAATTCATGCCTTTAGTAGAGAAGGTGAGATTAGCATCCAATCGGTCAGAGACCCCTATGGACGATGAATTCATGCCTTTAGTAGAGAAGGTGAGATTAGCATCCAATCGGTCAGAGACCCCTATGGACGATGAATTCATGCCTTTAGTAGAGAAGGTGAGATTAGCATCCAATCGGTCAGAGACCCCTATGGACGATGAATTCATGCCTTTAGTAGAGAAGGTGAGATTAGCATCCAATCGGTCAGAGACCCCTATGGACGATGAATTCATGCCTTTAGTAGAGAAGGTGAGATTAGCATCCAATCGGTCAGAGACCCCTATGGACGATGAATTCATGCCTTTAGTAGAGAAGGTGAGATTAGCATCCAATCGGTCAGAGACCCCTATGGACGATGAATTCATGCCTTTAGTAGAGAAGGTGAGATTAGCGTCCAATCGGTCAGAGACCCCTATGGACGATGAATTCATGCCTTTAGTAGAGAAGGTGAGATTAGCATCCAGTCGGTCAGAGACCCCTATGGACGATGAATTCATGCCTTTAGTAGAGAAGGTGAGATTAGCATCCAATCGGTCAGACCCCTATGGACGATGAATTCATGCCTTTAGTAGAGAAGGTGAGATTAGCGTCCAATCGGTCAGAGCCCCTATGGACCCCTATGGACGATGAATTCATGCCTTTAGTAGAGAAGGTGAGATTAGCATCCAATCGGTCAGAGACCCCTATGGACGATGAATTCATGCCTTTAGTAGAGAAGGTGAGATTAGCATCCAATCGGTCAGAGACCCCTATGGACGATGAATTCATGCCTTTAGTAGAGAAGGTGAGATTAGCATCCAATCGGTCAGAGACCCCTATGGACGATGAATTCATGCCTTTAGTAGAGAAGGTGAGATTAGCATCCAATCGGTCAGAGACCCCTATGGACGATGAATTCATGCCTTTAGTAGAGAAGGTGAGATTAGCATCCAATCGGTCAGAGACCCCTATGGACGATGAATTCATTCCTTTAGTAGAGAAGGTGAGATTAGCATCCAATCGGTCAGAGACCCCTATGGACGATGAATTCATGCCTTTAGTAGAGAAGGTGAGATTAGCATCCAGTCGGTCAGAGACCCCTATGGACGATGAATTCATGCCTTTAGTAGAGAAGGTGAGATTAGCGTCCAATCGGTCAGACCCCTATGGACGATGAATTCATGCCTTTAGTAG
The DNA here is from genome assembly GCA_017654935.2 of Phymorhynchus buccinoides. Taxonomy (NCBI): domain Eukaryota; kingdom Metazoa; phylum Mollusca; class Gastropoda; order Neogastropoda; family Raphitomidae; genus Phymorhynchus; species Phymorhynchus buccinoides. The sequence goes on along the minus strand of CM065689.1, from coordinate 58,332,770 downwards.
AGAAGGTGAGATTAGCGTCCAATCGGTCAGAGACCCCTATGGACGATGAATTCATGCCTTTAGTAGAGAAGGTGAGATTAGCATCCAATCGGTCAGACCCCTATGGACGATGAATTCATGCCTTTAGTAGAGAAGGTGAGATTAGCATCCAATCGGTCAGAGACCCTATGGACGATGAATTCATGCCTTTAGTAGAGAAGGTGAGATTAGCATCCAATCGGTCAGAGACCCCTATGGACGATGAATTCATGCCTTTAGTAGAGAAGGTGAGATTAGCATCCAATCGGTCAGAGACCCCTATGGACGATGAATTCATGCCTTTAGTAGAGAAGGTGAGATTAGCGTCCAATCGGTCAGACCCCTATGGACGATGAATTCATGCCTTTAGTAGAGAAGTTGAGATTAGCATCCAATCGGTCAGAGACCCCTATGGACGATGAATTCATGCCTTTAGTAGAGAAGGTGAGATTAGCATCCAATCGGTCAGACCCCTATGGACGATGAATTCATGCCTTTAGTAGAGAAGGTGAGATTAGCATCCAATCGGTCAGAGACCCCTATGGACGATGAATTCATGCCTTTAGTAGAGAAGTTGAGATTAGCATCCAATCGGTCAGAGACCCCTATGGACGATGAATTCATGCCTTTAGTAGAGAAGGTGAGATTAGCATCCAATCGGTCAGACCCCTATGGACGATGAATTCATGCCTGTAGTAGAGAAGGTGAGATTAGCATCCAATCGGTCAGAGACCCCTATGGACGATGAATTCATGCCTTTAGTAGAGAAGGTGAGATTAGCATCCAATCGGTCAGAGACCCCTATGGACGATGAATTCATGCCTTTAGTAGAGAAGGTGAGATTAGCATCCAATCGGTCAGACCCCTATGGACGATGAATTCATGCCTGTAGTAGAGAAGGTGAGATTAGCATCCAATCGGTCAGAGACCCCTATGGACGATGAATTCATGCCTTTAGTAGAGAAGGTGAGATTAGCATCCAATCGGTCAGAGACCCCTATGGACGATGAATTCATGCCTTTTAGTGGCATGGGTGTTAAATCAGTGTGGTGCAAAAAAGCAACATTGGTGGCTAAAGGGTTAATATTGTGCCAGTGGTTTCCCTTGTTGCTCACTTACCGTGGATATTCCATCACCACGACTACCACCCACCACCACCCTCCAGAGCCACATTCCAGATTTCCCACTCATCGATGCAAAGCAAAATGTCTGTCTTAAACTTGTCTAATTAACTCATTGATGAAAGTTTGTTTAACGTCCTCCGGCCTGGAACAGGCACATATGGGACATTAATAACTATGAAGATAGTGGGACGATCCTGGAGGTACTGCAATACCAGGAAAGTCCAAAAGTTTTTTTAGCAATCAAGATAGTTACTAATTAACTCATTCAACTCTGCCTGGTTCTTTCCCTTCACAACCGTTCTACACTAGACGGGTTTGCTTCAATAACATTGAAGTTATTTTTAAAAGACTGCTTAATCATACAGTTTTCAAAATACTTTGCATGTTTTTTATAATATTAAAAGTTAACATCAGTTAAAGTTCCAAAACAACATTTTTATTAGGGTGATTAATGACGTTTTGCAACAACAAAAAAGCATAATAAAGAAGAGAAGGAGGGGGTGAGCGCTCGTTTGCATTCATTGCCGTCCACTCTCGTGTAGAGATAGTTAACGAAAAAACTGTTGTTGATTGTATTGTGGTGTATGATGTCTTCCCTAACCCAGCAAGCATGGATTCACCGATTGGTTGTTGACTTCCCAACGTTGGTGATCTCTGTTGTTGTAGGTTGAGGTGTCACGGCACTGTTCCTTACCAGTGTGTTTGATGTCTTCTTTTCTTTCAGCAATCAATGTTACCTTCAGCATCTACTGCTGTTAATTCACTGTTCCTTACCAGTGTGTTTGATGTCTTCTTTTCTTTCAGCAATCAATGTTACCTTCAGCATCTACTGCTATTAATTCACTGTTCCTTACCAGTGTGTTTGATGTCTTCTTTTCTTTCAGCAATCAATGTTACCTTCGTCATCTACTGCTGTTAATTCAGGGTTCGTACAGGGTCCTGGAAACCTTGAAAAGTCCTGGATAATTGACATGGCCTTTTCCAGGGCTTCAAAAGTGCTTGGAAAACAGCAAAGGCGCAAACACTCCTGAAAAAGTCATAGAATTTTCAAAACCGTCTGACCACGTCCTTAATCTCAATCCATCAAAGTCGAAATCTGTCCTCTACCAAAAAAAATTGAAGGTTAAAACTAAATTCAAATGACAAAAAATAATAACTTCCAAGTTCATACCGATATCACAATCATGGCAGACGACATTTGGGCGAGTTGTCTGCCGTTGAAGTTACTTTGCCGTACTCCCGTTTTCCGGCAAGATGGGGAAAGGAGACTGCATATTCAACGATGTTTGGCAGCATAAAAAAAGAATATCAGAGCTGTTCAGCTCCGTCAACAGATGATTCAAAACGGAAAGTAGATGCACAGTGTGCAAAAAGAACTTTGACATCGCCAGCATGGGCGAGAGTGCTTTGAAAAGCCATTGTCAGGGCCAGAAGCGCCAGCAACTGTTGGAGCTCAAGAAGGCGGGAACATAACCGACATTAACCGGTATGCTAGATTGAGGCCTTGAAATATAGTAACCTGGTCCTGGAACAGTCCTGGATTTTTTTTTACACAGATCTGTTCGAACTCTGTGTTATCTCTAAAAAGTTATATTGCGCAATTATGCTGTTTTTGTTCATAATCATTTGTCTTGCTGTTATGGGTGTTTGTATTATTGATATTGTTTTTTATGCCCAATTATGCCCAACAGAGTCATTATGGGTATCTGGTGAACTTTTTTCACCATTGCTTTTATGGCTGTTCGCGTGATCCATTATGATTGCTTACATTATTGACAGAAGGACATAGACAAGTTGTCGGTCGTACCTCAACATTTTACTTGTATTATCGTATTGACATTATTTCTACCCAATAAAGCCGAAATGGGTATCTGTTGTTACCATGACTGTCATTTCTGTTGGCGTAGCGTATTGTTTGTACGAGCGTTGTTTCCCTGGTGTCCCCAGAGCCAGTACGGGTACCTGGTGATCCAGCTGCTGCTGTCCCACCTGGACAAGCACGTCAAGGACGACCCCGCCATCAAGACCTCCATCATCACCGTGCTCTTCGAGGCCGTCCTCATCTCCGCAGGGGGATCCATAGGTAGGGGGTCCATAGTTGAGGGGTCCACAGTTGGGGGGTCCATAGGTAGGGGGTCCACAGTTGGAGGTCCATAGGTAGGGGGTCCACAGTTAGGGGTCCATAGGTAGGGGGTCCACAGTTGGGGGTCCATAGGTAGGGGGTCCACAGTTGGGGGTCCATAGGTAGGGGGTCCACAGTTGGGGGTCCATAGGTAGGGGGTCCACAGTTGGGGGTCCATAGGTAGGGGGTCCACAGTTGGGGGTCCATAGGTAGGGGGTCCACAGTTGGGGGTCCATAGGTAGGGGGTCCACAGTTGGGGGTCCATAGGTAGGGGGTCCACAGTTGGGGGTCCATAGGTAGGGGGTCCACAGTTGGGGGTCCATAGGTAGGGGGTCCACAGTTGGGGGTCCATAGGTAGGGGGTCCACAGTTGGGGGTCCATAGGTAGGGGGTCCACAGTTGGGGGTCCATAGGTAGGGGGTCCACAGTTGGGGGTCCATAGGTAGGGGGTCCACAGTTGGGGGTCCATAGGTAGGGGGTCCACAGTTGGGGGTCCATAGGTAGGGGGTCCACAGTTGGGGGTCCATAGGTAGGGGGTCCACAGTTGGGGGTCCATAGGTAGGGGGTCCACAGTTGGGGGTCCATAGGTAGGGGGTCCACAGTTGGGGGGTCCATAGGTAGGGGGTCCACAGTTGGGGGTCCATAGGTAGGGGGTCCACAGTTGGGGGTCCATAGGTAGGGGGTCCACAGTTGGGGGTCCATAGGTAGGGGGTCCACAGTTGGGGGTCCATAGGTAGGGGGTCCACAGTTGGAGGTCCATAGGTAGGGGGTCCACAGTTGGGGGTCCATAGGTAGGGGGTCCACAGTTGGGGGTCCATAGGTAGGGGGTCCACAGTTGGGGGTCCATAGGTAGGGGGTCCACAGTTGGGGGTCCATAGGTAGGGGGTCCACAGTTGGGGGGTCCATAGGTAGGGGGTCCACAGTTAGGGGGTCCATAGTTGGGGGGTCCATAGGTAGGGGGTCCATAGGTAGGGGGTCCACAGTTGGGGGTCCATAGGTAGGGGGTCCACAGTTGGGGGTCCATAGGTAGGGGGTCCACAGTTGGGGGTCCATAGGTAGGGGGTCCACAGTTGGGGGTCCATAGGTAGGGGGTCCACAGTTGGGGGTCCATAGGTAGGGGGTCCACAGTTGGGGGTCCATAGGTAGGGGGTCCACAGTTGGGGGTCCATAGGTAGGGGGTCCACAGTTGGGGGTCCATAGGTAGGGGGTCCACAGTTGGGGGTCCATAGGTAGGGGGTCCACAGTTGGGGGTCCATAGGTAGGGGGTCCACAGTTGGGGGTCCATAGGTAGGGGGTCCACAGTTGGGGGTCCATAGGTAGGGGGTCCACAGTTGGGGGTCCATAGGTAGGGGGTCCACAGTTGGGGGTCCATAGGTAGGGGGTCCACAGTTGGGGGTCCATAGGTAGGGGGTCCACAGTTGGGGGTCCATAGGTAGGGGGTCCACAGTTGGGGGTCCATAGGTAGGGGGTCCACAGTTGGGGGTCCATAGGTAGGGGGTCCACAGTTGGGGGTCCATAGGTAGGGGGTCCACAGTTGGGGGTCCATAGGTAGGGGGTCCACAGTTGGGGGTCCATAGGTAGGGGGTCCACAGTTGGGGGTCCATAGGTAGGGGGTCCACAGTTGGGGGTCCATAGGTAGGGGGTCCACAGTTGGGGGTCCATAGGTAGGGGGTCCACAGTTGGGGGTCCATAGGTAGGGGGTCCACAGTTGGGGGTCCATAGGTAGGGGGTCCACAGTTGGGGGTCCATAGGTAGGGGGTCCACAGTTGGGGGTCCATAGGTAGGGGGTCCACAGTTGGAGGTCCATAGGTAGGGGGTCCACAGTTGGGGGTCCATAGGTAGGGGGTCCACAGTTGGGGGTCCATAGGTAGGGGGTCCACAGTTGGGGGTCCATAGGTAGGGGGTCCACAGTTGGGGGTCCATAGGTAGGGGGTCCACAGTTGGAGGTCCATAGGTAGGGGGTCCACAGTTGGAGGTCCATAGGTAGGGGGTCCACAGTTGGAGGTCCATAGGTAGGGGGTCCACAGTTGGGGGGTCCATAGGTAGGGGGTCCACAGTTGGAGGTCCATAGGTAGGGGGTCCACAGTTGGAGGTCCATAGGTAGGGGGTCCACAGTTGGAGGTCCATAGGTAGGGGGTCCACAGTTAGAGGTCCATAGGTAGGGGGTCCACAGTTGGAGGTCCATAGGTAGGGGGTCCACAGTTGGAGGTCCATAGGTAGGGGGTTGATAGGTAGGGGGCATTTTGAATTGGAATAGAGTTTATTTGGGATATTCAGCACACAGCAGCAACGTGTCAAACATTCAAGTACAACAAGGGAGATTGTACAGAGCATGGGTGCAACTTTTTAATTTTCACAAGGATTTTTATTTTATTTTTTTCCTGAAACTGAGCTTCCTTTTATTTAAAATAATAATTTATGAAAACTAAAGTGGGCAATGGCACATCGACTACAGACAATTTGGGGCATTTTGAACGTAGTTGCTCTAGCCCGGAAGTGCTCTTCTCTCCCTCAAGTGACGCCATGTTGTTTTCAAAGGCAACAGTGGTTTTTTCATGGATGTTGCCCCCTGAACTCCCCAAAGGGGCTGTACCCTGCCGGAGCCTGGGTTACCCCTAGACCGTTGCCTCTGTGTGTGTACGTGTGTGTGCGTGTGCGTGTGATGGTGCAAGCATTCTTGCATACATGCTTCCAACCTTCCATATTTATGTCTCTGTGTATGTGTGTGCCTGTGCATGTGTGTGTGTGTGCATGTGTGTGTGTGCAGGCCCGTCGGTGCTGGAAGTGTTCAACAACCTGCTGCGCCACCTGCGCATCTCGGTGGACAGCAAGGGAGGCAACCAGGGACAGAGCACCGCCGAGGTCAAGTTCCAGGATGCCATCGTCAACACAGTCGGTGAGCCATAGAGAAAACAGTGATGGTATCACTGTTGATGATGGTATCACTGTTGATGATGATGATGATTGATGTTCATTCACTAACAATTCTGATATTTGGTATATGTCCATCTTAGTCAGCCACACAGACAATAGGATGAAAGAGAGCGTGGAAAAGCCTACCTAAAAATAATGTTAAAAAATTAAAGGGGGGGGGAGGGTAGGGAAAAAAAGGGGGGGGGGGGGGGAGGGGTAAAAAAGAGAGAAAAGGAACAAGGAAAAAAGGAGGAAAGGAAGGAAAAAAGAAAAGAAAGGGTTAAACATGAAGGCGGAAGTGGTGGTGTGTTGCATGATGAGTGAGCAAGATAGCGGAGAGCGGATGAATGATTGGGTGTGGTGTGAGAGTTACATATTTGTTAATGTAATTTTATGTTTCATACTTTTATTTAATATTTTTATTTTACACGGTGGAAGACAAGTTTCCATGTGCGTTGTACAATGCCAGTGGACAATAAAGAAACTTATGACTTATGACTTATTCTAGTTACAGAGACTTATCTCTGTGAAATTCGGGCTGCTCTCCCCAAGAGAGCGCGTCTTCACCAGCGCAGCATCTACCCAGTTTTTTAAGGGGGGCAGGGTGAGGAGGGAGTGGGGGCAGACTTGGGAAACCTGGCTATCGATTTGGTCATACCAGGCAGCAGGATTTCTCCCTGCTCTTACCGACTTTTAGCTGCTGTGGGATTGCTGCGTGCATAATGCGCACGGGTCAGACAAGCACAAGCTTTATGTCCCCATCCGAAGGACTCGACTTAAAGGCCCATACGCTTCTCGTAAATAACGTGCAGAATGATGCAAAATCGATCTGGATTGTAAACTCTGACATAATTCAAAGTCACAGACAAGCATAAAACTGAATGCAATCATACTGTGAGCTCAAAGTTAGCAAAACTGCGCTGACCTTTTTTCTTCTGTGTACTCTGCTATCTTGAAATCTCGTCTAGGGGTAATTAGCTCAAATGACGCAGCTAAGGGTAGTCAGTAGGCCTAGTTTAGTAATAGTCCAGGCGAAATTAAGCTTGACCTTGTTTTGTGATATATATTAGGTTTTTATGTCGATCTAACATGATTTGAGGGTGCTGAATCTAAATCCGTTGGAGGCCAAGTTGTAAATGTTGGGCATTTTGAGCTATGACGAAATATTCAAAATGGCCACTATGGGACTCTAAAGAACTGTTGAAACATGCACTTACCGTAATTACATTGTATATAATGCTTTTATTTGTAAGAAAAATAGTATAGGTTGCTGAAATGATTCAAACTATGTGAACTATATCCTATTTTTGTACTTATTAGCCCCCAGCCACTCTGCAGAGAGGGCTATCACGATTTTGTGTCCTTTCATTTGCCTGGCAATTATCTTAAGAACAATATCAGAGGATCACTTCAAATTTGTGTGCTACTATTTTAATGAAGCTGATGAGCCCCTCAGTATACCTTATTGACCTTGACCTTTGACCTTGAGTATGTGATTTTAATGTATGAACTATACTTTTCCAACTTTTGCACTGCTGTGGTAAAATAAGCTATGTGTTTGTTTTTTCCTAAGCTAACGTGCATAGAGAATATTGAATTCCTGATACCTATTTTATTAAACCTTTCATCTTAAATGCTTGACCTTGAATTTGCATTGAATATTTTAACTTTTTGTCTTTATATGTTTTAAATCTTTGCAGTAATGGTCTCATAATTGGTGCATTAACCAATTTATAGGTGGGTAAAAGTGCCGACGTGCAATGAAATGTCGGCCATTTTACCCACCTATAAAATAAAAAGAAATATCGACACTGATCGCAGTGTTGTTCTGCTTGGCGCCTAGCAACAAAGGCCAAGCGTCAAGATGAAGGCTAGAGATGTCTTTGGTACTTAGGTTAGCATCTAGATATGTTTAACCATTGGCTCATGTACCAATTATGAGACAGTTACTGCAATGATTTAAAATATATTAAAGCAAAAAGTTGAAATATTCCATGCAAATTCAAGGTAAAGCATTTCAGATGAATGGCTTAGGCATAAAATAGGCATCAGTAATTCAACATCCTCTATAAACCTTAGCTTAGAAACATTTTACAACAGCAGTGCAAAGGTTGAAAAAGTATAGTTGATACAATAAAATCACATACTCAAGGTCAAAGTCAACAAGGCATACTGAGGGGCATATCAGCTTCATTAAAATAGTAACACACAAATTCGAAGTGATCCTGTGACATGGTTCTTAAGATAAATGAAAGGGCACGAAAGATCGCGATAGCCCTCTCCACAGTGGCTGGGGGCTAAGAAGTACTAAAATAGGATATAATTCCCATAGTTTGAATCATTTCAGCAAATTATACTATTTTTCTTACCAAAACAAGCATTAGATACAAAACAATTACGTTAAGTGCATGTTTTTACAGTTCTCTAGATACCTATGGCGGCCATTTTGAATATTACGTCATAACTCAAAATATCCAACATTTACAACTTGGCCTTTAACGGATCTGGATTCAGCACCCTCAAATCATGTTAGATCAACATAGAAACCTAATATATATCACAAAACAAGGTAAACTTTATAATTTCGCCTGGACTAGAACAAGAAGAGACGAACTTGAAGGTGTACAACTTGGCGTCATAATAATAATAAGTATCCTCTGACAGCGTTACGTCATAAGCTAGATCTGAAAGTATCCCAACAAGTTCTATTATTAAAAACGGGCCACAAACAGGCAAAATAATTTGTCTTCAAATAGTTCAACATCAGTCACAGGTGCCGTATTGATTTCAAATGGATTTCAAATGGATTATCGCACAAATCCCATTTTTGGTGAGATTCAATGGCAGCTGGCAAATCTGCCCCAGGAGACCGATTTTTGCGAAATAAAAGTGTGTGCGCTCACTTTATCTTGAAGAATGTGACATAAAAGGTAGGTTACATAGATACAGTTTGCATACTGTGTCTATGTGTAGTAGGAAATAATGCTGAAACGTTTTCCAGAACGTTTTTAGGTCCGAATGGAGATGACTATGGTCCTTTAAGTTCAGTTTTCCTGTGGAACTAGAAAGAAAGGACAAGGACGGGATTCGAACCCGTGTCACTCACGCTGCAGTCACGCAATGAAATCTTTTGGCAGGCAAACATCTTAACCACTCTGCCATTTTCCTTCGTGATAAACAAAATTCTGTGTACAGTTTTGAAAACAAAAGCTTACAAGCTGACGTATAGTTAATATAATGACCTTGGGTATATCGCTTTTAATCCCTGTAATTTTTAGAAAGAGCTAAATTGACAGGTTTTAAAGTTCAGCAGTACGATTGAGAGAATAAGACAGAGCCAGAAGTGTAGGAAACATACTTTTAACCCATATACAGTAGATGTTTGTTTTGTTTAATATGTATTTAGGTATGGGAATCATTAAAATGGAACCAAAATTGTCTTGTAAACCCATGGAAATACCAGATGTTTTGCTTTAATTTCTGAACACAGGTGAGTTTGCCAACAACTTGCCCGACTACCAGAAGATTGAGATCATGATGTTCGTCATGGGCAAGTTTCCACAGTTCACGGACGAGGAAATCGGGTACGTTTGCTCAATTATTTATTTTAAAGCATATATTTTGGACATTAAAAATGTGTTTTTTAGCTCTTCAGATTACAAATATAAAATGCGTGTTACAAACCCTGAAAAAAAAAAAATGTAAAACCATGTAAACGCAGGTGTGACTGCACACTGGCAAGGAAGAACAAAAAATGCGGGCTACAGAAACGCAAAATGCTATTCCAAGTTTCCAGCTAACATTCTCCAAGTTTCAAGTTTCCTTCAAAACTGGATGTTTGTTTTTCCACGCAATGTGCATCCCATAGTCACTTAGTGTCTAACGTGCATCCCATAGTCACTTAGTGTCTAACGTGCATCCCATAGTCCCTTAGTGTCTAATGTGCATCCCATAGTCCCTTAGTGTCTAACGTGCATCCCATAGTCCCTTAGTGTCTAACGTGCATCCCATAGTCCCTTAGTGTCTAACGTGCATCCCATAGTCCCTTAGTGTCTAACGTGCATCCCATAGTCCCTTAGTGTCTAATGTGCATCCCATAGTCCCTTAGTGTCTAACGTGCATCCCATAGTCACTTAGTGTCTAATGTGCATCCCATAGTCACTTAGTGTCTAATGTGCATCCCATAGTCCCTTAGTGTCTAACGTGCATCCCATAGTCACTTAGTGTCTAACGTGCATCCCATAGTCACTTAGTGTCTAATGTGCATCCCATAGTCACTTAGTGTCTAACGTGCATCCCATAGTCACTTAGTGTCTAACGTGCATCCCATAGTCACTTAGTGTCTAACGTGCATCCCATAGTCCCTTAGTGTCTAATGTGCATCCCATAGTCCCTTAGTGTCTAACGTGCATCCCATAGTCCCTTAGTGTCTAATGTGCATCCCATAGTCACTTAGTGTCTAATGTGCATCCCATAGTCCCTTAGTGTCTAACGTGCATCCCATAGTCACTTAGTGTCTAATGTGCATCCCATAGTCACTTAGTGTCTAATGTGCATCCCATAGTCCCTTAGTGTCTAACGTGCATCCCATAGTCCCTTAGTGTCTAACGTGCATCCCATAGTCCCATAGTGTCTAACGTGCATCCCATAGTCACTTAGTGTCTAATGTGCATCCCATAGTCACTTAGTGTCTAATGCGCATCCCATAGTCACTTAGTGTCTAATGTGCATCCCATAGTCCCTTAGTGTCTAATGTGAGACGACGTGACCAAAAAGAACTTGAAGACTTGAACTACCGTATGTTACGGACTATAAGGGATACTGATTTCCCAGACTGATTTCCCTGCACCTTATAATATGACTGATAATATTGTAAGAAAATTGAGTAACAAAATGTGAATTTTGAGTCCAATTTGGGGGGTGCGCCTTGTAGTCCGTACAATACGGTATTTTGAAAGGAAACCTGCGTTGTACCGTATTTGTCAGACTATGAGGCCCACCTTGTTGTGAGGCCCACCTTGTAAGGCCCACCTTGTTGTAAGGCCCACCTTGTTGTAAGGCCCACCTTGTTGTGAGGCCCACCTTGTTGTAAGGCCCACCTTGTTGTAAGGCCCACCTTGTTGTAAGGCCCACCTTGTTGTAAGGCCCACCTTGTTGTAAGGCCCACCTTGTTGTAAGGCCCACCTTGTTGTGAGGCCCACCTTGTTGTGAGGCCCACCTTGTTGTAAGGCCCACCTTGTTGTAAGGCACACCTTGTTGTAAGGCCCACCTTGTTGTAAGGCCCACCTTGTTGTAAGGCCCACCTTGTTGTAAGGTTGTAAGGCCCACCTGTAAGGCCCACCTTGTTGTAAGGCCCACCTTGTTGTAAGGCCCACCTTGTAAGGCCCACCTTGTAAGGCCCACCTTGTTGAGGCCCACCTTGTTGTGAGGTTGTAAGGCCCACCTTGAGGCCCACCTTTAAGGCCCACCTTGTAAGGCCCACCTTGTTGTAAGGCCCACCTTGTAAGGCCCACCTTGTTGTAAGGCCCACCTTGTTGTAAGGCCCACCTTGTTGTAAGGCCCACCTTGTTGTAAGGCCCACCTTGTTGTAAGGCCCACCTTGTTGTAAGGCCCACCTTGTTGTAAGGCCCACCTTGTTGTAAGGCCCACCTTGTTGTAAGGCCCACCTTGTTGTAAGGCCCACCTTGTTGTAAGGCCCACCTTGTTGTAAGGCCCACCTTGTTGTAAGGCCCACCTTGTTGTAAGGCCCACCTTGTTGTAAGGCCCACCTTGTTGTAAGGCCCACCTTGTTGTAAGGCCCACCTTGTTGTAAGGCCCACCTTGTTGTAAGGCCCACCTTGTTGTAAGGCCCACCTTGTTGTAAGGCCCACCTTGTTGTAAGGCCCACCTTGTTGTAAGGCCCACCTTGTTGTAAGGCCCACCTTGTTGTAAGGCCCACCTTGTTGTAAGGCCCACCTTGTTGTAAGGCCCACCTTGTTGTAAGGCCCACCTTGTTGTAAGGCCCACCTTGTTGTAAGGCCCACCTTGTTGTAAGGCCCACCTTGTTGTAAGGCCCACCTTGTTGTAAGGCCCACCTTGTTGTAAGGCCCACCTTGTTGTAAGGCCCACCTTGTTGTAAGGCCCACCTTGTTGTAAGGCCCACCTTGTTGTAAGGCCCACCTTGTTGTAAGGCCCACCTTGTTGTAAGGCCCACCTTGTTGTAAGGCCCACCTTGTTGTAAGGCCCACCTTGTTGTAAGGCCCACCTTGTTGTAAGGCCCACCTTGTTGTAAGGCCCACCTTGTTGTAAGGCCCACCTTGTTGTAAGGCCCACCTTGTTGTAAGGCCCACCTTGTTGTAAGGCCCACCTTGTTGTAAGGCCCACCTTGTTGTAAGGCCCACCTTGTTGTAAGGCCCACCTTGTTGTAAGGCCCACCTTGTTGTAAGGCCCACCTTGTTGTGAGGCCCACCTTGTTGTAAGGCCCCACCTTGTTGTAAGGCCCAGGCCCACCTTGTTGTAAGGCCCACCTTGTTGTGAGGCCCACCTTGTTGTAAGGCCCACCTTGTTGTAAGGCCCACCTTGTTGTAAGGCCCACCTTGTTGTAAGGCCCACCTTGTTGTAAGGCCCACCTTGTTGTAAGGCCCACCTTGTTGTAAGGCCCACCTTGTTGTAAGGCCCACCTTGTTGTAAGGCCCACCTTGTTGTAAGGCCCACCTTGTTGTAAGGCCCACCTTGTTGTAAGGCCCACCTTGTTGTAAGGCCCACCTTGTTGTAAGGCCCACCTTGTTGTAAGGCCCACCTTGTTGTAAGGCCCACCTTGTTGTAAGGCCCACCTTGTTGTAAGGCCCACCTTGTTGTGAGGCCCACCTTGTTGTAAGGCCCACCTTGTTTGTTGTAAGGCCCACCTTGTTGTAAGGCCCACCTTGTTGTAAGGCCCACCTTGTTGTAAGGCCCACCTTGTTGTAAGGCCCACCTTGTTGTAAGGCCCACCTTGTTGTAAGGCCCACCTTGTTGTAAGGCCCACCTTGTTGTAAGGCCCACCTTGTTGTAAGGCACACCTTGTTGTAAGGCCCACCTTGTTGTAAGGCCCACCTTGTTGTAAGGCCCACCTTGTTGTAAGGCCCACCTTGTTGTAAGGCCCACCTTGTTGTAAGGCCCACCTTGTTGTAAGGCCCACCTTGTTGTAAGGCCCACCTTGCCCACCTTGTTGTGAGGCCCACCTTGTTGTAAGGCCCACCTTGTTGTAAGGCCCACCTTGTTGTAAGGCCCACCTTGTTGTAAGGCCCACCTTGTTGTAAGGCCCACCTTGTTGTAAGGCCCACCTTGTTGTAAGGCCCACCTTGTTGTAAGGCCCACCTTGTTGTAAGGCCCACCTTGTTGTAAGGCCCACCTTGTTGTAAGGCCCACCTTGTTGTAAGGCCCACCTTGTTGTAAGGCCCACCTTGTTGTAAGGCCCACCTTGTTGTAAGGCCCACCTTGTTGTAAGGCCCACCTTGTTGTAAGGCCCACCTTGTAAGGTTGTAAGGCCCACCTTGTTGTAAGGCCCACCTTGTTGTAAGGCCCACCTTGTTGTAAGGCCCACCTTGTTGTAAGGCCCACCTTGTTGTAAGGCCCACCTTGTTGTAAGGCCCACCTTGTTGTAAGGCCCACCTTGTTGTAAGGCCCACCTTGTTGTAAGGCCCACCTTGTTGTAAGGCCCACCTTGTTGTGAGGCCCACCTTGTTGTAAGGCCCACCTTGTTGTAAGGCCCACCTTGTTGTAAGGCCCACCTTGTTGTAAGGCCCACCTTGTTGTAAGGCCCACCTTGTTGTAAGGCCCACCTTGTTGTAAGGCCCACCTTGTTGTAAGGCCCACCTTGTTGTAAGGCACACCTTGTTGTAAGGCACACCTTGTTGTAAGGCACACCTTGTTGTAAGGCACACCTTGTTGTAAGGCACACCTTGTTGTAAGGCACACCTTGTTGTAAGGCACACCTTGTTGTAAGGCCCACCTTGTTGTAAGGCACACCTTGTTGTAAGGCCCACCTTGTTGTAAGGCACACCTTGTTGTAAGGCCCACCTTGTTGTAAGGCCCACCTTGTTGTAAGGCCCACCTTGTTGTGAGGCCCACCTTGTTGTAAGGCCCACCTTGTTGTAAGGCCCACCTTGTTGTAAGGCCCACCTTGTTGTAAGGCCCACCTTGTTGTAAGGCCCACCTTGTTGTAAGGCCCACCTTGTTGTAAGGCCCACCTTGTTGTAAGGCACACCTTGTTGTAAGGCCCACCTTGTTGTAAGGCCCACCTTGTTGTAAGGCACACCTTGTTGTAAGGCACACCTTGTTGTAAGGCCCACCTTGTTGTAAGGCCCACCTTGTTGTAAGGCCCACCTTGTTGTAAGGCCCACCTTGTTGTAAGGCCCACCTTGTTGTAAGGCCCACCTTGTTGTAAGGCCCACCTTGTTGTAAGGCCCACCTTGTTGTAAGGCCCACCTTGTTGTAAGGCCCACCTTGTTGTAAGGCCCACCTTGTTGTAAGGCCCACCTTGTTGTAAGGCCCACCTTGTTGTAAGGCCCACCTTGTTGTAAGGCCCACCTTGTTGTAAGGCCCACCTTGTTGTAAGGCCCACCTTGTTGTAAGGCCCACCTTGTTGTAAGGCCCACCTTAAGGCCCACCTTGTTGTAAGGCCCACCTTGTTGTAAGGCCCACCTTGTTGTAAGGCCCACCTTGTTGTAAGGCCCACCTTGTTGTAAGGCCCACCTTGTTGTAAGGCACACCTTGTTGTAAGGCCCACCTTGTTGTAAGGCCCACCTTGTTGTAAGGCCCACCTTGTTGTAAGGCCCACCTTGTTGTAAGGCCCACCTTGTTGTAAGGCCCACCTTGTTGTAAGGCCCACCTTGTTGTAAGGCCCACCTTGTTGTAAGGCCCACCTTGTTGTAAGGCCCACCTTGTTGTAAGGCCCACCTTGTTGTGAGGCCCACCTTGTTGTGAGGCCCACCTTGTTGTGAGGCCCACCTTGTTGTAAGGCCCACCTTGTTGTGAGGCCCACCTTGTTGTGAGGCCCACCTTGTTGTGAGGCCCACCCCCCAAATGTGACACTCAATTCAGATGTTGGATTAATGTGGTTTGTTCTTTGTTGCAGGGGACGTATGGACGAAGAGCTGCAGATAAATTTGTTAAAAACTCTGTTGAAGGTGAGTGGTTACTAAACTTTGTAACTCCATTTCAGGTCATGTCAGGCTTTGAGGCCAACTAGGCCTCTTGGCGTGTCCTTTCGCTTGATTGATTGTTTGGTTTCGCAGTTAGAAATTGGCACGGCTTTGGTACTTTTTGAGCACTCATTCATGCACTAATCATTCATTTATTAAGCGTATTTCAACAAAGCCATTTTGCATACAATTCGGATGCTCTGTATTGCCACTGAGAAATTTCCAACATTTCGCTTCTTCGTCGAGCGCTCAGAGCTTTGACTGGATAACTCCATTCTTTTTTCTGCCCCAAAGGAGAAAGTAACTGTCAAAAGACCCCAAGCATTCAACACTACAATTCTCTTGCCATGTTCTGAAAAATCGTGGTACATTCTGGATTTGTAAGGTTTTGTTCCTGAAAATGGAAAATCGGGATAGGCATCTCTGATAGCTAAACTACATCTTAGCTGGAATGTTAAAGGTGTTTTATCCCCCGAAGACGGAGTGTGGCTGCCCATGTGGCAGGGTAATCAAAAACAGTCGCACACGTAATGTTCTCATCCTTAGCTGATGCATTTCTACCATAGTGTTCAAGCGCTTTGGCTGTTGGGGTGATCCCTGGAGTCTTTCAGCCAGGGTACGTCGACAACAAAGGTGTTTTATGGTGTACAGGTGTCCACCAAGTACAAGACGGTGATCATGTCCAACGCCTTCCCCCCGGAGTTCCTGCACCCCCTGCTGCGCATGTCGCTGATGGAGGACCCTGGCATGAGGATCACCGTGCAGGACATCCTGCACACCCTCATCGACCGCCACGCCAACACCACCAAGCTCAAGCGCATCCAGTCAGTTGGGTTTAGCAGATCAAAGTTTTACCATTATCTTGATCGAACACTGATGTTCCTTCAATTAGAGTAAGCGATGTACACGCTTAGTTACCGCCACGCCAAAGCTCAAGTGCATCCAGTCAGTGGGCTGAACATCCACACTTTCTACACAGCCCCTTTTGCTGCTCCGTGTGCTGTTAGCACTCTTCAGTCAGTGGGCTGAACATCCACACTTTCTACACAGCCCCTTTTGCTGCTCTGTGTGCTGTTAGCACTCTTCAGTCAGTGGGCTGAACATCCACACTTTCTACACAGCCCCTTTTGCTGCTCTGTGTGCTGTTAGCACTCTTCAGTCAGTGGGCTGAACATCCACACTTTCTACACAGCCCCTTTTGCTGCTCTGTGTGCTGTTAGCACTCTTCAGTCAGTGGGCTGAACATCCACACTTTCTACACAGCCCCTTTTGCTGCTCTGTGTGCTGTTAGCACTCTTCAGTCAGTGGGCTGAACATCCACACTTTCTACACAGCCCCTTTTGCTGCTCCGTGTGCTGTTAGCACTCTTCAGTCAGTGGGCTGAACATCCACACTTTCTACACAGCCCCTTTTGCTGCTCTGTGTGCTGTTAGCACTCTTCAGTCAGTGGGCTGAACATCCACACTTTCTACACAGCCCCTTTTGCTGCTCCGTGTGCTGTTAGCACTCTTCAGTCAGTGGGCTGAACATCCACACTTTCTACACAGCCCCTTTTGCTGCTCTGTGTGCTGTTAGCACTCTTCAGTCAGTGGGCTGAACATCCACACTTTCTACACAGCCCCTTTTGCTGCTCTGTGTGCTGTTAGCACTCTTCAGTCAGTGGGCTGAACATCCACACTTTCTACACAGCCCCTTTTGCTGCTCTGTGTGCTGTTAGCACTCTTCAGTCAGTGGGCTGAACATCCACACTTTCTACACAGCCCCTTTTGCTGCTCCGTGTGCTGTTAGCACTCTTCAGTCAGTGGGCTGAACATCCACACTTTCTACACAGCCCCTTTTGCTGCTCTGTGTGCTGTTAGCACTCTTCAGTCAGTGGGCTGAACATCCACACTTTCTACACAGCCCCTTTTGCTGCTCTGTGTGCTGTTAGCACTCTTCAGTCAGTGGGCTGAACATCCACACTTTCTACACAGCCCCTTTTGCTGCTCTGTGTGCTGTTAGCACTCTTCAGTCAGTGGGCTGAACATCCACACTTTCTACACAGCCCCTTTTGCTGCTCTGTGTGCTGTTAGCACTCTTCAGTCAGTGGGCTGAACATCCACACTTTCTACACAGCCCCTTTTGCTGCTCTGTGTGCTGTTAGCACTCTTCAGTCAGTGGGCTGAACATCCACACTTTCTACACAGCCCCTTTTGCTGCTCTGTGTGCTGTTAGCACTCTTCAGTCAGTGGGCTGAATATCCACACTTTCTACACAGCCCCTTTTGCTGCTCTGTGTGCTGTTAGCACTCTTCAGTCAGTGGGCTGAACATCCACACTTTCTACACAGCCCCTTTTGCTGCTCTGTGTGCTGTTAGCACTCTTCAGTCAGTGGGCTGAATATCCACACTTTCTACACAGCCCCTTTTGCTGCTCTGTGTGCTGTTAGCACTCTTCAGTCAGTGGGCTGAACATCCACACTTTCTACACAGCCCCTTTTGCTGCTCTGTGTGCTGTTAGCACTCTTCAGTCAGTGGGCTGAACATCCACACTTTCTACACAGCCCCTTTTGCTGCTCTGTGTGCTGTTAGCACTCTTCAGTCAGTGGGCTGAACATCCACACTTTCTACACAGCCCCTTTTGCTGCTCTGTGTGCTGTTAGCACTCTTCAGTCAGTGGGCTGAACATCCACACTTTCTACACAGCCCCTTTTGCTGCTCTGTGTGCTGTTAGCACTCTTCAGTCAGTGGGCTGAACATCCACACTTTCTACACAGCCCCTTTTGCTGCTCTGTGTGCTGTTAGCACTCTTCAGTCAGTGGGCTGAACATCCACACTTTCTACACAGCCCCTTTTGCTGCTCTGTGTGCTGTTAGCACTCTTCAGTCAGTGGGCTGAACATCCACACTTTCTACACAGCCCCTTTTGCTGCTCTGTGTGCTGTTAGCACTCTTCAGTCAGTGGGCTGAACATCCACACTTTCTACACAGCCCCTTTTGCTGCTCTGTGTGCTGTTAGCACTCTTCAGTCAGTGGGCTGAACATCCACACTTTCTACACAGCCCCTTTTGCTGCTCTGTGTGCTGTTAGCACTCTTCAGTCAGTGGGCTGAACATCCACACTTTCTACACAGCCCCTTTTGCTGCTCTGTGTGCTGTTAGCACTCTTCAGTCAGTGGGCTGAACATCCACACTTTCTACACAGCCCCTTTTGCTGCTCTGTGTGCTGTTAGCACTCTTCAGTCAGTGGGCTGAACATCCACACTTTCTACACAGCCCCTTTTGCTGCTCTGTGTGCTGTTAGCACTCTTCAGTCAGTGGGCTGAACATCCACACTTTCTACACAGCCCCTTTTGCTGCTCTGTGTGCTGTTAGCACTCTTCAGTCAGTGGGCTGAACATCCACACTTTCTACACAGCCCCTTTTGCTGCTCCGTGTGCTGTTAGCACTCTTCAGTCAGTGGGCTGAACATCCACACTTTCTACACAGCCCCTTTTGCTGCTCTGTGTGCTGTTAGCACTCTTCAGTCAGTGGGCTGAACATCCACACTTTCTACACAGCCCCTTTTGCTGCTCTGTGTGCTGTTAGCACTCTTCAGTCAGTGGGCTGAACATCCACACTTTCTACACAGCCCCTTTTGCTGCTCCGTGTGCTGTTAGCACTCTTCAGTCAGTGGGCTGAACATCCACACTTTCTACACAGCCCCTTTTGCTGCTCTGTGTGCTGTTAGCACTCTTCAGTCAGTGGGCTGAACATCCACACTTTCTACACAGCCCCTTTTGCTGCTCTGTGTGCTGTTAGCACTCTTCAGTCAGTGGGCTGAACATCCACACTTTCTACACAGCCCCTTTTGCTGCTCTGTGTGCTGTTAGCACTCTTCAGTCAGTGGGCTGAACATCCACACTTTCTACACAGCCCCTTTTGCTGCTCTGTGTGCTGTTAGCACTCTTCAGTCAGTGGGCTGAACATCCACACTTTCTACACAGCCCCTTTTGCTGCTCTGTGTGCTGTTAGCACTCTTCAGTCAGTGGGCTGAACATCCACACTTTCTACACAGCCCCTTTTGCTGCTCTGTGTGCTGTTAGCACTCTTCAGTCAGTGGGCTGAACATCCACACTTTCTACACAGCCCCTTTTGCTGCTCTGTGTGCTGTTAGCACTCTTCAGTCAGTGGGCTGAACATCCACACTTTCTACACAGCCCCTTTTGCTGCTCTGTGTGCTGTTAGCACTCTTCAGTCAGTGGGCTGAACATCCACACTTTCTACACAGCCCCTTTTGCTGCTCTGTGTGCTGTTAGCACTCTTCAGTCAGTGGGCTGAACATCCACACTTTCTACACAGCCCCTTTTGCTGCTCTGTGTGCTGTTAGCACTCTTCAGTCAGTGGGCTGAACATCCACACTTTCTACACAGCCCCTTTTGCTGCTCTGTGTGCTGTTAGCACTCTTCAGTCAGTGGGCTGAACATCCACACTTTCTACACAGCCCCTTTTGCTGCTCTGTGTGCTGTTAGCACTCTTCAGTCAGTGGGCTGAACATCCACACTTTCTACACAGCCCCTTTTGCTGCTCTGTGTGCTGTTAGCACTCTTCAGTCAGTGGGCTGAACATCCACACTTTCTACACAGCCCCTTTTGCTGCTCTGTGTGCTGTTAGCACTCTTCAGTCAGTGGGCTGAACATCCACACTTTCTACACAGCCCCTTTTGCTGCTCTGTGTGCTGTTAGCACTCTTCAGTCAGTGGGCTGAACATCCACACTTTCTACACAGCCCCTTTTGCTGCTCTGTGTGCTGTTAGCACTCTTCAGTCAGTGGGCTGAACATCCACACTTTCTACACAGCCCCTTTTGCTGCTCTGTGTGCTGTTAGCACTCTTCAGTCAGTGGGCTGAACATCCACACTTTCTACACAGCCCCTTTTGCTGCTCTGTGTGCTGTTAGCACTCTTCAGTCAGTGGGCTGAACATCCACACTTTCTACACAGCCCCTTTTGCTGCTCTGTGTGCTGTTAGCACTCTTCAGTCAGTGGGCTGAACATCCACACTTTCTACACAGCCCCTTTTGCTGCTCTGTGTGCTGTTAGCACTCTTCAGTCAGTGGGCTGAACATCCACACTTTCTACACAGCCCCTTTTGCTGCTCTGTGTGCTGTTAGCACTCTTCAGTCAGTGGGCTGAACATCCACACTTTCTACACAGCCCCTTTTGCTGCTCTGTGTGCTGTTAGCACTCTTCAGTCAGTGGGCTGAACATCCACACTTTCTACACAGCCCCTTTTGCTGCTCTGTGTGCTGTTAGCACTCTTCAGTCAGTGGGCTGAACATCCACACTTTCTACACAGCCCCTTTTGCTGCTCTGTGTGCTGTTAGCACTCTTCAGTCAGTGGGCTGAACATCCACACTTTCTACACAGCCCCTTTTGCTGCTCTGTGTGCTGTTAGCACTCTTCAGTCAGTGGGCTGAACATCCACACTTTCTACACAGCCCCTTTTGCTGCTCTGTGTGCTGTTAGCACTCTTCAGTCAGTGGGCTGAACATCCACACTTTCTACACAGCCCCTTTTGCTGCTCTGTGTGCTGTTAGCACTCTTCAGTCAGTGGGCTGAACATCCACACTTTCTACACAGCCCCTTTTGCTGCTCTGTGTGCTGTTAGCACTCTTCAGTCAGTGGGCTGAACATCCACACTTTCTACACAGCCCCTTTTGCTGCTCTGTGTGCTGTTAGCACTCTTCAGTCAGTGGGCTGAACATCCACACTTTCTACACAGCCCCTTTTGCTGCTCTGTGTGCTGTTAGCACTCTTCAGTCAGTGGGCTGAACATCCACACTTTCTACACAGCCCCTTTTGCTGCTCTGTGTGCTGTTAGCACTCTTCAGTCAGTGGGCTGAACATCCACACTTTCTACACAGCCCCTTTTGCTGCTCTGTGTGCTGTTAGCACTCTTCAGTCAGTGGGCTGAACATCCACACTTTCTACACAGCCCCTTTTGCTGCTCTGTGTGCTGTTAGCACTCTTCAGTCAGTGGGCTGAACATCCACACTTTCTACACAGCCCCTTTTGCTGCTCTGTGTGCTGTTAGCACTCTTCAGTCAGTGGGCTGAACATCCACACTTTCTACACAGCCCCTTTTGCTGCTCCGTGTGCTGTTAGCACTCTTCAGTCAGTGGGCTGAACATCCACACTTTCTACACAGCCCCTTTTGCTGCTCTGTGTGCTGTTAGCACTCTTCAGTCAGTGGGCTGAACATCCACACTTTCTACACAGCCCCTTTTGCTGCTCTGTGTGCTGTTAGCACTCTTCAGTCAGTGGGCTGAACATCCACACTTTCTACACAGCCCCTTTTGCTGCTCTGTGTGCTGTTAGCACTCTTCAGTCAGTGGGCTGAACATCCACACTTTCTACACAGCCCCTTTTGCTGCTCTGTGTGCTGTTAGCACTCTTCAGTCAGTGGGCTGAACATCCACACTTTCTACACAGCCCCTTTTGCTGCTCTGTGTGCTGTTAGCACTCTTCAGTCAGTGGGCTGAACATCCACACTTTCTACACAGCCCCTTTTGCTGCTCTGTGTGCTGTCGGCCCTCTTCGGTTGAAGCATCAAAATCCCCTCAGGACACACGATTTATGCCCTTTTCTTTCATCTTTTTAATGAGATAAAATTTAAAACCAAATCGTTATTTTGAGTTTGAATGAGTTGAAAACAGCCACATCACTGTCGGTTACAGAAAATCTTGTAAAACAAAAGCTAAAAAAGTGCGAGGATCGGTCGATTTAATGTTCAATTTAACAAATCAGACTACATGTAGATTGGTTATATTCTCTAATACCATTGGTTTTAAAATTCAATCAGAAACTCGGCCCCAGTTATTTTGAGAAGAGCTGTTGTGAGTATGTTGGCAATGCGCCCTCAGGGAAGTTTTGACTGTTGCTATCATTCTCGTAACGCATCGGAAACTCGCCCGTTGTGACTATGCTTGCAATGGACCGCCAAAAAGTTAACAGATCAAAGTTTGGCCATTGTCATGATTGAACACTAATATTCTTTGCATTAGATTAAATGATGAACACACTCGTCGATCACCACGGCAACACGCCAAAGTTCAAGTGCATCGAGTGAGTTGACTGTTAAGAGATAAAAGTTTGGCCATTGTTTTGATCGAATACTGATGTTCCTTGTATCCAGAGTACCATATTTTAAGATTAAATTAATTTACCAGAATTTTGACTGTTAAGAGATAAAAGTTTGGCCATTGTTTTGATCGAATACTGATGTTCCTTGTATCCAGAGTACCATATTTTAAGATTAAATTAATTTACCAGAATTTCAAACTGACTGTTAAGAGATAAAAGTTTGGCCATTGTTTTGATCGAATACTGATGTTCCTTGTATCCAGAGTACCATATTTTAAGATTAAATTAATTTACCAGAATTTCAAATTGACTGTTAAGAGATAAAAGTTTGGCCATTGTTTTGATCGAATACTGATGTTCCTTGTATCCAGAGTACCATATTTTAAGATTAAACTAATTTACCAGAATTTCAAACTGTCAAAAAAGAGATGCATTAGTACAAATAGCCTGACCTTGGTTTTTTCTCTTGGGTCATGTATAATGTCAAGTTTAGAAGAGTGGTAGCAACAGGTATCTTGTTACAAAAATGTATACAGTATACTAGATGTGGTTGTGTGTGTGCACGCTCTTATATGTGTCAAGTCAAGTCAAGTCAAAGTGATCTTTATTGATGATAAAGGAATAAGCTAAGCAAATCTTTTTTTCATCCTGTCGTCATAAATAAATAAGAAATACAACTGAAGCAAACAAGATGACAAACAAAAACTGTAAACAAAAATCAATTTGCAATGAAAAATATGGAAAAAATACACATATGTTCCGCAAGCACAATACGATAATCATGTACATAATACTGACAAAAGTAATCATAGTGGAAAGGGAGAGGAGAAGAAAAAGTTGGGAAAAAAATGACTGCGACAAATGACAGACAGACACACCGAAATGAAGAGAGAGAGAGAGAGAAAAAATCACACAAAATTACAAATGCAGAAACACACACTCGCGCACACAAACACAGACACACACACACACACAAATACACATACACACACACATACACATACACACACACACACACACACCATTCACATTTTAGGCAAAAAGAAAAGGCATATCAAGAAAAACAAATGTGTACATGTGTGTGTGTTTGCTTGAATGTGTGTGTGTGCTTATATGTGTGCCACATATGTGTAAAACAAGAACAAACCCAAACTTTTATAACATAGAACCTTACAAGGTTATGGACACGATGACACATGCAATATAGCAGATATATATATATGTATGTTGCGACTGACTATGCATGCATTTGTGCAAAGAAAACGATCTTTGCCTGATGAACATTCCCTACAACGGTGCACTGTGTGTTGTCCAGACTGTTCAGTGACATGTGCGACTTGCACGATCTTTGCCTGATGAACATTCCCTACAACGGTGCACTGTGTGTTGTCCAGACTGTTCATGACATGTGCGACTTGCACGATCCATGCCTGATGAACATTCCCTACAACGGTGCACTGTGTGTTGTCCAGACTGTTCAGTGACATGTGCGACTTGCATAATGCATGATGAACATTCCCTACAACGGTGCACTGTGTGTTGTCCAGACTGTTCAGTGACATGTGCGACTTGCACGATCTTTGCCTGATGAACATTCCCTACAACGGTGCACTGTGTGTTGTCCAGACTGTTCAGTGACATGTGCGACTTGCACGATCCAGGCCTGATTAACATTCCCTACAACGGTGCACTGTGTGTTGTCCAGACTGTTCAGTGACATGTGCGACTTGCACGATCTTTGCCTGATGAACATTCCCTACAACGGTGCACTGTGTGTTGTCCAGACTGTTCAGTGACATGTGCGACTTGCACGATCCAGGCCTGATGAACATTCCCTACAACGGTGCACTGTGTGTTGTCCAGACTGTTCAGTGACATGTGCGACTTGCACGATCTTTGCCTGATGAACATTCCCTACAACGGTGCACTGTGTGTTGTCCAGACTGTTCAGTGACATGTGCGACTTGCACGATCCATGCATGATAAGCATTCCCTACAACGGTGCGCTGTGTGTTGTTGTCCAGACTGTTCAGTGACATGTGCGACTTGCACGATCCATGCATGATGAACATTCCCTACAACGGTGCGCTGTGTGTTGTTGTCCAGACTGTTCAGTGACATGTGCGACTTGCACGATCCATGCATGATGAACATTCCCTACAACGGTGCGCTGTGTGTTGTTGTCCAGACTGTTCAGTGACATGTGCGACTTGCACGATCCATGCATGATAAGCATTCCATACAACGGTGCGCTGTGTGTTGTTGTCCAGACTGTTCAGTGACATCGGGTCCCTGGAGCTGAACGTGGAGAAGTGTTCCAGACAGGACATCCTCTTCATGAAGAAGGTACCGCCATGCATTTGGGGAAAAAAAAGTACTGTCATTTTTGGACTATAAGGCAATATTTTTTTCTCCAATTTCGACCTATGCGCCTAATAAACGAGGGCGCCCTATTAGTGAACAAAATCGTGAGAAGAGAGGCAACGATTGATGTACTCAGTACAGTCTTCTGTGAGTCACAACATCGACAGTGGTCACGAGTCGCCGATACGACGAATACGTTAAAATGCTTCAAAATCCCTATTATCATCCAAGATACCGTCCAACATATGCCATAGCCCTTCATTGGATGCAAAAAGCATCGTTGTAGAGCTTAAAATGACATAATTCTACCAGTTTTCGCGAAGAAAAGTCCAAACACAACGACCGGAAGTCGCAAAAACGGACGTTTGATTATTTGAGAAGGGAGCCAACTCTCGTTTATGACAGCAGTAATGGCAGTCGGTAAGCGTTTACAGGACGTGTATGGGCTTCAAATTTCGACTTTCTTTTGCGAGGTGTGTATCGCCTTATAAGCGAGGGTGCCTTTTACTTTACTTTTTTCAGATTTTTCTTGAAAGTTGCCCTATGTGCCTTGTGCACAGCAGCGCCTAATGATCCGAAAAATATGGTGCCATAATGTTCGTACTATAAGGCGCACCCCCAAAATTTACACAAAATTCAGATTTTGTTATTATATTTTCTTGCTATATTATTAGTCATATTATAAGGCGCAGGGGTCTCGGTCTGGGAAAAGAAAGTATCACCTTATAGTCCTTAAAATATGGTATGTTTTGTATACATTGTTAAGACTTTTGTGGCTTGTGCGTGTGTGTGTGCGCATGCTTCCTCAATAAAGGAAGCTTAAGGTTTGTTCATAAGCCCTCACCAACTGCAGAACTCTTTTAGAGGTAAATAAGTAGAGAAGAAGCCTCACTCACGCTGACTCCGTGACTAAGACATTGTCAACAGTAGGGGGCTTAGTAGGTGATGCCCTGCATATGTTAGCTCAGAACAGGCTCTACTGAACTCCACAGAGGTGACTCAGCAGCAGTGCAGTGTCTCCTCGGTTGGTTGCCTCCTGATGGCCTAACATAGATTCGCTCCCCTTGGACTGCTGATTGTGGATTATGTAACCTGACAAATTAGGGTGTGGCTGCGAGTTGGGATTCGGAATGAGCGGCGTAGGAGCAACGCCCATGTACGGCCCAGAAGATGGGACCGAAATAAGTGGAGAAGAGATTGAATACAACTGTTTCAATTAGCGGGGTGTCCTCAACACTGGGAGGACCGTTAGACAGGGTTCTGTTTCAATTAGCGGGGTGTCCTCAACACTGGGATGACCGTTAGACAGGGTTCTGTTTCAATTAGCGGGGTGTCCTCAACACTGGGAGGACCGTTGGACAGGGTTCTGTTTCAATTAGCGGGGTGTCCTCAACACTGGGAGGACCGTTGGACAGGGTTCTGTTTCAATTAGCGGGGTGTCCTCAACACCGGGAGGACCGTTAGACAGGGTTCTGTTTCAATTAGCGGGGTGTCCTCAACACTGGGAGGACCGTTAAACAGGGTTCTGTTTCAATTAGCGGGGTGTCCTCAACACCGGGAGGACCGTTATACAGGGTTCTGTTTCAATTAGCGGGGTGTCCTCAGCACCGGGAGGACCGTTAAACAGGGTTTTGTTTCAATTAGCGGGATGTCCTCAACACTGGGATGACCGTTAGGTGGGGTTCTGTTTCAATTAGCGGGGTGTCCTCAACACTGGGAGGACCGTTAGACAGGGTTCTGTTTCAATTAGCGGGATGTCCTCAACACTGGGATGACCGTTAGGTGGGGTTCTGTTTCAATTAGCGGGGTGTCCTCAACACTGGGAGGACCGTTAAACAGGGTTTTGTTTCAATTAGCGGGATGTCCTCAACACTGGGATGACCGTTAGGTGGGGTTCTGTTTCAATTAGCGGGATGTCCTCAACACTGGGAGGACCGTTAAACAGGGTTTTGTTTCAATTAGCGGGATGTCCTCAACACTGGGAGGACCGTTAGACAGGGTTCTGTTTCAATTAGCGGGGTGTCCTCAACACCGGGAGGACCGTTAGACAGGGTTCTGTTTCAATTAGCGGGGTGTCCTCAACACCGGGAGGACCGTTAGACAGGGTTCTGTTTCAATTAGCGGGGTGTCCTCAACACCGGGAGGACCGTTAAACAGGGTTCTGTTTCAATTAGCGGGGTGTCCTCAACACCGGGAGGACCGTTAAACAGGGTTATGTTTCAATTAGCGGGATGTCCTCAACACTGGGATGACCGTTAGGTGGGGTTCTGTTTCAATTAGCGGGGTGTCCTCAACACTGGGAGGACCGTTGTAGGGTTCTGTTTCAATTAGCGGGATGTCCTCAACACTGGGATGACCGTTAGGTGGGGTTCTGTTTCAATTAGCGGGGTGTCCTCAACACTGGGAGGACCGTTAAACAGGGTTTTGTTTCAATTAGCGGGATGTCCTCAACACTGGGATGACCGTTAGGTGGGGTTCTGTTTCAATTAGCGGGATGTCCTCAACACTGGGAGGACCGTTAAACAGGGTTTTGTTTCAATTAGCGGGATGTCCTCAACACTGGGATGACCGTTAGGTGGGGTTCTGTTTCAATTAGCGGGATGTCCTCAACACTGGGAGGACCGTTAGGGTTCTGTTTCAATTAGCGGGGTGTCCTCAACACTGGGAGGACCGTTAGACAGGGTTCTGTTTCAATTAGCGGGGTGTCCTCAACACCGGGAGGACCGTTAAACAGGGGTGTTTCAATTAGCTTGTAGTACAGTTCTGTTTCAATTAGCGGGGTGTCCTCAACACCGGGAGGACCAGCAGGGTTCTGCTCAATTAGCGGGGTGTCCTCAACAGTCAACCGTTAGGTGGGGTTCTGTTTCAATTAGCGGGGTGTCCTCAACACTGGGAGGACCGTTAGACAGGGTTCTGTTTCAATTAGCGGGGTGTCCTCAACACCGGGATGACCGTTAGGTGGGGTTCTGTTTAATTAGCGGGATGTCCTCAACACTGGGAGGACCGTTAGACAGGGTTCTGTTTCAATTAGCGGGGTGTCCTCAACACTGGACTTTTGAGGACCGTTAGACAGGGTTCTGTTTCAATTAGCGGGATGTCCTCAGTACTGGGATGACCGTTAGGTGGGGTTCTGTTTCATTAGCGGGGTGTCCTCAACACCGGGAGGACTGACAGGGTTCTGTTTCAATTAGGGTGTCCTCAACACCGGTAGTATAGAGTTTCAATTAGCGGGGTGTCCTCAACACCGGGAGGACCGTTAGGTGGGGTTCTGTCAATTAGCGGGGTGTCCTCAACACTGGGATGACCTTGTGGGGTTATAGAGTGTCCAACACAGGACCGTTAGACAGGGTTCTGTTTCAATTAGCGGGGTGTCCTCAACACCGGGAGGACCGTTGACAGGGTTCTGTTTCAATAGCGGGGTGTCCTCAACACTGGGATGACCGTTAGGTGGGGTTCTGTTTCAATTAGCGGGGTGTGGACCGTTAGGTGGGGTTCTGTTTCAATTAGCGGGGTGTCCTCAACACTGGGAGGACCGTTAGGTGGGGTTCTGTTTCAATTAGCGGGGTGTCCTCAACACCGGGAGGACCGTTAGGTGGGGTTCTGTTTCAATTAGCGGGGTGTCCTCAACACTGGGATGACCGTTAGACAGGGTTCTGTTTCAATTAGCGGGGTGTCCTCAACACTGGGATGACCGTTAAACAGGGTTCTGTTTCAATTAGCGGGGTGTCCTCAACACTGGGATGACCGTTAGACAGGGTTCTGTTTCAATTAGCGGGGTGTCCTCAACACCGGGAGGACCGTTAGGTGGGGTTCTGTTTCAATTAGCGGGGTGTCCTCAACACTGGGAGGACCGTTAGACAGGGTTCTGTTTCAATTAGCGGGGTGTCCTCAACACTGGGAGGACCGTTAGACAGGGTTCTGTTTCAATTAGCGGGGTGTCCTTGGGTGACCGTTATAGGGTTCTGTTTCAATTAGCGGGGTGTCCTCAACACTGGGAGGACCGTTAGACAGGGTTCTGTTTCAATTAGCGGGGTGTCCTCAACACTGGGATGACCGTTAGACAGGGTTCTGTTTCAATTAGCGGGGTGTCCTCAACACCGGGAGGACCGTTAGCTAGGGTTCTGTTTCAATTAGCGGGGTGTCCTCAACACTGGGAGGACCGTTAGACAGGGTTCTGTTTCAATTAGCGGGGTGTCCTCAACACTGGGAGGACCGTTAGACAGGGTTCTGTTTCAATTAGCGGGGTGTCCTCAACACTGGGATGACCGTTAGGTGGGGTGTGGTCAGCTAGGCTTGTAGTATAGTGTCCTCAACACTGGGAGGACCGTTAGGTGGGGTTCTGTTTCAATTAGCGGGGTGTCCTCAACACCGGGAGGACCGTTAGACAGGGTTCTGTTTCAATTAGCGGGGTGTCCTCAACACTGGGATGACCGTTAGTCTGTTTCAATTAGCGGGGTGTCCTCAACACTGGGAGGACCGTTGTGTTCTGTTTCAATTAGCGGGGTGGCCTGTAGTATAGAGGGTTCTGTTTCATTACACACTGTGTGGTCAGCTAGGCTTGTAGTATAGAGTCCTCAACACACTGTTTCAATTAGCGGGATGTCCTCAACACTGTGGTTAGCTAGGGTTCTGTTTCAGCTCAACAGGCGTTGTAGTATAGAGTCCTCAACACACTGTGTGGTCAGCTAGGCTTGTAGTATAGAGTCAACACACTGTGTGGTCAGCTAGGCTTGTAGTATAGAGTCCAACACACTGTGTGGTCAGCTAGGCTTGTAGTATAGAGTCAACACACTGTGTGGTCAGCTAGGCTTGTAGTATAGAGCCAACACACTGTGTGGTCAGCTAGGCTTGTAGTATAGAGTCAACACACTGTGTGGTCAGCTAGGCTTGTAGTATAGAGTCAACACACTGTGTGGTCAGCTAGGCTTGTAGTATAGAGTCAACACACTGTGTGGTCAGCTAGGCTTGTAGTATAGAGTCCTCAACACTGTGTGGTCAGCTAGGCTTGTAGTATGTGTGGTCAGCTAGGCTTGTAGTATAGAGTCAACACACTGTGTGGTCAGCTAGGCTTGTAGTATAGAGTCAACACACTGTGTGGTCAGCTAGGCTTGTAGTATAGAGCCAACACACTGTTGTGGTCAGCTAGGCTTGTAGTATGTCAACAGACAGGGTTCTGTGTGGGGTGTCCTGGTCAATTACACTGTGTGGTCAGCTAGGCTTGTAGTATAGAGTCAACACACTGTGTGGTCAGCTAGGCTTGTAGTATAGAGCCAACACACTGTGTGGTCAGCTAGGCTTGTAGTATAGAGTCAACACACTGTGTGGTCAGCTAGGCTTGTAGTATAGAGTCAACACACTGTGTGGTCAGCTAGGCTTGTAGTATAGAGCCAACACACTGTGTGGTCAGCTAGGCTTGTAGTATAGAGCCAACACACTGTGTGGTCAGCTAGGCTTGTAGTATAGAGCCAACACACTGTGTGGTCAGCTAGGCTTGTAGTATAGAGCCAACACACTGTGTGGTCAGCTAGGCTTGTAGTATAGAGTCAACACACTGTGTGGTCAGCTAGGCTTGTAGTATAGAGTCAACACACTGTGTGGTCAGCTAGGCTTGTAGTATAGAGTCAACACACTGTGTGGTCAGCTAGGCTTGTAGTATAGAGTCAACACACTGTGTGGTCAGCTAGGCTTGTAGTATAGAGCCAACACACTGTGTGGTCAGCTAGGCTTGTAGTATAGAGTCAACACACTGTGTGGTCAGCTAGGCTTGTAGTATAGAGTCAACACACTGTGTGGTCAGCTAGGCTTGTAGTATAGAGTCAACACACTGTGTGGTCAGCTAGGCTTGTAGTATAGAGTCAACACACTGTGTGGTCAGCTAGGCTTGTAGTATAGAGTCAACACACTGTGTGGTCAGCTAGGCTTGTAGTATAGAGTCAACACACTGTGTGGTCAGCTAGGCTTGTAGTATAGAGCCAACACACTGTGTGGTCAGCTAGGCTAGTATAGAGCCAACACACTGTGTGGTCAGCTAGGCTTGTAGTATAGAGCCAACACACTGTGTGGTCAGCTAGGCTTGTAGTATAGAGCCAACACACTGTGTGGTCAGCTAGGCTTGTAGTATAGAGTCAACACACTGTGTGGTCAGCTAGGCTTGTAGTATAGAGCCAACACACTGTGTGGTCAGCTAGGCTTGTAGTATAGAGCCAACACACTGTGTGGTCAGCTAGGCTTGTAGTATAGAGCCAACACACTGTGTGGTCAGCTAGGCTTGTAGTATAGAGCCAACACACTGTGTGGTCAGCTAGGCTTGTAGTATAGAGCCAACACACTGTGTGGTCAGCTAGGCTTGTAGTATAGAGCCAACACACTGTGTGGTCAGCTAGGCTTGTAGTATAGAGCCAACACACTGTGTGGTCAGCTAGGCTTGTAGTATAGAGTCAACACACTGTGTGGTCAGCTAGGCTTGTAGTATAGAGCCAACACACTGTGTGGTCAGCTAGGCTTGTAGTATAGAGTCAACACACTGTGTGGTCAGCTAGGCTTGTAGTATAGAGCCAACACACTGTGTGGTCAGCTAGGCTTGTAGTATAGAGTCAACACACTGTGTGGTCAGCTAGGCTTGTAGTATAGAGCCAACACACTGTGTGGTCAGCTAGGCTTGTAGTATAGAGTCAACACACTGTGTGGTCAGCTAGGCTTGTAGTATAGAGCCAACACACTGTGTGGTCAGCTAGGCTTGTAGTATAGAGCCAACACACTGTGTGGTCAGCTAGGCTTGTAGTATAGAGCCAACACACTGTGTGGTCAGCTAGGCTTGTAGTATAGAGCCAACACACTGTGTGGTCAGCTAGGCTTGTAGTATAGAGCCAACACACTGTGTGGTCAGCTAGGCTTGTAGTATAGAGTCAACACACTGTGTGGTCAGCTAGGCTTGTAGTATAGAGCCAACACACTGTGTGGTCAGCTAGGCTTGTAGTATAGAGCCAACACACTGTGTGGTCAGCTAGGCTTGTAGTATAGAGCCAACACACTGTGTGGTCAGCTAGGCTTGTAGTATAGAGCCAACACACTGTGTGGTCAGCTAGGCCTTAGTAGTATAGAGCCAACACACTGTGTGGTCAGCTAGGCCTGTAGTACATGTAGAGCCAACACACTGTGGTCAGCTAGGCCTGTAGTATAGAGCCAACACACTGTGTGGTCAGCTAGCCTGTAGTGTACATGTAGAGCCAACACACTGTGGTCAGCTAGGCCTGTAGTATACATGTAGAGCCAACACACTGTGGTCAGCTAGGCCTGTAGTATAGAGCCAACACACTGTGGTCAGCTAGGCCTGTAGTATACATGTAGAGCCAACACACTGTGGTCAGCTAGGCCTGTAGTATACATGTAGAGCCAACACACTGTGGTCAGCTAGGCCTGTAGTATACATGTAGAGCCAACACACTGTGGTCAGCTAGGCCTGTAGTATACATGTAGAGCCAACACACTGTGGTCAGCTAGGCCTGTAGTATACATGTAGAGCCAACACACTGTGGTCAGCTGTGCCTGTAGTATACATGTAGAGCCAACACACTGTGGTCAGCTAGGCCTGTAGTATACATGTAGAGCCAACACACTGTGGTCAGCTAGGCCTGTAGTATACATGTAGAGCCAACACACTGTGGTCAGCTAGGCCTGTAGTATACATGTAGAGCCAACACACTGTGGTCAGCTAGGCCTGTAGTATACATGTAGAGCCAACACACTGTGGTCAGCTAGGCCTGTAGTATACATGTAGAGCCAACACACTGTGGTCAGCTAGGCCTGTAGTATACATGTAGAGCCAACACACTGTGGTCAGCTAGGCCTGTAGTATACATGTAGAGCCAACACACTGTGGTCAGCTAGGCCTGTAGTATACATGTAGAGCCAACACACTGTGGTCAGCTAGGCCTGTAGTATACATGTAGAGCCAACACACTGTGGTCAGCTAGGCCTGTAGTATACATGAAGAGCCAACACACTGTGGTCAGCTAGGCCTGTAGTGTACATGTAGAGCCAACACACTGGATTGTGTGCAGAGTGGGATGCAGTTCTACTGGCACATCCTGGAGAACGTTCAGCTGGAGTCGAACCGTGTGGACAACCTGGAGGCCCTGTACTGCACCATGGGACTGCTAGCCGTGGAGATGGGCGGCGATGACATCATGGTGGACCTCTTCCGCCTGGCCTTGGACATACAGGTGTGGTGGGTGGGGGGGGAGATGGGCGGCGATGACATCATGGTGGACCTCTTCCGCCTGGCCTTGGACATACAGGTGTGGTGGGTGGGGGTGGGGGGGAGATGGGCGGCGATGACATCATGGTGGACCTCTTCCGCCTGGCCTTGGACATACAGGTGTGGTGGGTGGGGGGGAGATGGGCGGCGATGACATCATGGTGGACCTCTTCCGCCTGGCCTTGGACATACAGGTGTGTGGGGGGGGGGGGGGAGATGGGCGGCGATGACATCATGGTGGACCTCTTCCGCCTGGCCTTGGACATACAGGTGTGGTGGGTGGGGGGGAGATGGGCAGCGATGACATCATGGTGGACCTCTTCCGCCTGGCCTTGGACATACAGGTGTGGTGGGTGGGGGGGGGGGAGATGGGCGGCGATGACATCATGGTGGACCTCTTCCGCCTGGCCTTGGACATACAGGTGTGGTGGGTGGTGTTGTATGAGTGTGTGGAACTAGCAGAATTTTTTAGAAGCTGAAGTTTTGACGTGGTATGATGTTGGGGATCCACAGGGAGAACCAGCTGGCTGGGTCATTGTAGATTAGGGTTTTCTCTGTTTCCTTATCTCTCTCTCTTTTTCTTTTCTCTTATGTTACTATTTTATTTTATTCTTTTGTTTCTCCGACTTCGGACCTCGACCGAAAATAGTGCCATAAAAATCAAATTGTTGATTGTGGGCACTGAACCGGAAGAAGAAGTCTACTCTGTAGAATAACATGCAGGTAGATGGGTTGAAGAGAGGATGGGAGGTTTAGTGGTTAGTTAGGAGTGGGTGTGGGAGGGTAGGTTTGGGTGGATGTTTGGTGTGGGTGTGGGTGTGTGCGTGTGCGGGTGTGTGATTCTCTATAATGGAGCTGGGAAAATAGATCAATGAATGTAGAGAATATGGTAGTGAGAGTGCCCAAAGGCATGAATTTGTAGAGAATATTGGGGGTGCCCCAATGCATGAATTTGTAGAGAATATGGTAGTGGGGGTGCCCGAATGCATGAATTTGTAGAGAATATGGTAGTGGGGGTGCCCCAATGCATGAATTTGTAGAGAATATGGTAGTGGGGGTGCCCAAATGCATCTAATTTGTAGAGAATATGGTAGTGGGGGTGCCCAAATGCATGAATTTGTACAGAATATGGTAGTGGGGGTGCCCGAATGCATGAATTTGTAGAGAATATGGTAGTGGGGGTGCCCGAATGCATTAATTTGTAGAGAATATGGTAGTGGGGGTGCCCGAATGCATGAATTTGTAGAGAATATGGTAGTGGGGGTGCCCGAATGCATTAATTTGTAGAGAATATGGTAGTGGGGGTGCCCAAATGCATTAATTTGTAGAGAATATGGTAGTGGGGGTGCCCGAATGCATGAATTTGTAGAGAATATGGTAGTGGGGGTGCCCGAATGCATTAATTTGTAGAGAATATGGTAGTGGGGGTGCCCAAATGCATGAATTTGTAGAGAATATGGTAGTGGGGGTGCCCAAATGCATTAATTTGTAGAGAATATGGTAGTGGGGGTGCCCAAATGCATTAATTTGTAGAGAATATGGTAGTGGGGGT
Source organism: Phymorhynchus buccinoides (assembly GCA_017654935.2). Lineage (NCBI taxonomy): Eukaryota > Metazoa > Mollusca > Gastropoda > Neogastropoda > Raphitomidae > Phymorhynchus > Phymorhynchus buccinoides. The sequence continues at coordinate 58,298,163 of CM065689.1, read as the reverse complement.
GCCCAAATGCATTAATTTGTAGAGAATATGGTAGTGGGGGTGCCCAAATGCATTAATTTGTAGAGAATATGGTAGTGGGGGTGCCCGAATGCATTAATTTGTAGAGAATATGGTAGTGGGGGTGCCCGAATGCATTAATTTGTACAGAATATGGTAGTGGGGGTGCCCAAATGCATTAATTTGTAGAGAATATGGTAGTGGGGGTGCCCGAATGCATTAATTTGTAGAGAATATGGTAGTGGGGGTGCCCGAATGCATGAATTTGTAGAGAATATGGTAGTGGGGGTGCCCGAATGCATGAATTTGTACAGAATATGGTAGTGGGGGTGCCCGAATGCATGAATTTGTAGAGAATATGGTAGTGGGGGTGCCCGAATGCATTAATTTGTAGAGAATATGGTAGTGGGGGTGCCCGAATGCATTGAATTTGTAGAGAATATGGTAGTGGGGGTGCCCGAATGCATTAATTTGTAGAGAATATGGTAGTGGGGGTGCCCGAATGCATGAATTTGTAGAGAATATGGTAGTGGGGGTGCCCGAATGCATGAATTTGTAGAGAATATGGTAGTGGGGGTGCCCGAATGCATTGAATTTGTAGAGAATATGGTAGTGGGGGTGCCCGAATGCATTAATTTGTAGAGAATATGGTAGTGGGGGTGCCCAAATGCATTAATTTGTAGAGAATATGGTAGTGGGGGTGCCCGAATGCATTAATTTGTAGAGAATATGGTAGTGGGGGTGCCCGAATGCATTAATTTGTAGAGAATATGGTAGTGGGGGTGCCCGAATGCATTAATTTGTAGAGAATATGGTAGTGGGGGTGCCCGAATGCATTAATTTGTAGAGAATATGGTAGTGGGGGTGCCCGAATGCATTAATTTGTAGAGAATATGGTAGTGGGGGTGCCCGAATGCATGAATTTGTAGAGAATATGGTAGTGGGGGTGCCCAAATGCATTAATTTGTAGAGAATATGGTAGTGGGGGTGCCCGAATGCATTAATTTGTAGAGAATATGGTAGTGGGGGTGCCCAAATGCATTGATTTCTAGAGAATATGGTAGTGGGGGTGCCCGAATGCATTAATTTGTAGAGAATATGGTAGTGGGGGTGCCCGAATGCATGAATTTGTACAGAATATGGTAGTGGGGGTGCCCAAATGCATTAATTTGTACAGAATATGGTAGTGGGGGTGCCCGAATGCATGAATTTGTAGAGAATATGGTAGTGGGGGTGCCCAAATGCATTGATTTCTAGAGAATATGGTAGTGGGGGTGCCCGAATGCATTAATTTGTAGAGAATATGGTAGTGGGGGTGCCCGAATGCATTAATTTGTAGAGAATATGGTAGTGGGGGTGCCCGAATGCATTGATTTCTAGAGAATATGGTAGTGGGGGTGCCCAAATGCATTAATTTGTAGAGAATATGGTAGTGGGGGTGCCCAAATGCATTAATTTGTAGAGAATATGGTAGTGGGGGTGCCCGAATGCATTAATTTGTAGAGAATATGGTAGTGGGGGTGCCCGAATGCATTAATTTGTAGAGAATATGGTAGTGGGGGTGCCCGAATGCATGAATTTGTACAGAATATGGTAGTGGGGGTGCCCGAATGCATGAATTTGTAGAGAATATGGTAGTGGGAGTGCCCGAATGCATGAATTTATAGAGAATATGGTAGTGGTGGTGCCCAAATGCATGAATTTGTATTTGGAGCTGTTATATACGAGCACATGTGAAAAGAATTCCAGGTTTAATACCGGACCTTATTAAAAAATACTGGTTTAGACTGGTTTGGATTTCCACGCTGGTATCCAGCTCTGACGCTGATTGATTCGGTTTGATGTGGCAGAACAAGGGGAAGCAACTGGCCAGTCCCCAGGGAGTTAATCACTCGTTCTCCAGTCTGATCAGCTGGGTGTGTGATCATGAGTTCGTCTTAGACAGTCAACACGGGTAGTATGTAAATTGGACTAAACTCCAAAGACGACTGGCTATTTAGCCTGAATTACATACTACTATCAGGGCTCCCAGGGAAGTACTGAAATTCTAAAAGACCCTCTAAAAGAACATGCAGGGGGTCCCAGGGATGCACTCAAAAAAATCTTTTAAGCATTTACAATGCCACTGGGACCCTCTATCCTGCCTCTAGGACCCTCTATACTGTAAGTGAAGGAGTCGCTGGGACCCCTTGTTTTGCGGGACGATTGGGAGCCCTGACTATGTTGACTAAGATGCACATATGATTACACGCCCAGATTGGTTTCGTTGATGCGTGTTTTCAGAGCCACGCTGTGGGAACGACCCTGCCCATCACACACCGGTGCGCGCTCCACGCCATGACGGCCGCCTACCTCAACCTCATCTCACAGCTGCTGGGGGCCGCCGATGTCTGTGGATATGTGCAGCAGGTGGGGGTCTGGGTGGTGTGTGAGTGGGTGTAATATGTATGTGGGTGGGTGTGTCTGTGTGTGTGTGTGTATGTTTCTGTGTGTGTGTGTCTGTCTGTCTGTCTCTGTGTGTGTGTTTGTTTCTGACTGTGTATGTGTGTGTGCATGTATGTGCATCTGTCCGTATCTGTGTGTCTGTGTGGGGTTGGGGGGGTTGTTTGTTTGTTTCTGACTGTGTGTGTGTGTCAAAGTCAAAGTCAAAAATACTTTATTATCACGTTAGGTGAAATTACAGTATGGTCTCGTACAAGCACAATACAATCAAGGAAGCACATTTGGATGCATTCAAAGTAGAAACAAAACTAAGAAAAATGAATAACAAATCATGTTTCGCAAAAACATTGAACATAGTTAGGGTCGATACAAGCGACTATCAAAACGTTAAGAACTGCCATCTTTCCCACCATTTCTATCCTCGCATTCATTTATTCACCCCCACCCTGCAATGAGTCAGTGTGTGTGTGCTGGTGACGGGTGATCGTGTTGCGTCACAAGGGGGCGCCACATCTGCTGTTTAAATCAGTGTGTGTGTGCTGGTGACAGGTGATCGCGTTGCGTCAAAAGGGGGCGCCACATCTCCTGCCCAGCTTCGCCTACGACCGATCCAATCGCCCACAGAGGTCAGTGTGCCAAGGGATGTAACCTAGCCTTTCTGACAGGAATTAAAGTCCACTCTCTAACCTACCCCAAGTTATCTCCCTTACACCTACTGTTTTCTTGTTGTGCTCAGTTTTTGTTTTGTTTTTGTTTTTGCGCTTTGATTAATGATTTACTCAAATTGAATTTAAACATAACCAGCATGCCAAAAAAAGAAATGTTTTTCCTCTGCGTTCCCATACGGCCATAATGGATGAGGTATGTATGTGCCCGGTTTTCAGTTTTCACTGGTCTCCCCGCTGCATTCCGATTTCGGAGGAGCTGAAATGAGATCTTTTTTTGAAATTGTTATGGAAAAAAGGCAGGAGAATGGACCAATAAGTCAAAAAAATTGTAGTATGAAGACGAAAAGGCTGAGTCAAAGAGAGTGATAGATGAGAGGAAGTTGCAAGCACAGAACTTCCAGAAGGTTGGGGAACTATTTGTGCTGAGAGATCCCCCGGTATCCCCACAGTGGGGAAGAGTCAATAAATTCAATAAATGTGTGGCGCTGCAGTCACCAAAGAGAGATGCACCGTGAGAAGGAAGTTTAACTCCATTCGCATCGCAACGATTTTGAATTCTTAAAAACATCACAAATCACTCCAGCCGTGCACACAAACATACATAAACAAAAGGAGATATGAAAGAAGATTACAGGTTTTTACATTTGATTTAGATATAGGGAAGTGGTAGATCAGACTTTTTATATACACCGATTAGTTACCCCACAACAAAGCACTACAAAAGCAAAGTCAGAGGCAAAATTGTGGTCTAAGGGAGCTATCTATGAATTCCGGACATATATGGCCGGAACGACTTGAATGCGTTAAACACTACAGTGACCAGCAGTAAGCAACTTCCTCAGAGAGGCCATTCCATCGCGGTGTGGTGTGGGGATACAATGTGGCTTTATGGCATTGAGTTCTGTGGCTGGGGATGTCTTAGGCGACAGAGCGTGACTGGCGGAGGATTTTCTTCTGTAAAATGTTTGTAGGAACAGGGCTCCCAGGGACCCCCATTTGCGGGTCTATGAAGTACTAAAATTCTAAAGGACCCTCTAAAAGAATGCACTAAACAAAAAATATTTTTAGCGTTGCTTTATCGGAAAAAAATCACTGACATAAGCTTTGAAAGTAGACAAAATTATGGCACTTGGCATTGAATGTCCTTGCATTTGGTGGGAGTGAATTGTGATGTACATTGCTAAGTTTTTAGTTCCCGAGAGCAAAGCAGCGGGAAGATGCGTCCATCCATCTGCCGGTCCATGCGTGACCTTGATTGCGAGGGAACTTTGCACCCCGTTTGTGTTGAGCCTTGTTGCTTGTTGTTCTCCCGTTTTAACTTCTTTCCGTTTTGAAACGTTGCGATGGCATGCTGGCTTTATTTTACTCATTAACTCTTCTATCACCATGGGCGAATATATTCAAGACATCACTCTGAACTCTACCATATGCAAAGACATTCACTGCCAAGCACCCTGCCATGTGTTTGTCTGTTTTGGGAGCTGTTGTCACTGTTTCTGCTGTCAAAGCAATGCATGCACGCTCAAAAAAATACTGTAGTTACTTCCCTCTTGTCGGTTGAGACGTAACGGACAACCAGTAACGTAAGACAATACATGGTGCTAGAAGAGTTAATCTGGGCAGGGCTCCCAGGGACCCCCATTTGGGGGTCTATGAAGCACTAAAATTCTAAAAGACCCTCTAAAAGTGTGCAGGGGGTCCCAGGGATGCACTACAAAAATTATTTTTAGCATTCGCAGTGCCCCTGGGACCCTCCATCCCGCCTCTAGGACCCTCTATGCTGTATGTGAAGGAGTCCCTGGGACCCCTTGTTTTGCGGGACGATTGGGAGCCCTGCTGGTATAGATAGACATTACAATTTAACCGTCTGATTTCAAGAAAGCCTGAATATAACTCAATCATTGGACAGATTGTTTTTAAGCGTAGTATAGTGATTAGATACTTTTATGCGCAGGATGTTTTTAATTGGATGTGTCATTATATGTGGCCTATGTTCTCTGTGATGTTTAGCTCCATTTTGATCATTGCATCATGCTTAGTTCTGCTCACGTTCGGATAAGCTGTATTAGTATAGTCTTTGGCGTACATTTTTAGTGGCTTTCGTGTGTAGGTGGTTTTACCTAGTTTGTTTACTGTATAAGCATGTATGCACACACACACACACACACACACACACACACACACACACACACACACACACAGAGCATAAGTTTAGAAAAGCTAGACTTTTTCTGCATGGATAAGTGTGTGGAGTGAAGCTTACTGCTCACTGATTTTGCTAGCTGCAAGTTCAATAATGTTATTGTAATTTTCTGATTAAGCATGTACTTGCATGTTTTTGCATTTACCACACACACAATGCACATGTTGAGAAAAGTACAGTCTTTGGCTGCGTTGCGTGTGCTGGTTTCACGCATATTGCACTCACTGTGCTGGAGTTAGGAAAATCAATATCATATTTGGCAAAACATTTTTTGTTCTGCTGGACATTTGTAAAGTATTAAGTTCACTGCATAAAAGCTTACCCATTTTGGGCTCAGCAGTATAGTACATAGCATACGCTTAAGCATTCGGATGTACATGGTCTTATGATGACTCATTTTGACCATTTTTCACACATCGGGAACAACTAAGTGTTTGGCTAAACATTTTTATGAATGGATAATTGTGCGGTGTTAAGTTCATTCCGCAGAAACTTACACACTTTGGGCATGACAGTATAGTGTTCGCTTAAGCATTCAGACGTGTGTTTGTGTGCATGGCGTCATAATGACTCCACACAAAGTGCGCACGCTGGAAACAGCTTGTAAGGTGTTTGGCGAAAACATTTTTGTGCCTTGATGTTTTGTGTGTTGTGAGGTTCTCTGCACACAAGCTTGCACACCGTGGGTCGGCCATTGTGCTATAGTCTTCGCTTAAACATTTGGATGTGTTTTTGCTTTTTTTGTATAGCTTTAATCCTTTCGCCGCCAGCCATTTTTCGGCCCAAATATACCATTAAACTTAACTGGATAGAGACAAAAAATTCTCTGCAATAATATTGTGAATTTCTTGGTGACATGTATAACATTAGCCCTATCCTTATCTCACAAAATTAAAATAATAGAGTCTTCGGATAACATGCCCTGCTTTTATGCCTTTCAGTGACATGGGTATTAAACCATTGTGGTGCATAAATGTGACATTGGCGGTAAAAGGGTTAATATGATGACTATGCACAAATTGCGCAAGTTGGAATCAGTGTTTGGTTAAACATTTTGTGTGTATGGGGTTTATGTGATGCTAAGTTCATTGCGCACAAGCTGACACACTTTGGTTGTGGCAGTGTAGCGTGCGTTTGTAGTTCATGTTGTGCATTGTCTGGTGCATCTCATCTCACCAGAGGGGAGTAGCCTATCTATTTCATGTTGTGCATTGTCCGGTGCATCTCATCTCACCAGAGGGGAGTATTGTCCGGTGCCTATCTATTTCATGTTGTGTGGATTGTCCGGTGCATCTTATCTCTCCAGAGGGGAGTAGCCTATCTATTTCATGTTGTGCATTGTCCGGTGCATCTCATCTCACCAGAGGGGAGTAGCCTATCTATTTCATGTTGTGGATTGTCCGGTGCATCTTATCTCTCCAGAGGGGAGTAGCCTATCTATTTCATGTTGTGCATTGTCCGGTGCATCTCATCTCACCAGAGGGGATCTATCTACCATGAGTGGGAGTGCATCTATCTATTTCATGTTGTGCATTGTCCGGTGCATCTCATCTCACCAGAGGGGAGTATTGTCCGGTGCCTATCTATTTCATGTTGTGCATTGTCCGGTGCATCTTATCTCACCAGAGGGGAGTACCCTATCTATTTCATGTTGTGGATTGTCCGGTGCATCTTATCTCACCAGAGGGGAGTAGCCTATCTATTTCATGTTGTGCATTGTCCGGTGCATCTTATCTCACCAGAGGGGAGTACCCTATCTATTTCATGTTGTGCATTGTCCGGTGCATCTTATCTCACCAGAGGGGAGTAGCCTATCTATTTCATGTTGTGCATTGTCCGGTGCATCTTATCTCACCAGAGGGGAGTAGCCTATCTATTTCATGTTGTGCATTGTCCGGTGCATCTTATCTCACCAGAGGGGAGTAGCCTATCTATTTCATGTTGTGGATTGTCCGGTGCATCTCATCTCACCAGAGGGGAGTAGCCTATCTATTTCATGTTGTGGATTGTCCGGTGCATCTTATCTCACCAGAGGGGAGTAGCCCTATTTCTATTTCATGTTGTGCATTGTCCGGTGCATCTTATCTCACCAGAGGGGAGTAGCCTATCTATTTCATGTTGTGGATTGTCCGGTGCATCTCATCTCACCAGAGGGGAGTACCTATCTATTTCTATTCCGGTCATGTCTATTTCATGTTGTGCATTGTCCGGTGCATCTCATCTCACCAGAGGGGAGTAGCCTATCTATTTCATGTTGTGGATTGTCCGGTGCATCTTATCTCACCAGAGGGGAGTACCCTCTATTTCATGTTGTGGATTGTCCGGTGCATCTCATCTCACCAGAGGGGAGTAGCCTATCTATTTCATGTTGTGCATTGTCCGGTGCATCTTATCTCACCAGAGGGGAGTACCCTATCTATTTCATGTTGTGCATTGTCCGGTGCATCTTATCTCACCAGAGGGGAGTAGCCTATCTATTTCATGTTGTGGATTGTCCGGTGCATCTTATCTCACCAGAGGGGAGTAGCCTATCTATTTCATGTTGTGCATTGTCCGGTGCATCTTATCTCACCAGAGGGGAGTAGCCTATCTATTTCATGTTGTGGATTGTCCGGTGCATCTTATCTCACCAGAGGGGAGTAGCCTATCTATTTCATGTTGTGCATTGTCCGGTGCATCTTATCTCACCAGAGGGGAGTAGCCTATCTATTTCATGTTGTGCATTGTCCGGTGCATCTTATCTCACCAGAGGGGAGTACCCTCTATTTCATGTTGTGGATTGTCCGGTGCATCTTATCTCACCAGAGGGGAGTACCCTCGATTTCATGCATCTCATCTCACCAGAGGGGAGTAGCCTATCTATTTCATGTTGTGGATTGTCCGGTGCATCTCATCTCACCAGAGGGGAGTAGCCTATCTATTTCATGTTGTGCATTGTCCGGTGCATCTCATCTCACCAGAGGGGAGTACCCTATCTATTTCATGTTGTGCATTGTCCGGTGCATCTTATCTCACCAGAGGGGAGTACCCTCTATTTCATGTTGTGGATTGTCCGGTGCATCTTATCTCACCAGAGGGGAGTAGCCTATCTATTTCATGTTGTCATTGTGGTGCATCTCATCTCACCAGAGGGGAGTACCCTATCTATTTCATGTTGTCATTGTCTGGTGCATCTTATCTCACCAGAGGGGAGTACCCTATCTATTTCATGTTGTGGATTGTCCGGTGCATCTTATCTCACCAGAGGGGAGTACCCTATCTATTTCATGTTGTGGATTGTCCGGTGCATCTTATCTCACCAGAGGGGAGTACCCTCTATTTCATGTTGTGGATTGTCCGGTGCATCTTATCTCACCAGAGGGGAGTACCCTCTATTTCATGTTGTGGATTGTCCGGTGCATCTCATCTCACCAGAGGGGAGTACCTATCTATTTCATGTTGTGATTGTGTGCATCTTATCTCACCAGAGGGGAGTCTATTTCATGTTGTGCATCATCTCATCTCACCAGAGGGGAGTACCCTATCTATTTCATGTTGTGCATTGTCCGGTGCATCTTATCTCACCAGAGGGGAGTACCCTATCTATTTCATGTTGTGGATTGTCCGGTGCATCTTATCTCACCAGAGGGGAGTAGCCTATCTATTTCATGTTGTGCATTGTCCGGTGCATCTCATCTCACCAGAGGGGAGTAGCCTATCTATTTCATGTTGTGCATTGTCCGGTGCATCTTATCTCACCAGAGGGGAGTAGCCTATCTATTTCATGTTGTGCATTGTCCGGTGCATCTTATCTTCCAGAGGGGAGTAGCCTATCTATTTCATGTTGTGCATTGTCCGGTGCATCTCATCTCACCAGAGGGGAGTAGCCTATCTATTTCATGTTGTGCATTGTCCGGTGCATCTTATCTCACCAGAGGGGAGTAGCCTATCTATTTCATGTTGTGGATTGTCCGGTGCATCTTATCTCACCAGAGGGGAGTACCCTATCTATTTCATGTTGTGATTGTCCGGTGCATCTTATCTCACCAGAGGGGAGTAGCCTATCTATTTCATGTTGTGCATTGTCCGGTGCATCTCATCTCACCAGAGGGGAGGCCTATCTATTTCATGTTGTATTGTCCGGTGCATCCTATCTATTTCATGTTGTGGATTGTCCGGTGCATCTCATCTCACCAGAGGGGAGTAGCCTATCTATTTCATGTTGTGCATTGTCCGGTGCATCTCATCTCACCAGAGGGGAGTACCCTATCTATTTCATGTTGTGGATTGTCCGGTGCATCTCATCTCACCAGAGGGGAGTAGCCTATCTATTTCATGTTGTGCATTGTCCGGTGCATCTTATCTCACCAGAGGGGAGTAGCCTATCTATTTCATGTTGTGGATTGTCCGGTGCATCTCATCTCACCAGAGGGGAGTACCCTATCTATTTCATGTTGTGGATTGTCCGGTGCATCTCATCTCACCAGAGGGGAGTAGCCTATCTATTTCATGTTGTGGATTGTCCGGTGCATCTTATCTCACCAGAGGGGAGTACCCTCTATTTCATGTTGTGGATTGTCCGGTGCATCTCATCTCACCAGAGGGGAGTAGCCTATCTATTTCATGTTGTGGATTGTCCGGTGCATCTCATCTCACCAGAGGGGAGTAGCCTATCTATTTCATGTTGTGGATTGTCCGGTGCATCTTATCTCACAGAGGGGAGTACCCTCTATTTCATGTTGTGGATTGTCCGGTGCATCTCATCTCACCAGAGGGGAGTACCCTATCTATTTCATGTTGTGGATTGTCCGGTGCATCTTATCTCACCAGAGGGGAGTAGCCTATCTATTTCATGTTGTGGATTGTCCGGTGCATCTTATCTCACCAGAGGGGAGTACCCTATCTATTTCATGTTGTGGATTGTCCGGTGCATCTTATCTCACCAGAGGGGAGTACCCTATCTATTTCATGTTGTGCATTGTCCGGTGCATCTTATCTCACCAGAGGGGAGTACCCTATCTATTTCATGTTGTGCATTGTCTGGTGCATCTTATCTCACCAGAGGGGAGTACCCTATCTATTTCATGTTGTGGATTGTCCGGTGCATCTTATCTCACCAGAGGGGAGTACCCTATCTATTTCATGTTGTGCATTGTCCGGTGCATCTTATCTCACCAGAGGGGAGTAGCCTATCTATTTCATGTTGTGGATTGTCCGGTGCATCTTATCTCACCAGAGGGGAGTACCCTATCTATTTCATGTTGTGGATTGTCCGGTGCATCTTATCTCACCAGAGGGGAGTAGCCTATCTATTTCATGTTGTGCATTGTCCGGTGCATCTTATCTCACCAGAGGGGAGTACCCTATCTATTTCATGTTGTGGATTGTCCGGTGCATCTTATCTCACCAGAGGGGAGTACCCTATCTATTTCATGTTGTGCATTGTCCGGTGCATCTTATCTCACCAGAGGGGAGTACCCTATCTATTTCATGTTGTGCATTGTCCGGTGCATCTTATCTCACCAGAGGGGAGTACCCTATCTATTTCATGTTGTGGATTGTCCGGTGCATCTTATCTCACCAGAGGGGAGTACCCTATCTATTTCATGTTGTGCATTGTCCGGTGCATCTTATCTCACCAGAGGGGAGTAGCCTATCTATTTCATGTTGTGGATTGTCCGGTGCATCTTATCTCACCAGAGGGGAGTACCCTATCTATTTCATGTTGTGGATTGTCCGGTGCATCTTATCTCACCAGAGGGGAGTAGCCTATCTATTTCATGTTGTGCATTGTCCGGTGCATCTTATCTCACCAGAGGGGAGTACCCTATTTCTATTTCATGTTGTGTGCATTGTCCGGTGCATCTCATCTCACCAGAGGGGAGTAGCCTATCTATTTCATGTTGTGCATTGTCCGGTGCATCTTATCTCACCAGAGGGGAGTAGCCTATCTATTTCATGTTGTGGATTGTCCGGTGCATCTCATCTCACCAGAGGGGAGTACCCTATCTATTTCATGTTGTGGATTGTCCGGTGCATCTTATCTCACCAGAGGGGAGTACCCTAACTATTTCATGTTGTGGATTGTCCGGTGCATCTTATCTCACCAGAGGGGAGTACCCTATCTATTTCATGTTGTGCATTGTCCGGTGCATCTTATCTCACCAGAGGGGAGTACCCTATCTATTTCATGTTGTGCATTGTCCGGTGCATCTTATCTCACCAGAGGGGAGTACCCTATCTATTTCATGTTGTGCATTGTCCGGTGCATCTTATCTCACCAGAGGGGAGTACCCTATCTATTTCATGTTGTGCATTGTCCGGTGCATCTTATCTCACCAGAGGGGAGTACCCTATCTATTTCATGTTGTGCATTGTCCGGTGCATCTTATCTCACCAGAGGGGAGTACCTATCTATTTCATGTTGTGGATTGTCCGGTGCATCTTATCTCACCAGAGGGGAGTAGCCTATCTATTTCATGTTGTGCATTGTCCGGTGCATCTCATCTCACCAGAGGGGAGTACCCTCTATTTCATGTTGTGCATTGTCCGGTGCATCTTATCTCACCAGAGGGGAGTAGCCTATCTATTTCATGTTGTGCATTGTCCGGTGCATCTCATCTCACCAGAGGGGAGTAGCCTATCTATTTCATGTTGTGCATTGTCCGGTGCATCTCATCTCACCAGAGGGGAGTAGCCTATCTATTTCATGTTGTGGATTGTCCGGTGCATCTTATCTCACCAGAGGGGAGTACCCTCTATTTCATGTTGTGGATTGTCCGGTGCATCTTATCTCACCAGAGGGGAGTACCCTATCTATTTCATGTTGTGCATTGTCCGGTGCATCTTATCTCCAGAGGGGAGTGCCTATCTATTTCATTGTCCGGTGCATCTCATCTCACCAGAGGGGAGTAGCCTATCTATTTCATGTTGTGCATTGTCCGGTGCATCTCATCTCACCAGAGGGGAGTACCCTATCTATTTCATGTTGTGGATTGTCCGGTGCATCTCATCTCACCAGAGGGGAGTAGCCTATCTATTTCATGTTGTGGATTGTCCGGTGCATCTTATCTCACCAGAGGGGAGTAGCCTATCTATTTCATGTTGTGGATTGTCCGGTGCATCTCATCTCACCAGAGGGGAGTACCCTATCTATTTCATGTTGTGCATTGTCCGGTGCATCTTATCTCACCAGAGGGGAGTACCCTATCTATTTCATGTTGTGGATTGTCCGGTGCATCTTATCTCACCAGAGGGGAGTACCCTATCTATTTCATGTTGTGCATTGTCCGGTGCATCTTATCTCACCAGAGGGGAGTACCCTATCTATTTCATGTTGTGGATTGTCCGGTGCATCTCATCTCACCAGAGGGGAGTACCCTATCTATTTCATGTTGTGGATTGTCCGGTGCATCTTATCTCACCAGAGGGGAGTACCCTATCTATTTCATGTTGTGCATTGTCCGGTGCATCTTATCTCACCAGAGGGGAGTAGCCTATCTATTTCATGTTGTGGATTGTCCGGTGCATCTTATCTCACCAGAGGGGAGTAGCCTATCTATTTCATGTTGTGGATTGTCCGGTGCATCTCATCTCACCAGAGGGGAGTAGCCTATCTATTTCATGTTGTGGATTGTCCGGTGCATCTTATCTCACCAGAGGGGAGTAGCCTATCTATTTTTCCAAGTGGACGTGCGTTGCTTTATCGGAAAAAAATCACTGACATAAGCTTTGAAAGTAGACAAAATTATGGCACTTGGCATTGAATGTCCTTGCATTTGGTGGGAGTGAATTGTGATGTACTGGGTGAATATATTTGTCCATGGTTCTGGAAGAGTTAAGCTCATTCATCACAAACTTTTATGCGCTGTGAGATTTTGAGCAGGATGTTTTTAATTGGATGTGTCGTTATATGTGGCCTATGTTCTCTGTGATGTTTAGCTCCATATTGATCATTGCATCATGCTTAGTTCTTAATCATCTTGAAGTGTGTTTCTGTGCATAGTGTGTGTTATTTCAATTCCACACAAATTGCAAAAGATCGGAACAGTATTTGGCGTAACAATTTTTGTGCATACTATGTGTTTGTGTGCGGCGTGCTGTGTGTGGCATGCTGTGCTGTGCTGTGCTGTGCGGCGTGCTGTGCTGTGTGAGGCGTGCTGTCTGTGCTGTGCTGTGTGCAGCGTGCTGTGCTGTGAAGTGTGCGGCATGCTGTGCAGTGTGCTGTGCTGTGCTGTGCTGTTCTGTGATGTGTGCTGTGCTGTGCTGTGCTGTGCTGTGCAGTGTGCTGTGAAGTGTGCAGTGTGCTGTGCTGTGAGGTGTGCGGCGTGCTGTGCTGTGAGGTGTGCGGCGTGCTGTGCTGTGAGGTGTGCGGCGTGCTGTGCTGTGAGGCGTGCTGTGCTGTGCTGTGTGGCATGCTGTGCTGTGAGGTGTGCGGCGTGCTGTGCTGTGCGGCGTGCTGTGCTGTGCTGTGTGCGGCGTGCTGTGCTATGAGGTGTGCAGCATGCTGTAAGGTGTGCAGCGTGCTGAGGTGTGCGGTGTGCTGTGATGTGTGTGGCGTGCTGTGCTGTGATGTGTGCAGTGTGCTGTGCGGCTTGCTGTGCGGTGTGCTGTGCTGTGAGGTGTGCAGCGTGCTGTGCTGTGAGGTGTGCGGCGTGCTGTGCTGTGAGGTGTGTGGCGTGCTGTGCTGTGATGTGTGCTGCGTGCTGTGCTGTGCGGCGTGCTGTGCTGTGTGCGGCGTGCTGAGCTGTGCGGCGTGCTGTGCTGTGATGTGTGCGTGCTGTGCTGTGCGGCGTGCTGTGCGGCGTGCTGAGCTGTGCGGCGTGCTGTGCTGTGAGGTGTGCAGCGTGCTGTGCTGTGATGTGTGCAGCATGCTGTGCTGTGTGCGGCGTGCTGAGCTGTGCGGCGTGCTGTGCTGTGATGTGTGCGGCGTGCTGTGCTGTGTGCGGCGTGCTGAGCTGTGCGGCGTGCTGTGCTGTGAGGTGTGCAGCGTGCTGTGCTGTGCGTGGCGTACTGTGCTGTGAGGTGTGCAGCGTGCTGTGCTGTGAGGTGTGCAGCGTGCTGTGCTGTGCTGTGCGTGGCGTACTGTGCTGTGAGGTGTGCAGCGTGCTGTCCTGTGCGGCGTGCTGTGCTGTGCGGCGCGCTGTGCTGTGAGTTGTGCGGTGTGCTGTGCTGTGCGCGGCGTACTGTGCTGTGAGGTGTGCAGCGTGCTGTATGTGCGGCGTGCTGTGCTGTGAGCTGTGCGGCGCGCTGTGCTGTGCTGTGTGCAGCGTGCTGTGCTGTATGCGGCACGCTGTGCTGTGCAGTGTGCACTGATGTACATGCCTGACTGTGTTGCTCCTGTCTGCAGCTTTTCAGCACTAGAAAAATCCACACTGTGAGTAGTCTGATGTCCCCTCCGCTCAGCCCTGTTTCTCTTGCTCTGCCGCTGTCTTAGTGTCTGTTGCTGTTAGTCTTCCTGTGCTCTCGTTGCTCCTTCTTTCTGGGAATGCATGCTACGCCATTGTTTCTGGAGTCGATGTCAGTTGACGTGGTTCTGTTGTTGCCATTTCCTTTTGTTACTTTGTTGAATAGATGTTATGCAACAGTGACGTTGCAGTCTGTTTCAGCTTTTTGGTGAATAGATGTTATGTTTATTGGTTGATTGATTATATTTCTTTTCTTTTTGAGTATGTGCGTGTGTGTTTCTGCATTATTTTTTGTGAGTGTGTGTGAGTTGTGAGTGAGTGTGTGTGTGTTTGTGCGTGTACATGTGTGTGCAGGTATGCATACATGTGTGTTTACTTTAAGCATGATCAGATTTAGGACGTTGGTTTTGATAACCGCACCTGTGGTTTGTTTTCTTTTTAGCAGGCATGCGATCATCAGTCATTATCTTTGTTAGGTTGTATGCATGTATTCTGTGTGAACGTTTGCGTTTGTGTTGTAGTAGTTTCTTCACTCTATGTATTTTGACTGTTATAGACGACAAGGTTTTTGCATGTACATTTGGTATTAAAGTGTGTGCGTATGTGTGTGTGTATGTGTGTGTGCAGCATGCGTGTGTGTGTATGTGTGTGTGTGTGTGTGTTTCGTAGTTTGTGCATACACATTGTGTGTGTGAGGAAGAAAGAGAACGTTGCGTGCAATCATCGTGTTTATTTTACTTTCTAATGATTCATTATTTGTTTGCCTTTAATGTTCTTGTTATCAATGTAAAGCGCACTGAGCTCATGTGAGAAAGAGTGCTATATAAATTCCCATTATTATTATTATTATTTTATGTACATTTTGAATGTAAGTGTGTGTGTCTGTCTGTCTTTGGCAGTGTCTGTGTCTGTGCCTGCCGCTCTGTGTCTGTGTCTGTTTCTCTGTGTGCGTGCACAAGCATACATGCCTGCATGAAGAGAAAGGATTCATAGCAGATAACCCCCTGTCAAAGTGTTTGTTTCAGTTCTCTTTCACCTCATTTAGCATTTAATTTGGAAAGTCCTAGAAAACTTCTAA
This sequence comes from Phymorhynchus buccinoides, assembly GCA_017654935.2. Lineage (NCBI taxonomy): Eukaryota > Metazoa > Mollusca > Gastropoda > Neogastropoda > Raphitomidae > Phymorhynchus > Phymorhynchus buccinoides. The sequence continues at coordinate 58,282,389 of CM065689.1, read as the reverse complement.
CAGTATGTTTTTGTTTGTGTTCTGTGGATGTTGTGGTGGAAATCTCTTTTCCCTTGAATGTGGGGATGAATGTCCGTTGTGTTGACTTTCGTCAATGTGGTCGTTTTGCAGCATACATTGTATATCCCTGTCTTTGCGATTTATCTCATTAATAATTGTAACACAGGCTTGCCCACCTTATGGTGGGCAAGGTTACATGAATATCAACATGAATATGAATTCAGTAATTGTATTTCATTGTCTGATATTGACCTTACATTTGACTTATGCAGTTATAATATGATGGTTATTCTTGTTTCTTAATGTTGTTGGTGCCATTGTTGCTTTCCAGTGTCGTTTGTACTCTTGTCTCATTTCAATAATTTATAATAATGCAATGTCTTGTGAAAATACAGTGGAGAACTCATAACTCAAAAACACTGGATAACTCACAATAATTTTTGGGTCCTGGTATTAATCTTTATGTTGAAAAGTCTTTTTAACTCAAAATATTGGCTATCTCAAAATAAAATTTCAGTCCCTTCAATTTTGACTTATGCGATTTTTACTGTATCTCTTTAGTATCGCTGCACAGTGTTCATATCACGATCTATCAGCAATATCCTCTTTTTTCTGTTTGAGGGGATATTGGTTATTCATTAACAAAAAAAGCAGTTGATAACTTCATTTTCCAATCAATGAACTCTCTGACATGTAGATATTGCTGATTGGCCCTGAGCTCCCAAGAGGGATTTCATTTTTTAAGGCAAGCGTACAAATAAAAACAATGAAATGCTTTACGTGTTTGCCAGACACTAAATTTGTTTAGATTCACAGAATAAGATTGCGTGCGGCGTGCATTCCCACTGAGTGCAGTGTTTAACCCGACTTTCTGAAGCCTTCATTGTACTGTATTGTTGTATTGTATTGTATTGTACATGTATTGTGTTGTGCTGTATTGTATTATGTTGTGTTGTATTGTAAACTAAGATATTGTTGAACCTTTATTGTATCAGTGAATAGCTGTTTCTTCTGACTTTTTGCTACCATTACATACATTACCTGACTCTACAACTTTCTTTTACTTATTTACGAGGTTTCCGCGTGGAACTTCCTCGTATATCTGTCCACAGCCTCAATCTCAGTTCTGTGGTCTTCTTTCTGCCAATAGCGGTGCTGTAGTTAATTCATGCTTGATTCCTCATGTACCTGTAAATAAGAAAAACAGAGCGTCTGCTTTTCTTCTCAGACTGAGAACACAATGTGTGATTTGTTTACTTTGTAGTGTCGGATTCTGAAGAGAGAGAGAGAGAGAGATAATGATAATGAACCTTTATTTTACAACGGTAAAAGTATTGACATAGAGTAGCCGTTTTTCACAATTGCCATTTCATCAAGAAAGAGAGAGAGAGAGGAGGGGAGGCAAGAGACAAATAAAGGAAAGGAAAAAAGGAACCAAGTAAGAGCCCCCCAAAATGATGAAATTATGCAGATTGAATTTTTAGAGAATTGACATGCATTTTGCTTCTTTCATTTTCCTGTGCTGTGCTTAACTCACATCGTTTATCGGCTCTGATGTGTGTGTTTTATCTGTACCACTGCCAGAATGAGATTTAACAACTTATCCCTAATTCTTGATGCAATATCTTGTAGTTTCTTCCTTTATGCCTCTAAGCTATTGCTCGTTTAAATTGTTAACACTGTCCTTGCTTTGGCCTGTAGCTCTTCTACCGCCTTTAACTGTTTTCTAACTTTCTCTGACAAGTCATGTTTTAAGAGAGCTAGTACAAACGACCGCTTACTTTACTGAATGCGTTAAGTTAATGGAAATGCACCGATATAAGCTGTTAAAATAGACAACCGCGTGGAAGGTGTTTGCCACCTGCAGCGCTGACAATGATGTATAGGCGACGTCATGTCACACATCTGTACCCGTGCCAGTAGGAGAATTCGCGACAAATTAAAACAGTCCACATTTAAACCCAAAGGGAAAGATTTAATAACAAAGACAACACAAGTCACGACGTTTCAGGTTCTTGAAAATGGGGGTTTTTTTTTATGAAATATTTTCTTTGGGGTTTGAATTTCAACTGTTTTGTTGTGAATGTTGCTGAACCCAGCAGCCATCTTGGTTTCTTCAAAGGCAGTAGGAGAGTTAAAGCAGAGAGTGTAGTGGTAAACCTTGTTCACTGAACTGAGATGTATTTAAGAGTGTAGTGGTAAACCTTGTTCACTGAACTGAGATGTATTTAAGAGTGTATTGGTAAACCTTGTTCACTGAACTGAGATGTATTTAAGAGTGTAGTGGTAAACCTTGTTCACTGAACTGAGATGTATTTAAGAGTGTAGTGGTAAACCTTGTTCACTGAACTGAGATGTATTTAAGAGTGTAGTGGTAAACCTTGTTCACTGAACTGAGATGTATTTAAGAGTGTAGTGGTAAACCTTGTTCACTAAACTGAGATGTATTTAAGAGTGTATGCTTTAGCCACTAATTGAAACGACAACAAAATGTGTAGTGTGCTTGTCTTTGTGTGTGCCTTTGTGTATCATTGTGTGTGTCTTTGTGTGTGTGTGTGTGTGTGTATCATTGTGTGTGTGTGTGTGTGTGTGTGTCTTTGATACAAGATTCCAAGATTCCTGGTTACAGTCTCTTCAATCGAGTAACAAATGTTTCTATTATAGACATTATAAAACAAAATTTCGGAGAAAAAACCATTATGACATTGCCTGATAAATATATGATAAGTTTAATGAAATTTAGATGTAGTTGTCATAAATTACCAATTGAAGCAGGATGACGATTTGGACTTGAACGACAGGACCGTTTGTGTGACAAATGTGATATTGGTGTTATTGGTGATGAATATCATTTTGTAATTGAATGTCCATATTTTGAAGAACATCGAGATACTTTGCCGAGGTATTATATAAATAAGAAATCAGTTTTTTACTTTTGTCAGTTTATGTCCAAACCAAAATTCCAATTGAAAATTGCAAAATTCATAAGATCAGGAAAAGTTGTTTGACAATAGACTGCAGCTTAGTTTGTTTGATGAGTGTTTATTTTTTGCTTGTTGCCACTTGTTTTATATTCTGTATATCCTCCATGCCCCCAAGAGGGGTCAAAGGATTATTATTAACTTGACATTGAAATGTGTGTGTGTGTGTGTGTGTGTTTGGAAGGGGTAACTGGGACAGGGTTGTGTGAAATGTAAAATACAAATGTAGAAGCAAACCATTATATCTTCTTTAGACAGTTACAGAAACTGGAGGTATTGATGTTTTTTTCATATTTCATATCAAGAATATTTCATATTGACACAATGCAAATAGTGTCTTTCTATGTGATGTAAACCTATGTCAATGTAGGTTCATTCGTTTTTGGTCAGGATTTATTAACAGTCGTAACACAAATAAGATTTCGAGTAAAATGTATGCAATTTTATTTCACTTGTGTGCAAATAAAGAATTTTCCTCCAAATGGTTAAATAATATTCAAACCATTTTAATTGACACTGGGTATGATTGTGTTTGGTTCTCACAGAATGTTTACAGCAGGGAATTGTTTTGTAAAAATGTTATTAAGAGCATAAAAGATCAATATATTAAATCATGGGAAGCTTTGCTTGAAGGGAGTAACAAGTGCATGTTTTATAAAAGCATAAAACATGAATTTTGTAGAGAAAAATATGTAACACAACTTCCAGACATATACATTTATCCATTAATAAAATTTCGTTGTAGTAATCATAAACTGCTGATCGAAATTGGAAGAAGAGAGGGTGAGATTAGAGAAAATAGGATATGTCAAGAATGTAGCATGAATACTGTCGGTGATGAGTTTCATTTTGTTTTACAATGCCCAAAATTTAGTCAACTTCGGAGAATGTTTATTGCTAACAAATATCGATCTTGTTTATCAATGTTTAATCTTTGCAATTTGTTCCAAGCTAACAAGAAAACACAACATAAATTGAGTAAATTCATAAAACAGGCTTAAATTGTTTAAAATTCATTTCATGTGAATAATTCTAAAAACATACATTTGTTGTTTTGATTTAAATTACTATGTGAAACGTTATTTCTAAAAGTCTAAACAAGTGTTTAATTTCTTTTTATCGTTTGATGGTGTGACCCAATGTATCATTTTTGTTTTGTGTTGTGTCCTCCACACCCCAATAGGGGTAAAAGGATTGAACTCAACTTGAAACTTGAATGGTGGCACGTCAAAAAGGGTGTAACAGTGGGACTGCCACATTCAAGTTCATTTTACCTGTGATGTATTAGATCATTAGATACTTTGCATACCCATGTATTTTGTATACAGTCATTCGTGCGTGTGTGTGTGCGTGCGTTTTTCATTGTGACTGATTTGTAATATAGCAATGCTTTTGTATAATCTTCTTTTTTTTCACTGAAATAATATGAGAACGCTTTAGATCAATGAATGCCTTGCATAGAAGAATTCTGTGAAAATGCTTAAGCAAGGAGCTGGTATGTTAGCTTCACCTTCTGCCTTTTTCTCTTTTGTTCAGTATTATAGAGTATTATAGAGTACCAATTCATCTGGTTTTATACATCGCTACTTTTGTCAATTGATTTATTGATTCTTCTTTACATTTCTGCTTTTTTTCTGCAACCTCCCTCTAAGACGTGACCCCCAACAGTTTGAACTTCCACCTTCATCGTACTGAAGGTCACTGATTCTACCCCCTTCCTATCCAAACTACATGTACTGAGTGACCACCTCCCTATTAGACCCCTCCCTTTTAAGACCTAATTTTGGCTGATTTTTCAAGGTCATATTAGGGAGGTTCCACTGTATTACTTTGTATTGCCGATAGCATGTTCAGTGATCAGTACAGTGTTAGACCCTTCACTCCAATGGCTTTGATCACTGGTTGACATCAGCCTGTAGAAAGGGCCAATAGTAAATGAGAGCTGTACTGTATATTATTTTCTACAGTATTGGAATATCATGCTACAGCTTAGTCTTTCGTGGAAGACGATGACTCTCTGACTAGGGGGGTCCTTGCACTGGCTCTGGTGCAGCAGCCAAAGGGATGAGTTGGCCTTTGGGGACCTTCCCCAACGCCGACTCTCGTCCTCAAATTCCTTTGGCCGAGAGAGCGGGAATGCACCCTGGGCAAGGCTTCTCCACTATAAACAAACTGTGGCCCAGCCTGTGGGAAATAGCAGCTCCCCCCTCTGCTATCTGGCAGTCATTGTCGGAAACGAGAGGCAGGAGACAACAGTGTTGTAGAGTCAATGTGGGGGTGGGGGTGGTGTGCTGGCAGCTACCCAGGCAGGGGGGAGAGGCAGGAGACAACAGTGTTGTAGGGTCAATGTGGGGGTGGTGTGCTGGCAGCTACCCAGGCAGGGGGGAGAGGCAGGAGACAACAGTGTTGTAGTCAATGTGGGGGTGGGGGTGGTGTGCTGGCAGCTACCCAGGCAGGGGGGAGAGACAGGAGACAACAGTGTTGTAGTCAATGTGGGGGTGGGGGTGGTGTGCTGGCAGCTACCCAGGCAGGGGGGAGAGACAGGAGACAACAGTGTTGTAGTCAATGTGGGGGTGGGGGTGGTGTGCTGGCAGCTACCCAGGCAGGGGGGAGAGGCAGGAGACAACAGTGTTGTAGTCAATGTGGGTGTGGTGTGCTGGCAGCTACCCAGGCAGGGGGGAGAGGCAGGAGACAACAGTGTTGTAGTCAATGTGGGTGTGGTGTGCTGGCAGCTACCCAGGCAGGGGGGAGAGGCAGGAGACAACAGTGTTGTAGTCAATGTGGGTGTGGTGTGCTGGCAGCTACCCAGGCAGGGGGGAGAGGCAGGAGACAACAGTGTTGTAGTCAATGTGGGGGTGGTGTGCTGGCAGCTACCCAGGCAGGGGGGAGAGGCAGGAGACAACAGTGTTGTAGAGTCAATGTGGGGGTGGGGGTGGTGTGCTGGCAGCTACCCAGGCAGGGGGGAGAGGCAGGAGACAACAGTGTTGTAGAGTCAATGTGGGGGTGGGGGTGGTGTGCTGGCAGCTACCCAGGCAGGGGGGAGAGGCAGGAGACAACAGTGTTGTAGTCAATGTGGGGGTGGGGGTGGTGTGCTGGCAGCTACCCAGGCAGGGGGGAGAGGCAGGAGACAACAGTGTTGTAGTCAATGTGGGGGTGGGGGTGGTGTGCTGGCAGCTACCCAGGCAGGGGGGAGAGGCAGGAGACAACAGTGTTGTAGTCAATGTGGGTGTGGTGTGCTGGCAGCTACCCAGGCAGGGGGGAGAGTGTGCGGGACGAGTGGCTGTTTGACCAGGGGGCGTTGTCCACCCACCTCGCCTCCACGGGAATGGACGTCACGCGACTGGGAAACCCCTTCACACAGAAACCCTTCACCGGAGGTAGGGGGGACTCGTTTTCTCTCTCTCTCTCTCTCTCTCTCTCTCTCTCTCTCTCTCTCTTCTCTCTCTCTCTCTCTCTCTCTCTCTATCTCTCTTTGTCTCTCTCTCTCTTTCTCTATCTCTCTGTCTTTATCTTACTCCCCTTGTGTCTTTCTGTCTCCTCTCTGTCTCTCTCCCTCTCTCCCTCTGTCTGTCTGTTTACCTCTGTCCGTCTCTCACACATTTACTTGCATGTGTAGTGTGTTTGTGTGTGTATGCATGTGCGCGTGCGTGTGTGTATGCACACATGTTTCTCATTATCTTTATGTTTTATGTGGATGCCAGACAAAGATTTTCTTTTATCTTTTTAAAGACAATCAATTTTGATTGATTGATGTGTGTGTGTGTATGTGTGTGTGCGTGCGTCCGTGTATGTGTATGCATGCATGTGTGTAGGTGTGTGTGTGTGTGTGTGTGTGTGTGTGTGTGTGTGTGTGTGTGTACCTGGTAAATGTTCTTTGGGTTCCTCTGTAACCTTCCAGAAAATGTAATCAAGATTTGTTCATAACTTTTCACATACAGGCCGGCAAACCAACAAATGACGTCAAAGGCAGAACTGATGTGTGAACATGCCAGCATTGTCTTGTTGTTTGTTTGTTTTCTGTTCTCTTCCATGGCTTGTCAGACACGGTGGACCCCAGTACTGATGTGTGAACATGCCAGCATTGTCTTGTTGTTGTCCTTTGTTTTCTGTTCTCTTCCATGGCTTGTCAGACACGGTGGACCCCAGCCTGAGTGTCAGCGACCTGGGCTCCATCAACATCGACATGGAGAGTGTGGATGGGTCCCCCTCCACTGCCAGGGTCAGTGCGTCCCTAGCTCCCTTTCAGTTCTGTGCAGACAGTGGGCTGGAGAAAGACGTTCACATGGATGCAACCTGGCCTCGGATACGAGGTGGTGCCTGTTTTTTAAAATTTTGACCACCCCCAAAAATTGATTCAAAGTTCAAGGGGAAAAAAGTGTTGAATTCTCACTTTTCAAGCCTGGAATAGGCTTAATTTGATTCAAAGTTCAAGGGAAAAAAGTGTTGAATTCTCACTTTTCAAGCCTGGAATAGGCTTAATTTGATTCAAAGTTCAAGGGGGAAAAAGTGTTGAATTCTCACTGTTCAGGCCTGGAATAGGCTTCAAATTGAGTATGATTTTGCTTTTTCGTCAGCATTAAGGGGGCACGGGCTGAGCCCCTCTACCCTGCCAGGTACCTCAGTGGCCCCTGGACCCCTGCCAGGTAGCTCAGCGGCCCCTGGACCCCTGCCTTGCCTGTTTTTGGATTTTCTCCAGTTGCATCCATGTATACACTGTGGAATCTAGCTAACTACTTCTTCTTCTTCTTCATCGAGTGCTCAGACAGTTTCCTGTCATACGAGTGCAGATGCGTCATGCTACCGTTATGTGCCTTACTAAGAAATAGTTAGGCCTAGCTTGTCCGTCTTTGGATGGAAAAAAAATCTTTGTAAGGGTTTCTAGAAAAAAAGGCGGGAGAATGGACCGGCAAGGCAGAAAGATAGTAGATGACAGTAAGCAAAGGGAAAAGGCAGAGTCAGAGAGTGACAGATTAGAGGAAATTGCTAGCACAGAACTTCCAGAGGGATCTATTTGCAGTGAAAGATCCCCCGGTATCCCCATGGGGGAACTACCCATCTAAAAAGCAGTTTAAACCAATATTTCTCTGGGTACCCAAATGACAGTATGTTTTCCAAGTGACCCTAAGTAGTGACTGCCCAGAAAGCAGCAACAGGCGCTGGCCCTGCCTCCCAGAATGCCAGTCACATGGGTCATCTGGGGAGGGAAAAAAGAAACAAAGTTACCGTATATATCGGACTATAAGGCGCACGCACCTTATCATAAGGCACCCACCCCAAATTTCAGATTTTGTTATTCTATTTTCTTACTGTGTTATTAATCATGCGATAAAGCGCAGGAGTCTCAGTCTGGGGAAAAAAGTATTGCCTTGTAGTTCGAAAAATATGATAAACAGCAAAATACAGATTTCCACTTTGATGCGCGACTGGGACTGTGTGTATTGTGAAATGACTGACACTGTGTGTATTATGAAATGACTGACACACTGTGTGTATTATGAAATGATTATGACACACTGTGTATTATGAAATGACTGACACTGTGTGTATTATGAAATGACTGACACACTGTGTATTATGAAATGACTGACACACTGTGATTATGAAATGACTGACACACTGTGTATTATGAAATGACTGACACACTGTGTATTGTGAAATGACTGACACACTGTGTATTATGAAATGACTGACACACTGTGTATTATGAAATGACTGACACACTGTGTGTATTATGAAATGACTGACACACTGTGTATTATGAAATGACTGACACACTGTGTGTATTATGAAATGACTGACACACTGTGTATTATGAAATGACTGACACTGTGTGTATTATGAAATGACTGACACACAGTAAGTGTTCGCAATCACCCCGTTGATCATGCACTTACTGTGTGTATTATGAAATGACTGACACACACTAGTGTGTTCGCAATCACGTTGATCATGCATTTACTGTGTGTATTATGAAATGACTGACACACTGTGTATTATGAAATGACTGTGTGTATTATGAAATGACTGACACACTGTGTGTATTATGAATGATGACACACACTAGTGTGTTCGCAATCACCCCGTTGATCATGCACTTACTGTGTGTATTATGACTGACACACACTGTGTATTGACACACTGTGTATTATGAAATGACTGACACACTGTGTATTATGAAATGACTGACACACAGTAGTGTATTATGCACTTACTGTGTGTATTATGAAATGACTGACACACTGTGTATTGTGAAATGACTGACACACTGTGTTGATCATGCACTTACACACTGTGTATTATGAAATGACTGACACACACTAGTGTGTTCGCAATCACCCCGTTGATCATGCACTTACTGTGTGTATTATGAAATGACTGACACACACTAGTGTGTTCGCAATCACCCCATTGATCATGCACTTACTGTGTGTATTATGAAATGACTGACACACACTAGTGTGTTCGCAATCACCCCATTGATCATGCACTTACTGTGTGTATTATGAAATGACTGACACACACTAGTGTGTTCGCAATCACCCCGTTGATCTGTGTGTATTATGAAATGCAATGACTGACCCCGTTGATCATGCATTTACTGTGTGTATTATGAAATGACTGACACACTGTGTATTGTGAAATGACTGACACACTGTGTATTATGAAATGACTGACACACTGTGTGTATTATGAAATGACTGACACACTGTATTATGAAATGACTGACACGCTGTGTATTATGAAATGACTGTGTATTATGAAATGACTGACACACTGTGTATTATGAAATGACTGAACACACTGTGTATTATGCAATCACCCCGTTGATGAGTGTTCGCAATCACCCCATTGATCATGCACACACTGTGTGTATTATGAAATGACTGACACACAGTAGAGTGTTCGCAATCACCCCGTTGATCATGCACTTACTGTGTGTATTATGAAATGACTGACACACACTAGTGTGTTCGCAATCACCCCGTTGATCATGCACTTACTGTGTGTATTATGAAATGACTGACACACACTAGTGTGTTCGCAATCACCCCGTTGATCATGCACTTACTGTGTGTATTATGAAATGACTGACACACACTAGTGTGTTCGCAATCACCCCGTTGATCATGCACTTACTGTGTGTATTATGAAATGACTGACACACTGTGTATTGTGAAATGACTGACACACTGTGTATTATGAAATGACTGACACACTGTGTGTATTATGAAATGACTGACACACTGTATTATGAAATGACTGACACGCTGTGTATTATGAAATGACTGAATCACTGTGTATTATGAAATGACTGACACACTGTGTATTATGAAATGACTGACACACTGTGTGTATTATGAAATGACTGACACACAGTAGAGTGTTCGCAATCACCCCGTTGATCATGCACTTACTGTGTGTATTATGAAATGACTGACACACAGTAGAGTGTTCGCAATCACCCCGTTGATCATGCACTTACTGTGTGTATTATGAAATGACTGACACACAGTAGAGTGTTCGCAATCACCCCGTTGATCATGCACTTACTGTGTGTATTATGAAATGACTGACACACACTAGTGTGTTCGCAATCACCCCGTTGATCATGCACTTACTGTGTGTATTATGAAATGACTGACACACACTGTAGTGTGTTCGCAATCACCCCGTTGATCATGCACTTACTGTGTGTATTATGAAATGACTACTGTACTGTGTGTATTATGAAATGACTGACACACACTAGTGTGTTCGCAATCACCCCGTTGATCATGCACTTACTGTGTGTATTATGAAATGACTGACACACTGTGTATTGTGAAATGACTGACACACACTAGTGTGTTCGCAATCACCCCGTTGATCATGCACTTACTGTGTGTATTATGAAATGACTGAGACACATGAGTGTGTTCGCAATCACCCCATTGATCATGCACTTTTAATTCTGTTTTCTTTCTTTCAGAGAAGGGCAAGTGTCGCTGAAGAGATCACTGTGGAATCGTTGAAGAAAATGCTGAGTAAGTAGTTTGCTTTTTTTTAAAAATCTACTTCATCCCCCAACGTTTCTTGAGTGTAAGTATTCAATATTCAGAAATATAGACATGCACAGGTGCGTGCACGCACACGCACACGCACACGCGCACACACACACACACACACACACACACACACACACTGTAAAATTAGATGATGCTTATTGTGCTTGCTCCAGGCATCCACCTTGGCTTAAGGCTGTGTGAGACCAATTGACAAAATGTTGTTATGCTCTGCATAGCTATGCGGGGATTGTCTTTAGCCATGACAAGCTCCTAGCATAACATCATCAGTCTCCAAAATCCACCAAAGTCGGAGTGTGGCTGCCCACATGGCGGGGTAATCAAAAACAGACACACACGTAATGTTCTCATCCCTAGCTGATGCACTTGTACCGTAGTGTTCAAGTGCTTCCGCTGTTGGGATGATCCCTGGAGTCTTTTAGCCAGGGTAAGACAACAACAACAAACAACATCAGCCCCAGGCATAAAGCCATGAAGCTATAATTTGGGGGTATGGGGGTGGAGACAAAATTTTGAGTTAGTCAAATTGTTTCCTTAACAAGAAGGAAGCTTAACCCTTTCACCACCGATGTGGCATGTTTGCACCATAACGATTTAATACCCATGTGATAAAAAGCCTTGAAATCTGGATCTGCTATCCAATGATCTCGTGTTCTTAATTTTAAGAGGTAACAATAGGCCTTGTTTTAAGCATGTCACAGAGGAATTCCCAATATTGCAGACAAAATCTTTTTTCTACCCATGTAAGTTTAATGGAAAATGTAAAGGCTAAAAAATGGCTGGCGGTGAAAGGGTTAATATGGCTGCTGTATGTGAGTGCCACAAGCTGCTATGCTGGCCTCTGTGTGTGACAGACGAGGAGAACGCGGAAGACAAGGAAGAGATGGAGCGCAAGCGGCGGGAAGTGGTCAACACCTTCCGCAACGCTCCTTTCGAGGAAATTGTCGCCAAGTCTGAAGCCAAGGTAAGGCAGATTGTTTTGTCAATTCAGAACTTCATTAAAAGTAAATTCAGTTAATGTTGTATGTGAGAAATTGTTATCTATTTTGTTTGACTTTCAGTGAGATTTTGTCAAGAAAAATGGTAGAAGATAATTAAAAAAGGAAAAGGCAGTGTCAAAGAGAGCGACTGTTCCATAACAATTTGAAGGAGATTCTCAGACTTTATATCCAACAAGTATGATGAAGAATTGATTTCTGTCTGTCTGTTTTTCAGGCCAACCTTTTCCCTAGCCAGCTGATTGGGATTTTAAACTTAGTGTCCAACAATTAAAACATTGATTCTGTCTGCGTTTCAGTCCAACCTTTTCCATAGCTAGCTGAATGAAAGTCTGTATCCAACAAGTTAGTAGGATGTAGAATTGATTCCTGTCTGTCTGCGTTTTGTATCCAACAAGTTAGTAGGATGTAGAATTGATTCCTGTCTGTCTGCGTTTTGTATCCAACAAGTTAGTAGGATGTAGAATTGATTCCTGTCTGTCTGCGTTTTGTATCCAACAATTTAGTAGGATGTAGAATTGATTCCTGTCTGTCTGCGTTTTGTATCCAACAAGTTAGTAGGATGTAGAATTGATTCCTGTCTGTCTGTATGTGTTTCAGTCCCACCTTTTCCATAGCTAACTGAATGAAAGTCTGTATCCAACAAGTTAGTAGATGTAGAATTGATTCCTGTCTGTGTTTCAGTCCCACCTCTTCCACAACAAGCTGAACGAGATTCTAGACTTTGTGTCCAGCAGCTGTGTGAAAGATGTGCCGCCTGACGGGCAGTCCACGGACCCCCATGACACCAGCTTTGGCATGCAGTTCCCCGATCTCTTTGTCTACTGACACCCTCACTGCACCTTCCACTGCCAGCACAGCCGTCGCCTTGTTCACCATACTTTGGGGCGTTTATTTGGTAGTTTTGGTACATTCTAGTCACAGAGACTTATCTCCGTGAAATTCGGGCTGCTCTCCCCCGGAGAGAGCGTCGACACAATTGCAGCGCCTACCCTTTTTTTTTTTTTTTTGGAGGGGGGACAGGGTGAGGAGGGGATGGGGGCAGACTTGGAAAATCTAGCTATCAATTTGGTCATACCAGGCAGCAGGATTTCTCCCTGGTCTTATCGACTTTTAACTGCCGTGGGATTTTTACGTGCGTAAAGCGCACGGGTCAGACTAGCTTTAAGTCCCCATCCAAAGGACTTGACAGTCAGTTCGATTTTCCTGTCGAACTAGAAAGAAAGGGCGAGGCTGGGATTCAAACCTGGGTCAGTCACGTTGCAATCACACATTAAAATCGGCAGGCGAACGTCTTAACCACTCTGCCTCCTTCACTCGTATCACTAGCTAGTCACACTCTTGTTATTCTTTTTTCCTCTAGCAGCAGATCATGTTCTTGGATAAATCAGTAGATAGAGACTTAATTGACCTTAGTTTGGCCACTTTCCTTGGGGGGTTTTGGGGGGGTTCTCCCAATGAAGTTTTTGTATTTGAATTTTTTTTGACATTGATGTTATTTTACTTGGCAAATGTTTTATGTAGGCATCCACTTTAATTCTTCTATTTTTTATGGTAAAAAACAGGCAGCTTCCATATTTTATGACTTCAGTTTGTTAGATTTGCCAGAAAGATTGCTGTAGCTGTTTAGGTGATCTACTTACCCCTTGTTCAAGAGAAATGTTGTCAGCATGGCAACAGCATCTTGGCTTTGGCATCTGTGCTCAGGGTTTTTTTCAATGTGCTGTGGAGAGGAATTAACTAAGACTGATACTAATGAAGGCTTGGACAAGCTGATTTATCATTGTTGGACGAGGGCTAGTGGTGGAATGAACAAAGACTGATACTAATGAAGGCTTGGACAAGCTGATTTATCATTGTTGGACGAGGGCTAGTGGTGGAATGAACAAAGACTGATACTAATGAAGGCTTGGACAAGCTGATTTCTCATTGTTGGATGAGGGCTAGTGGTGGAATGAACAAAGACTGATACTAATGAAGGCTTGGACAAGCTGATTTCTCATTGTTGGATGAGGGCTAGTGATGGAATGAAAGACTGATACTAATGAAGGCTTGGACAAGCTGATTTCTCATTGTTGGATGAGGGCTAGTGGTGGAATGAACAAAGACTAATACTAATGAAGGCTTGGACAAGCTGATTTCTCATTGTTGGATGAGGGCTAGTGGTGGAATGAACAAAGACTGATACTAATGAAGGCTTGAACAAGCTGATTTCTCATTGTTATGACAAGGACTAGTGGTGGAATGAACAAAGACTGATAATAATGAAGGCTTGGACAAGCTGATTTATCATTGTTGGACGAGGGCTAGTGGTGGAATGAAAGACTGATACTAATGAAGGCTTGGACAAGCTGATTTCTCATTGTTGGACGAGGGCTAGTGGTGGAATGAACAAAGACTGATAATAATGAAGGCTTGGACAAGCTGATTTCTCATTGTTGGATGAGGGCTAGTGGTGGAATGAAAGACTGATACTAATGAAGGCTTGGACAAGCTGATTTCTCATTGTTGGACGAGGGCTAGTGGTGGAATGAACAAAGACTGATACTAATGAAGGCTTGGACAAGCTGATTTCTCATTGTTGGATGAGGGCTAGTGGTGGAATGAAAGACTGATACTAATGAAGGCTTGGACAAGCTGATTTCTCATTGTTGGACGAGGGCTAGTGGTGGAATGAAAGACTGATACTAATGAAGGCTTGGACAAGCTGATTTCTCATTGTTGGATGAGGGCTAGTGGTGGAATGAACAAAGACTGATACTAATGAAGGCTTGGACAAGCTGATTTCTCATTGTTGGATGAGGGCTAGTGGTGGAATGAACAAAGACTGATACTAATGAAGGCTTGGCCAAGCTGATTTCTCATTGTTGGATGAGGGCTAGTGGTGGAATGAACAAAGACTAATACTAATGAAGGCTTGGACAAGCTGATTTATCATTGTTGGACGAGGGCTAGTGGTGGAATGAAAGACTGATACTAATGAAGGCTTGGACAAGCTGATTTCTCATTGTTGGACGAGAGCTAGTGGTGGAATGAAAGACTGATACTAATGAAGGCTTGGACAAGCTGATTTCTCATTGTTGGACGAGGACTAGTGGTGGAATGAACAAAGACTGATACTAATGAAGGCTTGAACAAGCTGATTTCTCATTGTTATGACAAGGACTAGTGGTGGAATGAACAAAGACTGATACTAATGAAGGCTTGAACAAGCTGATTTCTCATTGTTATGACAAGGACTAGTGGTGGAATGAACAAAGACTGATACTAATGAAGGCTTGAACAAGCTGATTTCTCATTGTTATGACGAGGACTAGTGGTGGAATGAACAAAGACTGATACTAATGAAGGCTTGGACAAGCTGATTTCTCATTGTTGGACGAGGACTAGTGGTGGAATGAACAAAGACTGATACTAATGAAGGCTTGGACAAGCTGATTTCTCATTGTTAGACGAGGGCTAGTGATGGCGTGTGAACCCCATCCATTTGTTGCAGTTTGATAACAGAAGTATCCCAGATCTGAAGAGCTGGACTCCAAATCTTGGGACATTTCTACGTTAAAACTCCTGTGACAAATGGCTATGATCTTAGCTTTGTCAGGTTCCAATCAGCAATATCACTATCACTCTTTGTACCAGTCATAGCAAACATATGACCTTTTTAACTCCTTATGATTCCATAGAATAGGCTGAAAGGATCAGAAACCTGGGTCTGGCATTTATCCAGCCACCATGTTCATTTAGTTGACTGTTTCATTTTGCTATGCTGGTCTGGAGAATGGTGGTTAGTTTGTTATGATAGGATGATGAAAAACGAGCAGTCATGATGCAGCGCAGGAACGTCTTTGAACTGTTTTAAGTGATCGGTTCACGTGCATTTATTGCGTTACACTTGTACGTTTTAGTGATAGCTTCACTACTGCTGTTGTTAACTAGTATTTCCAATGTTATAGGAAGAAAGCATTGCAATTTTTAGAGTATTCAACCATTCATTGGTGTTTAGAATTCATCATTCATGAATTGCTGTTATTTAGGCAAATTTATGTTAACTTCGTTCTAGTCCTAACCCTCCCAAATTGTCTTACCATGACCGTGCTTGGAGATCAGTGTTAGCGTTATCATAGTAAGGAAATCACTGAAATACTCTTTGAATTAAATATCTTGTGTGATTTGTTAGAGTATGTACACGCCGTGTAATTCTATGTGGTACAAAATCTTACCGATTGGTAAGCACAGTACTAAAAATATGCTTCTGTGTCTAGTCAACATGGAACTAGGCTTTTGTTAAAAGTTATTTGTTTGCTTATTTAGTTTGTTTCGCTTTCTCGGTCAATCATTGAAATCTAAATAGCCAATCATGACAGCGTATCACTCACTTCAAATTGTAAAGGTTGAAATTGTAATTGTAAAGGTTGAAATTGTAAAGACTTTTATTGTGAAAGAAAGTTGACGGTGTTTTAGCTTTATGGTCGTTTGATTTTGCTTGCTTTTTTTCTCTCTCTTTCAGGTTTTTGTTCTCTGCATGTAGATTCTGTGTGATGCAACTACATTGTTTGTGATATTTTAAAAACATACATTGATTATGTCTGTATTGGTGGATCTCGCATGAATATAGAGTTACCAGGACAGACATGGAGGGTAAAATTACAATTACTGTGATGCTTCAATGTTTACATTACTGCTTTGTTGAGAAGGAAAGGGGGGGGGGGGGCAAAGATTGTGGAAAGTTTTCTTGGTCAACAGATGTTATCACATGGTTTTGTGTGTGTGTACAGTAAGGGCGGGAAATGGGATGTTTCTTTTTCTCCTTAAGGAAAGAGCTTTTTTTTTAATATATATTTTTAACCCCTTCCCTTCACTGATAGAGAAAAATTAAGGGATTTGTCTTTTTATTAAATTAAATGACGAAATGTAAGACTTGTTAGACTCAATGATGGTTTGAAGATATGTCCCTCTCAACTCTTTAGAACAAAGAGTAGCATTCCAGACTTGTGATATGAAACGTTATGACATCATCAATGACATCATACTGCCCAGACACAGGGCATGCAGGGAAGGGGTCAAGTACTGGTAGCATTAACCCCTTGACTGCCACCAACTGACCTGATGACATCACTGATGATGTCATCAGATGAAGAGGAATAACCCTGATATGCTGGCTTGTGCTCTAACATAATCAAGAGAGTAATATCCCCAGACCATTTTCTCACATTGGCTCTATCAGTTGTCTTTTTCATGTCATGGTTTGCCCAGTGATTTTTTCTTTCATTTTCTCTGGCAGTCAAGGGGTTAAACTGTACATCAACTTCTTACTTTCTTTAGGCACAAAGGAACACTTAAATGGTATTTTGTTCTTTCTAATAAAGGAGTCTTTTTCTTCTTCGATCACTCAGCAGTTTCCTGTCATGTGAGCGCAGATGCGTCATGCTGCCGTTATGCACCTAACTAAGAAATAGTCAGGCCCAGCAAGTCTGGAGGAAATCTTTTTGAAAGTGTTTCTTGAAAAAAGGCAGGAGAATGACACCGGTAAGGCAGAAAGATAGATGATAGCAAGTAAAGGGAAAAGGCAGGGTCAAAGAGCGACAGATTAGAGGAAGTTACAAGAACAGAACTACCAGAAGGTGGGGAACTATTTGTACGAAAGATCCCCTGGTATCCCCACAGGGGGATAAAAGAGTCTCAGGGGCTTTTCTCATCTGAATTAGTCAGGTATTTAGTGAGAATGTAACATGTAATATTTACCATGACTGAACACATGATTTTCTAATAACATAATTTGGTTATTTTGAACAAGGCTCTGAAATACTGCAATAAAATATATGAAGGGGGAACAACGAATTAAGTCTATGCACAGACTTAAATATACAATGATGTGCCATGCCATGCGAGAAAAATGTGTTTAACGTCCTCCAGCCTGGGACAGGTACATATGGGACATTTTAGATATACTGATTGTGGGTCCATCCTGGAGGTACTGCAATACCAGGAAAACACAAATTTAAACTTGACTAATATGGTGATTAGTAACCATGCCATTATGGTTTAAATTTAGAATCATTTGAACCGCTTTTGTTTCTGCTAATGAATCCCATGGGGCAAGGGAGATGTGGTGTACACGCAGAATGCATCGTAGAAAGACTGAAGGTCTGGGTACAGTAGATCCACAATTCGCAAGGAAACCCATTCATTTAGTATTATAAAAAATAAGCAGACGCGGAACTCATCCGCAATCACACCCGCTTATAACTTGCAGATCTAATGTGCATGGGTGCTACTCTTTCAGTTTTACGCTGCTTTCAGTATTTTTAATTTTACCAGAAACTGAACTTCAGGTTTTTTTAAATCATAAAAAAAAGACAAGCGATTTGGAGCATTTTGAACTTGGTTCTATCTTGGAAGTTTACAAAGGCAATGTAATCATTTGACAAGGCTTATCACACTCAAACTGTCTCTATCATTTTAACTGTCTGTCTCATTATCTCTCTCTCTTAAGTTGCCCACCCTGAATCGTCCGACGGGGCTCTGCCCCTGTACCCTGCTGGGGCCATCAGGCATGAAAACTACTGTTCCCAAAAAAAGAGATTTTTTCAGCCGAGAAATCCTTCCACCCGGATTTTCAGCTGACGTCAGAAGTTTTGTTGAGCGGGAGGGAGGGGAGACTGTTACCAAAATTTGTTTCCGGCACAAATAACTAACGTCAGAACTTTTGTTCTGGGGGCTAATCTGCCTGATATTTCTTCTTTTTCACCCATTCTTCGTGCACGGCTTGCTCTTCAGATGCCATTTTGGAAGTGATGACGTCGGGAGGAGGAGAAGGCGCGAAATGATGATCGTGCCATTTAAAGACCCAGCATGCCGAGTTTTAATTCGATTTTCGATTGTTATTTTTTTAGGCAGAGATATTTTTTTTTAAGCGGAGATTGGTCGATTTCAGAAAAAAAATTAGGCGGAGAAAACGGAGATGTTTTCATGCCTGGCCATGGGTTCTTGGAACCCTGACTTTCAATTTTTTTCATTTGGGGGAGTTGCACCCATGAATATGCAAATGCCCCAAGGAAATAGTTTTGCTAAATATAAGCGACTTCCGTTATATCATAGAACTGACGAACATGTTTAACATTAGGAGAATATAACATTTTGGTAAAGTTTATGTGTAGACAACCAATGGGTATACAGCTTGTTGCCGCTATTCATTCTTGCTCATTTTCAAATGTGATAAAATATTCTTGCATTTTTTGTTTGTTTTTTTACTTTCTGTGCAGAATCACATTCATATTTTGAATCGTCAAAATTCATTTAATCATTGTACATATGTAATTATGTTTGCAGTATTGTAATGTATGCAAGATGTGTCCAGTTCAGGTCAGACCTTCTACTTCTTCTGTTTTCTGTTGCTTTAAAGCCGGCGACAGACTATGTGACTGCCTCATGTGACTCGATCAGGTCGTGACGTTTCACCTCATTTGCATACCATCCTGCTCAATCAGTCTGACTCAGTCAGGCCCAGTCAGGTGACAGGGCCGAATAGGGCGGGTTCTAAATTTCACTGATCGAGTCAGATGGCTTGTGACCTCTTCTGTGCGGGAAACAAAATTTGATCTACGTCACGACCTGATCAAGTCATATGAGGCAGTCGCATAGTTTGTCGCCCGCTTAAGTGTGTGTGGTGGGGCACTTTCAGACAT
Organism: Phymorhynchus buccinoides; assembly: GCA_017654935.2. NCBI lineage: Eukaryota > Metazoa > Mollusca > Gastropoda > Neogastropoda > Raphitomidae > Phymorhynchus > Phymorhynchus buccinoides. The sequence goes on along the minus strand of CM065689.1, from coordinate 58,262,662 downwards.
GTGCAAAATGTCCCTTGCCCCATATTGATTTCCATAAGGAACAAACATTATGGTCCCAACAATCTGTTTCATTTTTTTAACTTGCTAGGATTAACTATGTGTGTGTGTTTGTCTGCTTTCCTAATGCATGCATACTAAACATAGATTGAGTTTATAAAGGTTTTATTATTATGGATGTGTTTTGTATAGATTTTCAGAATGAAACCTTTTTTTCTAGGGTTGAGTCTGTTCATGAATGCACCTTTCTGTGTGCATGCTGACAGCCGTAAGGCCCTGAATAAACATGGAGCCATCAGTTTAAAAAATGATTTAAACAGGAACTCGTCCAAAGTCAGAGTGTGGCTGCCCACGTGGCGGGGTAATCAAAAACGGTCACACACGTAATGTTCTCATCCCTAGCTGATGCGTTTGTACCATAGTGTTCAAGTGCTTCGGCTGTTGGGATGATCCCTGGAGTCTTTTAGCCAGGCGTTTGTACCGTAATGTTTAAGTGCTTCAGCTGTTGGGATGATCCCTGGAGTCTTTTAGCCAGGGTATGTCTACAACTACATAAGGCGCACCCCCCAAATTTGACACCAAATTCAGATTTTGTTATTCTATTTTCTTACTACAATACATTAGTAGTCGTATTATAGGGCGCAAGGTCTTGGTCTAGGAAAAAGTATCGCCTTATAGTTCGAGAAATACAGTATGTGTATAGCTAGTTTTTGTGGGGGGGGTTTCTTTCGTTCGTTTGGTTTGGTTGGTTGGGTTTTTTTGGGGGGTGAGGGTGGTGAAATGGAAAGATTCTGTTTTAAAAGAATGAAATGTGATTGTTGAATATGACTGTAATATGTTTTATAGGCAATACTACACATTATGAAGAAAACTTCTGAGAAACACAAATTTGCATTCATGTCAATGCACGATGCAAGGGAAAGGACAACATTTGAGGGGTAGTTGCCTAAACGTGTTATCACCCTTCTTTATTCCTCTTGTCATAACACGTTTAGGCAAGTACCCCTCGAATTACAATCAGTCCTGAGTATTAACAGGTGTCACTTTAGTTCAGACCTCTGGCTGTAGAGACAATCTGCTGTCATGTATTCCAGCTGGCCCATTGTCTACATTTAAAAACAATGTCAAAAACGTGTACAATATACATTTGTATTTTACTACGGTGTACATTTCATCATGAGTATTTATTCGTTTATTTATGTTCTTCTTCACTGGTACATCTACTAAATGCCCTTAGCCATTCCCATTGTTGTAAAGCTGCATGTCATGTTCATTCACATCAATGCTCTGTAGTTTCACTCGTTTAGATGAATCGTTGACTTGATGTTATAGATATATTTTTCATTCTTTTTTTTAAAAAAAAGGTCTGTAAATGCTTCAGGGAATGTGGAAAGAAAAATAATGCTAGAATGTAAATGTACACATAAAGAGAGTCCCCTCCATGTTGGAATTGTGTTTGTCTTAAGTGTGTGTGTGTGTCAATCGCTGCATTATCAAACTGCATTGTATTAAACAAACAAAAAATTCAGATAATTCAATAACCAATGACAGAAACAAGTAGCGATATAAAAGCGTTCAATATATATACCATGGACTTGTTTCAAAGAGTCCACAAAATGTATAATACTACACCTCCCCGTGGGGATACGTGGTCTTTCGTCAAAATAGTTCCCCCATTTTCTTATAAGTTCAGTGCTTGTAACTTCCTCTAATCTGCAACTCTCTGACTCTGCCTTTTCCCTTTGCTTTCTATCATCTACTCTCTTTCTGACTTATTGGCTCATTCTCCTTCCTTTTTAAAAAAAATCTTCCAAATTGTTCTTTGACCTCCTCAGAAATCAGAATGTGTCGGCTGTATGCAGCTGGGAGACCAGTGAAAACTGAAAACCGGACACACCTTACGCATTATGGCCATATGACCTGGGAACGCAGAAGAAAAATAACACTACACATGTGCTGTCATGCTTTTAGGCTTGGGTATCATGCAAGCACATTACTGATCCCTAGACTCACTGTGCAAGCTGATCTCGGAGTAGGTTGTCTCCCATGCCTTATCAACAACAACAAAACAACACACACATCAAACAAGCACACACACGCTAGCATATACCCACCAAAGCGCGCATGTGCTCGCACACACACAAACCAAGCAAGCACACACACACACACACACGCTAACACATACCCACCAAAGCGCGCATGTGCTCACACACACACACAAACACTTGCCAAACAAGCACACACACTCGCTAACACATACCCACCAAAGCGCGCATGTGCTCACACACACACACAAACACTTTCCAAACAAGCACACACACTCGCTAACACATACCCACCAAAGCACGCATGTGCTCACACACACACACAAACACTTTCCAAACAAGCACACACACTCGCTAACACATACCCACCAAAGCACGCATGTGCTCACACACACACACAAACACTTGCCAAACAAGCACACACACTCGCTAACACATACCCACCAAAGCACGCATGTGCTCACACACACACACAAACACTTGCCAAACAAGCACACACACTCGCTAACACATACCCACCAAAGCACGCATGTGCTCACACACACACACAAACACTTGCCAAACAAGCACACACACTCGCTAGCACATACCCACCAAAGCGCGCATGTGCTCACACACACACACAAACCAAGCAAGCACACACGCACAAGAAAGCCATTACAATACAGTGGAACCCCGCTTAACGGGCACCTCTCCCATGGTTTATCAAATCTTATCAAAATAATGTCTGCATTTGTAACCAGATCTTTGAGAGTTCGGGCCTGTGGGGAGGTTCACACATACACTCTCACTCACACACACTCTCTCTCAGGGCTGGGTGTAAAAAGGTATGTATACTTATCTCATTACCCTGCATAAACAAAATTTTGTTTCGTTCGTTCTCTCTCTCTCTCTCTCTCTCAGGCATCAGAATAGTCTGAAGTCCAATCCTCTGAAAACCGCGGAACAAGGGCCACCAAGGCCCCAGACTGTAGAGGGACAACACTGAAATCAGTTCCCAACATCACCAAAAAGTATCAATGCATTGAGAAATCACTTCAAAATGCTATCTAACAGAAAAGATGACACTCAGCTCAAAGTCAAAAACCTCTGACAGCAGAAGCCAATCCTCTGAAATTGGCAGATCCTCTGACAATTCTGATGCCTCTCTCTCTCTTATATTAAATCATTTCTGCATTTGTAACCAGATCTATGAGAGTTTGGGCCTGTGGTGAGGTTCACACACACACACTCACTCACTCTCTCTCTCTCTCTGTGTCTTATTTTTTTGTTAAGAGAACCAAACATTTGTAGGTTTCTTTTTTTTCAAAACATTACATCAAGCAACACAACATTACTCACAACTTCAACAAAGAGAAGACATTTTAACGTTTCCTTTTCTTTGTATTTACGCTACAATCGCCTAGTGACTACGACACGATGAACATAGTTGGTCATCCCATTTTTACATTACTTTTTTAACAGTACTATAATTAATAGCAAAAAAGAAACACAAATTCTGATTGAGACCAATTTGCCAGAACATAATGCTGCCGAATATTTCTGTACCCAAGTCACTTTTTTTTAATGCAAAAGATGTACTTGGAATATAAAACAAACATTCAAATTATACAACCTGATATTTCAATATGCACACACACAGGCACACACACATACACATCCAGAGGCAACATAAGCAAAATGATAACATCATCACACAATAGTCTGTACAGATAAATAACATATGAAGTATATTATTTCATATTACTAATCAAGCACCATTTCGCTGCTAGAATAAACCTCCACTAGTTTATCCTGATTCACACAGTCAATGGTGACCACATCTTACTAATAGACGATTTTCGGAAAAAACTAGGGGAGAGTACTTCATGAAAATTAGAGTTGTTTACCTCCATTACTCAGTCAAATACCATAGCAACAATGGCATCGAAGCTTGAAACTGCAGGATGCGAGTCAGCGACTAGCAAACATTTTTTTTTAGAAAAATGAGGGGTGGCCAGTTGCCACAAACTAATAAAATTTGCAAAATGTGACGTAAAAATGTAAATGACATCAATGTTAGAATGACGCACAGTGTTCTAATTGATGACGGTCTGCTCAAACAAAAGGCGAGAGCTGGGGATCCACCTGATGGTAGAGTAACTTCCCCTGTTTGACTGATTGAATTAGGCAAGATCACTCCCACACACCATGAAATTACTCCCCTTAATTATTTCCGAACAATTCATATTAGCTAGTCCTGAAAATTAGTTAAAACTCAACTATGTTCTCTTTATAATTACAATATTTACACTGGGTTTTTTTTAACGGACACAAAAACTATTAAAGGGATGCTATTGAGCTGTGGGGGGAGAGTTGATTTGAGTTACTGAGTTTACGGACTATAACTAAGGCACCCCCCCCAGATGTTACACAAAACTTTAAGAAATTGTAGTACAGTTTGTTAGTTTGACTGTTTTTAGTCACATTATATATAAGGCACTAGTCTGGGGAGGGACAAGTGTCACCTTCTTCTTCATCGCTCGCTCAAAGTCTCATGTCAAACGAGCGCAGATGTGTCGTGCTGCCATTATGCGCTTAACTAAGAAATAGACCCACCATGCCCGTCTTCGGATGGAAAAAATCTTGGTAAGAAATATTTTGAAAATGGCAGGATGGACCAGTAAGGCAGAAAGATAACAAGACAGTAAGCAAAGGGAAAAGGCAGTCAAAGAGTGACATTAGAAGTTACAAGCACAGAACTTCCATAAGGTGGGGGGACTATTAGAACTCCCATAAGGTGGGGGAACCATTTGTACAAAAGACCCCCCGGTATCCCCACAGGGGTATGGCCTTTAGTCCATAAAATACGGTGCAGTAAACATCAAATGTCACCATTCATTATACCACCCCCATTCCTTCCATCCTCCTTTCATGAACAAAAAAATCTACCCTATTTTTCAGACTATGAGGCCATACTTTTTTTTCCCAGACAGACCCCTGCGCCTTATAATGGGATTGATAGTCCGAAAAATACAGTATTAAAAAAATGAGGATTTTGCCTGACATCCCCATCCCCACCTCTTTCCTTCCACACAGTTTATGTAAAAAGTTATCACAAACAACTTTCCAAAGGTTTCCACACAGTTTATGTAAAAAGTTATCACAAACAACATTTTGATGGTTAAGTACAAATCCAAAGGTTATCACAGACAACATTTTGATGGTTAAGTACAAATCCAAAGGTTATCACAGACAACATTTTGATGGTTAAGTACAAATCCAAAGGTTATCACAGGAGGCGCTGTAGAAAAAGGATGGTTCCAGAGCATGATAAGACTAATGACCTGGCCATCAGCGGCCCATCTCCTGGTCCACCATCTTCAGAGCCTGCTTCATGGTCAGTCGGGGCTTACGGTGCTTCTTGATCAACTGAAAAAAGGCACAACAGCACACAGTGATTTCTCATCAAACATGGCAACGCGTAGTGTTTTCTGATCAACTGTTGCGTCATGTCGCAATACACAGTTTCTGGTCAAATGTCAGCCCGCCTTGGCTTAAAGCTATGTCAGACCAATTAACATAAGCTAGAACACCAAGGCTACAACAAAATGTTAAGCTATGCATAGTTATGCCAGGATTGTCTTTAGCCATGACAAGATCCTAGCATAGCATCATCAGTCTCCAAAGTGCCCCGAAAACGGAGGGTGGCTGCTCACAAGTACCATAGTGATCAAGTGCTTCAGCTGTTGGGATAATCCCTGGAGTCTTTTAGCCAGGGTAAACTAACAACAACAAATGTCTATATGCTAGTGAGTGTACAGTTGTGCATGTATGAGTGTTATTATGTGTCCAGACAGACCAGTACAAAGTGTGGGCATAATCAAACGTTATCAGTGGATCAAATGTCATCAGTGCATCTTACCTTTCGCGCGTAAACATCATTTGAAGCAAGCAATTTTCATCCTTGTGAACTTGTCTTGTTTAAAACTAGTCTTGTCTGGAAGTGTCACAACTATTCCTAACACAACAGAAGCTTTTGGTTTGTTCCTCTGTCCTTTTTATTTGGGCAGACGGTTGGTGCCATAGATGATTTAAATAATAAGACTTGGAAGGAAGATAATGAATCAATTTAAGTTCATCTTTGTTCTCCTTTCCTTCCGTTGGCTTGAAAAAGTCGGTAACGGTGGAAAACGAAGTCTGAGAGTTTGCAGTTTCGATAAGACGGTGAGAAGTAATGTGGCATTTGATGTCTTGACACCCTCCATAGGAGACTTTTAAGTGTAGTGAGCACATCGTACATCTAGCATGATGCACACTTTCTTGATCTCTGAATGCACAGATACTTTTCCATGTAATATTGGTCTATTCTCTTTCTTTTCTCCCCAGAGTCTCACATACATCGATGTGTCAATCGCCATCTTGACAGAAGTGCGCAAACAGAAACTAGAAAGTCGGTTATACGCACAGCAGTTGTGCTGTTCTGTATATAAGACGATGAATTTGTGTGTTCAAAAAACCTTTTTTTTTATAAGTTATGAAAGCGGAATTTTATGGACTTGAGCGGAAGGGCGGAAGAAATGTAGTCTGAGCGGAAGAAATTCCACTCAAAGCGGAAAGGTTGGCAGGTCTGTCAGTGGATGAAATATGCAACAGGCACAATGAAAAATACTGTGGCTAAAAACTGTTTACTCCTGGGGCACAGTGATATTTTGCAAATGAACCACCCATCCTGCAAAACTTTACAATGGGAAGAAAAAGGTGCAGGAGGGGGAGGGGAAGGGGGTGAAAAGAAGAATAGGGAGAGGTGTTTTTTTTTAAAAAGGGTAGTGCGCCTCGCTCTCCAGGTGGGAGCAACCCGAATTTCACAGACGCCTCACTGACTATAAAGTACCCAAAAAACAAATAATTTATAAAAAATAAGTCTTCAAAAGTAGAAATCATAATCTGGCATACCTATAATGATTTCTTCTTCTAAGTTGTGCATATCTGCTGTTAAAACATGGATGTTTTACAACAAACTGCAACTAAATGCTGAAAAGACAGAGATGATTCTTGTAGCCTCTAACCACACAATTAAAACTCAGGTTCTCCCAGGTTCTGTAGACATTGATGGCACTGAGATCAAGCTATCGGCATCCGTCCGCAATCTAGGTGTTACTTTGGACCAAACCCTTTCTTTCAAACAGCATGTTTCCAATGTTTGCAAGGCTTGCTATCTAGAACTTCGAAGAATTAGTTCCATCCGCCGTTTCCTCTCTCAAGATGCCCTGAAGACTCTAGTATGTGCTTTTGTCCTGTCTCGCCTTGACTACTGTAACTCACTTCTTGCTGGCTGTCCGTCAATTCTCATCTCTAAGCTCCAACGGGTCCAGAATAATGCTGCTCGTCTCATTTCTCGCTCCCCTAGGTACGATCACATCACTCCGGTTCTTCGTTCCCTACACTGGCTCCCAGTTCAATCACGTATTGACTACAAAATTCTCCTCCTTGCCTTCAAGTCACTGAATGATCAAGCTCCCGTGTATCTCTCTGATCTTCTTCATCTCCATGTCCCAGCTCGCCAACTACGTTCGTCTTCTGATTCTTGTCTCCTTTCCATTCCCTCCATCCGTCTCAAATCTGCTGGCCAACGTTCTTTTTCTTGTCAAGCACCATCTCTGTGGAATTCTCTGCCTTCTCCTCTCCGACACTCCAACTCAGTCTCCTTATTCAAAACCTCTCTTAAAACCTATCTTTTTCCTGCTGCGCCCTAAATATTTGATCAGTTGTCTATCGTTGTGTGCACGTGAGGGAAGATTGAATAAGAGGCTTGTGCTGTGTTTTGTGGTGCGTGTGTGTGAGTGTGTGTGTGTGTGTGTGTATGTGTGTGTGTGTGTGTGAGCATGGATGTGTGCATACATGTGTGCTTGTGTGTGTTTTGGTTTTGTGGGTTGTGTGTGCACGCATGTGTGTGTATGTGTCTGTGTTTGTGTGCGTGTCTGTGTGTCTGTCTGCGTGCGTACGTTTTTGTGTGAGGGTGTTTGTGCATGTGTGTTGGTGTATGTGGTCAGTCCATGCGGCTCGGTTGCTGTGGTTTGCCGAATGGGGTATGAACGAGTTGGCTTCGATAAATGTGTGTGTTTATGTGTGTGCGTGTGCGTGTGTGTGTGTGTTAGAGAGAGAGAGAGAGTTGCTTTGTATATGCGCTGTTGCTGGTTGGTGTCACTCTTGAATGCTGTTTTTGTTGTCTGTTGATGAATCATTGATTGTAAAGCGCTTTGGGCTCATCTGAGGTAAAGCGCTATATAAATGTACAATTATTATTATTATTATTATAAACTTCACATGCAAGCATAATTTTATATCTTGGTCAATGCAGCTATGATAGCTGATTTGGTTATTATCAAGAGAAGACAATGTACATGTGGATGCAAGCACACATGCACACACAGGGACGCACACACACACATGCACACACAGGGACGCACGCACACACACATGCACACAAGTACACACAGACACACACATGCACACACAGGGACGCACACACACACACACACACACACACAAGTACACACAGTGACGCACATACACATGCACGCACACACTCAAGCTCAAACCAACCGCTTTGGTTCCTTCCAGTGTGGTGTACTTGTAGTCTGGCACGTTGGAATCAGTCAGGTAGCGGTACAGGCGTTCGTGGGCTTGAGCAAACTGCTTGATGAGCTCTATCTGCTGCTTCAGCATGTCGTGAATGGCGAGGGTGGCAGGACTGTACGCTGTCATAGCTGTGGATAACACACACACACACACAAACATGCATGCACACACGCCAATGTTAATATAGATGCTGATAAAACACGAAAAAGCTAGGTTTTATTAATAAAACAACCATTGTGAACATCTAACAGATTAATGTGCTCTGACAAAAACAAAAAAAACTTTAAAAGGCAACAGTTGAGTGCTTGCTCACACAATTATGTACTTATAAAAGTGCATAAGCAAAAAATTCAGTTTCACAAGAGGTACATGATGTAAACTCATTTTAAAAAACAACACTGGAACAGAAAGTTGGGAGGGGGAGGATGTTATGAGCAGGGAGTAGAGGGTGCATTTGGAGAATAGAATTCTTCCTCTTCGATCGCTCACACAGTTTCCTGTCATGAGTGCAGATGCATCATGCTGCTGTTATGCGCCTAACTAAGAAATAGTAAAGCCCATCATGTGCGTCTTCGGCTGGAGAACAATTTTGTAAGAAGTAGAACAAAAGGCAGGAGAATGGACCAGTAAAGCAGAAAGACAGTAGATGACAGTAAGCAAAGGGAAAAGGCAGAGTCAAAGAGAGTGACAGAATAGAGGAAGTTACAAGCACAGGACTTCCAGAAGGTGGGGGAAGTATTTGTATGACAGGGTCCCTGGTATCCCCACGGGGGCTGAGAACAGAATGAAAGGATTCAAAAAGGCAAAGCACATGTGTTGTGCAAATCAATAATATCGCTCCGATCAAATGAGACAATGCTTGTGACAGCACGCATCTTTAAGAATAGAAGTGTGTGCCTGTGTGTGTGTATGCATGCGCATGCACACATGTGTGAGTGTGTTCATGTGTGTGTGTGTGTGTGTGTGTGTGTGTGTGTGTGTGTGTGTGTGTGTGTGCACTGTGTAATATCAATTTGATCATTTATCATATTTTTTATGACCAAGTGCTTGTACACTGCAGAAAAAAATTAGCCAAACAAAAATGAGTGTATGTGTGTGCTCATACATGCATGTGTGTGTACATGCATACATGCATGTGTGTGTATGCACACATACATGTGTGTGTGTGTGTGTGAGTATGCATGTGTGTGTGAGTGAGTGTGTGTGTGTGTGCATGTGTGTGTGAGTGTGCATGTGTATGCATACATGCATGTGTGTCTATGCATGCATGCATATGTATGTGTGTTGTGTGAAGAAAATAACATCAATTTGATCAACCATGACCATGTGTTTGTACACTGCACAAGACTTTAAAAAAGTTTTAAAGTGTGCTCTCTCTCTCTCTCTCTCTCTCTCTCTCTCTCTCTCTCTGTGCGTGTGTGTGTGTGTGTGTGTGTGTGTGTGTGTGTGTGTGTGTGTGTGTGTGCATGCATGCATGCATGTCTGTCTGTCTCTGTGTCTACAACCTCTCTCTGAACTTGACCAGCCAGCTGCTACACAGTCAGTGGGTTTATTGGGAAGGGGTGTGATAATAAGAGTTCAGTACAGGAGGGGAGTAACTACAGAGTTTGGGGAGGGGGGAGGGGGTAGTAAGGTAAGTAGTGAGGGGATGGGGAGGGTGTGGGTGTGAGAGTGTTCGGTCTGTGCTGGTGCAAGCCGATTGGCAGACTTACAACCATTCAGCACTCACCACACGTACACACAGAGCCATTCTACCATTCAGCAAGTCACACACACACAAGCCCACGCGCACAGATCCACATGGCCGTATTTTGATTGCTGACCTGTATTTTATTTTTAGTTGGCGTTTAATAAACTGTAGGCGTACTGTCTCGCGACTTGTATTTGTGAACAGGGAGGGGAGGGGCAGAGGATCCCTCCCCCCTCTCTCTCTCTCATGCACACGCACGCACGCACACACAAACTGTCTATTAACAAGTTTTCCCATTTTTTCACTTCTTACTGTTTTCCCTCTTTCCCCCCTGATCCCCTCCTCAACACTCCACCCCACCCCAGCCCATTTCGTCTGGGACACATAATAATAATAAAGCATAGTACAGGATGCGTGTATAATTTACAGAAAGACATAAGTAGGCTAGTCGCCTACACACCGCAAAATTCCCTGCACGTAGAGAGAGAGAGAGAGACGTGCTTTCACGTATGGGAAAGAGACTGAGAGAGAGGAGGTATGTGGAGGGAGGGGGGTGTCGTGTGTTGTAGAGTGGTGATTGGGCCAGGTCTGACCAGTAGATAGTGCCCCAGCCACTCACAGTTCACCACCACACAACCCATTGTGGCCTAACAATCGTTATCACTGCCATGACCCCCCCCCCCCCCCTCCATGACCCTTTCATAACCTCGCCATCCTTACTTACCACCTCTATTCGTCACACACCCTTCATTTCTTATTTATTTATGACGACAGGATGAAAAAAAGTTTTGTTTAGCTTATTCCTTTATCGTCATTAAAGATCATTTTGACTTGACTTGACTTGACTTCACACACCCTCTGCAATCTCTCTCTCTCTCAAACAGACAAGCATGCTCTCTCTCTCTCTCTCTCTCTCTCTCTCTCTCTCTCTCTCTCTCTCTCTCAAATACTTGAAATGCTAATGCTGTTTATAAATTCACGTGCCTTTTTCCCCTTTTCAACTTGAATTTCTGTTTGTTGGCTTATCTAGTTGTTAGCTGTTTGGTTATTTCGTTTTGATCCAACTTTGCTTACTTTGATGCCTTGCATCATTATGTATGCCCACATGTGCTGCCTGGTTGTTCCTGTCTTGGCCTTATTTTCGTCCCAAGGACAGATTGTAAAAATAGGCTTGGACTAAAATCCCAATCCTTGTGTAATAAAGTTTTTCAGTTTCAATTTCAGTTTCTTTCTGCCTCTTTCTCTCTTTAACTGGGCTGCTCTCGGGTTGATAGGGCAGGCGTGGCTGGTGCATCTCTGGGTCCCATCAGCACCTTGGGGTGTTTCTTTTTTCGTTTCACAAACCCTTCCTGCATCCCTTTCCTAAGCCGTAAACCAAACTTGCAGTGTCACTTACAATTGCATAAACCCATTTCAGTCCAGCCCTTCGGAGCAGCAACTGTCCCTTCTGCTACTTGGATGTGTGTGTGTGTGTGTGTGTGTGTGTGTGGTGTGGTGTGTGTGTGTGTGTGTGTGTGAGAGAGAGAGAGAGAGAGAGAGAGAGAGAGAGAGAGAGAGAGAGAGAGAGAGAGAGAGAGAGAGAGAGAGTGTGTGTGTTGTGTTAAATATTGTGTGTGTGTGAGAGAGTTGTGTTGAATGCGTGTGTGTGTGTGTGTGTGACTGGTAGATAGCACAATATAGTGGCCTAGTTTTGATTAGAGATTAGGAAACACAAGGGGGGCGGGGGAGAGAGTTGTATTGAATTGTGTGTGTGATTGGTAGACAGCACAATGTAGTGGCCTAGTTTTAATTAGAGAGATTGGGAAACAAAGAGAGTGAGTGAGAGAGAGAGAGAGAGTGTGTGTGTGTGTGTGTGTGTGTGTGTGTGTGTGTGTGTGTGTGTGTGTGTGAGAGAGAGAGAGAGAGAAAAAGAGAGAGATTATAATTAAATGACAGGAGCATGGGCCTTACCTCAAAGAAACGCTGGGTGTGCGTGAGTGCATGTACGTGTATGTATATGTGTGCATGCATGTGAGGCGTACATGCACGCATGTGTGTTGAGTCAGGTGTTGGAACGGGTCAATCCCCACATAACTCAATCATAAAGTCGAACAACAAACTTCGAAGATTGAGCAAATGTTTGCAAGTCTTGCTATCTAGAACTTCGAAGAATTAGTTCAATCTGCCGTTTCCTCTCTCAAGATGCCCTGAAGACTCTAGTATGCGCTTTTGTTCTGTCTCGCCTTGACTACTGTAACTCACTTCTTGCTGGCTGTCCATCAACTCTCATCTCTAAGCTCCAACGGGTCCAGAATAGTGCTGCTCGTCTCATTTCTCGTCCCCCTAGGTACAATTATATTACTCCGGTTCTTCGTTCCCTACAATCACTGAATGATCAAGCTCCCTTATATCTCTCTGATCTTCTTCATCTCTCTATGTCCCAGCTCGCCAACTACGTTCGTCTTCTGACTCTCGTCTCCTTTCCCTTCCCTCCATCCGTCGAAAATCTGCTGGCCAACGTTCTTTTTCCTGTCAAGCGCCATCTCTTTGGAATTCTCTGCCTTCTCCTCTCCAACACTCCAACTCAGTCTCCTCATTCAAAACCTCTCTTAAAACCCATCTTTTTCCAGCTGCACCCTAAATATTTGATCAGTTGTCTATCGTTGTGTGCACGTGAGGGAAGATTGAATAAGATGTTAGTGCTGTGTTTTGTGGTGTATGTGTGTGTATGTGTGTGTGTGAGCATGCATGTGTGCATACATGTGTGCTTGTGTGTGTTTTGGTTTTGTGGGTTGTGTGTGCACGCATGTGTGTCTGTGTGTGCGTGTGTGTGTGTGTCTGTCTGTCTGCGGGCGTACGTTGTGTGTGAGGGTGTTTGTGTATGTGTGTTGGTGTATGTGGTCATTCTGTGCGGCTCGGTTGCTGTGGCTTACTGAATGGGGGATGAACGAGTCGGTGTCGATAAATGTTTGTGTGTGTGTATGTGTGTGTGTGTAGAGAGAGAGAGAGAGAGAGAGAGAGAGAGAGAGAGAGAGAGAGAGAGAGAGAGATGCTTTGTATATGTATGCGTTGTTGCTGGTTGGTGTCATTCTTGAATGCTGGTTTTGTTGTCTATTTGTTGATGAATAATTGATTGTAAAGCATTTGGGGCTCATCTGAGGTAAAGCGCTATATAAATGTACTATTATCAGGAGCGAAGCGACTTGGTATCCCACAGCACAGTGAGTCAAAGAAGGACCGTGTCTGTCTGTCTGTCTGTCTGTGTGTCTGTCAGTCCATCCCACGTTAAAGTCAAGAAAACCTTAACCGATTTTAATTATATTTGGATGTTAGGTCCGTTGCGTCACCGTGATGGTCTTAAACTATTTTGCAGAAATAAAACTTAACAAAATAACCGTTAAATGGCAGTTATTTTCTGTTTTTAACACCTTTCCGCCAATTTCATCCAAACTATTTCACAGAATGTCGCAGAACTTTGAAGTAGATACTTTTTTTTCTTAACAAACATAACCCCCAAGTTTGGAAAGTATGACTTAACATTTTGTCGGTTAAAAACGGTTATTTTTTAGTTTTGCAGTGATCGTAATGAAAATTGGTGGGTAGGTTCATGTTTTCATTCTGAAAATTATAGTACCCTCTTCATAAACGACACTTAACTTTTGACAGTTGAAAACCGTTAGTTTTTAGTTTTGCAGTGATCGTAATGAAAATTGGTGGGTAGGTTCAGCTATTCATTCTGGAAATTATAGTGACCTTTTCATAAACGACATTTAACTTTTGACAGTTGAAAACCGTTATTTTCTATTTTTGCAGTGATCTTGATGAAAATTGGTGGGTAGGTTCAGTTTTACTTTCTAAACATGATAATGAACTTTTTGAATAACGACATTTTAGTTTTGACAGTTAAAACCCGTTTTTTCAATTTTCACGGTTCTGTCTATCTGTCTGTTCTCTCTCTCTCTCTCTCTCTCTCTCTCTCTCTCTCTCTCTCTCTCTCTCTCTCTCTCTCTCTCTCTCTCTCTCTCTCTTTCTGTGGTGGTGACCAGCTTCTTTTTATAGAAGTAAATGCACACACTTTATGGGGTGACCATAGAAAAAGAAGCAGAAGAGAAGAAGAGGAAAGAAAAGAGAATAAGGAAAAGAAAAGAGAAAGATGAACAGAAAAGTCTCTCTCTCTCTCTCTCTCTCTCTCTCTCTCTCTCTCTCTCTCTCTCTCTCTCTCTCTCTCTCTCTCTCTCTCTCTCATCCACATAAACAAATGACGTATAATTATGACGCTGCAAGGCAACAATACTGACGTAAAGTGCCATATTAGTTCATTACGTCATGACGTCATTTTGTTGGTCAAGGTCAAAAACTGTAGGCTTTAAATTCTAGATTTACAGAACAAAGAAAACATAGATTTTTTCATCATGGCTCGAAGCAAAAAAAAATCTCTCTCCCTCCATCCCTCTCTCTATGTTTTTCTCTATCACCCCCTATCTCTCTCTGTTTATCTTCCTCCCTCCTCTCTCTCTCTCTCTCTCTCTCACTCTCTACAGCTTCGCTCCTGGGTGTGCAGTGCCAAAACAGAATCTTAACATGTGCCAAAGGCACTGCACCTCTACTTAATTATTATTATTATTATTATTATAAATGGTATGCAATCATAAGACACAACCCCCACCAAACCCCACCCCCCTCTTGCTCTTCATCCCACTTCCATTGCTCCCTGTTTACACACCCTCTCTCTCCCCTCTCTCTCTCCTGTCTTATTGGTGTTGCTTGCACAAATTAGAAGACAAATATTGATACATTAAAAGGTTTGGATAAGTGGAGGTATTTAGAGGGTATGTGTGTGTGTGAGAGAGAGAGAGAGAGAGAGAGAGAGAGAGAGAGAGAGAGAGAGAGAGAGAGAGAGAGAGAGAGAGAGAGAGAGAGAATGTAGTAAATGTTTTCATAAACTGACTGCACTGGGGTAAAAGCCCAAACTAATATCCTGTGTGTGTGTGCGTGCGTGCATGAACGCACACATTTGTGCATGCGTGTGTGAGAGAGAGAGAGAGAGAGAGAGAGAGAGAGAGAGAGGGGGGGAGAGAGAGAGAGAGGGAGAGAGGGGGGTGAATCAGAATTGCTGTTCACACAAACTGTACTGGGCAAATAGCTGGGAGCAATACTGTAATCACTAGGCCTAATGATGAGTGTGTAAGATTGGGAGATAAAAGGCCTAGTCACTGTGTGTGTGTGTGTGTGTGTGTGTGTGTGTGTTCCATCCATATGGTGTGTGTGTGTGTGTTCCATCCATATGGTGTGTGTGTGTGTGTGTGTGTTGGAGTCCAATGATTGGCACAGGTCAGCCTCCACACAGCCACTCACATGGCTCCACCACCACCAACCCTTCTAAAATTAAACCTACCACCCTCACTGACAGTGACTTGCAAACTTCAACCATTCTTACCTCTCTCTCTTTCCCTCTCAGTTTCTACACCCGCCCACCCCTTCCCTCTTTATAAGCTTCCATACTGCCCCCCCCCCCCCCCCCCCCCCCCCCCCCCCCCCCCTGATTATCAATATCATAGGGAATTTATGAAAGAGGTGCAAAGAGGGGAAGTGATGGTGGGGGGAGGGGCAGGAGGCCAAATGTTCCATAGTGCACCAGCTGTGTCCTCACTATTGTCGTGGAATCTATACCACGCTCTAAATCACAAAAAGGCGCACAGGCAAAGGGATGGGATCAATCGCTCGTGTTAGAGAGAGAAACACACACACACACAAACTGAGAGAGAGAGACAGTGAGGGAGAGAGAAAAAGAGAGAGAGAGAGAGACTGTGAAAAAAAGTGAGAGAGAGAGAGAACACTGAACATGTTTTAATGCACATTGGCCTTAGGCCACAATACATATAAGGGAGATGGGGAAGGAAAAGAAATGAGCATTTACAAACATACGCTTTTTTAAACATGAGAGACAGAGAGACAGAGAGCGAGAGAGAGATAGCAACTAAGTATGCATCTATGGGTGTCTATTGGTCTGTCTGCCTTTCTTTCGGCTTGATTATCTTATCAAACTACAAAGTGTCATAGCAAGCGTGGCATAAAGTAACAAAGCCTCTTATATTCATTCACACACAAGTCTCTTTCTGATCATACAAACTAACTCCATGTGCATTAAGTATTTAGATCAGACAAAATAGTGCGTTTGTGTGTGTATGTGTGTGTGTGTGTGTGTGTGTGTGTGTGTGTGTGTGTGTGTGTGTGTGTGTGTGTGTGTGTGTGTACATGTGTATGTGTGTGTGTGTGTGTGTGTGTGTGTGATGTATGTATGTGTGTGTGTGCATGTGTGTGTGATGTATGTATGTGTGTGTGTGTTGGCTGAGATAGTGGGGTGTACCCTGGGCAAGGCATCTCCACTGTAAACCAATTCTATCCACACCCTCCAGGATAGCAGCTGCCTCCTCTATCTGGCAGTCATGGTGGGAAACGACAGACCGGCCCACATTGTGTGTGGCGCAGATGTGGGGATAGATGTGGGGGGTTATTTGTCAAATTATGCGTGCATATGCATCATACTGCCGTTAAGCGCCCAAGAAATATTTAGACCCAGCATGTCCGTCTTCGGCTGGAGAGAATCTTTGTAACTATTTATTTTTAAATCAGGAGAATGGTCCAGAATGGCAGAAAGATAGATGACAGTAAGCAAAGGGAAAAGGCAGAGTCAAAGAGAGTGACAGATAAGAGGAAGTTAGAGGATTAGAGGAAGCTACAAGCATAGAACTTCCAGAAGGTGGGGAGCTATTTGTACAAAAGACTCCCGGTATCCCCACACGGGGGGGGATATACATGTGTGGGTCTAATCTGATACGCCCCCTACTTCAGGGGGGCTTTGGTATCAACCTGATGTTTGAATGACGGCGAAGAGGCTGGCCTGGCATTGCAGTACCTCCAGGATCGGCCCACACTGTATAAAGACCAGAAGGACTTTTCCCTATGGGCCAAACCCAGGAGGACGCAAACGTTCTTTCTACTTCATGACCCACATTCATTTACATAGCACATTACATTTACATAGACATGTCTAATGACTTCCTTGCATACCTGGCTTGATCCATATCTATGATCTAACTGACCCATGACTTAAGTTTGATCCCAATGCAATCAGATTGTGACATTTGTAAGGCATGATTCTTGTGAAATACTACTGACGAAATGAATCCGATGAAATCCCACTAGCTATGTTCACTATATTTGTGGTCCCCAGTACACGAATCTGATGAAATATCCATCATTTTGATTCGTGTATTGGGGTCTACTTGAGTATAGTGAGCGAAAATAGAATTGTTTTTTTACGAAAGTATTTCACGTGAATCACGACTCACAGACATCGTCACAATTGGATCGCATTATGATCGAATCGTATGTAGTGTGTCTGGCCCTCAACAATCTACAGTATTGATGAATCAATAGGGCATTTGCCCCGTGCCGGCGACCTTGAATTTCACTGAGTTCAAAGGTCAACGCATTTCGGGCAGACAGACCCCTGCGCCTTGTAATGTGACTAGTAAAATAGTCAGAAAACATAATAACAAAATCAGAAATTTTGGGGATGCGCCTTATACAATACGGTACACAATCACAAAGGAAATTTGTACACAAAAAATACACATTACATTTTTTGTAAAAAAAATAGAGCGTGAAAACGCTAGATCAAGCAACCGCGCTGCAGCATTTTTGGCTCCAGTGACCTTGACCTTTAACCAATGACCTTCATCTTCGAACTTGGCCTAGATATCCTAACTACCTATCCGCATGCAAAATTTGAGGGACTGAGTGGGTCCCTCCGTTCAAACGCTATGGGGTAACATACGACACAGTCAACCAGCCAGGAACAAACAGCCAAGCACCATTGAAAACATTAAGCAGCTTTCATTTCACGGCTACTTCAAAAAAAAGGGAGGGAGGGGGGAGTAAACACAGAAACAAATTGTCAAAAAGATAGAGAATGATAAACAGAAAGAGACAGTGCAGGAAAGAGAGACAGAGATACAGAGAGAAAAACAGCGAAACAGACAGACGACAGAGACAGAAACATTCAAAAAGACAAAGTCATGTTGACAAAAACGAACACAAATTGAAAGACAAAGATAATAAAACATGAATGGTTTGCTCTAAAAGCATGGCATCATTCATATACTGCTCTCTCTCTCTCTCTCTCTCTCTCTCTCTCTCTCTCTCTCTCTCTCTCTCTCTCTCTCTCTCTCGAAAGAGAGAGAGTGAGTGTGAGTATGTGTAGAGAGAGAGAGAGAGAGAGAGAGAGAGAGAGAGAGAGAGAGAGAGAGAGAGAGAGAGAGAGAGAGAGAGAGAGTGTAATTAAGTGTTTATACATGTATCCATGGGTAAATGTATAAGTGTGTAGGTGTGTATGGGATACATGTATAAGCTGTTTACTTGGAAGAAAGTAGAAAAAGTAAAGAAGAAAAGTTGTAAGAATAGGACTATTGAGCTATGTTTTTCATTTGTTCCAGTGTTGCCTACCTTGAATGTTAAATGGTTGTTCCCCCCTTGCCATAAGGGCGTTTGTTTGCTAATGGCAATAAACAGATTTGATTTGATTTGATTTGATTTGATCTCTCTCTCTCTCTCTCTCTCTCTCACTCTCTCCCGATCCCCACCCCCCCCTCTCTCTCTCTCTCTCACTCTCTTCCGATCCCCCCCTCTCTCTCTCTCTCTCTCTCTCCGATCCCCCCCCCCCTCTCTCTCTCTCTCTCTCTTCCGATCCCCTCTCTCTCTCTCTCTCTCTCTCTCTCTCTCTCTCTCTCTCTCTCTCTCTCTCTCTGTTTTGGTGAACAACTTGGAGAGGGGATCAGTGGCAGTTGCAGTGATGTAGCGAGGAAGGAAAAGTGATTAAACAAACTGTCCTGAGACAAGAGAAATCAATAGGATAGTATCCTGGCTCTTGAAGAAATCAATAAGCCAAACAGAAATCAATAAGACAAAGCGTGCCAGTGTTACAAATTTAATCAGACATTTGTCCTGACAGGGGAGAACACAAAATGACATGTTCAGTTTTAATAGGTCAATGGCCTATGACCAGGGTCTCGGGACATCACTGCAGTTGAAGAAATTCAGGCCTAATATCGATTGGTCTCATTACACAAACACTTTGATATCCTAATATCAACACAAGCAGTCATGAGATCCACTAACCCCTAATTGGTCTCTGTAGTACTAGTAGTAGCAAGACAAACACTCATGAGATCCACTAACCCCTAATTGGTCTATCAACTAAAGTTCACGTGACCTTTCACATGATTCTCAAATTTCTACAGAGATACAACCTCTTCATTGGCAATTTATCTAGCTCTCAAATATTCCAATTCAAAAATAAACTAAGCATCAAGTTTAATCTTAACTCACAATGTGCTGATCAATACAGAAATAAACTCTGAAATAAAATTTAATCTACGCTCTGCAGTCATCTAAAAATCTTTACATTTTTCATAATTCTAGTTCAAATGAAGCTGCTATTTGAATTTTATGTATTTTCAACATTTGACAGAATGATTTTTTCAAAATTAATGTGAATGGTTTTGGTTGAGTGGATAACAACATAAGGCACCTAAAAAAACACCACCACAAATAAAGGAGTACAGTAAAAGAACAGTGATAATGGTGGACATTTGAAGACAAAAAGGCACTCGGATGTGACACACACACACACGCACATTGTGACACACACACACACACACACACACACACACAGATAAGAGTCACGGGTGGAAGTAAACCATTCCAGTACTGTCCAATGTGTGGGTGTCTGTGCATACAGGATGGGTAGTGGACACACACACACACACACACACACACCCACACATTGTTGACACACACACACACACACACACACACACACACACACACACACACATTGTGACACACACACACACACACACTCAACACACACACAGACAGTGACACACACACACACACACACACACACACACACATTGTGACACACACACAGCGAAACACACACACAACACACACAAACATACATTAGTCAAAGGGTGGCAAGTAAAAAAAAGGATAGTGGGGACAGTGTTAGAATCGCTTGTCTATCATCATTGACATCAATGATTGATTTGATATGATGGTGGTTCCGCAATAACAATTTAGATAGCCAATCCTGAAAACTTTCTATCAGCTTGTTCAATCTTGATTTGAGGAGCATGCCTGAACTACTTTCTCCCATCACACACACACACACACACACACAGTCACACGCACACACACAGTCACACGCACACACACACAGTCACACACACACACACACAGTCACACGCACACACAGTCACACGCACGCACACACACACACAGATTTCAAAACCTAATCAAAACGCCACTCACTTTCCAAAGCATCGGGGTTGATCACGGTGGCAGCAATAGGCGTGGGATCCACACTTCCCAGGCCTAAGGAGGGACCCATCACGGAGACTCCCGTCTGCGACAGCCACTGGTAGCTCAGCCCACCGAAGGGCGCCGCTGTCTGGATCTCCACGCTGTGCGTCTCCACCACCACCTTCTTCTCTCCCTTCCCCCTCTTCCCCGCTGGTTTGGCCGGTGCTTGGCTCTCGCTGGAAGAAGTCGCAAAAATATTACAACAGATTCAGATTTTGTTATTCCATTTTCTTACTGTTTTATTAGTCATATCATAAGGTGCAGGGTTCTCTGTACAGGGAAAAAAGCATCGCCTTATACAGTTATAGTCCGAAAAATACGGTGAGTGTCTTTATCATTTTATTGCTATACGTTACGAAGTTAAACCTGTAAACCGACTCATTTATAGAAAGTGTTGTTTTGATCAGTATTTCTGTTCATGTTCTGTTCTTTCGTTGTTGTTGGCTTACCGTGGCTAAAAGACTCCAGGGATCATCCAAACAATGGAAGCACTTGAACACAATGGTACAAATGCATCAGCTAGGGATGAGAACATTACGTGTGTGACCGATTTTGATTACCCTGCCACGTGGGCAGCCACACTCCGTTTCTGGGGGATTTTGGAGATTGATGATGTTATGCTAGGAGCTTGTCATGGCTAAAGACAATCCCCACTTAACTATGCATAGCATAACAATTTTTTGATGTAGCCTTGGTGTTCTAGCCTAGGTCAATTGGCCCTCGCGTTTATTACTTTGGATATCAACTTTTATTGAAATTACTTCAGCTGCAAAAAAAACAAACGATGATAAATTTTAAAAGTTTGTACTTTCCATTCTTCCTAAATACAATCTTTCATTGACTCGTTAAAATAAAAATGCATCAAAAAGACATTTTAAATTAAAGTCTTGTTTAGAAGAATAAGCTGTGTAATTCAAGAGTGCACAAATATTACCCAATCCAAAAACAATCTGGACAATGGGTTTTTTACTTTGCTTGTTTTTACATTGGGAGCCAGACCTACTTCTTGTATAAGGAATTTTTTCATATCTTCCACTAAGTATTGTACTTTACCAGAATTTTCTATTTCCAAAGATTTCTTTTTATGAATCAGAATGCTTTGCACACAAATGATAGACAGCTGTTTTGTTCAAAGATAATTTAAGCTTTGAATATCTCACAAACACTTGACATCCATTCCCCTCCATTGTACCCTACAAAAATAAAATTTCTGAACCGTGGGCTCCCAGGGACCCCCATTTGGGGGTCTATGAAGTACTAAAATTCTAAAGGACCCTCTAAAAGAATGTGCAGGGGGTCCCAGGGATGCACAAGAAAATTCTTTTTAGCATTCACAATGCCACTGGGACCCTCTATCCCGCCTCTAGGACCCTCTATACTGTAAGTGAAGGAGTCCCTGGGATCCCTTCTTTTGCGGGATGATTGGGAGCCCTGGAACCAACCACAAGAAAAACAAGTGTGTGAAGCAGCCTACCTGATTGTTTCTGAGGCCTCCGTCTCCTCATCAGAGTAGCGGTAGTGCGAGCTCCTGTCGCTCTCCGACACCTTGGCCAGGGACAGGGTTTCGCTGGCAAAGTCTTCCGTGTAATCCCCGCCCGTATCTTCATCACCATCATCATCATCATCGCTGTACTGTGTGCCCACCAAGGAAGCCACGCTCACTTTCCGAGCCCAGCGCCCTCTGTTCTTCTCCTCCCCGATCTGCTCGGAAATGCTGGCCTCGAAGTCTTCCGAGTATGACACCTGGCGTTGCGGCGTGCCGCGTGAGTGGATCTCCGTGACGATCTGCGACGTCGTCTGATCGTGAGCCCGCCCCCGTTTGGAGGCAATGGGCTCCGTTGGGATCTCCGATTCCTCGGAATTCTCCTTGTCTGACACCGCCGCCATCAAGTCCTCCACGGACAGGACACCGAATGATTCAAACACGCTGCTGCCCCGTTTGTTGTCCTTTTTATTCTGATTCGACGACGCTTTGGTGTCTTTCTTTTTTTTTGACCGTTTCTTCTGCGAAGGGCTAGGCGAGCGTGACTTTTTGAAGGGGCTGGAGCGGATTCTGGATGATCTCCTGGTGCTGTATTCCGACTGGGAGGCGGGTTCAGGGGTGTTCAGCACAATGGGGCCCAGGGTGTTGGCATCCACAAGGTTGACTGCACACAGAAAAAAAAAAAAAAATTACTTTTAAACTTTTCTAAATACAAAAATAAAAGGATCAAATAAATGTCCTCCCATGGAGATACCAGGGTGGGGTGGTGTCTTTTGTACAAATAGTTCCCCATCTTCTGGAAGTTCTGTGCTTGTAACTTCCTCTAATCTGTCACTTTCTTTCACTCTGCCTTTTCTTTTTGCTTACTGTCATCTATTATCTTTCTGCCTTATTGGTCCATTCACCTACCTTTTTCAAGAAACTCTTATAGAGATTTTCTCCAGCTGAAGACAGACATGCTGGACCTAAGTATTTCTTAGTTTGGCGCATAACAGCAGCATGACGCATCTGCACTCATTATGACAGGAAACTGTCTGAGCAATCGTAAAAAAATAACTGTGTCCCATGGGACGCACACGTTTTTCACAGACCAAGACAGTTTAATCTCTTACTCATGGCAATGAGGCTGCTAACCTGAGAGGTCTCAGTATTATCAGCAGAGCAGATGGCACTGAAACTGAAAGGAAACGATAACTAAGCTAACGAGCATGCGCTACCAGAGACCTTGGTGTTACCCACTGTGCGAAAGAACAGATGACAATTATAGTAGGAGTGGAGGCTTTCTTTTCTTTTTACTTTCCGCATAGCAACCACAGTCACATTTGACTATTATGTCGCTGGAAGCAAGCACAGCCGAAAGGGGTCCCCACCTCCCCCCTCCCTCTCTCTCCGTGCTGATGATCATGTAGGCACACAGCAACCAGTCACATTTGACTATTATGTCGCTGGAAGCAAGCACAGCCGAAAGGGGTCCCCACCTCCCCCCTCCCTCTCTCTCCGTGCTGATGATCATGTAGGCACACAGCAACCAGTCACATTTGACTATTATGTCGCTGGAAGCAAGCACAGCCGAAAGGGGGCCCCACCTCCCCCCTCCCTCTCTCTCCGTGCTGATGATCATGTAGGCACACAGCAACCACAGTCACATTTGACTATTATGTCGCTGGAAGCAAGCACAGCCGAAAGGGGGCCCCACCTCCCCCCTCCCTCTCTCTCCGTGCTGATGATCATGTAGGCACACAGCGGCCAGTCACAGACAAAATGTTTGTTTGATAGATTGCTGTCATATAACCTGTACAGTGGAACCTCCCTTATAAGACCTTCAGAAATCATCCAAAATGAGGTCTAAAATGGGAAGGAGTTGTGTAAGGGAGGTCATTTTAATACTTACAAAGAATGGCAATGTCTCAGAAAAGTAGGTCTTAATTAAAAGGAGGGAGTCTCATAATGGGAGGTCTATAAGGGAGGTTTCACTGTATATTGTAGCATGTGTGTTTAGAATAATTGTTTTCGTTAAAGCATTTTTTCATGTACTTTTAGGAGACTCTTAGAAATTTGAAAGGGACTCTTAAAATTTAACACATGGAGTCCCCGGGACTCACATTTAATTTCACCCTTATGGGAAACACTGTTCTGTTTGACATCAACTATGAAACACCCATTTTTTAACATTGCCTATTGTCCAAATGATGGTAAACTTTCTTCTTTTTTTATATTTTTACATTAACATCATTCTTTACCATCTGTCTTTCTAAACATATATTTGGAAATTACATTTATAAAAGCTGCAGAATTTACTAATAAAGGTATAATGTGTAATACCAAACTTTATTTTAATAATGTAATTAAAAACTGACAAGCATTTAACAATAAAATCACAATTTTGAGCGAACTAAAATTTGCCAATTTTAGGATATAATGTAGATCCATCATAACAAAAGTCATTTTCACTTCAATCAAAGACTTCTGACTTTTTAAAACTGTCGATAATCAACATTAAAGAGTCAAATTAGATCTACATTTTTTTAAGTGACAAACTTTAGTGCTACACACACACAACAACAACACCAAATGAACAATATTCAGTATTTATATGGCACTATATCTTGATAGAAATCAAATCAAAGCGCACACACACACATTCGTAACACATTCACACAAACATGCCAAAGAAACAAGATTGACAAAATGACACGCGCACACGCACACAAACGCACAGATCTACTCACTCTCCAAGGGCTCATCCATACTGATGGAATCAGCAATGAGGATTTTCTCCTGACTTCCGGTCAAGTCGCTGACGATGGAATCAGAGTCCTGGGACAGCAAACGGTGGAACACGTGTTTCGAACCTGAGCGGCCGCGGAACTGTGGCGGGGGGGTGGGACTGCGGGACGAGGTCTGCTGCCTGGAGCGTCTGCTCGGGGAGGGGGAGGGGGAGGGACTCTTGGAAGCCTGTCGCTTCGCCTTCTGCATCATCTGAAAGGGAAGAATTTTTGTTTAACTTTAATAAAAAGATTCGGCTAAAAAACCCAATAAATGATCAAATGGATAGGATGTGTTCTATTTGAGGTAACTTTGTTCCATTCCAGCAAACTGTTTTTTTTAATAATTTACCGTATTTTATGGACTACAAGGCGATACTTTTTTTTGCTAGACTGAGACCCCTGCGCCTTATAATGTGACTGATAATATAGTAAGAAACTATAATAACAAAACTGAATTTTGTGTACAATTTGGGGGGTGCGCCTTATAATCGGGTGCGCCTTGTAGTCCGTAAAGTACGGTACTATAAGACGCATCTTATTATAAGGCGCAGCCCCCCAATTTGACCCCCCCCAAAACTGAGATTTTGTTATTCAATTATCTTACTACATTATTAGTCACATTATAAGGCGCAGGGGTCTTAGTCTGCAAAAAGAAAGTATTGCCTTATAGTCCAAAAAATATGATATTCCATAAATCATAGGCATGCACTAAACTAGACAAAAAATGTTACTTTGCAAGTGTGCATTTATGAGCAGCAGTAAACGATTGTTTGGAATCTAATAGGGCTTTACACTGAAAATCCTCTGCCCCTGACCTGAGTTACTGAAACACGCGTGTTGCCTACATACAATTATCGCCCTTGTGCTGTTGCAAAAAATATATCTGAAAATTCTCTGCCCCTGACTCGTCACTATGCAGCGAGCTCGATTCAGAACATAATTTACGGCATATCCTTGCGCATCAAAAGCAGTACAGTGGAACCTCCTTAATATGACCCAGAAAAATCAGCCAAAATTAGGTCTTAAAAGAGAGGGGTCTTAATAAAGGTAGTCACTCAGTAGTTTGGATAGGAAGGGGGGGGAAACATCGGTGAAAAAAATGTGGGTCACATCTTAGAGGGAGTCTTAATAGGGAAGGTCCTAATAGGGAGGGTCCACTGTAGCATAAAGCCCTCATTTATTTTTCCCTTCTTCAAATTATTCTTCCATAGCTGCCAACCTTTCAAAGTCAAAAATAGGAATTCTGGTCGGGGGTCAGTGGGTTTGCTGAGATTGTGGGCATCAGAATGCGTAGCTCCCCAATGCCGAGGTTTAGAGAAGCCAAGATTTAATCTTAATGACAAGAAAACCTAGTATTTTACATAAGAAACAACAATACACAGCTAGTATACACTCTTCCTCAGTACCTCTCTTCTTCTCTCTGCACCTCTCAAAGCTCTTGCACTCTCCGTTCTTCTTCTCAGAAACTTCTTAAAGTCCCTAAGCGTTCCTTGAAATCTTCGGGTGAGAGGGCGTTAAGTTTCGCAGCACCAACAGTCTGGAATTCTCTCACTGATCATATCCGCAAACAGTCCACTTTTCCTTCATTCAAGTCCCCACTGAAAACCCACTTCTTCAGGAAAGCTTTCTCTCTTTCTCTCTGTAGAGACTATGATCCTTTCCCCATTGTTGTCTTCCAGCTCTATGATGTTGAGTTTGAGATTAAAGTGTGCGTGCATGTGTGTATTGGGGTGGGGGTGGGAGGCGAGGGGAGGGAGGGAGATGGGAGGGAGGGAGGGAGGGGAGGGAGGGAGGGAGAGGGGAGGGAGGGGGAGGGGAGGGAGGGGAATGGGGGGCAAGGGACAGTGGGTTGTGTTATGTTTACATGTGGTGTTTTTTTTATATTAATGCTATTCCTTCTTTTATTTATTAATTTCATAGAGATGTAAGGTGATGATACGTGAGCTAGTCGTTTAGAAATGTTAATATAAAGTGTATCTTGTTGCTGATAGTATGAATGGTGAGTGAAAGCGCATTGAGTTGCTTAGCAAGATTATGCACCATATAAGCATTATTCATTATTATTTTTATTTTAAGTATTGATTGAAACTATGTCAACAAACCTACATTGTGAACAAAAAAAGCCATGTAGATGAGAGTTTTTCAACTTTTTGTTTGCTTAGGCTTCAAATTTTAGAAACAGGAATTTTTCTTTGAAAATAAGAAAACCGGAATCTTGGCTGGAAATAGGAAACATTCCCGGAAAATAGGAATGGTTGGCAGCTGTGTTCTTCCTATCACCTGTTTCTGTCGGCGCTGGCTTCTTCGACTCTCGTCTGAGCCGGATAAACCCTGGATGAACTCTGCCAGACTCTCCTCCTCCGACGTGAGGTACACATTGGTGGAGCCGTGGACCACAGACATCCCCCCTCGCTGGGACGACCCCCGGCGCTCTGCACACACCAACGTCAAATGAGATGATACATGTTCTCTATAACTGACGTGGGGTACACATTGGTGGAGCCGTGGACCACAGACATCCTCCCTCGCTGGGACGACCCCCGGCGCTCTGCACACACCAAATGAGATGATACATGTTCTCTATAACTGACGTGGGGTACACATTGGTGGAGCCGTGAACCACAGACATCCTCCCTCGCTGGGACGACCCCCGGCGCTCTGCACACACCAACGTCAAATGAGATGATACATGTTCTCTATAACTGACGTGGGGTACACATTGGTGGAGCCGTGGACCACAGACATCCTCCCTCGCTGGGACGACCCCCGGCGCTCTGCACACACCAAATGAGATGATACATGTTCTCTATAACTGACGTGGGGTACACATTGGTGGAGCCGTGAACCACAGACATCCTCCCTCGCTGGGACGACCCCCGGCGCTCTGCACACACCAACGTCAAATGAGATGATACATGTTCTCTCTAACTGATGTGAGGTACACATTGGTGGAGCCGTGAACCACAGACATCCCCCCTCGCTGGGACGACCCGCTCTGCACACACCAACGCCAAATGAGATGATACATGTTCTCTCTAACTGATGTGAGGTACACATTGGTGGAGCCGTGGACCACAGATATCCCCCCCTCGCTGGGACGACCCCCGGCGCTCTGCACACACCAACGACAAATGAGACGATACATGTTCTCTATAACTGATTTTTTTAAAATTCTTTCTTCTTCTTCGTCAATCACTCAGACGGTTTCCAGTCATTATGAGCGTAGATGCATCATGCTGCCGTTATGCGCCTAAGAAATAGCTAGGTCCAGCATACGTCTTCGGTTGGAGAAACTTTATGAAAGAATGTGTAGAAGTGAACAAAGGCAGGAGAATGAACCAGTAGGGCAAAAAGATAGTAGATGACAGTGAGTAAAGGGAAAAGGCAAAGTCAAAGAGAGTGACAGAGTAGAGGAAGTTACAAGCACAGAATTTTCAGAAGGTGAGGAACTATTTGTACAAAAGACTCCTCGGTATACCCCTGGGGAATAACTGTTACAGAGACTGTAACACTGGAACACTATTTGAAATGAATGAAGCATACTGGGGTTTGAGACGTTAGAGAAAAAAAGAAATTAATGAAATACATATTAGTCACAGGGCTTAACAGTAACTTTTTTTTCAACTTGCCCAGTCGGGCAAATTAAAGAAAAATTCACTTGCCCAAACAGCTTTTGAACTTTCCCGAAAGTCAGGTGTATTGCTAGTCACACACACATAATAACATCTCTTACCCGAGTCATTGGCTTCTCTTTGTCCAAAACTTTGATTCACTGGTCAAACACACATGAAAATGTCACAAACTCTTCTCTTTCCGAGTCCTTGTCTTGCCTTCTGTCCACCCCCTGTCCCCCCCCCCCCCCCTCCCTCCCTCAAATCATGTCACTCAGGTGCTTTCGTTTCTAGACTTGTGGCTGTCTGTCACGTGTGTCTCTCAGACTCATTCCACCATCTGTCCAAAGCTCTGGCTCCATCATAGTCCTCCACACTGGGCCCTTCAAGACTGAGGAACATCAGTTTTGACAGCTTTTTAACTGTCAGTGTGCAAACACGCATCAGCCAAGTACTCCGCAATATAAATTTCCATTGGCTTTCCTGCCCAAATTAGGAACCAATGGGAAGACATCTTGCATAAAACTGCGTCATTGGCGAGTAAACACTGTGATGAGCTTCAGAAACTGTCGTCTGCTCTGTGAGCTTTCTGTCGCAAGTTACGTTAAAAAAAATACGGACATGAGAAGCTGCGCTGAATAATACAGGCAATGAGCGTTCGTTTATGGAGAAAATAAGTGTTCGTTGTCAACATTTTCACTTGCCCAGTCGGGCAATTTAACAGAAGCTTGGCCTGCCCGACACGGCTGTGCACTTGCCCCGGGCAGTCGGGCAATGGTTACTGTTAAGCCCTGAGTCAGGAAAGAACACACAGAGCATCTATATTATATTACTGGTGACGTTAAGCGTTCTATCTGTATCTCCTCTGGAACCGTTCGAGGCAACTATTTGAAAGTTGGAGTACTGTTAGCTGAGAGGTCCCTCTAGAGATTCCGCCCAGTCACATCCCCCAAATTCATCGTTAAGGGGGAGGATTTTACACAAAACTTAGATATTTTTTGCTTCATGGAACAGCCGTGATCCCTGTATGACCTTTATGTCGGAGGCCCCCAACAACAATCACCAGGTAAATCTCATTCAATCGATTTTAAAAGCCTCCTTAAAGCATTTTTATACTGTGACTTTTCTTTGATTTCGATCTTCAGGCGTCCTATGAACATGGTTTTTTCGTGAAAAACACTCAAACTGCCAAAATGTTTGCAAAAACAATAGAGGATAAATCCTTAATCGGGCCCCTTCATACATACCGAGGGGGGGCAAAGACGATGCTGCAATAGCCTGACTTTAGTGAGTAGCAAAATGTGTCGTCTGCTAAAAACGGTTCATTTTTAGACACGTGCGTGTGCAAACAGAAAGCCGAGGCTAGGCCTAACTCTGTTCTGTGCGAGGCTTACAATCGCTTTCATGAAGCTGCGTCAGGTGTCCGACCTGACAGCTTTCCCTTCTTCCTCTTATAATAACATTTTTACATCAACTTTCGAAGAAGCCTTGATAGCTCAATAAGTAAAGCTGCGCGTCCGCAAATCAGTAGGTCGCAGCACGGACTTCTATACACATCCGTGGTCGCGGGTTCGAGTCTGCCCATCGCCACAATTTGTGTGTGTGTGTGTGGGCGGGGTCATCATTTTTATTTAAAGGAGAGGGGAGTGGGCGGAAGGGAGAGGGCACCACCACATATTTTTGGGTCTCTTTTCTTCATTATTTACATCAAACCAGTTCTTCTTCTTCTTCTTCTTCTTCTTCTTCGATCGCTCAGACAGGTTCCTATCAATATTGAACGCAGATGCTTCATGCTGCCGTGCGGAGCACAGGTTTATCTAGTGTCATTAAATGTTCTATACGGACAAGGTTAAGGCAAAAAAACAATTTTCACAATATTCTGTCAAAAGTCAAATCCATTATAAAGTGA
The DNA here is from genome assembly GCA_017654935.2 of Phymorhynchus buccinoides. Lineage (NCBI taxonomy): Eukaryota > Metazoa > Mollusca > Gastropoda > Neogastropoda > Raphitomidae > Phymorhynchus > Phymorhynchus buccinoides. The sequence goes on along the minus strand of CM065689.1, from coordinate 58,232,131 downwards.
ATAAATAAACTAGAATAATTTAGCATTTGTTTTAATAGGGATTTATAAAATAATTTTTTTAAAAATAAAACAAGTTTTGTAAGGTGACAACATTTCTAAGCACATTCAAATCCACTCTAGAGACTGAGACTAAAACTAAAATGCCAATATCTTCTTTAGAGCTTAAACTTTTTTCTTTTTTTTATGTTGTCAGAAACAAGTCTTTGAATTTTTATAAGAAACCAATCACTTAAAATGTATTAACCCTATATACGTCTTCGTCTTGTTTTTACTTCTTTTTTTAAAAAAAGCACTCCAAGGTGAAGGCTGATTTGCTTGCTGCACAATGTACTGATCGATGGCCCTAATATGATTCATGTACAACAACCAAAATGACATCAATTTAAACATGAACTGTCGTGTCCACATTGATTATCGTCAGACTGGCGTCTGCGGTGTATTCATCCTGACATTTAATCGTTTACTGATTTACAACCTGTGTTTGACAGATATAATGGATTGACTTTTTTTTTTAAAGCTGACTGTTAATGCACTGACCTGCTGTTTTCTTAGCAGCAGGCTTTTCCTTGGAGGCCGACCTGGCAGGGGATTGGCGACCTTTACCTGGCACGTCTTCAGCCTTCCCCTCCTCGGCGGGCTCCGCAGCTCGCTTCTTCATGAACTTGTTCCCATCATGCCCCACACTCTGGTCGGAGGCAGACCCCGGCCTCGACCCTCTGCCCCCTGCACGCTCCGCGCCCCGCATAGCCGCACCCAGGCTCTCGTCCGTGTCACTGTCCAGCAGGCTGCTGCGAGTCTTCCTCAAGGGTCCGGAGCCCGAGGAGCGCTGAGTGATTTTGTTGGCCAGGGCCGTGGCTTTGTTCAACGCTGACGACTTCTGCAGCCCTCCTCTTTTGGCTGGAGCCGACGAGAATTTGGGGCCTGGCGTTTGTGCAGCTAGGGCTGATGCAGATTTGACATTTCTGGCTCCGACGTAAGCCATTTCAGCATCATCATCATCATGATAGTCAGCAGCAGCATGCTTGCTGGGTGTCGCTGAAGCTTTGACACCATACGCACCCCCAGTTTTGCTCTTTTTGTCTGCCGGAGCAGACTCTGTGGTGTCGGCAGCGGGTTGAGGTTTTTTCTTCAAAAACTTGCTGCCAGCTCCTATGGCAGGACTTGGGGTGCGACCCACCCGGGGTGTCATGGCATCCGCCCCGCTGGAGATAGAGATGTCACCGAATTCTTCATAGCTGACAGACTTGGCCTGCTGGGTGGTCTTCTGTGTCAACGAGTTCAAATAACTCTGGAGAAAAAAAAAGATACTGGTATGCAAAAATCTAATGAAGTATCAGTTATTGACTTTTTATCAAACTACATACACCTGACACACACACACACACACATACACACATGCATGTATGCACACACACACACAAAAGGCAATTTAATCAAATATAGAAGTCGAAAAAGCTATAATTGGGGGGGGGGGGGGGGGGGGGGGGGGGGGGTATCCACACTAAAGAACCTCCTTTCTTGAGATTCGGTGTCATCAGAATTTGTGATAAAAATAGTCTGTATCTGCATAGGTAATTAGGCATCCATCACATCTGCATATATGCATACACAATGTGTGTGTCTCAATAAGTGAGAGACAGAGAAAGAGAAAAAAATGTGAGAGAGAACTAGATATAAAATGTGAATAGATGTGTGTGTGTGTGTGCGTGCGTATGTGAGTGTACAAAGTTGACTATTATACGTGTGTGTGCGTACATGTGCATGCGCATACACAAAGAGGTAAAGTAAAGCACGGTCTGCTTATAATTATATATAAATCCCAAGGCTTACAGCCAGTTCGTCTTCCTCCCGAGGCTTGATGGGCACCCGCTCCCCTCGCAGCTGGGTGGACGCTTTCTGCAGAAGAAGCTGGGCAGCACTTTGGCCTCTGCCCCTTCCTCCTCCCCCTCCTCTCACCATTCCTCCTCCTCTTCCCATCATCTCTCCACCACCACCACCACCCCTGTTTCGCATCATGTTGGCTGAAAAAAAAAAATTTTAATTACTCATCATCTGGATAGTACTTTAAAGGGCCGGCCACTACACTACATACGATTTGATCCCAAAGCGATGCGATTTAATATTTGTGAAGCATGATTCTCGTGAAATTCAACTGTCTAAACGAATCTGATGAAACCCTACTCGCTTTGTTTACTATATTTGTAGTAATCTGTCTGTATGTCTGTATTTTTTTATCATATTTTATTTGATTCATGCATGTCTATTTGAGTATAGTGAGTGAAAACAGTAGAATTAGTTTTAGACAGAAGTATTTCATGTGAATCATGACTCACAGTCACAATCGCATGGCATTGTGATCAAATTGTATCTAGTGTAGTGGGCCCTTTAACATAAACACACTCCTATTACAGTATATTTAACTTAGTTTAAGTGTCAACATCAAGACAGCAAGATAGTGTGTTCACAATTAAGATAAATCATATAGTAAAAAGCCAACTGTCCGTGTGTGTGTGTGTGTGTGTGTGTGTCTGTGTGTGTGTGTGTGTGTGTGTCTGTCTGTCTGAAACACGAAACGGGCCTTATAACTCCGCCGTTTTTCGACCGAATCGCTTCAAATTTGCTGTGAGCCCTCACGGGGCGATGGCAACGGCAACCGAGGCGGCTGTGTCATTTGCGCGGTTTCGCAAATGCGCGAAACGCGCATCCACCGGCCTCTCGGCGCCCGTATCTCCGGCGTTTCTAAACCGATTACCTTCAAATTTGGCAGGTATATGACCGGGTACGGTGACTATCGGAAGCAAATCGGTTCAGAAACGCGTGCGCTATACGCTGCTTTACATTTTCACCAATAACTCCGCCGTTTCTTAACCGAATCGCCTCAAATTTACTGTCAGCCTTGCTATGGCCTGGGCAAAGCCTAGCAGCAAATTGGAAGACAATCGGGAGAGCGCATCACTCTCACAGCAGCGCCAACGTGAAACGGGGCCTTATAATTCCGCCGTTTCTTAACCGAATCGCTTCAAATTTGCTGTACTCAGTGTTACCAGTACTTGGCTTTACCGTTACTAGGCGTTACCAGTACGGTGCATTGCCAGTACTAGGCGTTGTGCTAGTTACTCATAAATTATCTTTTGCCTTGGCATGAGGCTGTGTCAGACCAGTTGACATAAGCTAGAACGCCAAGGCTACATCAAAATGTTGTTATGCTGTGAATGGTTGTGCTGGGATTGTCTTAAGCCATGACAAGCTCCCAGCATAACATCATCAGTCTAAAATCCCCCGAAAACGGAGTGTGGCTGCCCACATGGCGGGGTAATCAAAAACGGTCACACACTAATGTTCTCATCCCTAGCTGGTGCACTTGTGCCGTACTGTTCAAGTGCTCTGGCTGTTGGGATGATCCCTGGAGTCGTTAAGCCAGGGAACAACAACAACTCATAAATCAGACATCATAGAATGAAACTGTCAAAAACATTGTCCAAGCCCTGACAATCTGTCCAGTACAATATCAATGTCAGCAAAACACTACATTGAACACAGAGATGTATATATTTTGTCGCATATCATTTCTTAATACAATTTACTGCATGGCATCACAGACCACACTCGCAGCCCTATGGCACATACTTAGGTGCAAGAGGGAGGAGGTCCCAAAACCTGAAACTAGAATTCTTGAAAACCCCAAACCTGTAAATGATATATATCCTGAAAGCTGAAACTGAACTTCGAGGACGACACGGGTTCCTTCAAAACCTCCAAAAGTGGGAAATTATCCAAACTTGCAAGCTTTGCAATTGACGTTTTGCCCAAGTTTCTCCCAATATACTCCAAAAACTGGAAGCCAGTGTCCCCAAACCTGAAGCAACATCTTGGGACACTTGAAAAATCGGAAATTAGGTGCTTGCCAGGAAAACAACATGCATACATAGATAGATAGATAGATCTAAATGCCAAATCGTTTACTTTCAAATAAACTCCATACCAAATTTTTGCTGGACTCATCAGCTTGATCATGACGTGATATATCACCCTACAAAATTTTAAGTGAATCTGTGCAGCGGTTCATGTGATGATAGACAAAAATTCAAGGTCAAACAAATAATTGACGATGTTCAAGGTCAAAGGTCAAAGTTAAGGTCAAGAGAGTAAAAGTTACAGTATATAATACCACCTTAGACTAATGCACCACCATGCTAAATTTGGGGACTTTAACTGCAAAACTGTGAAAGATATGGCCAAGAGGCAAGACAAAAATTAAACGTTAAGTCAAAGGTCAAGGTCATTGGTTTATTTTAATATGCAAATCATCTTTCTCGAAAGCTTGCATAAACATATATGTGTATGCAAAGTTTGAACTATGTATGCCTTGTAGTTCCCAAGAAAAAGCCAACGTTAAAGTTACCACAGACAGACACACAGACACCCGGAAAACCAAAGCATGAGAACATAGTGTCGTTGACACGAGTCATTCAATGAAGAACATATCTTCACATTTACAACTTTCAATGGGAAGCCAAATTTTCAAAATGATTTTGCCTTCCTTATGTTCTTCTTTTTCCTCGCAGTGCGTGGCCACAATCAACACACTGATTATTATGCCACGGAACCGGCATAAAGTGCAGTTCAAGTACCTTTCTCTGTTCTTAGTTTTGATTAATTTGAATCTCATAAGTATCATAAATCCTGTCTCACTAAGCTCAGTGTCTTAATCAAGGGCCACTAAAATCGCACAACTGTACGATACCATTCGATGCGACAATCACATAAATTTGTTCTTGAAGACCACGTGATCGAATCGTATCGTACAGTCGTGTGGCTGGCCCTTCAGTCAAGTTTAGTGTAGATAGATTTAGTTACTGTCTCAGTTGTCTGATTAATTTGTGATTTTCAAAGTTTTGTTGGCTTTTATTTAACTTTTGTTGTTTTGCCTGTGTTACACGTTGCACGGCTATCTGGAACAGTAGTTGTAGTAGTATATAGGGACAAAACTTTTAAGTGGAAGGATAGTTTGGCTTAATGCATCAGATTTAGTAGTACATGTAGTAGTACTTACTACTAGTACTAGTAGTCATAGGATAGGGACTAGATTCAGATTGTGATAATATTATTATTAAGACAATAAGGAGTCCCATCGATCATCAAACTTGAATATATCTTTAGTCAAGGTGTAATATGGTTGAATTTTCCTATCATGTAATTTTAATCAATGCTTCTCTTCGTCTTCTTCTTCGCCTTAGGCAGTCAACTTCATCACGTTGAAGATTCTGCTGCACTTTATGGGGTAGTACGTAAAAGAAAGATAACAAGCTGAAGTAAGATCATACGTTCAGCAAAGATAGGGTGGAAAGTGAACAGATGAGATATTATGGAGAAAAGATGAGAGCCCAAGATAGTAAGGAATAATTTAAGTATTTTAATACTTCGTTTGCTATGTAGAAGGATAATAATTTTATGAGATAGATTTAAAACATTAAGAAAATCAGTCAAATATTGGGGGGGGGGGGGGGGGAGACGTGTGAGGGAAAGACGAGTTAAAAGTCATACACGACCGTTAAATGCCCCGGTCTAGCCGGAGACACCCGGGCCCCGTATGATGCATGCAGTGTGTCATGCACGATCGTTAATAATAATAATAATACTGAGCATTTATATAGCACTTCATTCCCTTTGCAGGGAGCTCAAAGCGCTTTACATAGACAATGAAACACAAGTAATAATAATAATAATAATAACAGTACATTTATATAGCGCTTTACCTCAGATGAGCCCAAAGCGCTTTACAATCAATTATTCATCAACAGATAACAAAAAACAACATTCAAGAGTGACACCAACCACCAACAGTGCATATGCAAAGCACTCTCTCTCTCTCTCTACACACACACACACACACACACACACACACACACACACGCACACACACACACACACACACACACACACACACACACACACGCACACACACACACACACACACACACACACACACACACACACACGCACACACACACATAAACACACAATTATTGACGCCAACTCGTTCATACCCCATTCGGTAAGTCACAGCAACTGAGCCGCATGGACTGACCACATACACCAACACGCAGACACAAACACCCTCACACACAACGTACGCACGCAGACAGACACACAGACACGCACACAAACACACACACATGCGTGCACACACAACCCACAAAAACCAAAATACACACAAGCACACATTCATGCTCACACACACACACACACACACACACACACACACACACACACACACACACACACACACACACACACACACACACACACACACACGCACACACGCACCACAAAACACAGCACAAACCTCTTAAATCAATCTTCCCTCACGTGCACACAACGATAGACAACTGATCAAATATTTAGGGCGCAGCAGGAAAAAGATGGGTTTTAAGAGAGGTTTTGAATGAGGAGACTGAGTTGGAGTGTCGGAGAGGAGAAGGCAGAGAATTCCACAGAGATGGTGCTTGACAAGAAAAAGAACGTTGGCCAGCAGATTTGAGACGGATGGAGGGAATGGAAAGGAGACGAGAATCAGAAGACGAACGTAGTTGGCGAGCTGGGACATAGAGATGAAGAAGATCAGAGAGATACTGGGGAGCTTGATCATTCAGTGACTTGAAGGCAAGGAGGAGAATTTTGTAGTCAATACGTGATTGAACTGGGAGCCAATGTAGGGAACGAAGAACCGGAGTGATGTGATCGTACCTAGGGGAGCGAGAAATGAGACGAGCAGCATTATTCTGGACCCGTTGGAGCTTAGAGATGAGAATTGATGGACAGCCAGCAAGAAGTGAGTTACAGTAGTCAAGGCGAGACAGGACAAAAGCACATACTAGAGTCTTCAGGGCATCCTGAGAGAGGAAACGACGGATGGAACTAATTCTTCGAAGTTCTAGATAGCAAGCCTTGCAAACATTGGAAACATGCTGTTTGAAAGAAAGGGTTTGGTCCAAAGTAACACCTAGATTGCGGACGGATGCCGATAGCTTGATCTCAGTGCCATCAATGTCTACAGAACCTGGGAGAACCTGAGTTTTAATTGTGTGGTTAGAGGCTACAAGAATCATCTCTGTCTTATCAGCATTCAGTTGCAGTTTGTTGTAAAACATCCATGTTTTAACAGCAGAGATGCACAACTTAGAAGAAGAAATCATTTGATCTAATTGACTCAGGTGGGCAGAAATGTACAGTTGATTGTCATCAGAAAAGCTATGATGTAGAATAGAATGCTGGTTGATGATGGCGGAGAGAGGTTGGGTATAAAGAACAAAAAGGATAGGGCCTAAGACTGAACCTTGGGGCACACCGAACTGAAGACCTTTTGGAAGAGATGGAGAACCATTGACAACAACTTTCTGTGTGCGATCAGAGAGGTAGGAAGAAAACCAGGAAAGAACAGCCCCAGATAGACCAAAGGAGGTGTGCAGTCTAGAAATGAGGATGGAGTGGTCAATAGTGTCAAACGCTGCAGAAAGATCAAGGAGAGAGAGAAGAGAAACCTTGTTTTCATCCAAGGCAGTGAGCAGGTCGTTCGTTATCTTTAAGAGGGCTGTCTCAGTACTGTGACCTGCTCGATAAGCAGACTGGTTTGGATAGTAGAGATCATTTACCTGAAGATGGTCAGACAGCTGTTTAAGTAAGTCATTATACACATAAGACTCACTACAATCAAATCAAATATGCATAAAATTATAGTATTTAAACAAAGCCCTGTTCATAACCACAAAATTTGAAACAATATTACAATATTATAAGAAAAGAAACAAAATTGCAAAGGAAATCAAAGTTCATGAGCTACGTTATTGCGCAAACACACACACTAATAGAGAAGCACACAGTCACACATCACGCACGCGCACACACGTGTGCGTAATAATCAATGGGCATTCACACACACACACACACACACACACACACACACACGCACGCACACACCACACACACACATGCCACGCGTGCACATGCATGCACGTGCCGATCCCATTTCAACCACCCCCACTTGAACGCAAGCAGATATATCCATGATTCAGGTTCTGAAACAGAAGCATGTGGATTTAAGGTAAGATGTGAGCGGTTAGTGGTATGAAGCATCAAAGAGATGAGTTTTCAAAGAAGTCTTGAAAGACTGAACTGTGGAAGAATGGCGAACAGTGTGGTAAGCCATTCCAGTAAGTCCCCCCGGATCAGCCAGGGAAACTCTGGCCCCACATGATGCATGCAAAGGAGTAGGGGACATGTGTGACAGTAAGTCCACACATGTATGTTGCGTGCAGAGGACCACAGACCTTTCGCAGTAAACAAAAGGCTAAACAAAATAGCCTATAGTGCCATTTATGCTATGCTACTAATCTAGGCAAGACCAATCCGGCTACCGTAGCGCCCCCAGGGTCGAACCCCGACCGGCACAGCTCCTGCCCTTCATTTACCACTACTTTGATCTATTGCCCCTAGTTTCCTAATTTAGTTTTGATGTGAGGTTGGGGCAAGGGGGGGGGGGGGGGGGGGAGCTGACTCAGACAGGGTGGTTTGGTGGAGGTGTTTATGGAGGTCTGTTTTGAATGCCTCCAGTGACTGATTGGAGGCAACTTGCTCGGGGAGACAAATATAAACATCTTTACAAAATCATATTTAGATTTGCAAAGAGAGATTCAAAGAAACTTACAAATGAACAAATTCTAACTTCAGTAGGATTCATCGCTAGCAACGTCCGCCATATTTAAACAGGAAATGGGTTATATCCCTTTAGCCATACTCGGTGCTCTCTTCGTGAGTTTCCGCCACTGCTCGGGAAACGAGTACGCGGGGAGTTCCAAAGCGCTGCGCGTGGTGAGCTACGATTGGTCAATACCCAGAAAAAGCACCAATCATCGTTGGACAGCTGTCGAGATCACGTGAGAGAAGAACCACATTATTACTGGTCCTTTCCAAGCCGTCTGCTTTTGACGAACACAGAGACGGCAGAATAAGTCTGCAGAAAGAAGAACGATGAAGCTCCACGTTTTCTGTTTGGCACTTTTTGTTGCCGCATTATGTGATGCAACAATATATTTCAAAGAAGAGTTCAAGGGTGACGGTAAGTTTTGGGTTGTTTTATGTGTTGCATATTAGGCCTAATTCCAAAATCAAGAGATTTGAGGAACCGCAGCAAGAAGTAACTGGATCCATGCAGTTTTCTGTTTTCTCATTTGTTTCTCTTCAGACTAGTGTAATTAGTAATTCTGTGCTTATAATCAATGTTTTTCAAATCAGATTGAGGCGCAACGTTAGGTTCTTAAAACAGAGTTAAAACATTCAATTCGTTTGGTCCATAATCATTGATAATACCTAACCTTAGGCTTAGCTAACAACTCCGAACCACAACCAACCGGCCACCGGTGTGACCGTGCACGCCTGTACAATGTACGGCGCGTGGACCTTTTTACCAAAGAGAAGAAGAAAACTACGAATATTTTGCAATGACAGGTGCGCTTGGGGAGGAGTGACACGCCCATACGATACATGTATCAATTTAATGTAATGATCGTGGGCCCCAAAGAGAAGAACTTCAAGAAGATGTGTCTACATTCCTATTGAGGAGTCATGGAGTGACACGCCCATACAATACATGTGCACACTTGTGACTACCCTCTGGTCTCTGTTTTTATCAAGTAGACGTAGCCTAGACTACTTTGAAGTAGAGGCTCTATCACTAGCCTATTTTTTGCTTAAATTTTGGGTAAAGGTAAAGATGTGCCCTCTCCCCCTGCATTTCTCGGTTAATTCAATTTTTCCGTTTTTGCCTTTCTTACCAAACATAAAGCCGTATTTTATTAACCTTTTCAGCTAATTATCTTTTTGGAATAATAACCCTAACCCTACAGGCTATATTCACATTTATGCCCGTCAACCCGGTCAAGAACGATGCGCAATGAACCACGACTGTGACAAATGCCGCGGTGTACTGCAGTACATAGGGGGGGGGGGGGGGGTCCTATTAGATAATGGCCTTTATCATGACTGCAATTAATTATTGAACAAAGATAATTAGCTGAAAATGTTCATAAAATACAGCTTCATGTTTGGTAAGAAAGGCAAAAATGGAATTAACCGAGAAATGTAGGGGGGGTGGCACATCTTGACCTTTACCAAATTTTGTACTAAGGGATAGAGTTAGAATCAGCTAAAGGATAGGTGTTTAGAATCAGTTTATGGTTATTTAACTGCCACAGAAAGTTTGAAAGATTAAAATAATCAAGGAAAAAACGATCATAAAACCTCGAAATTCGGCATTGATTGAAAAAGACTAAATTTGACTTTTTAATGTGTATCACTGTATGATTAGTTGTGTATTTTAGCTCTTAGTGTTAGAATTAATAAAATGGCTCATTTGAATTGATGTATTTCAATATCATCTTTGTATATTTTTCACAGAGATTCACGAGAAGTGGGTTGAATCCACTCACAAAGGCAGCGAACAAGGAAAATTTAAGCTCACTGCTGGAAAATTCTATGGAGATGCAGAGGAAAATAAAGGTTAGCTCTCTCTCTCTCTCTCTCTCTCTCAAATTCAATTTATATTAGTTCATATGATTACTGTGCTGTGCGAGGTTGGTGGGGGGGGGGGGGGATGGATGTATGAAAGTAGTGTGTGTGTTTGTTTGGGGGGTTTCCCTGTTGCTTTTGTTCATTAACTGCAGTTTTAATTATGCTTTTCTTTTGTTTCGACGGCAAGATGTAAACAAGCCCATTGTGTGCTTATTCTTTTCCCTCAATAAACAAATGTTTCAAATGTTTCTCTCTCTCTCCATATCATAAGTGTTTTGGATAGAAAGGTTTTGTTTTATGTTGGATCAATTGCATTCAGTGGAAGCCAGCTAACTCAAAAATGGATACTGGTCACAAAAACTAAAAGTCAAATTATTCCCCTTTTTTTTTAATGTGAGATTTTATTGACATTTTAATTAATCAAAACAAGTGTTGCAGAAATATAAGTTGCAGGGGTTTGGGGGGGGGGGGGGGGGGGGAGAGTACCGCCTTACAGTCCGAAAAAAATGATACTTTAATGGGTGAAAAAAATTCTGTATAAGCACAGACGTAAGCATACAAGCTTTTTTCTTTCTTTTTTTAAACAGGACTGCAGACCAGTCAGGATGCCCGTTTCTACGGCCTCTCGGCCAAATTTGACGAAAAGTTCAGCAACAAGGACAAGACACTGGTGGTCCAGTTCTCTGTGAAGCATGAACAGAACATTGACTGCGGCGGTGGCTACGTCAAGCTCTTCTCCTCGGAACTGGATCAGGGCGACATGCACGGGGACTCTCCATATGCCATCATGTTTGGTACGTCAAACTGCTGGCCTATCTAGTATCTTGAGCATTCTGTCTCTTTCTCTGTCTCTCCCTCCTTACCTCTCCTGTCACTAATCTCCAAAATCCCATCCACCCCTCTTCAAACCGCCCTTGAAAAAAACATGTCTGTTTGTAACAAATTGCAGCTGGAAACATACAATTAACAAATAAATAAATATTGCTTAAGCATTAGTTATTTTGTGTTTTTTCCCCATGGACATCATTGTTAATTCATAGTCAGGTGGTCAGAATCAGAGCATGAAATATGCCTCATGATTTGTAGAGGGTCACTTGGATATTTCCGAGGGTCTGTCTTTATAATTTCTTTAACTGTAAAAAGCCTCACTACTTATCAGGTGAAAATTTGCTCTGTTTTGTGACTCACTGGCCTGAAATCCAATGCTTCAGGTGGGAGATGTAAGCGTCGTAAACGCACATCTGTACGTGAGAATTAGCATTGTCATAAGTAGTCTTCAAGCCATGCAAATCTCACATTCACTTTGTCCATCGCCCTTTTCTACTATGCCTTCAGTTCCAGGAATTTGAACAACAGTTTATCAATAATCAACATTTCTTCCCTTTGACTTGGTTTCTTTGCAACAGGGCCCGACATCTGTGGACCTGGAACCAAGAAGGTGCACGTGATCTTCAACTACAAGGGCAAGAACCTGCTGACCAAGAAAGACATCCGGTGCAAAGACGACGTCTACACCCACGTGTACACCCTCATCGTTCGCCCCGACAACACCTACGAAGTGAAAATCGACAACGAGAAAGTCGAGAGCGGAGAGCTGGAGGCCGACTGGGACTTCCTGCCCCCCAAGAAAATCAAGGTGACACTTTTTTCCCTCTTCTTTTTCTTCTTCTGCGTTCCCAGGCCATAAGACCAAAATGGGTGAAGTACGAATGTGTCCAGTTTTCAGTTTTCACTGGTCTCCCCGCTGCATACAGCTGACACTTTCAGATTTCGAAGGAGCTCAAAGGAGAATTATTGAGAAGATTTTTTTTCTTTTAAAAGGTAGGAGAATGGGCCAATAAGTCTGAAAGATTGTAGATGACAATGAAAGGGAAAAGGCAGAGTCAAAGAGAGTGACAAATTAGAGGAAGTTACAAGCATGGAACTTCCAGAAGGTGGGGGAACTATTTGTGCCAAAGACACACACACGATATCCTCACAGGGAAAGACTCATGGAGGGGAAGGGGGGGTCATTCAGCTCCCCGTATGGAGGCATGAGGCATCCACCCACTGCCCGAGATTGATTTTTTTTTTACCCAAACCAATGATTTGCAGCTACAGGGGTGGGGATTGGAGAAGAGCAGTACACATTCATTACCCTTGAAATCATTTTAATGTCATAGTCCTCCATTGTTCATTTATTGACGCTTTAGCCACATCCCGTTCGTTATTCCTGTATAGATGTACAGCAAAGAGGAGAGTACTAATTATTGTTTACTTGCCTTATCGTCTGTTTATGATTTTGACATTTTCTGTGGTGTATCAAGTGTGTGAGTTTTTATTTGTAAATCCCTGAAGGCTCTGAATTTATGTGTTGTACAGTGGAACCTCCCTATTAAGACCCTCACAGGGTCTTTTTAAGACTCCCTCTAAGATGTGACCAAAAATGTTTTCCACCAATTTGTTCCTCTTCATATCAGAACTACTGGGTGTTTACCTCCCTACTAAGACCCCTCCCCATAAGACCTTTTGGGGGCTGGTTTTTCAGTCTTAATAGGGAGGTTCCACTAATTCTTTGGAAATAATTTTTGGTTGATTTCTTTTGATCGCTAAGTTGACAGAAGTTTGTCAGTGAACACGTTAACTGTGTTTGTTCATTTCCACCTAAACGTGTTGGGCACTCAAGACTTGATTTGTCCTTTTGTGCTCCTGTGGACTAGGACCCTGAAGCCAAGAAGCCCGACGACTGGGATGAGCGTGAGAAGATCGATGACCCTGATGACACCAAGCCCGAGGACTGGGACAAGCCGGAGCATATCCCCGATCCCGACGCCAAAAAGCCCGACGACTGGGACGACGAGATGGACGGCGAGTGGGAGCCCCCCATGATCGACAACCCTGACTACAAGGTGAGTCGCAAAATATTGGCCTTTATAGATCTATAGGAAAATAGCAGATTTTCACAAACCCAAGCTGACAAATGCGGCGTAAACGTTATTACTGTCCTTGAACCTCATTATCCATACTACACTTTTTTTAATGTGATTAACCAGAACGAAACAGCTTTTGGCAAAGTTGATGCACAGTGAAGCCTACATTACACTTTTGATAAATTAAAGTATTTTTTACAGTAAATTCCTGCTAACTCAAAAACGGATAACTCAAAAAAATGTTGTGGTCCCAGTGTGAAAGCCTTTTCATCTCACAATATTGGCTATCTCAATATAAAATATCAGTCCCTTCAGTTTTGACTAGAGCGGTCTCCTCTGTGTATTTATTTATTTGTAAAAATGACGGCTTATGAGCATGATGAAAATGATGTTTTACGTCCTCTCGGTCATAGACACATATGGAACATTTGTAAATACAAAGATGGTGGGAACAATACTGGCTGCAATGCCCGGAGGCAGTGCAACACCAGTAAAGTCCTGAGTTTTTAACAATATATATAGGTGTAGCGGTAACCACGCCTCGGTTAAACCTCATCGGCTATGGTACCGCCACATTAAATATTCTAAATGTAAGGGCATGTTTTCGCAAAAAAAAAGAAAACTTCTTGTAGTATTTCATTTAAGCATCCTGTCTTTTCTGGAAAGCAAGTAATTTTGATTTGTAATATTTATTTTAGATCTTTTTGATGAAAAAAGCTAGACAATATCAGTTTAACCCTTTCACCGCCAATGCCGCATTTTTGCACCACAATGATTTAGCACTCTTTAAAGTAATGAGCTATATGTTTCATAAATAAATAAATAAAATCAGGGTCTATTATTCAAATAATATTGTGTTCCTAAATTTGGGCAGCGAGGATTGACCCTATTCTAAATGTGTCAGAGAAATCCCACAATATTGCAGATAAAATCATTTCAGTAACCAAATACATTTTATGGAAATTTTTGGTTCAAAGATGGCTGGCGGTGAAAGGGTTAAAACACCCAACATGAGGTTATTTTTTTTAATATAAATACAAAACTAAGCCCCACCACCCCCCCAAAAAAGGAGAAAAAAACCTTACAATTTTCTTAAATGTGATGCAGGGCGAGTGGAAACCCAAGCAGATCGACAACCCCGACTACAAAGGCAAGTGGGTCCACCCCGAGATCGACAACCCCGACTACACAGCTGACGCCGACCTGTACAGCTATGAGGACATCGGTGCCATTGGCTTTGACCTGTGGCAGGTACGTTGTGGGTTTGGTTATTATGCTGCCAACAAATGTTTTAGAACTATTTCGTTAGGCATAGGAAAAGCAAAGGGGAAAAGAAATGCTGAGGATATGCTTTTGTGCCAAGGTATTTTTAGGCAGTCGTTTTCAGAAATGATTAAGTGTATGAGAGTATGTGGAAGTTTGTTTGGGGTGTTTTTAGTAAAGGTAAATATGTTTTAATTAAACAAATAAAAAATAGCAATGCTATGCACACAAGTAAATATGCATACTGCATGGTCTACATTTTTAATGGATTGTGTGCTCGTGTTTTAAAATGTTTATCATGAAAGAAATCAAAATGTGCTTAGATTCAGAAAGTGTCCAAATAATGTTTCATTGAGAGTTCAGATAGAGTTCTCTTCTTTTCACCTTCAATGGCTTTCTTTTAGATCTTTCTCTTTACACTCTCTCTCTGTCTCTCTTTCTCTCTCTCTCTCTCTCTCTCTCTTTCTCTTTATCTCTCTCTCTCTTGGTCAGTGGCATCTTTTAAATGCATTAAGTTAATGCATATTTATGATTTTAAAGGTTTTACATAGTTGTTTTTATCAATCAGGTGAAATCGGGTACCATCTTTGACAACGTAATCATCACTGATGACGAAAAAGAGGCCGAAGAACACTTCAAGGAGACATTCGAGGCTACAAAGGTAACATTTTACCTTTCTTTATGCCAGTGTTTTCTCTTCGACTGACTTCTGGATAGCAGAGGACGCAGCTACTATTCTGGAGGGATGGGCTAAAATTTGTTTATATTGGAGATGCCTTGCAAAGGGTACGTTCCAGATCCTCTCTGCCAAAGGGACTTTGGTACAGCTAATGTCGTACAGAATTTTTTTTTGGAAAAGGGGATGTTATATTATAAACCGGATGGGAAAGGATTTGTGTACCTTGTGCAAATATCTTACGATTCGGCAGTCATGGGTCTCTTTTCAACACGTCATTTACACCTACAGCTGCTCCATTACCCCCCCCCCCCCACCACCACCACCACCACCACCACCACCCCTCCCTTATCTGGCATAATGCGTTAACAAAATGGTGACTTTTGACTACTACTTTCAAAAAATAAATGTCATGCTTGAAAATGATTCAACGAGAAAGATTATGAACATTTTTTCCCCTAAAAGGTATGATAAGAGAAATGACTTTCATCATGAATTATAGAAATGGCTTACGGTTATGTGCCATATTTTTCGGACTATAGGGCGCACCTCCCAAAGTTTACACCAAATCCAGATATTGTTATATTTTCTTACTATGTTATAAGGCGCAGGGATCTCAGTCTGGGGGGGAAAAGTATTGCCTTAATAGTACTAAAAACAAGGTGGTCATTTGACACAAGAGTACAGGGAGGGGGGGGGGGGGGGGGGGGGGTAACCATTTTTTATTCAAAATATAATTTTGGCCGATTCATTAGTTTTAAAAAATGTGATGTAAAACTAGAAGAATAAGAAATGTGCGGAAAAAGACCTGTGGCATAAACAAAGTTTTAAATATAATTATTTTAGGGGATTCTTCTTTCTGAGCCATACGAAATCATTTATTTAGCCAGTAAAAAATGTTTACTTTTGAACAAAATTTATGTAAAATATTCTTGCTGTGTGTGTGTTTCTTTATCAAAATGATTATTGAACAGAATTTATGCCAAAAAAAAGATTATTGAACAGAATTTATGTAAAATACTCTTGCTGTGTGTGTGTGTGTGTTTCTTTATTAAAATGGTTACACTTACTGAAGTGCAATAGTATACCAAGTGAGCGTTTTTCTTGTTTGTTTCTTCTATATATGTGAAGTGACACTTGTGTTCGTTTACGTATCTATCAAGTATTAACCTGTTGAAAACTGTACATTGAGCAAGACCTTTTAAAGAAACCTATGGAATATATATATATGTTATTGCAGGACGCAGAAAAGAAGATGAAAGAGGAGCAGGACGAAGTAGACAGGAAGCAGCGTGAGGAGGAGGAGAAGAAGAGGAAGGAAGAAGACGGTAAACAATCTTTTTTATGCTCACAGTTCTGTGTTTCCTTTCCCAGCTAACACTAATAAAATAGTCATCATGCACGGATAGGAGACGCGTAAGCGCATAAATGTGCTTTTTCTATTCGACTTAAGTATAACAAAAATAAACAATGTACACAGAGAGAAGATCATGCAGGTTATCGAGGTCGGTAGACTTTCTTCTCGCAGTGAAAACGAAAGAAATTTCCCTTGACTGAATTTCGTAAGCTTCTCTGTGGTTGGTCAGTTACGTACAATGGCATTGCACCATTTTCATGTGTTCGGCTACTTCCTCTGTGTTATTTCAAAGAAGGATTTGGATGTTTTCAAAGCTATTGAGTGAACGTTTCATCTTCAGCCATGAAAATTATACATCACACCATAGATGTGAAGAAAGAGGAGATCAACAAAGGATGCCAACACAAATTTGACAGGGAGAGCTTGGCTGAATGAAACTGTTTCTGACAGAAAGATCTGTGTAGATGAGCCACAACAAATTTGATGTCACAGGCAAAGTTTTGTTTGAGTAGTTTGTGCTACGCTTTTTGGTTTGGGTCCCTCTCACATCCCTGATCATGAAAATTGGGAGAATAGAATTACCTGTTGTACCAACAATGACACTTGTATCAGTTTATTCAATATTTATGAGGGGGGAAAATGACGATGAAAAGAAAATGACAGTTCAGAAGGCAGGCTTGGTCTTTCACATCTTTTGATGCCGTATGTATTGTGTCAGGAAGGAAGAGGTGAGACGTTTAAACACATTTATATTGTCACATGACGGGTAATCAAAGTTGACGACTCGATTGAATCATGTATGCAGGAAAACGTAGCATGTGAAAAGTACACTACATGTTCGAACGGTTTAGCTAACATAAATTTGTCTGACTGTGCATACCGTGACTATGCCCTCTAAACTGCTTATGTAAACTAAGCATATGACCTGTGCCTTATATAAACTAAGCATATGACCTGTGCCTTATATAAACTAAGCATATGACCTGTGCCTTATATAAACTAAGCATATGACCTGTGCCTTTAATCTCTTCACTGCCACAGAAAAACTTAAATTATCGATTTTCATCATATAAAATTTAAGAGAGACCTGTTAGACTCAATCTGAGAAAATAGTCTAGAGATATATTTTCTGACATCATCAATGACATCACACACCCCATGGTAGACACGGGGCAGGCAGTGAAGGGGTTAAATCTCAAATTTTCAGCAACATTTTTTGTTTAAATGTGTACATATCTGGATTTTTCAGTTAGTCTTGTATTGGCAGATTGTTCAGTTCCTTCAATGAAATGAAAAAGCATGTATATATGATTGTTTTGCAGATGCCAACAGGCCAGAAGGCGGTGATGATGATGAAGAAGACGAGGAGGAGGCAGAGGAGGAGGAAGAACCTGAGGTTAGTTCGTTTACATTTCACGTGCACCAATGTTTTGTTGTTGCTTTATTGTGGTTTTCAAAACAATTTGAAGAGCAAATTTTTTTTTAAATAAGATGATTATTGTACCTTTGCTGCTGCATTTAGGTTCATGTCAATCAGTCCAAAAAATTAATTCATGCCACGCACGCTCCTGTTGGGCTTGTGAGTAATTGTTTAAAACTGTTTGAAATTTCTATTATATAAACAAAGCAAAAAACTTGTAAGTTAAAATCTTGTTTTGGTTTCTTTGGTGGTTTTTTAAATCATGGTGGCGGGTGGGTGGGACATGGGTCACTACATACATTTTCTTGTAATCTATTTGCCCCAAAATTTTGTGGAAGACAATAACATTCTTTAGACTCCTTTGTGCAACGAAATGATTCGCCATGCAAGCAAAAACAATATGTAGGGTTGTTGATTTTTAGGTTGATGTGCAATATTGTTGTAAGAGTATGATTTAGTGATTTACACCAGGATTGACGAGAGTTGTCCTCTGTACTATTTTGTTTAATTTCTCAGTAGATGTTAACACCTTCACTGCCAGAGGGAAACAGAAATTATTGATGTTCTTATTATAAAATTGAAAATAGACCTGTTAAACTCAATCTGAGAAAATGGTCTGACTTGTCTAAACCCAAAACCATCATTCCATGGCTATGACATCAAAAGTTATGACACCATCAGTGACATCACACACCACGTAGTAGACCAGGCAGGGAAGGTGTTACAATTGTCCTGAGTTCCACGTCCCTGTCTTCAGCCTTTATTGTAGAGGACCGGCTTGTAGTTGTGCGGAAAGATTAAACTAAATTGGGATTTTATAAGTACCATATTTTTCAGACAATAAGGTGCACCCCCAAATTTAACACAACATTCAGATTTTGTTGTATTGTCTGACTATATTAGTAGTCACATTATAAGGCGCAGGGGTCTCCCTCTGGGGGCTAAAGTATCACTTTAGAGTCCGTAAAATATGCTAAGCGTGCTACATTGTTATTGACCTTATTGCATGCCTTTCTTTTCCTGAGACTTGCATCTTATTATGTGACCAATAATATTCTATTATTACACATGCTGTTTTATCAAGGTGGGGGGGGGGTGCTTTGTATTATGAAGCGCCTTATAGACTAAAATACAGTCTGTGAACTTATGTGAATGTTTCGTTACTAATAAGCATTTTTTTTTTTTTTTTTTTTTCCAGGAGGATGACGAGGTACATGACGAGTTATAGATGATGCGTGCAAGAGACGTGTAAATGTGCAAGTGCTTGTGAGCTCAGCATTTTATCACCAACCATTTCATTCTGCTGCGAGAACACATCCATTTCAGGCACACATCATTCATTTTTTGTGAGAATTTATCAAAGAAACACAAGTTTGGAACTGATGTAATTGTTATATGCAAATGTGTGTGTGAGTGAATAGCTTGGAATTTTCATTGTGTTTTTGAAACTTAATTGTTGCAAGTTGTTAAATGGTATTTAGTCTGTGGAATATTTTATTTTTTAAAAAGAAATGAAACACTGCTGCACAAATAGCAATATGAATAATAATAATAAAAAGTTACTGCTTGTGAACAGGAGCTTACCTAAGGTTCTTTGCAGCATGGAGGTTTTGTTCATGTGAAGCGTCAATTTTTAGAAGTTCAGCTGACAATTGTTTTACTCGTTCGTTTTCTTTTTTTATTCCAGTTTTTTTTTCTTTTAATTTAAATGTGTTGACAAGACTCACCAAACTCTTGTGATCATTCATCTGTGCGAGTGAACTTGTGAATGAGAGTGCTTGGGGTGCGTGTGTATGGAGTTTGAAGTCTGACGTTGTTTGATGCATAGTTGAGGTGAGTTGTGTACCATGGTTGTTGGTAATAAAAGGTTTTTTCTTTTCCAAAAAATATTGGTCTTTTGTATTTTACTTTGAATGACTGAAGTTATACCATTAAATAGAATTCTGATTGCTTGGTTTTCTTTTCCAATGAAGTTAAGGGTAATTGTATTATTGCATGTTAGGTTAGGTTAGGTACATTAATAGTCACAAAGGCGTGTCTGTGAAATTCTGGTTGTTCAAACCAGGAGAGCGCATCACAGCCAGAGGTGCGCCACCCAATTATTTAAAAAAAATGTGCCTGTGATTTTTGTGACTGATAAGGAAGGGAGGGGGATAAATTTTGACCAAATGACAACTTTTTCGTTGCCACTGGGTTTAACGTGTGCTAAGTGCATGGGCACACGGGACCTCGGTTTATCGTCTCATCCGAAAGACTCCACGTTCAGACCGCAAGGCCTAGTGCAAAGTGAGAGAAAAAATCCCCTGTACCCAGGTTCGAACTCGGGTTTACTTGACACAAAGCGAACGCGCTACTCGACACTTCAAAACAAACAAAAAGATAAGAAAAATGCTGAAAACAACTTTATAGAAATTACATAAATATTCGTAACATTATAGTTTTCATTTTTTCAGTATATATGATTTGCTAGGCACTTCAGTTAAACTTGATAGTCAAGTGTCGCTGTCGAAAAACAGATTAAAAACATGCAAGAGTACAAGTGATCCATAACTTTAGTAGATGAGTGAGTTTCTGACAAAAAATATTTGTGATGGACATGTCTTGCCCATGGCACTTCCCCACACTCTCGGCCAAAGGGATTTGAGAACATGGCATTGGGGAAGGTCCCCAAAGGCCAACCAATCCATTTGTCTGCAGCACTAGAGCCAGTGCAAATGCCCCCTAATTAGAGTCATAGTCTTCTACAAAACAACCAAGGTGTACCATGAGTTTCCAGTACCATAGAAATTCAAAATTGTCAGGATCTGCAAATTTCGGAAGATTGGCTTCTACTCTCAGGGGGTTTGCCTTTTTGATTCTTATCTTTTCTGTTAGATAGCAATTTTAAGGTGATTTCTCATAACGCCTTTAGTGTTGCCCCTCTGCAGTCTGGAGCCTTTATGGCACTTGTACTGCGGTTTTCAGAGGATTGGACTTGCCCGATTATTTATTGTTCAGCTCTCATTTTACTGTTGGCCCCTATATTACAGGCTAATGACAACAGCCATTTGAGTAAAGGGCCCATACCGCCGTGCGCAAAACATAAAGTAGCAAGTCGTAAGACGTCACTTCACAGAAGGAAAAAACTCCACTTTTCAGTCATTTTGTGTCAAATTACGTCAGATTTGTTCATATGTGACCCAGCACAACGAAAGGGACATTAAGAGTAAAACTGACCATTCTGAGAAAATTGTACATTTGAAAACTTCAAAAAATTATCTTTCTAATGATACAAGAACAATTCTTGTACCTTTTCCCGTTCTAGAGTTATGAGCACCTAAAGTTAGTTGGGTGAGTGTCTGCCATTTTGAGAAAAAGTCTAAAATCTAGCCTAGCCGAAGAAAATGCATTGACCTACTCGTTTTAAAGCACTTATAAGACCATTTAGAGACCATATTAATTCATTCGCAACGCAATGATTTTGAATTAATCAAAAACTCAACAAATAATAATGAGGAAAATGTATATAGCGCATCCTACTATGTAGGTTACAGGGCGCTTTACACAAAATTAAAATGGAATTAAAACATGAAACAAAAATCCAATAACATGAGCAGACAAAATAATGCACATATCAATCAGCAACAAGTGCTGTGACTACTACTACTTATAATAGGCCTAATACATGTATGCATTGTCTCACAATTCACAAGCATGAAATAACAGCATAATATTCACAACATACACACACACCATTCATACACACTCATATAAGGGCCTACATACACGCACACACACACTGGAAAACTTTATTTGACAACACAAACATGCACACACACGCGTGCACGCACGCACACATACAAACACTCCAGCCATACACTAAAACAAAACGGACATCAACAAAATGAAAGAAGATTACACAAAATACAGGCTTTTACTTGCATAAGGAAAGTAGATCACTTTTTAATATATAGACATCATATAGAAAGACTACAGGAATTGGTTTCCTCACTACAAACGTAAAGTAAGAGGCATAAAAAGGGTCTAAGGGAGCAAAGCGAGTTTAGAAGTGACCAAAGCATGGTATGCACAGATTTACTTCCCTTGAAGTAAATTCATCAAAGTGACAGCTTTGCATTTCTTCCGCACACATACATGCAGAACAATGCCATTGAGTTCAAGATTGTTCTTTATAAATATGAAAAATAAGATGTTAGAGAGCACACACAAAAACTCAAAATTCACACAAAAAATAGATTTTTGACTTTCTAAGCCTGTTGTGAGAAACTAGTCCAGCAACTGAGTCCCTTTCGTGGTGCTGGGTCACATATAGCATCATGATCAGTACTTTTATCTTTGCAAATTGTCACTACAGCTTTGGCAGATGATGCTCCTTGCCTTCATCAACTGGTCAGCCCGACTCATCGAAATTGACCTATTTTCAGTTACATTTAATTCGCAGGCGGCAATATGAACAAGTTTACCTTCATTCAGCATATTTTTGCACTCTCCCACTCCAGGGCTGATTACATTTAGTCTTAAGAATCATAAGTTGGTGATCCAGCTACGTTAAACTGATTTATTCCAGCATGTGCTCACAGACACACCGAGTTCGAGAGAGTTTAATCCACACACACAAATGCGAGGAAACAATTTTTTTAAATTGACTAAATGTCTGCAAAGCCATGTTTAACAGATTATTCAAGCAAATTACTATCCAGAACTGGCTTTCCCAAATTGGTCCTAGTTTCTTCTGCATTCTCAGGCCATCATGGGTAAGGTATAGAGGTGGGGGAAAAAACCGGTTTGAACCGAAAAACCTGTGCTAAACTTTCGCGGTTCGAAAAACCGGTTCGAGTTGCTGTGAACCGTTTTCTTAACTGCAAACTGAAAGTAAGTTTTTCATAGAATAACAAAAAAAACCACTGATTCCCAGTGCGGATGGGGTGCTTGTAAACCAAGAGTAGGTAGCTGTTTCTAGTTGGTGGTGGTGTATGGCTTTGACTTTCACAGAGTGTTGAGTTGAGTGTGTGTGTGTCATAAGTTCTTTAGTGTGTGTGCGCGTGTGTGTGAATATTCTGACAAATAAATATGTGTTTGCATATGTGAAACTAGTGATGTGAGTACTAGTTGAAAAAAACGGTTCGAAGAGGGAAAACCGGTTCAGATTTTTTAACCGGTTCTCAACTCTAGTAAGGTACATAACGTGTCCGGTTTTCAGTTTTCACTGGTCTCGTTGCGTACAGCTAACATTCAATTTCGAAGGAGCTCAAAGGAGAAAATATTTGGAATTCTTTTTTTTTTAAAGCCAGAAGAACGGGCCAATAAGTCAGTTAAATAGTAGATGACAGAAAGTAAAGGGAAAAGACAAAGACAGTGACATATTAGAGGAGGTTACAAGCACAGAACTTCCAGAAGATGGGGGAACTATTTGTACAAAAGACCCACGGTATCCCCATGGGGAGTGGTCCTATTTTGAAAATCATTTTCAACAGATGGGAAAACATGATTGTTTAATATTAGAATAGGGAAAACCGGTTCAGATTTTGTAACCAGTTCTCACATTTACGCATTGGACTGTAGAGGGGAAGTATTGTTTTCATTTTGGTCTTGATGTTTTTTTGCTCCTTCTGTTGCCTGCTTTTTGCTCCTTTTGCTATATTTGATGTTTGCTGTTTAATTGTTTGTCTGTGTTGATAAAGGCGCATTCACCGAAATATCCAGTAGTTTTGTTTTGTCTCTTGTGAATAAAATAACGTCACTTTGCACTTGTCGTGTAGTTGTTTGTTTGTTGTAATATTAGAATAAATACGTAATCATTAAAAAAAAATGTTGTACATTACCCAGTGGTTGTTTTCAAGTGATAATGGAAGCACGCGAAATTGAAAATGTTGATGAGTGCATGTCAAATATCCCTTCTATAACTGCTGCTAACCCATTCTTCCATTTCTGACACCAACCAGGGCCACCCCTTCCTTGGACAGGTTTCACACACACACATGCGCACGCAGAAAGAATGCACTTTATACAACATTGGAATATTGAGCTCCTCCAAAATCAGAATGTCGGCTGAATGCAGCGGGGAGACCAGTGAAAACTGAAAAACGGACACATAATATGTACCTCTTTTTGTTATCTTTGCATTCTTTCGTGCCTGCTATGTCGGTACTATGATTAGAAAAACCAGGAAAGCTTCCTTTCACAGAAAAGTTACACGTAACACAGTAACAATGCTTTCGAACAAGAAATGTTGTCACAGTCACTTTTATTCAGTGTAATGACTCAAAATGTAATACACATATACAATACATAGCTCATTAAAAGCATTTTGATTCAGTCAATACAAAAGCAATATAAACACCACTGTTATTCATTCAATATGAAAACACTAATGAATGAAAAATATCACCGTTTTGTTGCGAACGCAGTCTTAAAGCTATAATCAACCATCTGACCATAACCCATTTATAAAACTTGGAGATACATTACATATAACCTTATGTCAGTCCGAATATAAGCACATTATGATGGGGAAAAAATATATAATGGAAGTTGTTGACCTTAAAGACACACTGACCCACCACCATTAAGTCCTTTGGTTTTTTTCTGGGTAGCTGTGACCCACATACAAATGCCCCCAACTAGGAATTGATGCTGCTCTTTAAAATGATGTTTCGTTTTCATTTTGGGGGCATTTATATGGGAGTTAAACCTGGTCCAAACACGATTTCTTACCAGCTATAAGAGGGAAAGCACGTGGTCTGCATATAGCATATAGCAGTAATCACATTCTTGTTCATTCAAAATGCAACCTTCACCCCCTCAAATGCATGCTCACACAGACACACTCTTGCTCTGGCTGGGGTAAATGCATTGTAAAGTATGGATTTCATCAAACTTTTAAACTTAGTTTAATAAGGGCACAAAACTACATATAAGTAGATAATTTTAAAACATGACATTTTTTTGAAAAGTTACTTGTAAGTTCATGTCACTAACATTAATGATTAAAACAAATTGGATATAAAATTAATAACTGTCCAGTTAAAACACTAATGAGCATTCACTCAAATGACTTGGCAGTAAAACAATGTTTGCATGATTGTACTTTTATAAATACTACAGTAAACGCACAAAACATTTTATAGAGCCAAAAGTTAAATAGTCTGCAACAGCAGATAACGCATTTGAACCTTCAACATTTTAAAAGCAATCACTAACATCGTTTTGGTCGCTAAAATGAATAATTATGCAAACAACTTTCAAATGCATGAAAGAAATTGTACATAATGCCATAGACTGGAATGCTTGTGTCGAAATTCACCCCAAAAAATCTCTTCTCTGTGGTTTCCATTGTGCCTCTGTAATCGTCTCACGACTGTAGGAGAACAACAAATAAATAAAAGCAACACGCTTATGTATTGTTACAATATTGGCTGTATTCATTAATAACAAAAATTATATCAATAAGGCCAAAGAACTCATAGCAAATCGTTGCATTCCTCAGTAACCCTTTATTTTTGTCTCTGTTCTTAAATAAACTGCAATCTTAATAAACCCCTCTGCAATTCAAGTAAATAATAAAGAATTCCTAACAATCAGCCAATGAATGCATCTTAATTGTTTGTGTTGTCCCTGTGCTTTCCAATTAACTCTGCATGTTAAATAACCCCTCTGCAGCAAAAACAACACACACATGGCGGCAACAGTTCCTTTTTAGCTTTAAAAATAGATACATCATCTTATTGATGTCCATTTTATCTTTGAAAACAGATACATCATCTTATTGATGTCCATTTTATCTTTGAAAACAGATACATCATCTTATTGATGTCCTTTTATCTTTGAAAACAGATACATCATCTTATTGATGTCCATTTTATCTTTGAAAACAGATACATCATCTTATTGATGTCCTTTTATCTTTGAAAACAGATACATCATCTTATTGATGTCCATTTTATCTTTGAAAACAGATACATCATCTTATTGATGTCCATTTTATCTTTGAAAACAGATACATCATCTTTTACACACGCACACACAGAGAAAGACAACCATCAGTATGT
Organism: Phymorhynchus buccinoides; assembly: GCA_017654935.2. NCBI lineage: Eukaryota > Metazoa > Mollusca > Gastropoda > Neogastropoda > Raphitomidae > Phymorhynchus > Phymorhynchus buccinoides. The sequence goes on along the minus strand of CM065689.1, from coordinate 58,205,892 downwards.
GTACACTAATATGTTGACAATATAATTAAAATGTTTTATTGGATTACAATGTTCACATATAAGATACTCTTTTTAATAAGCGAGAAAACTGTTTTCTCTCTCAAATCTCTTTGTCTACACAATATTATTTATTATATCATTTGCACTATACACCATTGCAAAAGGGACAGATTTGAACTGGGTTGTAGCCCCAAAATATATGAAAAGAAAACTGCAATATAAAATGTTACACAATACAAGGCACACATATTACATACCATTGCTGCCATTATTCACTTTGATCAAAACAGGCCAGAAATAATGCGTAAATTGTCAAAAAAGTTATTCATTAAAACTCAACATATAAACCAAATAAAGAATATGCGAATATTCAATTCAGAAATTATATATTGAATATCAGCAGGGTGTTCCATTAACTAACATGGCACACAATTTGAAGAAAAATGTGCAGTTATCTATCTGTCAATAGTTCTAATGTTCCTGGCCTTAGGTTCAATAAATCTACAAGTCGGTTTTATGTCTGCTGGAATTATCTCCTTTTCTTTCTTTTTTTCAACTTTGACCAACAAGAAGAAAAGGATCTACAAAATGTTGTAAAGGATTGGGATCACATTCAAGGAACAATCAAAAACTAATATGTCTTTAGGCCCATGAAAATCACACTGACATTTAGAGAAAGCTGATATAGTAAAATGCCAATCTTTATTAACTTTTTCACTACGTAGCACGCATATATGCGTGGTATAAGCTTCCTCCGTTCAGTATGCAGCACGCATATATATGTGGTATAAGCTTCCTCCGTTCAGTATGCAGCACGCATATATATGTGGTATAAGCTTCCTCCGTTCAGTATGCAGCACGCATATATGTGTGGTATAAGCTTCCTCCGTTCAGTATGCAGCACGCATATATGTGTGGTATAAGCTTCCTCCGTTCAGTATGCAGCACGCATATATATGTGTGGTATAAGCTTCCTCCGTTCAGTATGCAGCACGCATATATGTGTGGTATAAGCTTCCTCTGTTCAGTATGCAGCACGCATATATGCGTGGTATAAGCTTCCTCCGTTCAGTATGCAGCACGCATATATGTGTGGTGACCTTGTGTATGAATAGTGCACGTCTAAGTATGATCTAAGGGAAAAAACTTACTTTAACTATATTCAACAATCAGTTATCTGTCTTCTGAGTGCTTTCCCTTGAGAAAACTGGTCTAAATTTATCACAAGCAGCTTTTGAAAAGACTAACCGAAAGCGCGGCCAATAGTAGCAAAGAGGAAAAAAACAATATCGGAACAAGATGGGTATGACTATATGTGATGCAGCACAGGAAAAGGAGGCTAAAGTTGGGCAGCCACAAGAGAGAGAGATTTGATTGATTGAAAAATTGTTAAAAATAAACTATTAGAGATAGATGAATTCTGTTTTTTTGCCTGTTAATCTGTTGTCTCTGGCCTTTCTGAAAATATGAAGTCAAAAGTGATCATTTACGACATTAGCCTTGTTTTCCTGTGCTGCATCACATATGTTTGTATTCATGTATTTTGGGTGTGAAAAGTGAAAAAATAGTCAAAGAAACTTGATGTAGGCATAGCTAGAGACTCGTTCTGTCCAACAATACCAAACACTCACACTTGGTATGTAAACAACAGTAGAGATGAAAACTGCCCATTTTATTAGGTCTGTGGTGAAAAGCTACTGGGAATTAATACGGGGTGAAAGAGTTCGGCAATCTTTTCAGCATTGGGACTCAAATGGCAGCAACGCCTGATTTTGTCTTTTTGAAATTTTCTCTTTTCATTTTTTTCTTCTTCACAAAATGGATTAATTAGGACTTATAATGACAATTATTATTTGAATAAATAGCTCACCTGCCTTGGTCTTTTAGGCTTAAAGACAGTGCCAACAATGTAGAAACGTTGATATCATAGTTGAAGTGTGCCATGCTTTCTTATAATGGACCGCAGACAGCAGGTTTTATTCCTGCTATCAAGAAGTACCGATCAACTTTTATTTAACCCCTTCACTGCCAGAGGAAAACTGAGAAATGATCAATTTTCTTATTATAAGATTAAAAATATACCTGTTACCGATTCAATCTGAGAAAATGGTCTAGAGATATATCTGTCCTGACTGATCATCAATGGCATCACACACCCCGTAGTAAACACGGGGCAGGCACTTAAGGGGTTAATCTTTCATTTTTTACAAATAAATGCATTTTTTCCCTAATAAGCAAAGGGAAGCATAGGAACCCACAAGCAGGCATCTTTGTGACGGCTTTACGAATCAAATGCAAGGTAGTGATGAAAGCATAATGCGGGCAGTGGATACACGCTGAACATGGGGAAAAAAACACAGGAAATATAATAGTAATGCAAATCCTATGTTTCAGACCAACTGGGATATACTATATAGTGGCTTAAGCTGTTATTGCACAGGCATTACAAAAAAGGCGACAAACGGTAAACTTTAAAAAAAAACTCAATGACCTGATCAAAAACCACATGTACATTCACTTAAAATTCTTTACAATAATTATGTTTAATTGAATAGTCACAATTGGCAAGAAAATTATGACATAGGTTACACAAAATGAAATGCCTACAAAAAATAGCTGTCATCAGACTGGTACTTTCAGAATAAACCAACACAATGATAAATCAATCAGTTACGTTATAATTATTGGAACAACACTTTTTGTTCAACAAGATACACTGTTAACAAATTCACTTAACATGTCAAATTGGAATGTTTCTAAAATGAAAAGTCACAGAAAAGCACGTTTTCACACTCGCTTATAAACTGTATACAAGGGCCTGGTAATGATCTGGACTTACAGGGAAAATGACTACACAAGCAAGGATACACAGAAAGGTTCCACTGGGAATTGCAACGCCACACAGGGTTAGCTGCTCAAGGCAGACGACGTGAAGGGATGGTCACAGGTGTAGGGTCCACAACCAAAAGAAACACTTGCCTGAGCGGCGGAAGGCCCTCCCCCTGTGCGGATCTGGTTCAGGCTCTTCTTGGGCTGCTGGTTCAGTTCCTTGAACATCTCCTTGGGGGATTTGGTGGACATGTCCACCCCGGGAGACTTCTTGATGGCCACCAGGTCATCAAAAAGTTGCTCGCGGGTCGGCGAGGGCGGAGCCTGCTTGCCTGGCGCCTCCCCGCCGCCTCCAGGCTTCATGGGCTGCAGGAGGTTCTGGGGAGGGTTCTGGAAAGGGTCAGCGGCAGCAGCAGCAGCTTGCTGGTTAGGAGGCATCATGGGCATGCCCCCCGCAGCGGGAGAGGCCATGCCGAAGGGGTTGAACGCGGGCGACGCTCCGGGAAAGCCCGGCTGTCCAGGCACGGGGCTCCTCATTGGGTGGACGAAGGGAGCGCCGAAGCCTGGCGGCTGGCCGTACGCTGGGGCTCCGTAGGCCATTGCCCCCATCATCTGGTAGCACAAACACAAGCAGTTCATTTGGTTTCACCGATCTTACTGATGGGTGCAACTAAAACATTGTTTAAAAAACAATGACAGGACTTTGAAAGGCTTCATGGCCTAATTCTGTGTCCTTACACCTGTACCTATAGCTTCTGTGTCATTCCAAGAAACAGTTCATGACTTCTCATTGATCGCAACTATCTGTGTAGGCATAAACTAATAAAAACATCAGAAAATAACAGAGGGAAGCATGAACCACAAAAGGCAATAGAAGGTTGACAAAATGCTCAGATTACATGTTTCTCAAATTCAAAGAGCATACACTTCTTCTGCGTTCCCAGGCCTTTTGGCCATAATGGGTGAGGTGCATATACATATATCCAATTTTTATTTTTCACTGGTCATTCAGCCGGCACATTCCGATTTCGGAGGAAGCATACACTTAAAAAAATAAAACAGAACAAAGCTGTTAGAGGGCGCTGCCCACCTGCTGCCCCGGCATTGCCATCATGATGGGTGCTGACTGGACCCCGGCCCCAAATCCAGGCGCAGCGGTCATAGCCACAGCAGGTGACCCAGGGAAGGCCTGCATGCCGCCGCCAAAGGGGCTGGACACCACCGGCTGGGGAGACGACAGCTGCTGGAGGTTGGACAGGGGGGAGGCGGGGGCGGGGGCAGGGGCAGTCATCCCCCAGGGGTCGGTGACCACAGGGGTGGGGGCGGGGGAGGTGGGGGAGGTGGGCTGGCGGGGGGCCTCCGACGTTGTCAGCTCATCAAACTCCAAGTTCTTGATCTGCTCAATGCCCTTCAAAACAAACAGACCAGCGTGTAAGTTGTAAATGAGCACTTTTCACGGATATTCAGAAGATATTAATCTTTGGAGGTTTTGTACTCCAAGTTCTGTGAGAACGGGAATATTGGAATGGGAATGAGGGCTGTGCGTTTCTCTGTCTGTCTGTGAGAGTGTGTGTGTCCGTATATGATCAAAATATAAATAATAATGCATATTTTTATAGCGCCTATTCTCAGTAAGGGCTCTAAGCACTTTACAAAACATATTTACATTGGTTAAAAAGAAAACATTACACAATAAATATTAAACAAGAAACAACCAAAGAACTAACGCGAAGTAGCCTTGCACACCCACACCCACCACCACACACACTGTCAGGACACACGCGCACACGCGATTGCACACACAGACAGACGCACGAACACACACGCACAGACACACGCGCACACCCACCCACACGCATGAATACACACCCACACACATACACACCCACACACGCGCGCACGTTCCCTGTCATAGCACCTAAACCACTGAACTGATCGTAATGAAACTTGGAACAGTGATTCCTTAGGCCTTGTTGTTGCGGCACATAATGTCAGATTCACAGACTGGCAAGCCATATGAATGCAATCCCATCAAATCTGTGCTAAGATGCAGATTAACACACACACACACATCAAAGTCTTGGTTCATTGCGTTTTTTCCGTTTTGCCTTTATATTCTACTATTAGTGGATGCATATTTGCAATTGTTTAAAAGGATGAAAATTAACGTTAAATATAGAAAAAATATTTGTAATTGTTTAAAAGGATGAAAATTAACGTTAAATATAGAAAACGATAAAGGTTTAAGTTCTCAACTTGCAGTAAGAAAGGCATGACTAAAAAATGGAAAGAACCAAGAAATGGAGGATATTAATCTGCATATTTACCCAAATTTGAATATTACACAGATACTGATTACTTCAAAGAGAATGGATGGACTTACATCAAAATCGGCATAGTGAAAAGGCGTCACCTAGCACCTAGTGTCTGTCTACATTTCGTCTGTAAAAGTACCATCTTTTTCGGACTATAAGGCGATACTTTTTTTTCCAAGACTCAGACCCTTGCGCCATATAATGTGACTAATGAATTAGTAAGAAAACATAGTAACAAAGTGTGAAATGTTGGTAAAATTTGGGGGGTGCGCCTTATAGTTATACAAAGGTGCGCCTTATAGTCCGAAAAATACGGTAGTCCACTTTAATTAATGTTCTGTTACTTCCTTGCAGGCCAGCACTGACTTTGAGTATGGTTTCCACCTGATCCTCCAGGTCCAGCAGGTTCTGCTCCTGGGGGTTCACTGGGGCGTTGCTCTTCGGCACCTGTCAGGAAGCAGGTGTGGCAACGCACTATTATTCAGGCAGCAGAATTGTCGGAGGATCTGCTAATTTCAGAGGATTAAGAATTTCTGACAGAGGATTGGCTTCTCTTGTCAGAGGTTTTGCCTTTTCATTCAGTGTTATCTTTTCTGTCAAATAGCATTTTATAGTGATTTATCACTATATTAACCACTTGACTGCCAGAGAAAATTAAAGAAAAAAACATTACGAAAATCATACCATGAAAAAGACAACTGATAGAGCCAATCTCGCAAAATGGTCTGGGGATATTACTCTCCTGACTGTGTTAAAGAAAATGCCAGCATATCAGTTATTCCTCTTCATCTGATGACATCATCAGTGATGTCATCAGGTTAAGCCATTTTGGTCAGATTGGGAACTCACTTCAGTGTTGTCTCTGTTTAGTCTGGGGCCTTGATGGCTTTTTACCGCTGTTTTCAGAGGACTGAACTTCAGACTATTCTGATGCCTGATTATTAACCCATATCATATCATAATACCGCCTCAAGTTGCTTATGTGTATTCAAGTCGCCCAAAACCGCCCGTAGCTTGCTCCCACTCTGAGACCCCCTCTGATGGCATTTTCATCACACACTAAGTTCTGGCTCGTTATACACACACTATGAAGAAGCTTCTCACTTGCAATGATGCTATGGTAACTGTATGGTGCTCTGTGCGCTTCAAAAGACAGATTTCCCCAAATATGTGGAAAGAATCTGAACCCTAGGAGGGGTTTTTTTATGTAAACAAATGCGAACACAAAAGGGTTAAAGCACCACATCTACGTTTGTTTAAAACCAAGGAGGATATTCAAAGAAAACCAAACTCCAGGTTAAAGAGAAATAAAAGAACTGATCTGTAGCCATGATTCATCCACTCACCCACATACCAACCCACTTGCCCTGCCCATTTACAACTTCCACCACCTCAAACACACACACAAACACATGCATGCACACACACGAGTATGCATAATATAAATACCAAGCATCAAAACTGGAGTTTTATTGGGGTTTTTTCTTAATTGAACCAAAGTAAAATCCCCAAACCTGATAGATGCTTTCCTGTCCTTCTGGTGCTTGGTTGTTGGAACCCTGTTTGAAATAAACATTAAAAAACAGTCAATAATGTTTACTGTGAGTGTGACAAAACATCATCATCATACAAGTTTATTGCATGATGGACTCTAAAAGGAAAAATGACTTTTACACCCTCAATCATGTTTACTAACATATCTACAGATGTCGTTATTTCATCCTATAGCTACGTGAACAGGGTAGAGAAGAAAGCACAAGAAAACTTATTGCAGCAGGTGATGACTCCTCCTACTGCCTTTTGCTTTGTCCATTGGATCCATATATGAATCATAGACTATAAAATAAGGCGATACTTATTGTTCTCATACTGCTACCCCTGCGCCTTAAATTGTGACTTTTTAAATCGTAAGAAAATGTAACAACAAAATCAGAGTTTTGTGTTAAATTTGGGTGGTGCACCTTATAAAAAGGTCCGCTTTATAATAATAATAACCAACATTTATAGAGCGCCCTTTCTCTCTTGAGCTCACGGCGCTTCACAATTATTTAAATAAATACATAGATCATAAGCTACTACAATATTAACTATCAAAAACATGCACATAGCCACAACACACATACATGCACATGTCCGCACACACACACACACAATGTGGGGAACATAGTTTTAATGCAGGAAACATAGTTTTTATAGTGTGAAAGATACAGTACACGAACCGATATCAGTGGTACCTCATTATTATTGGCCTCTCCCTGGCCCTCCTCTGTGTCACAAACACATGAACTGCTATCAGTGGTACCTCATTATTGTTGGCCTCTCCCTGGCCCTCCTCTGTGTCACAAACACATGAACTGCTATCAGTGGTACCTCATTATTACTGGCCTCTCCCTGGCCCTCCTCTGTGTCACAAATACACAACTGCTATCAGTGGTACCTCATTATTACTGGCCTCTCCCTGGCCCTCCTCTGTGTCACAAACACATGAACTGCTATCAGTGGTACCTCATTATCGTTGGCCTCTCCCTGGCCTCTCCCTGGCCCTCCTCTGTGTCACAAACACATGAACTGCTATCAGTGGTACCTCATTATTACTGGCCTCTCCCTGGTCCTCCTCTGTGTCACAAATACACAACTGCTATCAGTGGTACCTCATTATTACTGGCCTCTCCCTGGTCCTCCTCGGTGTCACAAATACACAACTGCTATCAGTGGTACCTCATTATTACTGGCCTCTCCCTGGCCCTCCTCTGTGTCACAAACACATGAACTGCTATCAGTGGTACCTCATTATTACTGGCCTCTCCCTGGCCCTCCTCTGTGTCACAAACACATGAACTGCTATCAGTGGTACCTCATTATTACTGGCCTCTCCCTGGCCCTCCTCTGTGTCACAAACACATGAATTGCTATCAGTGGTACCTCATTATTACTGGCCTCTCCCTGGCCCTCCTCTGTGTCACAAACACATGAACTGCTATCAGTGGTACCTCATTATTACTGGCCTCTCCCTGGCCCTCCTCTGTGTCACAAACACATGAACTGCTATCAGTGGTACCTCATTATTACTGGCCTCTCCCTGGTCCTCCTCTGTGTCACAAATACACAACTGCTATCAGTGGTACCTCATTATTACTGGCCTCTCCCTGGTCCTCCTCTGTGTCACAAATACACAACTGCTATCAGTGGTACCTCATTATTACTGGCCTCTCCCTGGCCCTCCTCTGTGTCACAAATACACAACTGCTATCAGTGGTACCTCATTATTACTGGCCTCTCCCTGGTCCTCCTCTGTGTCACAAATACACAACTGCTATCAGTGGTACCTCATTATTACTGGCCTCTCCCTGGCCCTCCTCTGTGTCACAAATACACAACTGCTATCAGTGGTACCTCATTATTACTGGCCTCTCCCTGGCCCTCCTCTGTGTCACAAATACACAACTGCTATCAGTGGTACCTCATTATTACTGGCCTCTCCCTGGCCCTCCTCTGTGTCACAAATACATGAACTGCTATCAGTGGTACCTCATTGTTGTTGGCCTCTCCCTGGTCCTCCTCTGTGTCACAAATACACAACTGCTATCAGTGGTACCTCATTATTACTGGCCTCTCCCTGGCCCTCCTCTGTGTCACAAATACATGAACTGCTATCAGTGGTACCTCATTGTTGTTGGCCTCTCCCTGGTCCTCCTCTGTGTCACAAATACACAACTGCTATCAGTGGTACCTCATTATTACTGGCCTCTCCCTGGTCCTCCTCTGTGTCACAAATACACAACTGCTATCAGTGGTACCTCATTATTACTGGCCTCTCCCTGGTCCTCCTCTGTGTCACAAATACACAACTGCTATCAGTGGTACCTCATTATTACTGGCCTCTCCCTGGCCCTCCTCTGTGTCACAAATACACAACTGCTATCAGTGGTACCTCATTATTACTGGCCTCTCCCTGGCCCTCCTCTGTGTCACAAACACATGAACTGCTATCAGTGGTACCTCATTATTACTGGCCTCTCCCTGGTCCTCCTCTGTGTCACAAATACACAACTGCTATCAGTGGTACCTCATTATTACTGGCCTCTCCCTGGTCCTCCTCTGTGTCACAAACACATGAACTGCTATCAGTGGTACCTCATTGTTGTTGGCCTCTCCCTGGTCCTCCTCGGTGTCACAAATACACAACTGCTATCAGTGGTACCTCATTATTACTGGCCTCTCCCTGGTCCTCCTCAGTGTCACAAATACACAACTGCTATCAGTGGTACCTCATTGTTGTTGGCCTCTCCCTGGCCCTCCTCTGTGTCACAAACACATCAACTGCTATCAGTGGTACCTCATTATTGTTGGCCTCTCCCTGGCCTTCCTCTGTGTCACAAACACATCAACTGCTATCAGTGGTACCTCATTATTATTGGCCTCTCCCTGGTCCTCCTCTGTGTCACAAACACATGAACTGCTATCAGTGGTACCTCATTATTGTTGGCCTTCCTCTGTGTCACAAACACATGAACTGCTATCAGTGGTACCTCATTATTACTGGCCTTGCTCTGTGTCACAAACACATCAACTGCTATCAGTGGTACCTCATTATTGTTGGCCTTCCTCTGTGTCACAAACACATGAACTGCTATCAGTGGTACCTCATTATTACTGGCCTTCCTCTGTGTCACAAACACATGAACTGCTATCAGTGGTACCTCATTATTACTGGCCTTCCTCTGTGTCACAAACACATCAACTGCTATCAGTGGTACCTCATTATTGTTGGCCTTCCTCTGTGTCACAAACACATGAACTGCTATCAGTGGTACCTCATTATTACTGGCCTTCCTCTGTGTCACAAACACATGAACTGCTATCAGTGGTACCTCATTATTACTGGCCTTCCTCTGTGTCACAAACACATCAACTGCTATCAGTGGTACCTCATTATTACTGGCCTTCCTCTGTGTCACAAACACATCAACTGCTATCAGTGGTACCTCATTAATACTGGCCTTCCTCTGTGTCACAAACACATCAACTGCTATCAGTGGTACCTCATTATTACTGGCCTTCCTCTGTGTCACAAACACATCAACTGCTATCAGTGGTACCTCATTATTACTGGCCTTCCTGTGTCACAAACACATCAACTGCTATCAGTGGTACCTCATTAATACTGGCCTTCCTCTGTGTCACAAACACATGAACTGCTATCAGTGGTACCTCATTATTACTGGCCTCTCCCTGGTCCTCCTCTGTGTCACAAACACATGAACTGCTATCAGTGGTACCTCATTATTACTGGCCTCTCCCTGGCCCTCCTCTGTGTCACAAACACATGAACTGCTATCAGTGGTACCTCATTATTACTGGCCTCTCCCTGGCCCTCCTCTGTGTCACAAACACATGAACTGCTATCAGTGGTACCTCATTATTACTGGCCTCTCCCTGGCCCTCCTCTGTGTCACAAACACATGAACTGCTATCAGTGGTACCTCATTATTACTGGCCTCTCCCTGGCCCTCCTCTGTGTCACAAACACATGAACTGCTATCAGTGGTACCTCATTATTACTGGCCCTCCTCTGTGTCACAAACACATGAACTGCTATCAGTGGTACCTCATTGTTGTTGTCCTTCCTCTGTGTCACAAACACATGAACTGCTATCAGTGGTACCTCATTGTTGTTGGCCTCTCCCTGGCCTTCCTCTGTGTCACAAACACATGAACTGCTATCAGTGGTACCTCATTGTTGTTGGCCTCTCCCTGGCCTTCCTCTGTGTCACAAACACATGAACTGCTATCAGTGGTACCTCATTGTTGTTGGCCTCTCCCTGGCCTTCCTCTGTGTCACAAACACATCAACTGCTATCAGTGGTACCTCATTATTACTGGCCTCTCCCTGGTCCTCCTCTGTGTCACAAACACATGAACTGCTATCAGTGGTACCTCATTATTACTGGCCTCTCCCTGGCCCTCCTCTGTGTCACAAACACATGAACTGCTATCAGTGGTACCTCATTATTACTGGCCTTCCTCTGTGTCACAAACACATGAACTGCTATCAGTGGTACCTCATTATTGTTGTCCTTCCTCTGTGTCACAAACACATCAACTGCTATCAGTGGTACCTCATTGTTGTTGGCCTCTCCCTGGCCTTCCTCTGTGTCACAAACACATGAACTGCTATCAGTGGTACCTCATTATTATTGGCCTCTCCCTGGCCCTCCTCTGTGTCACAAACACATGAACTGCTATCAGTGGTACCTCATTATTACTGGCCTCTCCCTGGCCTTCCTCGGTGTCACAAACACATGAACTGCTATCAGTGGTACCTCATTATTACTGGCCTCTCCCTGGCCCTCCTCTGTGTCACAAACACATGAACTGCTATCAGTGGTACCTCATTATTACTGGCCTCTCCCTGGCCTTCCTCGGTGTCACAAACACATGAACTGCTATCAGTGGTACCTCATTATTACTGGCCTCTCCCTGGCCCTCCTCTGTGTCACAAACACATGAACTGCTATCAGTGGTACCTCATTATTATTGGCCTCTCCCTGGCCCTCCTCTGTGTCACAAACACATGAACTGCTATCAGTGGTACCTCATTATTACTGGCCTCTCCCTGGCCTTCCTCGGTGTCACAAACACATGAACTGCTATCAGTGGTACCTCATTATTATTGGCCTCTCCCTGGCCCTCCTCTGTGTCACAAACACATGAACTGCTATCAGTGGTACCTCATTATTACTGGCCTCTCCCTGGCCCTCCTCTGTGTCACAAATACACAACTGCTATCAGTGGTACCTCATTATTACTGGCCTCTCCCTGGCCCTCCTCTGTGTCACAAATACACAACTGCTATCAGTGGTACCTCATTATTACTGGCCTCTCCCTGGCCCTCCTCTGTGTCACAAACACATGAACTGCTATCAGTGGTACCTCATTATTACTGGCCTTCCTCTGTGTCACAAACACATGAACTGCTATCAGTGGTACCTCATTATTACTGGCCTTCCTCTGTGTCACAAACACATGAACTGCTATCAGTGGTACCTCATTATTACTGGCCTCTCCCTGGTCCTCCTCTGTGTCACAAACACATGAACTGCTATCAGTGGTACCTCATTATCGTTGGCCTTCCTCTGTGTCACAAACACATGAACTGCTATCAGTGGTACCTCATTATTGTTGGCCTCTCCCTGGCCTTCCTCTGTGTCACAAACACATGAACTGCTATCAGTGGTACCTCATTATTATTGGCCTCTCCCTGGTCCTCCTCTGTGTCACAAACACATGAACTGCTATCAGTGGTACCTCATTATTGTTGGCCTTCCTCTGTGTCACAAACACATGAACTGCTATCAGTGGTACCTCATTATTGTTGGCCTTCCTCTGTGTCACAAACACATGAACTGCTATCAGTGGTACCTCATTATTGTTGGCCTCTCCCTGGCCTTCCTCTGTGTCACAAACACATGAACTGCTATCAGTGGTACCTCATTATTATTGGCCTCTCCCTGGTCCTCCTCTGTGTCACAAACACATGAACTGCTATCAGTGGTACCTCATTATTGTTGGCCTTCCTCTGTGTCACAAACACATGAACTGCTATCAGTGGTACCTCATTATTGTTGGCCTTCCTCTGTGTCACAAACACATGAACTGCTATCAGTGGTACCTCATTATTGTTGGCCTTCCTCTGTGTCACAAACACATGAACTGCTATCAGTGGTACCTCATTATTGTTGGCCTCTCCCTGGCCTTCCTCTGTGTCACAAACACATGAACTGCTATCAGTGGTACCTCATTGTTGTTGGCCTCTCCCTGGCCTTCCTCTGTGTCACAAACACATCAACTGCTATCAGTGGTACCTCATTGTTGTTGGCCTCTCCCTGGCCTTCCTCGGTGTCGGCAGCGGCCTTGGCCTTGGCCTCCTCTATTTCCTTCTTCTTCATCTCGTACACCGTCTGGAACAGGTCGCGCAGGCACATCACCAGGTTCTCAGCCTGTGGGGAAAAACACACACAATAAAAAAAATAGAAAAAATTATAAATCCCAAGAGGAATATCATACAACAAAAACGCTGTCACCAGCAGATGTAATAAAACTACTCCTTCTTTTTTTGGTGTTACATGTGTGTCATTCAATCATAAACACTGATTAAACATATACACTTGAATCAACAGTTGGTAGATATCATTTATACATCAAAGCGATCAAATACCATGATTGATTTTTTTTTTAAACAGATGAGACATTAAAAGTTGGAATATTCATAAAAATTTTAAAAATTTTAACCAAAGCCCAATATTTTTGCTTTCCAAACAATGCCTTTAAATAATTAAAACTGTTCATTATTCAAGCCGTTTTTTTGTTTTTTGCGAAGATGCACTCTTTAATTAAGACATGTTACATAACCTAAAACAATATTAATGCAATCAGTGTGTGCAAACAATATAAATGTGTAAACATACAATGTCATTCATGACTCATAAACACATTGATGACAATGTTCATAAACATTAGCGAATTCTGAACATACACACACACAGCCAAGCAGATACAAGCATGCATACATAAGTGAGTGATGGGGGAAAAAAGTCCCATGCAACAAGTATCTGACAGAACATCTTCTTCTTCTTCTTCGATCGCTCAGACAGTTTCCTGTCAATTATGAGCACAGATGCGTCATGCTGCCGTTATGCACCTAACTAAGAAATAGTTAGGCCCAGCAAATCCAACTTCGGCAGCAGGAAATGATTTTGAAAGTGTTTCGTGAAAAAAGGCAGGAGAATGGACTAGTAAGGCAGAAAGATAGTAGATGACAGTAAGCAAAGGAAAAAGGCAGAGTCAAAGAGAGTGACAGATTAGAGGAAGTTACAAGCCAGAACTTCCAGAAGGTGGGGGAACTATCTATACAAAAGACCCCCCGGTATACCCCCAGGGGGTGACAGAACGTCTTACTGCATTGGCCGTCTTGATGCCAAAGAACTTGTGTGCGCCATCCCCCGCGCTGTAGATGTAGCCAAAGGCGCGGTTGTCCGTGACGTCCCGCGATATGAAGGAGATCTGGTGCACAGGGTGAGTGTGCAGCACGTCCTGGTAAAAACAACAATAAAACACCCCACCCATTGTGATACAGGCAATGGAGGTTGTCCGTGACGTCCCGCGATATGAAGGAGATCTGGTGCACAGGGTGAGTGTGCAGCACGTCCTGGTAAAAACAACAATAAAACACCCCACCCATTGTGATACAGGCAATGGAGGTTGTCCGTGATGTCCCGCGATATGAAGGAGATCTGGTGCACAGGGTGAGTGTGCAGCACGTCCTGGTAAAAACAATAAAACACCCCACCCATTGTGATACAGGCAATGGAGGTTGTCTGCGACGTCCCACGATATGAAGGAGATCTGGTGCACAGGGTGAGTGTGCAGCACTTCCTGGTAAAAACAATAAAACACCCCACCCATTGTGATACAGGCAATGGAGACTGTAGACGTAGCCAAAGGCGCGGTTGTCCGTGACGTCCCGCGATATGAAGGAGATCTGGTGCACAGGGTGAGTGTGCAGCACGTCCTGGTAAAAAAACCAAAAAACAAACCACTCATATAGTGAGGCAATGGAGACTGTTTTTACATGTATAACCGCATTGCATGGGTGCAACTACACAAAATAAAAAAACAACTGAAAGGCCGGGGTCTAGCAGTAATATATCCCCTGCAAGTGAAGAAAAAAATTATTTATGAAGGTATTTTAGTTTGCTTTTTCTACAATTTGTACAAATGCTTATGTTAAAGTGTTTGACAAATACAATAGAGCTCCACATTTGGTGGAGGAGTGCGCAATATAAATGAATCACTATTATTATTATTATTACCAGGCATTCTTGTTGTTGTTGTCATTCCCTGGCTTAAAGACTCCAGGGATCATCCCAACCGCCAAAGCAATTGAACACTATGGTACAAATGCACCAACTAGGGAT
Organism: Phymorhynchus buccinoides; assembly: GCA_017654935.2. Classification (NCBI taxonomy): domain Eukaryota; kingdom Metazoa; phylum Mollusca; class Gastropoda; order Neogastropoda; family Raphitomidae; genus Phymorhynchus; species Phymorhynchus buccinoides. The sequence continues at coordinate 58,190,771 of CM065689.1, read as the reverse complement.
GAAAACATTTTGTGTGTGACCATTTTTGATTAAACCGCAAGAAATTCAACAAAAACAAATAATCGCTCACACACATGCAAACAGGCATACACATACATCCCCACCCACCCACACATACACGCATGTACACACACATACACACACGCGCGCACGCACGCGCACAAACACACACGCACGCACACCCACACACCATTACCATCACCACCACTCACCCACCCAAGAACACAATACATGATACAATCTGTTGAATAAAACATCAACATTCTCTCTCTCTCTCTCTCTCCCCATCCCTTTCTCTCTCCGTCTCTTGATCTGTCTGACTCTCTCTCTCTCTCTCTCTCGAGATCTGTCTGATTCTCTCTCCCCCCCTCTCTCCCCCCTCTCTCTCTCTCTCTCTCCCCCCCTCTCTCCCCCTCTCTGTCTGTCGATCTGTCCTGGTGCACGTACCATGGTGGCAGTGTCCACGATGCGGAGTCCCTCCAGGGTGACGTTGATGAAGATGCGCTGCTTGTGCTGGAACAACAACAACAACAACAACAAGAAGCATGCCTGGTGCACGTACCATAGTGGCAGTGTCCACGATGCGGAGTCCCTCCAGGGTGACGTTGATGAAGATGCGCTGCTTGTGCTGGAACAACAACAACAACAAGCATGCCTGGTGCACGTACCATAGTGGCAGTGTCCACGATGCGGAGTCCCTCCAGGGTGACGTTGATGAAGATGCGCTGCTTGTGCTGGCCGGACGCCTTCACCTGGTCTTTCAGCTTCACCAGGCTCTCCTGGCACATCTCGTCCCCGCGAGCCTCCGCCACGTCTTCCACGCCGATCATCTTGGCACGGTAGCTGATGCCATTGCCTTCAAACTTGGACGCGTCTGTGTGATAGGGCATTAAGATCAGTGTGTGAAGGACAACAGATATATGTAAGGCCTTTGGTGATCACTCACTTGACACATAATGGTCAAACTAGTACGTGTTGAAAATCAATTCCCAGTGAAACATAAAATACAGTAGTAAAAATAGTAGTAACTATGACTATTCACCAATTCAGAAGCTAATTACTGTATAATTCCACACTTATTGACATATAGTGGATTCCTGATAACTCAAAACACTGGATAACTCACAACAGTTTTCTGGTCCCAGTTTAATCATCTGTATGACAAGAAGGTCTTTTTAACTCAAAATATTGGCTATCTCTAAATAAAATTTCAGTCCCTCCAATTTTGACTTAAAACGATTTTTACTGTATATTACAAGTACAACTTTTACTATGGTACTACTACAGTACTAGTCATCAACTGCTACTACCATGCTACATATCAACAACCATACCTACTTCTACTACACTACATCTACAACTGCTACTACAACTACCACTTCCAAATACACATGCTGCTAACAACAGCACGCTTTTATACATGACAGGACTGTGCGCCCTATGCAAACTGTCTGTACTGTACATGCAAACTGTCTGTACTGTACATGCAAACTGTCTGTACTGTACATGCAAACTGTCTGTACTGTGCATGCAAACTGTCTGTACTGTACATGCAAACTGTCTGTACTGTACATGCAAACTGTCTGTACTGTACATGCAAACTGTCTGTACTGTACATGCAAACTGTCTGTACTGTACATGGAAACTGTCTGTACTGTACATGCAAACTGTCTGTACTGTACATGGAAACTGTCTGTACTGTACATGCAAACTGTCTGTACTGTACATGCAAACTGTCTGTACTGTACATGCAAACTGTCTGTACTGTACATGCAAACTGTCTGTACTGTACATGCAAACTGTCTGTACTGTACATGGAAACTGTCTGTACTGTACATGCAAACTGTCTGTACTGTACATGCAAACTGTCTGTACTGTACATGCAAACTGTCTGTACTGTACATGCAAACTGTCTGTACTGTACATGCAAACTGTCTGTACTGTACATGCAAACTGTCTGTACTGTACATGCAAACTGTCTGTACTGTACATGCAAACTGTCTGTGCTGTACATGCAAACTGTCTGTACTGTACATGCAAACTGTCTGTACTGTACATGCAAACTGTCTGTACTGTACATGCAAACTGTCTGTGCTGTACATGCAAACTGTCTGTACTGTACATGCAAACTGTCTGTACTGTACATGCAAACTGTCTGTACTGTACATGCAAACTGTCTGTACTGTACATGCAAACTGTCTGTACTGTACATGCAAACTGTCTGTACTGTACATGCAAACTGTCTGTACTGTACATGCAAACTGTCTGTACTGTACATGCAAACTGTCTGTACTGTACATGCAACTGTACATGCAAACTGTCTGTGCTGTACATGCAAACTGTCTGTACTGTACATGCAAACTGTCTGTACTGTACATGCAAACTGTCTGTGCTGTACAATGTCCAAGAAGATACATAGAAGAAAAAAAGTGCTAAAATATTGTAAAATAAAAATAATAAAGCATCATTTTAAACAGATGTTATTAAGAGTAAAGTGTGTCTGTAATATTTTCAAAATTAAAGATTTGTTAAAAATGAAGAGCACATTTTCTCCTTTGAGCTCCTCCGAAATCGGAATGTGCGGCTGATTGCAGCAGGGAGACCAGTGTAGAGTGGCACAGAGGTAACGTGTTCACCTCGTGCACAATAAACCCGAGTTCCAGCCTGGGTACAAGGGATTTTTCCTCTCACTCTGCACTAGGCCTTATGGTCTGAACGTGGAGTCTTTATGATGAGATGATAAACCGAGGTCCTGTGTGCCCATGCACTTAGCACACATTAAACCCAGTGATAACTGGTGTTTTACGTCCTGAATTGGACTCTACCAGTTAAAAATTCAAGATCAAGACAACGAAAAAGTTGTCATTTGGTCACAATTTACCCCCCCCCCCCCCTTTCCTTCCTCATCAGTCACACAAAAATCGCATGCAAATTTTAAAATTAAAATATACTGCGACGCGCTCTCCAGGTGGGAGCAACCCGAATTTCACTGAGACGCCTCTGTGACTATCAAATACCACCACAGTAATAACTAATATTACAAAGGCTGTTGTAATAGTGGGAGAAAAATGAACGTCCTGTGGTTAAAAGAAAACTATTTTCAAAGATCGACATGACATAAATATTTACTAAAGTGTCTATTTTATCAATATTTGTGAAGGAAGGTAGCACTAGCAGGTTAAGGCATTCATTCGAATCCCTGAAAAATCTAACTGAATGCAGAGTCCTTCGGAGGGGACTTAAAGCAAGTCTGACCAGTGCACTTTACGGCACAGTAAATGCCCATGGTAGTGATAAATAAGTAAGAGCTACCGGGTAAGAACCAAACTGATACCAAGGTCCCCCCCGAGTCCAACAACACCCGCCCCCCTCCCCCACCCCACAAAGTGACGCTGCACTAGCAGTGATGCACTCTCCATGTGGAAGCAGCCTGAATTTCTCCGAGATGAGTCTCTGTGACCACAAAATAAGACCAATTTCTTTTAAATAATGCAAAAGTACCAAATAAATGAGCAGTGAAAGTTATGTCAAAGGCAATTCTAAACAAAAAGAAAATAAACTCACCTTTTTGCTTTTTTGACATGTTTTATGCTCTTGAGTTTCAAATCTGAAAATTAGATGCAACATAACAATCAAAATGGGAGAGAGTGTGTGTGTGTGTCTGCATGTCTCACACACATACACACACACAAACTTTTCTGCTATGATATGACTGTACTAGGATGATAACATATTTTTAAAAACACTGAAACAGACCAATGATACTTGATCCTACCTATCTCATCTTTATAGAACCTACTCATCGCTTCAACTGTTAATCCACTAGACACGCATACTACTGATATTGAACACTTGACACTATTTAGGAGTATAGACCATAACTATGTGTGGTGTTTTATCTTTCTGCACATCAAACTGTCGAAATTTCATTTAACATTTTAACAATCAATTAGACAGAAGCAACTAAAACATAGTACAGAAAAACAATTCTCTTTTGATCAGGTATAATATATAGATTGACAGTGAATAAGTATCACAAAAGAGTTATCATGATTGAAAGTCAAATGGCACCGCCCAAAGAAAAAAGAAGAAACAACTGTAATAATTTTTATTCTCATAAAAAATTGTTTTTAATTACTGTGCATAAAATGTCTTGGTTGTTCATTAGTTCAAACAAAACCGAGCTCACACACACACACATATACACACACATACACAAGTGCAGTGTGTGCATGTGAGATTGAATCAAAGTAAACTGCTTAGATTTTTTTAAATATACCCCCATCATTTTTTTCAGCAGCTTTAGCTCCATCCCATAAGCTATGGGGTTCAGAATTGATAAAATACCAGTCAAATACTTAAACGGCTTCTCTAATTCAGTTAACTAGCTAACTGACCTTGTTTTACCGGAAGCGGAAATCGTTTATACTAGTTAACTAACATTTTGAAATATCACTTAACTGCTAAGTTGCTTTTCCGTCTGAGAGCGATTATTTTCTGAAGGTTTTCTAACACACATTGTAAATGGTTGGCGTTTGAATGAATGAAATGTAGGTTTTACATACACTCGGCTGCAAAACAGCACATATGGAATGAACCATCAACCAACCATCATTCAAAGCTCTGAGCAGATCCTGGAGGTACTGCAGGTCCGATCCATGATAAAAATTGCTAATCAAAAATGATATTGAAGGTATGTAACTCTTTCACAGTGTAAATCAGAAAAGATTGCTGATCTGCAGTACATCCAATGGGATTTTGTGTTACAAAAAAGTTAAGTTGGTTTTCCTAACAAAATGCCGCTTAACAGTTAACTGACTTTTCTTTTGCCAGAAGCGGAAGTTGATTATATCAGTTAACTACTTAACTGGAATAAGAAAAGACAGTTACCTACTTAACTGGTATATTAAAGCCAGTTAACTACTTAACTGGTATTTTATCATTTTTGACCCCCATAATAAGCATTCATGGGTACAACTCCCCAAAATGAAAAAAAATGAAAGGCAGGGGTCCAGGGTATAGGGGCAGAGCCCCGTCGGACGATTCAGGGGGGAGGGGGAAGGGGCAAGTTGAGAGAGAGAGAGATAACGAGACAGACAGACAGTTAAAATGATAGACAGTTTGAGTCTGATAAGCCTTGTAAAATTATTACATTGCCTTTGTAAACTTCCAAAATATAACTAGACTAAGTTCAAGACGCCCCAAATCGCTTGTGGTTAAAAAACAATTGTGATGAATTAAAAAAACCACTGAAGTTGTTTTGGGTAAAATTAAAAATACTGAAATCAGTGTAAAAATTAATGAGCATAGTAGCACCCATGAGCAGTAGCACCCCATGTAGCAATGAGCATAGTAGCACCCATGAGCATAGTAGCACCCATGAGCATAGTAGCACCCATGAGCATAGTAGCACCCATGAGCATTGTAGCACCCATGAGCATTGTAGCACCCATGAGCATAGTAGCACCCATGAGCATAGTAGCACCCATGAGCATAGTAGCACCCATGAGCATAGTAGCACCCATGAGCATAGTAGCACCCATGAGCATAGTAGCACCCATGAGCATAGTAGCACCCATGAGCATAGTAGCACCCATGAGCATTGTAGCACCCATGAGCATAGTAGCACCCAGAGCATAGTAGCACCCATGAGCATAGTAGCACCCCCACCCATGAGCATAGTAGCACCCATGAGCATAGTAGCACCCATGAGCATAGTAGCACCCATGAGCATAGTAGCACCCATGAGCATAGTAGCACCCATGAGCATAGTAGCACCCATGAGCATAGTAGCACCCATGAGCATAGCACCCATGAACATAGTAGCACCCATGAGCATAGTAGCACCCATGAGCATAGTAGCACCCATGAGCATAGTAGCACCCATGAGCATAGTAGCACCCATGAGCATGTAGCATAGTAGCACCCCATGTAGCACCCATGAGCATAGTAGCACCCCCATGAGCATAGTAGCACCCATGAGCATAGTAGCACCCATGAGCATAGTAGCACCCATGAGCATAGTAGCACCCATGAGCATAGTAGCACCCATGAGCATAGTAGCACCCATGAGCATAGTAGCACCCATGAGCATAGTAGCACCCATGAGCATAGTAGCACCCATGAGCATAGTAGCACCCATGAGCATAGTAGCACCCATGAGCATAGTAGCACCCATGAGCATAGTAGCACCCATGAGCATAGTAGCACCCATGAGCATAGTAGCACCCCATGAGCACCCATGAGTAGCACCCATGAGCATAGTAGCACCCATGAGCATAGTAGCACCCATGAGCATAGTAGCACCCATGAGCATAGTAGCACCCATGAGCATAGTAGCACCCATGAGCAGTAGCACCCATGAGCATTGTAGCACCCATGAGCATAGTAGCACCCATGAGCATAGTAGCACCCATGAACATAGTAGCACCCATGAGCATAGTAGCACCCATGAGCATAGTAGCACCCATGAGCATAGTAGCACCCATGAGCATAGTAGCACCCATGAGCATGAGCATAGTAGCACCCATGAGCATAGTAGCACCCATGAGCATAGTAGCACCCATGAGCATAGTAGCACCCATGAGCATAGTAGCACCCATGAGCATAGTAGCACCCATAGTAGCACCCATGAGCATAGTAGCACCCATGAGCATATGTAGCACCCATGAGCATAGTAGCACCCATGAGCATAGTAGCACCCATGAGCATAGTAGCACCCATGAGCATAGTAGCACCCATGAACATGTAGCACCCATGAACATAGTAGCACCCATGAGCACCCATAGTAGCACCCCATAGTAGCACCCATGAGCATAGTAGCACCCATGAGCATAGTAGCACCCATGAGCATTGTAGCACCCATGAACATAGTAGCACCCCATGAGCATAGTAGCACCCATGAGCATAGTAGCACCCATGAGCATAGTAGCACCCATGAGCATAGTAGCACCCCATGTAGCATAGTAGCACCCATGAACATAGTAGCACCCATGAGCATAGTAGCACCCATGAACATAGTAGCACCCATGAGCATAGTAGCACCCATGAGCATAGTAGCACCCATAGTAGCACCCATGAGCATAGTAGCACCCATGAGCATAGTAGCACCCATGTAGCACCCATGAGCATAGTAGCACCCATGAGCATAGTAGCACCCATGTAGCACCCATGAGCATAGTAGCACCCATAGTAGCACCCATGAGCATAGTAGCACCCATGAGCATAGTAGCACCCATGAGCATAGTAGCACCCATGAGCATAGTAGCACCCATGAGCATAGTAGCACCCATGAGCATAGTAGCACCCATGAGCATAGTAGCATGAGCATAGTAGCACCCATGAGCATAGTAGCACCCCATAGTAGCACCCATGAGCATAGTAGCACCCATGAGCACCCATAGTAGCACCCATGAGCATAGTAGCACCCATGAGCATAGTAGCACCCATGAGCATTGTAGCACCCATGAGCATAGTAGCACCCATGAGCATAGTAGCACCCATGAGCATAGTAGCACCCATGAGCAGTAGCACCCATGAGCATAGTAGCACCATAGTAGCACCCATGAGCATAGTAGCACCCATGAGCATAGTAGCACCCATGAGCAGCACCCATGAGCATAGTAGCACCCATGAGCATAGTAGCACCCATGAGCATAGTAGCACCCATGAGCATGAGCAGTAGCACCCACCCATGAGCATAGTAGCACCCATGAGCATAGTAGCACCCCATTGTAGCACCCATGAGCATAGTAGCACCCATGAGCATAGTAGCACCCATGAGCATTGTAGCACCCATGAGCATTGTAGCACCCATGAGCATAGTAGCACCCATGAGCATGGTAGCACCCATGAGCATAGTAGCACCCATGAGCATAGTAGCACCCATGAGCATAGTAGCACCCATGAGCATTGTAGCACCCATGAGCATAGTAGCACCCATGAGCATTGTCACTCCCCACCCCCCTCTTCTTCATATTGACATCCAACTTCATCGCTTTGAAGATTGTTATGACTAAAATGAGATCTTTATGATGCTTGGACAATCTAGGATATTAATTAATTCTTAAGTTAGAAACACCAAAAGTCACCCCCCCCCCCCCCCAAAAAAAAGAAGTTTATTTCTTTTAGTTTTACCTGCAAATTGAAATTAGCTGTTGGAAAAAAAATATCACAGAAAGAATGCAAACTTCCAAAACAAAATAGGAAAAAAAAGTTAGGTCTTTACAAATTGTGGCAAAACAATTCTTCATCTTTTTTCCCAGACTACTCTCTCTCTACCTTTGCCAACGTTTTACGAAGTAGGGCTATGGTTTACGTTCCTGAACGTGGCCCAGCGTGGGGGGCGTGAGTACAAAGCAGTTACCAGTGTAAACAAACTTTCCTTTTTCTTTTAAGATTTGTTGTAACTGTTAAACTAAAACTATAAAACCTCATAAAACACAGAAGCACATTTTAAGTTCTGAATTCAACACATGATTGTAACGTTTCAACCACCAACGAATGAAACAATCCAAGTTGATACAAGATGTTCAATGCTGCACTTGCTGACTTGGTGATCTAAGTTGCAACGCCCACCTAAGTTTGAAAGAAAGTTTTGAGGCCGACAAAACACTCAAAATTGGGTTTTTTCCTTGAAGCAGATTTGTTAATTTCTGTAGAAACTTTCATCACAGTGGAAACATGAACTTTGACGAAATTTTCACTTTTTAATCGCACAACTTACTTTGCAATGGGTCAGTCAATGCTTCTTCTCAGCAGACGTGAAGATCGAGACACCGTCATTTGCATATGGATACCCCGGATGTGAACCCTTGACCTTATGGGAATATAAATTTTTAACATTTTGAAGATTTCTTGTCAAATGCTTTTAAACGAGGATTTAATAATAATACACGGTTTTAACTCGTCCAGCCAACCTCATGGTAACTTTCATGGACAGTCATTCATTTTGCACACAAAGAGTTCCAAGTAGGCGTGTCTCCTTTGCATGAGTCAAGGTCATTGATAAACCAATCAAAGTGTTTGAACGGAAGCGCGAATAACAAGTGTGAGGAAAAACTGCTAGGGAATCGCATCTATTTTTTTCTCGTTTTAAAAAAAGACATTGCTCTATCTATAGCCATTCTGCGATCTTTCACCAAACAAAAAAACAACTTGCTTACTTATGTTCCGACTCAAGAGTCAATTTTTAAAAAAATTACTACCTATCTCGGTTAATTCTATTATTCCGTTATTGCCTTTCTTACCATACATAAAGCTGTATTTTAGGAACATTTTTAGCTAATAACCTTTTTGGAATACTAACCCTATCCCTATCCCTACCCCTACCCCTACCCCCCACCCTATAAGAGGGAAAAACGCAACGAACCACAACTGTGACAAATCGCAGTACATGGGGTGTAGGGGTAGGTTTAGGGTTAGGGATAGGCAAAAACTTCTGAAGGTTATGACCGCCAGAAGTTACTGGTGAGAAAAAATTTGTTTTGGGGTGGGGTTTTTTTAATAAAAATAATTTAAAAGTAAAATCATGCAGGATTGTTTTTTTAGGTGTGACATTTCGGTAAAGGTAAAGGGCATTTCTCGGTTAATAGGCCTTTCTTACCATACATAAAGCTGTATTTTAAGAACTGAACCTTTTTGGTTAACCCTAACCGCCCCTAAACCTTACCCCCCACTATGGTGCAGTACACCGCGATTTGTCACAGTTGTGGTTCGTTGCGTTTTTGTCTTTTGGGGGTGGGGTTTTTTTAATAAAAAGGTTAATAAAAAAGTAAAATAAAATAAGAAATGCAATAACGGATTGTTTTTTGGGGGGAGGGGTGTGACATTTCATATAAAATCAAATCTTATAAAACATTCAATTCAAATTAAAACAAAGGCCAAATAAAAATTACAATGGAGAGAAAGGCAGAAAAGAAGAAACAGTCTCAAGAATTTGTCAAACAATAAAATTAAGATACAGTTAACATTTTCACACACACACACAATTTCAAGTAATATTTAATAGCAGCAGCTACGCTTTGCTATGCTTCACAGTTTTGAAACTATAGGCACAGATTTTGGAGTGCGTTGCATCGCTTGGCCACTTCAAAATGTTTTGATAGCGGTCCGTAGGTAACGGTTTACAAACCTTAGCCAACAGTGTTTGGACCAGCGAGTTACTCCTTGGCGGAGGTTCGCAAGGAAGGTGCTAAATGTATGTCACTGTGCATTCCTTGCAATATGCTGATGAAAAATACGTAACCTTACAGGGGTCTCTGGCTAACGGTTTTCAGAGTACAGCCAACAGTGTCAGTGTTTAGACCAGCGAGTACTTTACTTCATTGGCGGAGGTTTGCACTGGAGATTCAAAATGTGTCCTGGCACCATATCCTTGGGTGATGCTGACGTTCTTTGCCCATTATGCTCCCCAAACTCCCCCCACCCCCCTAATCTTAGCCCCCCCCCCCCCCCCCTATATTGTAATTGAGGGATGTTTGTCAGAAGGTACTATTACAAAATAATATAGAAGGCTGATATCAGGTCAGGTAGTTAGGACATTAGGCCTCGCGGCCTCTTCACTGTCCTATCATTTTTGTTTGAACTTTTGCACAGCTGAGAGGTTTTTATATTTTGTTTCGGCAAATCTGCCTTTTAGTCATGCTCATATTGTAGTTTTGATATGTTGGTGTATCCACCAAGGAGGTTTTTGAATTGTGTTAGATTCTGTGCTCGTTTAATATGTGCAGGAAGAGTATTCCAAAACTTTGTTACTCTGTTAGAAAATAAAAAAATTCTAATATTAGTTCGGCTATACTGGGTTAGTATTTTTAAATCACTGTTACGGGTTCTTGAGTCAGTTGTTAGCTGGAACAAAGATTTATTAGTATTGTTATCACTGTGAAAATTTTTGTATGTATTTATCAGATCCCCACGAATTCTTCTATATTTCAGAGATGGTAATTTCAACAGCCCTTTTAGTAGATATAGTACTTTTTATCATTCTTCAGGTCATGCCGATCAAGAATATATTGAGGGACATATGTCAGAAGGTACTTTTACAAAAATAATATGAGGCTGATATAGTACCTTTTATCATTCTTCAGGTCATGCCGATCAAGAATATATTGAGGGATATGTCAGAAGGTACTTTTACAAAAATAATATAGGAGGCTAATATAGTACCTTCTAGCATTCTTTAGGTCATGCCGATCAAGAATATGCCGATCAAGAATATATTGAGGGATATAATTATGTCAGAAGGTACTATTACAAAATATAGAAGGCTGATATATATATAGTACCTTCTAGAAAATACCCCTCAATGCTGGTGTAAACCCATATGGTGTCTAAGCTATAACCACTGCTAAAAAAGATAAATTCAAAAGTCAAGGTCATCAAGATAATGAATACTTTGCACCTCACATGACCATGAGCCAGTCTACCCACCTGCCAACTTTGAAGCCTATAACTGCAAACATGTGAAAGATATGGCCCAATCACTAATTCGACACATCCAAGGTCCACATCCTTTACCTTTACCATCATTGGTACTCAAAATTCGGAATCACCATTAACCAATACACCCCCATACCAAGTTTGAACATTGTAAGTCCAACGATGTTAAAGATAAGTCTCAAAAAAGAAATGTCGCTTTTCAAGGTCTAACTTCAAGGTCAAAGTCAGCATGATCACGTGTTTTTTCTATGGGAACATCCATGCATTGTGATATACCACCACACAAAATTTGAAGCCATTCTGTCCACCAGTTCATGACATACAGCTCGGACTTGAAAGATATGGCACAAAGAAGAAAATTTCAGTTTTCAAGGTCAAACATCAAGATCAAGGTCAGCACGGTCATAATCTTTTTATGGGACCATCTGTGTACCATGATACACCACCATGCACAAGCGATTCTGTCCACCGGTTCACGAGTTACAGGGCGACCAAACCCACACACTCAAAATGTTATTATATTGGTATTAAATTAACAAATTTCTGAATGACAATTTTAACTAGAAAAACTCTTACAAACAAGGCATTCTTTTGCATATTTATTTATCAAATGCACTGCGATCACTAGTATCAGCTTCAGATTCCAACTACAGTAATTAGTCATTCAAAGCTTAAAAATACAAATGGGCCTGTCTAAGTTGTGTGTTTTATTTGGTTGTTGTGGCTTGTTTTTGTCTTTTTTAGTGTTTTGTGTGTGTGCGCGCGTGCGTTGTCAATGCAAAATGTGTTTGAATTTCCACCATCCAATCACACATTCAAAAGGAACAGAGGCCGGGGAGGCAAATTGAACACTTTATTGGTCAATAAAACCGATTTTCAAACAATCAACACAAAAACAACGGCAACATGAACTACAACAAAATCTTTTTTTTCTTCATGTCAAAAAATAAGATGCAAGGTAAAACAAAAAACTGTTCATATACAACAGCAGAACTGAACCGGTCTTTATTTAAAATAATTACAAACCATTGGAGAAGATCAAAAAACATTTTCTTTCTTGAACTGATATGGCAGCTTTCAAATTCACATCACAATCATATTGTAACAAAATATTCACACATACAAGTGAACAAGAACAAAAATATGAAAAGCTTTTAAATTTGCTTTTTATCATCTCCATGACATTTTGAAGAGGTATTTTGATGTGAAAAAAACAACACCCACACACAAAGGAATTAAAACACAGCTTCAAAGTAACAAAAGGCTTTTTATTAAATAACAAACAACATAAAGCAAAGGAATAAAGTGACAATGTTTTAATCCCCAAAAAGATCAAAATAAAAATACTGTTTCAAATAAAAAAAAGAATGAACAATGCTTTTTATTGTGATTATTTCTGATCACATTTGATTATGAAAACTATAAAAAAAAAATCACTGCAATGTAATCAAATACAAGGTCTGCCAGTCGCACAAAATCTTTCTGTGCATCCAAACACAACATAAAATGTGACATCATCATCATGAAAAGCAAAAACCAGCCTCTGGGAATTGTCATCCTTTTAATGTGTAACATGAACTGTACTTTTCCATTTACATTTACGTTTGTTGTAAACTGATGTGCAAGTCTTTAGTAACAGCAAGCTCAAACGGATAACCATGACACACTTCGAAGGCAGATGCTAAACTTGCGCCATTTCATCTCAGAACAATTGTTACTGTCACCAGTACAAGTGGTGTCCAACAAAAGTTGGAACATATTTGGCACTCATCTACACTTTACCCAAAGTACCCAGCAGTAAAGTGTTGGTTGTATCCTCTGACGAGTTGGAATGAGTTGACAAAATACTGATAATACCTACTATTTTTGGACAATTCCTTGCAGAATATTATTAGCACCAAGACTGATATGTCAAATACAGTTCCTGCTTGGAGGAGAGGGGGTGGGGTGAGGGGGTGAAGCACAATGAGCAAATGCTACGAGCAGTACACAAAATATGGCACAGCATTCAACAAAGATGTCCATACATCTTGGTCACTGAGGATTTCATTGTCTGACCTTTGACTACAGAAGTGTTTTGGGAATCAATAAATGAAAAGTTCCACATAACAAAAATATTGATTTGAACACAATTTTCCTGGCGTGTTTTTTTTCCCCACATGGCTCCCAAAAGTCTTTCACGAACTGCACCACGACCGTTTTAAACCACAAGTCTGTAACTGATGTAGCGTCCCGCAGTCTCACTAGGTCGGATGATTTTCACCACCTGCAAAATAGTTGAAATAGTGTGGAACATTTTCAACTCACTCAAACATATTTATTTTAACCCATAGTTATCTATCTATTTGTTGAATGGTGTCAAGAATAAGATGCAAATAACTGTTTCCATAACCCATTGAGTGCACTAATTTCAGCTTGCTAAATTCAACTAATTTCAACTTGCTAAATTCAACTAATTTCAGCTTGCTACATTCAATTTTGAATAGTAAAATTTACAGGTAATCATCTTAAAATATTAACCCATGCATAATAAAATCGCTGTGCGCAAAACATAAGAGACATAACTCAAAATTGGTCAACTTCGATGTGTTGGTTGGACTTACCAGTTGATCAAGACAAGCTGCATCATCTAACAAAGCTGTAAAACAACAATTAGCTAAGATAAAATACTGATGGTGAAGCTAAATGAACAAAAAATGACGTAGTTTGATCTGAAATGACAGAAATATTGAGTTTCCCATTCATGTGAAGTGATGTCTCTATGTTTTACACACAGCATTATGTACAGAAGACTGCTCTGGTGGTTGGTCACAGTTATACTGAGATGTCATGAATGATTTGACGAACATTATGATGTGCTTTTGAAGTGGACCGGTATGCATTCATAAACCGTTTATCTGTTGTAACATTAGGGGCGCTAATATTAAGATTTTATCATAATCTGTCGATTGAAATAAAAACAAAGGCATTCATGAGACTGTTTGTTTACATCTTTTGACAATAAAAACAAATAATTAAAAAAAGAAAAAGAAAGGAAATGTGAAATTCTAAACGAACCTGTCCTTTCTTCAGACCGAAATAACGAGCAACAGGATCCCCTTGCTGAATTCTGGGAAGTTGACTTTCCTTCAGTTTACTGATAGCGCGTAAAGAAAATTAATACATAATGACATTTGATCACTATTCATAACAAATTGAAACAGGCAAACGTTATTACGCAGTATAACTTTCCCCATTTTTACAACAAAAACACACACATACACAACAAGCAAACAAATAAACAAAATTCAAGAATGTGGATGGTACCATTTTTGTGGAATGATTTCATTAAATTCTATTCATGTTTAAATGACACTATCTAGCCATTTGAAGATAAAAAATAGAATAAAATACTTAAAAGATTTATTTTATGGTTATACATACATTATCACGGGTATGAAATTCTTACGCATATCATCTAACCATGGGATGATTGAAACAGAAACACCCGAAGGTGCTGATGGGACCCAGAGATGCACTGGCCCCACCTGCCCTACCAACACAAGAGCAGCCCAACACCAAAACCCATCTGCAGTCACAAGGATACTATCTGACTAAAAGCTCCGCCTTTTCATCAGGAGTCATCACCACATGTTCTGGTACCAACTGTTGTAACAAACACACAGAAAACCAATCAATGAGTAATGAATGTACAAAAACTCAGGGCTCCCAGGAACCCCCATTTGGGGGTCTATGAAGTACTAAAATTCTAAAGGACCCTCTAAAAGAATGTACAGGAGAAAAATTCTTTTTAGCATTCGCAATGCCACTGGGACCCTCTATCCGCCTCTAGGACCCTCTATACTGTAAGTGAAGGAGTCCCTGGGACCCCTTGTTTTGCGGGGTGATTGGGAGCCCTGAAACCTAAACAAACAAAAAAAGAACCTGCCGTGACAACAACATCTGAAGAACCATGTCACATTTTCCGGACTATAAGGCACGCCTTATAATAAGACGCACCCTACACTTTTACACAAAATGTAGATTTTGTTATTACGATTCCTCACTATTTTGTTCATCATATTCTAAGGCGCATGGGTCTCAGTCTGGGAAGAAAGTGTTGCCTTATAGCACATGAATTACGGTAGTCTGATTTAAAAAATTACAATCACATGCAGTAAAAACTAAATTGTAAAGAGAAACATTGTAAAAAGGGTAACATTAACAAAAATATCCCCAACAGCATATTTTACCATTCTATTCAGCAACAACAACAAATAAAAGCAAAGACAAGAATGGTCGCTTCACTTCTCCCAGAAAGGTGCCACGGACAATTTACTTTGTACTTTACAACATTAACCCTTTTGTCGCTGATGTCGCAAATTCTGCACCACACTGATTTAACACCCTTGTCACTAAAAGACACGGAATTAGAATCTCTTAACCTCATCCAATGACCTTATGTTATTAATTTTGGGAGATAAGGATCGAAAGGCTTTATTTTATACATTCACAGTATTGCAGATGCCAACATTTTTTTTTACCCAGGTAAGTTTGAAAGAAATTTATGGCTGAAAAATGGCTGGCATTAAAAGGGTTAACCAAACAGTTTCTCACCTGGTGTTCAGTGATGTTGACCAGCAGTTCTGTCTCCATGAACTGTTCCAGCAGATACTTCGGAGCCATCTCCGTAAGAGCCTACGAGGAGGAGACACCAAAGTGTACACTTTATTTGTATCAAAAGACACACGCACCAACACAACTTGGATCTTTTCAAGAAACACCAAAATGTCCATGAAATATTTGGTGCACTTAGGGCAGGTTTGTCAGCTTGTGCATTTGTATAACTAGCCAGAGTAGATAAGCCACAATGACACTTCTGATTATAAGCTATCTAACTGATTTTCTCTCGTTTCAAGACAATCATTTTCTATTTTCTGACTTAAAGGTCTCTGTACAAGTGAACATTTTTCACTCTTTCCCCATGGCAACACAGCGATATGCAAAACACATGACTGGCATATCAGTGTTGCCATGGGAAAAGGGTGAAAAATGTTAACATGTACAGAGACCATTACCAGTATAAAAGTATTTCAGTCTTGAAACAAACTCAAGTATTGCTTTTGTAACACCTCATTGCCTCAAAAAGTGTTCTTCTGTAGGTATGAATTTGCTTCACACAACATTAAAAACCAGACACCATTGCAATCAACAACTGCATTTGTATACATTGATTAGTTTCTTTCCCTTTGAAACTTCCTGCCAATTATGTCATATATGTTGTCATACCCTGGCTAAAAGACTCCAGGAATCATCCTAATAGCCAAAGCACTTGAATGCTATGGTACAAATGCACCAGCTAGGGATGAGAACATTACATGTGTGACTGATTTTGATTATCCTGCCACGTGGCAGCCGCACTCCGATTTCAGAGGATTTTTATAACTATGTTATTCTAGGAGCTTGTCATGGCTAAAGACAATCCCCGCATAACTATGCAAAGCATAACAACAGAGGTCCTTATCCCATTTTTATAGTGTGATGATAATCATTTTTTAAATAATCTATTTCATTGGTTAATTTTATTTCACCTGTTTTGCTGATGGCGTTATTCCATTCTGAACCACGATGATGGCTCGCATGATGTTGTCCGTCTGCATCTGCTGGCAGTACGCCTTGATGACTTTGATCCCCACCTTTTGTTCATCAGGGAAGAACACAAACATCTGGTCTGAAATTACACACACACAGAGAATATCTAATATCACGTACAGTTGACAGACGTTAAATGAAGCACACACACACACGCCTTGATGAATATAATAACATATCACGTACAGTGGCGTATGACGTTAAATGAAGCACACACACACACTGAATATGCTAATGATCACGTAACAGTTTATTTCACCTGTTTAAATGATGGCACACGCTCTGAACCACACATGGCTCGCAATATCTAATATCACGTACAGTGGCCTTGAGACGTTAAATGAATTTCACACACACACACAGAATATCTATGATGGCTCGCATATCACGTACAGTGCTGGCAGACGTTAAATGAAGCATAACACACACACCAGAATATCTGATAATCATGCCGCACGTACAGTGGATAGACGTTGAAATGAAGTCACACACACACACACGCCTTGATGAATATTATTAATATCACGTACAGTGGATAGACGTTAAATGAAGCTCTGAACCACATGACACACACATGAGAATATGCGTCTGCTGGCAGTACGCCTTCACTTTATTATTAATAACATTTTATTTCACCTGAGCTGATGGCGTCATGCCGCTCTGAACCAATGATGGAAGCACACACACACACTTGACAGAATTAATCTAATATCACGTTTACAGTGGCGTCATGACGTTAAATGATGTTGTCCGTCTGCACACACACACACTTTGAATATTAATAAATATTTCACCGTTTACAGATGGCGTCAGACGCTCTGAAATGATGATGGCTCGCATGATGTTGTCCACACATCTGCTGGCAGTACACTTGAGAATTATTAATAACATTTTACAGTGGATAGATTCCGTTGAAAATGAAGCTCACACACACACACTGAGCAATATGATGAATGATCACGTACAGGGGAACAGAACGTTAAATGAAGCACACACACACAGAGAATATCTAATATCACGTACAGTGGATAGACGTTAAATGAAGCACACACACACACAGAATATCTAATATCACGTACAGTGGATAGACGTTAAATGAAGCACACACACACACAGAATATCTAATATCACGTACAGTGGATAGACGTTAAATGAAGCACACACACACACACAGAGAATATATAATATCACGTACAGTGGATAGACGTTAAATGAAGCACACACACACACACACACACCACACAGAATAAATAATATCACGTACAGTGGATAGACGTTAAATGAAGCACACACACACGGACCAACAACAAGAAATGTATTCACCCCATGCTAATCACGTGATAGTTCGCCAAAACATACCTCGGGAGTAGCCACAAAACGTCGTCGAAAGAGGTGTTTCTTAGTACCGTTTTTGCCGATTTGCGCTTACGCTACGTAACGTTAGCCCTTGTGAAATGGCCCCCTGGTTTTGAAGATAGAATTAACCCTGGACGACATACAGTGACAAAGTTGAATAACAGAATTCTTCACCTGTGGGATTGTCGTTGTGGGCCACCAACACAATCAGATCTTTCCTTTTAGGCCGGCCCTCACTGTCAACAATAGTACAATAACAGCTGTTATTACTTTTATTTAGGCCGGCCCTCACTGTCAACAATAGTACAATAACAGCTGTTATTACTTTTATTTAGGCCGGCCCTCACTGTCAACAATAGTACAATAACAGCTGTTATTACTTTTATTTAGGCCGGCCCTCACTGTCAACAATAGTACAATAACAGCTGTTATTACTTTTATTTAGGCCGGCCCTCACTGTCAACAATAGTACAATAACAGCTGTTATTACTTTTATTTAGGCCGGCCCTCACTGTCAACAATAGTACAATAACAGCTGTTATTACTTTTATTCATAATTTAGAAGCGCACAAAAGTGCAAGCAACACGAAAACTTGGTATCAGCTGGATAATAATTCAACACGTACGGTGCTTGTTCTTCTTTTCCCTAAAAGCAAAGAAGGCAAAGCTCTCTTTCCTTTTCTCTCTCTCTCTGCATGTATGTCACTCTCTCTCTCTCTCTCTTCCTCTCTCTCATTCACACATGAACACACACACACACAGCATCAAGGGTGCAATCCCCCAAAAACAAAACCTGAAAGACTGCCCAAGCCCCGACATAGCCCCCCCTCCAAGCCTTAGCAGGGTACCGTACATGGACAGAGCCCCCCTTGGGCGGTTCAGGGGGACAACATCAAAAAAAAAAAGACATTGTTGTCTTTTCTTCTTTTTTTTCTTCTTTATTCCCATTTGAGTCTGATAAGCCTTGCCTAGTTGTATTTGAAATCATTACGGTGTCACTTGAGGGAGACAGCATTTCCAGGCTAGATAAGCCATGTTCAATACACCCTCAATCGCTTGTAGTCGATGTGCCATTGCCCAGTTTTGGTGGACAATTTTTTTTTTTTTAAAGAAGTTCAGTTTCAGTTAAAATTTAAAACGAAATTCATGTGAAAAGGTAAAAGTTGCACTCAAGCATCATGGAAAAGATTCAGACATATTATTATTTTAATCATTTAATTTTGACTGATGCATTGCAATTTGTCATGGTTGCACAACTTGCATGATAGTTGATACACCTCTGTCCCATGTGCAACGAAACTTAGGTGTAACTGTAACATTATCATGAGATTAACATTCCACGATTTTTAAGCAGTAATTAAATATGTCATGAAAGGCAGTCAGCTAACACTTTGTGCAAGGAAGCTTTACCTGGGCTTATCTCCGTATGTTGTCTTGAACTGGTCCAAGCTCTGGTCCAACTCATCTTGGGTCACCAGATAACCTCTGTCGTGACAAAGCTGAAACCAACCAAAGGAAAACAAACACACAAACAGAACAAACTGAAGATGGTTAATATAAGGCTAGGGTGCTCAATCACAGGACGCAAAAATTGTGCGCAAATGTCTTAAAAAAACTACTAACATATTGACTCTAACATGGAAAGTGTATTGTTGACAAAACATTCAACTACTATCCCTGAATATGGTCCAAGTGTTGCAACAACCCTGTAATCAAACTACCGTGTTAATATAATACTGTATATTGCTCCACTGAAGTCGGAATGTGGCTGCCCACATGGCGAGGTATTCAAAAACGGTCACACACATAATGTCCTCATCCCTAGCTGGTGCATTTGTACCATAGTGTTCAAGTGCTTCGGCTTTTGGGATGATCCCTGGAGTCTTTAAGCCAGGGTACAACAACTGTATACTGAAAAGTAAACTTGTGTGAATGTGTCATGTTAATGTCATGGCATGAGGAGAAAGCTGAGAAAGTATTGTCACCATTTTGGTTGACGTTGTTTGTTTCTTCTTGTTTTTTCAAAGTTTATCCCCACTTTTATTTATCATAATTATGGTCTAGATCTAAGAACAAAACAAATATTTGTTGCTTTTTATTCTTGAGCATCAAAGCTTATACCTGCATTATAGTTTGTCTTATCCTCCACAGTTTGTAAACTTCACTCTCATCATCCATGCCACTTTCTGTGTTTTCAAATACTCTGCATCAAATCACTTTTGCATCTTTACAAAGATCTCGTGTTTTCAAAGAAGACAGGAAAAGTTTTGTCTTTTTGCCGGAGCTAAACACAACAACTACAATTTTTCTCAAATCAAACGGAATAATTACTTCCATATGCCCGTCTGTCAATTTGTGGGTCTGTGCGGAGGGGGAGAGGGATGCGCACGCACATGTGTGTGTGTGGTTGTGCACGCATTACCAGCAAAGAAGGATATGAAAAACACTTAGATGGGTCCCTAATTAGTTTATTTTATCTGCAACGTTCTCAACAGGTAATTTAATACACCCATGCATTTCTCTTATCTGTCTCTCTGGATCTTTGTGTGTGTGCGTGTGCGCACGCTTATGCATGTGTGCATGCGCTTGTGCATGTGTGCGCACGCACATGTGCATGTGGCTTCACTGCAGGATGATTATTATAAAAGAGGCTGAGGTGTTGTTTACTGCTTTTTTTCTGGTGGAGGTAGGTAGAGCAACCAAACTGATAAAATCCATACAAAATTTGGATTATGAGGACAGGCTAAGTAAATTAAACTTGCCATCTTTAAAATACAGAAGACTAAGGGGAGATTTTATAAATGTTTACGAGATTTTTCAAGGCACTGACAATACTAACAAAGGCTTGTTTCCGCCGTCACTTGTCTAACGAAATAAGAACCCGTAATAGTGAACTTAAAATCCTAACCAGGTACAGCAGAACTAACATTAGACAAAACTTTTTTTCTAACAGAGTCACCCAATATTGGAACAACCTCCCTGCACATACTAAACTGGCCTCAGATACTAACAAATTCAAAAACCTCCTAGACAGTGATCCAAAAATTGCCCTGTTAAAGCACATCCATGATTAGTGCATCAATATGGGTTTTAAAAACCGCCACAGCAATTGCCAAACTCTAACCAAAAGGAAGGACGCATTGAGAGGCTGCAAGGCCTGGTCGTCCAAATACCTGACCTGACCTTAACCGCCTTGGGAATACAGCATTGCCACCAACACAGCCTGGAGTTCTGCACTTGGGAGTCACTAGTAGTGGAGTGTGCTGCTCGGCACTGAAGTAATTCCCGTTTTTGAATGTCTTATAGTTATACAGCCCAGTGGAGTTCTGGGTTTTTTCTTCTTCTTCAATGGCTCAGACAGTTTCCTGTCAATTATGAGCGTAGATGTGTCATGCTGCCGTTATGCGCCTAACTAAGAGATACTTAGGCCCAACAAGTCCGAAAAAGGCAGAGTCAAAGACAGTGGCAAATTAGAGGAAGTTACAAGCACAGAACTTCCAGAAGGTGGGGCAACTATTCATACAAAGGATTCCCCGGTATCCCCACGGGGGGTCTTTGTAATGAAATGTGCTGCTTGTCACTGGACTATCTCGTTTTTAATGTCCTATTCAGCCTAGTGGACTTCTAAGGAAATCCCTTGTAACGAAGTGTGCTGCTTGTCACTGAAGTATCTCCAGTTTTTAATGTCGGGGAAGACGGGGTAAAAAGCGCATGGGCGGGTAAGAAGCCCACCCCAATTATCTCATGAAATAAAGAACATTCCAGTCAAATTTGCCCATGAGACGAATGCTAAACATTAAACACACGTCTCATGGGCAAAATGAGACTGAAATTTGCTTCATTTCATGAGATAATTGGGGTGGGCTTCTCGGGGAAGACGGGGTAAAAAGCGCATGGGCGGGTAAGAAGCCCACCCCAATTATCTCATGAAATAAAGAACATTTCAGTCAAATTTGCCCATGAGACGAATGCTAAACATTAAACACACGTCTCATGGGCAAAATGAGACTGAAATTTGCTTCATTTCATGAGATAATTGGGGTGGGCTTCTTACCCGCCCATGCGCTTTTTACCCCGTCTTCCCCTCCTATTCAGCCTAGCGAACTTCTGGACTTCCTGAAATGAAGTGTGCTGCTTGTTGCTGGACTATCTCGTTTTTAATGTCCTATTCAGCTTAGTGGACTTCCTGAAATGAAGTGTGCTGCTTGTTGCTGGACTATCTCGTTTTTAATGTCCTATTCAGCTTAGTGGACTTCCTGAAATGAAGTGTGCTGCTTGTTGCTGGACTATCTCGTTTTTAATGTCCTATTCAGCTTAGTGGACTTCCTGAAATGAAGTGTGCTGCTTAGCGCTGGACTATCTCGTTTTTAATGTCCTATTCAGCTTAGTGGACTTCCAGAAATGAAGTGTGCTGCTTAGCGCTGGACTATCTCGTTTTTAATGTCATATTCAGCCTAGTGGATTTATGGAATCCCTTGTAATGAAGTGTGCCGCTTGGCACTAGACTTTCCCCAGTTTCCTGAAGTCTTAAATACTACCTAGTGAACTTATGGAGTCTCTTGTAATGAAGAACCACTTCAAATTGTGCAAGGTGGTGTACTTCCTGAAGTTGAAGCGCTCTTTAAAAAAAATCCAGAGAATTGGCACTGTAAATACAAGTTTAATTCTCTTTAAATTCAAACATTTACAACAACCACAACACCTGAAAGAATCACACATCATCTCAACCAATGATGTTATATTTTATCTTTATCTTTGCTCAAAAAGTTATGAAAAGCTCTTGATAAAATGTTGTGGAGGGTTGAGGTATGATCCAAGCAGCATTTCATTACACAAAACTTCCGCTACTAATAAGATGTAACAATATACCTATTCTATAACAAAAGAACCATCAACAGGACGATGACAGTTATTCTAAGAAAGAAAGGAAGAATATTCAACTTCTCAAAATGCTATTTGAAAGAGTTAAAATCATTGTCTCCCAATGGGGATACCGAGGGTCTTTAGTACAAATAGTTCCCCCACCTTCTGGAAGCTCAGTGCTTGTAACTTCCTCTGTCACTCTCATTTACACTGCCTTTTCCCTTTGCTTACTGTCATCTACTATCTTTCTGCCTAACTGGTCAATTCTCTCTTTTGTTCCCAAAAACTCTTACAAAGATTTTCTCCAGCCAAAGACGGACATGCTGAGCCAATTTTGTTCTTAATTAGGCGCATAATAGCGCACAACATTTGCGCTCATTTGACAAAAAACTGTCTGAGCGATCGACGAAGAAGAAAGTATTGTCTCTTGAAACAGCATTAATCGACATATTGAATTGAACCAAAATAACACTAATGTCCTGAAATCAAGTTTTATAACGATTACCTTGCATTTCCAAAGATATCATGTACTTAAAGTTTTCAAGAATGTCGATAGTCTGAGGTTCATTCCCAAAATGCTGATCAAGAGGTTGGAAAAAAAAGAGGAAAATCTGGTTTATTATTCAGGTTCTAAGTATTGTAAGCCTTTCCTAAGGGTTTGTGAACATTAGATCTGCAATCCGAAAGTTCCATAGGGAAACCCTATTCACTCACCGTATTGTTCTTACCATAAGGCGCACCTTTGTATAAGGCGCACCCCCCAAATTTCAGATTTTGTTGTCATATGTTCTTACTATTTTATTAGTCATATTATAAGGCGCAGGGGTCTGAATCTGGGAACAAAAGTATCGCCTTATAGTCAGAAAAATACGGTATACAAGAAATAAGCGTAAGGGATTGCGGACGAGTTTCCATGCGGACCTTGTAGATTGCGGATCTAATGTACACAAGCCCGTATTCACGCGTTTCACGTAAATTAAGAACTATAGACCCCCCTGGGGGTCTTCCATACAAATAGTTTCCCCACCTTCTGGAAGTTCTGTGCTTGCAACTTCCTCGAATCTCTCTCTTTGACGCTGCCTTTGTCCTTGCTTTGTGTCATCTACTATCTTTCTGACTTGGTCCATTCTCCTGCATTTTTTCCAACAAAAAAATCTTCTATATAGTTTTCTCTTTTAAGCTCCTCCCAAATTGGAATGTGTCGGCTGAAAGCAGCGAGGACACCAGTTAAAACTGGAAAACGGGCACATACGTACCCATTATGGCCCAGGAACGCAGAAGAAGTACTATAGACAGAATGTAGCGCAAACAACAAAAAGCCATAAAATTAAAATTAAAATAAATAACACACACACACTAGAAGAAAGTGGCTTTTTGGGAGGCAATTTTTTATTCATCAATTTTACATCCATGCACATTTATCTATTATTTTTCACTCTCTCTCTCTCACACACACACATCCATGGGGGGAAAAAAGCAGCCCTCATGCAAACAGATTTCAAAATTAACATCAATTTTTCATCAAAAAAATATTTTCAAATGTATCTATAATACCAAATACATCACTAAAAAACACTAATCAGAATTAAAAACAACAACAATCTAGAAAGATATTTAACGATTCTGTTCAGTTAATTTTCTTAACAGTTGAACCCCCTACATGATCTATATCAAGTTCTGTAGCCATTGTAGCCATTGGGATGGGAGTAAAATACAAACGTCTTATTTAAAAATAGATGTTCAGAAGATTGATATCGGCTGTTAAAATAGTATAAAAAAAGTAAAATGTCTTCTTTTCCACATGATCATAGCAAATCTATCACAAAATAAAGTACCAAATATATTAACACTTAGTAAAAAGCTTAAAAATCGATGGTTGGAAAAACCTCTTTCCTTACAGTTATGTAGGGTTATATGTCTTTTATCAAACATTCCCCAACACTCAATTAAAAAAACCCACCAAAAAACAGCCAATGTTTAGCGATTCAACAAACACTATCAACTGATTTTTATTGGTGAAATTTAATATGGTTCATGCATGATCTTGAACTCATTTCAGGTAAACATTATCCTCAACGTGTCCTACACAAGAGAATGGTAACACAACAAAGGTTTTCTTAAAAGATTCAAATAACTGGTAAATATGTATGAAATTTTCTATTCATCAATGATACTATTTAGTGCCATCAAACCATAGCTGCCAACTTTTCCCAAACAAAATCCTGGAGAGGGGTGGGTTTAGCCCCCCTCCCATGTTTTGTGTGTTTGTGTTGTTGTTTCATTTGGCATGACTGGGTGAGGAGTTGAGGTTTGAAAGAGCTGTTTCCTAGGCTCATTAGTAGTGGGTTGTTGTGGGAAATGGTCATTTGAGGGCTGTAAGTGACAAAATGGAAAAGATCCGTCAAGTGAAGCCACCTGAAACAAAGAAACAGGTTCGATCATTCTTGGGTTTGGCGGGGTTTTACCGTCGATTCGTACCAAACTTTGCAGAGATTGCTCTCCCTTTGACGAATGCAACAAAATCCAAGATGCCAAACAAGGTACAGTGGACCTTGGAATGTCAAAGTGCATTTGACAAGCTCAAAGAACTCTTGTGCAGAACTCCCACATGCGTGATGCCCAACTGGGAATTGCCATTCGTGTTGAGGACAGATGCCTCTGATGTTGGACTTGGGGCAATTCTGCTTCAGGATCAGGGAGCTGGCCTGCAGCCAGTCACTTGTGCCAGTAAGAAATTACTCCCTGCTGAAAAAAACTACTTCACGGTTGAAAAGGAGTGTTTTGCCATTGTCTGGGCAGTGCAGAGGTTTGAACCCTATCTCTACGGTCGGCACTTTGTGATCCAGACGGACCACCAACCCTTACAACACCTGAAGAAAATGAAGGCATCGAACGGTCGTCTGATGAGGTGGGCTCTTCAGCTACAGTCCTTCTCCTTCACTGTGCAGGCCATTCCAGGAAACGAAAACGTGGGTGCGGACTTTCTCAGCAGATGCCCTGAATGAAGACATTGACAGTTTGTGAATCTGGTTGTGAAACAAACTTTAGTTTGTTCTTGGCAGGGGGGTTTGTCACAAACTGTAGTATAGTCCGTGTTGCCAGAACATTTTTCGTGTTCGTGTAAGAGTGCACGTGCAAGTGAGAAAGTGTGAATGTCGGATGTGCAATCCGTGCTATTCGTATTTGGGAATTTTATGAGTAAAGTTTAGCATGCGGCAGAGGTCCGTTAGCTTGGTTTCTAGTTCAGTTTTGAGAAGAAAACTGGAAGGGGGAAGTCAGTTGTGTCCGCGCCTATATGTAGGTTTGGGGTCCACTGGAAAACTATGTGACGCTATCTTGGGTCCTTAGTGGGCGACTGGTTTAACCAGTGCCTGGTAATATTCTAATGTACTCACGGGCTTTTGGGTGAGTAGGTAGTACGCTTAGTTTGTTGGGTGATTTTGTTTTGTCTGTTGTCATTTTGTTGTTGTTGTTAATTTGATATATTCTTTTGTAAATACTGTAAAGTTTTTGTAAAAACTGTCCAGTTTTCTTCTTTTGAGAGGGTGTGCTTTGGAAAAGAAAGGTTTTCAGCTGCAATGACGTTAGATTGTCGCCTGTGTTGTTCAGTCTTGCTTCTTAGTGCAAAAAATAGGAGGGTTGTTATTAATTGTTGGACAAAGCAAATTTCTTTTGCAGAGAAATGGAGTTGAATTATTTCCCGTTATTTATGATACGCTGTATTTTGTTTTTATTTCAGGCCTTTTTGGGTGCTCAGCTGATTTCTGCTGTTTCTCCTCGTTTCCCTTTTTAACCACTCTTCCCTGGGAAGTCATGATTGCCTCCTCTTCAAATTGGGGTTCACCTCTCATCAATTCCCTTTTGAACCCCCACTTCCCACTCAAGTCAACATCGTCTCCCTTTCAAATCTTCAGTTATTCCTCCTCTACCAAGTTACCACTATTCCCTGGAAGTCTTCAAACTCCTTCCACTTCGCTTCAACTGTTCTTCTGGAGGAAATCTCAACAGTGACAAGGGGAATAAACTAATTCCCAACTTATCCATCAACTGAAGGTTCTTTGCTGATGCTGAACTACACTGTCTGAAGAAGAACACTGAGCAGAAAGACAAAGACGAAAACGTCGACAGAAAGTTTCAGATTAAAAGAAATGTGGTGGAATTTACGTGGTTTTTTTAAGAGCGTTTCTGGCTAAAAGTGTCACATTGAGTTTACGTTGGGTTTTTTTCTATTAAGTATTTGTGTATGTGTGAATCGTCTATATTTTGCTTGCAGTGTTCATCCTCATCATCATTGCATTTACTATTTACTCTCTTTTTTTGTTTATTGCTTGTCGGTTTGTTTTGTTTTGTTTTTGGTATAATTATTTCATATAAATAAATGTCCTGTAAATGTTTCTTTGTGTGGGTGTGTTAGTGGTAGTTTAGAGTAAGAATGGGTTTAAGTTTAGGTATAAGTTTTCGCAGACACTAGGTCTGAGAAACTTTTTCTTTTAAATGTGAAAACTAGCCCTCAGGGGGCTCACTGAAGTCATTCTAAGTTAAAGTTTACCACCACCAAAAAATGCAAAAAGCACAGTATTTGTCCTGTGGACAGCTGTCGATGAAGTCAAATTTGGTTGTATTCGTCTGAAAAGACGGTCTTCCATTTCTTCGTCTTCTCCTTTGCCTTCGGCATCGTGGCGAGGTTACTTCAATGGCGGCGTGAGACAGGCCTAAAGACCGCCAAACAAAGGATTGCAGGAGGAAGTTGCCCCCGCTTCTGACATGCGCAGTACGAACTCTGCTCCGCGAAGCTTCCTGAAACCCAGTTTCGGTTTTCGGGTTTCATAACACTCGTTTCTAAGGTCATCTAAGCTGGAAATTTCGAAATCCGGGAGTTTCATATGAATTCCGGGAAGACCGGGAGAGGTGATCAAATCACGGATTTACCAGGAGGGTTGGCAGTATGCATCTAACACACAGACCAGTACAATGGATAAAATCCAATAAAACTACCAGTCAACACAAGCAAACAAACCCATAGCCTGGCCAGAACAAACACGCACGCACACACACACACACACACACACTTGAGGTCCAGTGAGGATTAAACCACTAGTCTGTAACTGACGTAGCGCCCTGCGGTTTCACTGGGTCGGATGATTTTCACCACCTGCAAAAAATTAAAAACGGCATTAACCCTTTCACCACCAAAGTCGCATATTAGCACCACAGTGATTTAACACCCATGTCACTAAAAGGCATCAACCCTTTCACCGCCAAAGTCGCATTTTAGCACCACAGTGATTTAACACCTATGTCACTAAAAGGCATCAACCCTTTCACCGCCAAAGTCGCATATTAGCACCACAGTGATTTAACACCCATGTCACTAAAAGGCATCAACCCTTTCACCGCCAAAGTCGCATTTTAGCACCACAGTGATTTAACACCCATGTCACTAAAAGGCATCAACCCTTTCACCGCCAAAGTCGCATTTTAGCACCACAGTGACTTAACACCTATGTCACTAAAAGGCATCAACCCTTTCACCGCCAAAGTCGCATATTAGCACCACAGTGATTTAACACCCATGTCACTAAAAGGCATCAACCCTTTCACCGCCAAAGTCGCATTTTAGCACCACAGTGATTTAACACCTATGTCACTAAAAGGCATTAACCCTTTCACCGCCAAAGTCGCATTTTAGCACCACAGTGACTTAACACCTATGTCACTAAAAGGCATTAACCCTTTCACCGCCAAAGTCACATTTTAGCACCACAGTGATTTAACACCCATGTCACTAAAAGGCATTAACCCTTTCACCGCCAAAGTCACATTTTAGCACCACAGTGATTTAACACCCATGTCACTAAAAGGCATTAACCCTAAAAGTCACATTTTAGCACCACAGTGATTTAACACCCATGTCACTAAAAGGCATTAACCCTTTCACCGCCAAAGTCATTTTAGCACCACAGTGATTTAACACCTATGTCACTAAAAGGCATTAACCCTTTCACCGCCAAAGTCACATTTTAGCACCACAGTGATTTAACACCCATGTCACTAAAAGGCATTAACCCTTTCACCGCCAAAGTCACATTTTAGCACCACAGTGATTTAACACCTATGTCACTAAAAGGCATTAACCCTTTCACCGCCAAAGTCACATTTTAGCACCACAGTGATTTAACACCTATGTCACTAAAAGGCATTAACCCTTTCACCGCCAAAGTCACATTTTAGCACCACAGTGATTTAACACCTATGTCACTAAAAGGCATTAACCCTTTCACCGCCAAAGTCGCATTTTAGCACCACAGTGATTTAACACCTATGTCACTAAAAGGCATTAACCCTTTCACCGCCAAAGTCACATTTTAGCACCACAGTGATTTAACACCTATGTCACTAAAGGCATTAACCCTTTCACCGCCAAAGTCGCATTTTAGCACCACAGTGATTTAACACCCATGTCACTAAAAGGCATCAACCCTTTCACCGCCAAAGTCGCATTTTAGCACCACAGTGATTTAACACCCATGTCACTAAAAGGCATTAACCCTTTCACCGCCAAAGTCACATATTAGCACCACAGTGATTTAACACCCATGTCACTAAAAGGCATCAACCCTTTCACCGCCAAAGTCGCATGTTAGCACCACAGTGATTTAACACCTATGTCACTAAAAGGCATCAACCCTTTCACCGCCAAAGTCGCATGTTAGCTCCACAGTGACGTAACACCCATGTCACTAAAAGGTATCAACCCTTTCACCGCCAAAGTCGCATGTTAGCACCACAGTGATTTAACACCTATGTCACTAAAAGGCATCAACCCTTTCACCGCCAAAGTCGCATGTTAGCACCACAGTGATTTAACACCTATGTCACTAAAAGGCATCAACCCTTTCACCGCCAAAGTCGCATGTTAGCACCACAGTGACGTAACACCTATGTCACTAAAAGGCATCAACCCTTTCACCGCCAAAGTCGCATGTTAGCTCCACAGTGACGTAACACCCATGTCACTAAAAGGTATCAACCCTTTCACCGCCAAAGTCGCATTTTAGCACCACAGTGACGTAACACCTATGTCACTAAAAGGCATCAAATTGGGGTCTATTATCCAAAGACCCTATTGTCTTAGTTTTGAGAAGTAAGGATAGACCTTATTTTATATATGTCACAGAAGAATCCACAATACTGCAGATGGATTTTGTTCTCTACCCAGGTAAATGTAATGGAACATTTTGGCTGAAATATGGCTGGCAGTGAAAGGGTTAATGTCTTTCATACTGTAACTTTAAGGATTAACCCCTTCACTGCCAGATAAAAATTGATAAATTATCAAAACTATTTTATCAAAGAATTAAAAAGAGACCTGTTAAACTTAAAATGGTCTAGAGATATATCTTTCCTGACTCGTCTAAACCAAAGACCATCATTCCAGGCCTATGACATCAAAAGTTATGACAACATCAATGGCATCACAACAACATACAGTATTTATACGGCGCTGAATCTTGATATAAATCAAATCAAAGCGCACACACACGTTAGCATTCATAGCGCATTCAAACAAAAACGCAATACAAAGCGAACACACACGGATGACATAAATGGAACATAGCAGAAACAGACCTAATGGCAAGAGAGAGAAGAGAAAGAAAGCGGAGCTTTAATGACGGGGGAACAGGTGGGTTTTGAGGCTAGCATTGAAAGCAGAGAGGGTCGGTCACTGACGGAGGGAGAGAGGAAGTTTGTTCCAGGAGGTTGGTCCTGACAGCAAAAGAGCGCCGACCAACAGTTGAAAGCTTATACCTAGGGATCTGGAGAGAAAGAGGGTCAGAAACTGAACGTAAAGTGCGAGCTGGCGTGTAGATGGAAATATTGTCGCAGAAGTAAGATGGAGCAGCTTTATGGATAGATTTATAGCAAAGTGTGTTTAATTTTTAATTCTGTCTGCGACAGGAAGCCAGTGCAAAGAACGCAGAAGAGGGCTAACATGATCGAACTTTTTCTTCCTAAGGACAAGACGAGCAGCTGTGTTTTGAATACGCTGGAGACAAGATAGAGAAGAGACTGATAGGCCAGAAAGGAGAGCATTACAGTAGTCAATACGAGATAGGATGAGGGAAGTAACAAGCTTTGCTGTGGCTTCATCTGAGAGGTATTTACGAATATAGCCAATGCGACGAATTTGATAGTAGCAGGACTGACAGGTCTGAGTCAGGAAACTCTGCATGGAAAGAGTATTGTCCAAAGTGACACCTAAGTTTTTGACTGAGTCTGAGAGGGGAATATTTTTACCCAGTTGGATTGACTCTATGGAAACAGAGGCTAGTTTGTTTTTTGTCCCTACAAGCATTGCTTCGGTTTTTTCACCATTTAATTGAAGTTTATTTTTAACCATCCAATTTTGAATATCAATATAGCAGTTGTTACTTTCTGTAAGAATGGAATCTAGATCTTCAGGGGTTGTACTGTTTTGGAGTTGTGAGTCATCTGCATAGAAGTGATGTTTCATGTTGTGCTGGTCGATGACATTGGCAAGAGGTGATGTATACAAAGTAAACAAGACAGGACCAAGCACAGACCCCTGGGGGACTCCACAAGAAAGCCTAACCTATTCGGACTGACGACCATTGACCATAACTGATTGAAAACGATCCCGTAGTAGACACAGGGCAGGCAGTGAAGGGGGTAGAAAAAATATGTTAATAATGTACGAAGAATCAGCACAATGAGTCCAGCTCATGTCTATTGGAGCATAGAAGTAAATGTGTGTGTGTGTGTGTGTGTGTGTGTGTGTGTGTGAGAGAGTGCTTTTAACCCTTTCTATGAATATATTCACATTAGTGCAACTGTAAAATGTGTTACTCAAATAGCGTTCAATGTTTAAATCATATGAACATTTTTATACATTCATCAATGCAGTTAACTGTGTGTAACGAACCTGTCCTCTTTTCAGGCCGAAATAGCGAGCAACGGGATCCCCTTGCTGAATTCTGGGAAGCTGAGATTCTTTCAGTTTACTGACGAAAATTAAGGAAAATGACATGACAATATAAACACTGCTTTTACATTTTCAGCATGTGAAGCATAAACATTTAAAACAAAATAGAAACAAAACAAATAAAGGATTCAGTTGGGATGGAGTAATCAAACTGCAAGTATTTAACCCACCTTCCCACTTTGGTGAAAAGATTAATCTTTCTAGGGAAATGCTGTTTGTATTTTCATAGTGAGATAAGCAGCGCAATACCCCATGTCCCATTCTACACCAACACCAGCCCGCAAAATCCTCCTGTCCAACAAATTATAAAAAGAAAGGAAAAACCAAAAAACCCAAAAACCCATACAATAATGTTTTAATAAAAAAATTATTAAAAAAACAATTTTCATATTTTCAATAATGGGACTGTGTTGGCTGAATGCAGCAGGGAGACCAGTGAAAGCTGAAAACTGGACACATACGTACCTCACCCATTATGGCCATATGGCCTGAGAACTCAGAATGTGTTGGCTGAATGCTCTGGACACCATTCCTCACCCATTATGTTGTTTTTTGTTTTCGTTCCCCAGCTTTAACACTCTGGGGGCACACCCAGTGCCAGGTGAACATTTCGCATGGCCTTGGGTGGGAAGATTAACATGTATGGCTGCTTAGGACCCCACCACATGGGCGGCCATACTCCGACTTCAGGGGACCTCATCTATTATCATTTTTGATAACATCTTTCAACATGCATTATTATTTAAGCTCTTTTGTTCACCATACCTTAATGTTTTTCTTGTTGTTTTTTACATTAGTGTTTTATCTACCAACCCGCAGGGGTTTTTGTACAAATATTCCCCCACCTTCTGGAAGTTCTGTGCTTGTAACTTAATCTTATCTGTCACTCTCTGACTCTTGCCTTTTCCATTTTTCTTACTCAATACTGTCATCTGCTATCATTC
Source organism: Phymorhynchus buccinoides (assembly GCA_017654935.2). Classification (NCBI taxonomy): domain Eukaryota; kingdom Metazoa; phylum Mollusca; class Gastropoda; order Neogastropoda; family Raphitomidae; genus Phymorhynchus; species Phymorhynchus buccinoides. Next base: position 58,157,534 of record CM065689.1, on the reverse strand, counting down.
TGCCTTACTAGTCCATTCTAGAAACTCTTACTAAGATTTTCTCAAGCCAAAGACAGACATGCTGGGCCTAACTATTTCTTAGTTAGGCGCATAATGGCAGCATGAGGCATCTGCCAATTTGCATCACCAATGTAAAGGATACTATCTGGACAACAGGTCTATCTTCTCATCAGGCGTCATCACCACGTGTTCAGGGACCAACTGTGGGAAATAAAATAAAAATCAAACCCTTTATAAATCAATAAACATAATAGTAAACACACACACAGTTGGCAATGCATGTTAATGCTTTCACTTTCACTAATTGACCCCAAGCTTTCGGAGAGGACATGCACAGGAAAACGAACTCTTGTAACACAAACTTGGTTATCATCTTCAATAACTTTACTAATACAAAATGAAACATAATCTTTACCATTTGACATGGTCTGAAGCAATGTTGCGCACAAAATTGTAAATTACGAAAAAATAAATATCAAAATGCCATGGCTCTAATTCTATGTTATCAAGAAACTGACTCCTCTTGACTTTGGGTTTTTCACTCTCGACTGATCTTGCTCTTTGACCTCAAGCCAAGTCTTGGGTCCTGTACTAACAATGTATAAAGAAGATTGTAGGTTTTTCTTTTGCTGTTTCAGGACCGACCTTCAAGAACACACTTCTTCCCTCCCTCCATCAGCTGCTGATGTTCTCTGCCTTCAAATCAAATCCCACCTGTTCCCCCATCAAAGGAGCTCGCTCTCTTTCTCTCTATGTACAGCATTTTTGTTTAAATTAAAATGCCATACAAATGTTGATGTGTGTGCAAGCTTTGATTTGATTGCCATCAACCAGTCAATACTGTAAGTTGTTGTTTGTTTTCCTTACCATGTGTTCTGCAATGTTGATGTGTGTGCATGCTTTGATTTGATTGCCATCAATTAGTCAATACTGTAAGTTGTTGCTTGTTTTCCTTACCATGTGTTCTGCAATGTTGATGTGTGTGCATGCTTTGATTTGATTGCCATCAACCAGTCAATACTGTAAGTTGCTGCTTGTTTTCCTTACCATGTGTTCTGCAATGTTGATGTGTGTGCATGCTTTGATTTGATTGCCATCAACCAGTCAATACTGTAAGTTGTTGCTTGTTTTCCTTACCATGTGTTCAGTAATGTTGATGTGTGTGCATGCTTTGATTTGATTGCCATCAACCAGTCAATACTGTAAGTTGTTGCTTGTTTTCCTTACCATGTGTTCTGCAATGTTGATGTGTGTGCATGCTTTGATTTGATTGCTTTGATTTGATTGCCATCAACCAGTCAATACTGTAAGTTGCTGGGTTTTTTTTACCATGTGTTCTGCAATGTTGATGTGTGTGCATGCTTTGATTTGATTGCCATCAACCAGTCAATACTGTAAGTTGTTGCTTGTTTTCCTTACCATGTGTTCAGTAATGTTGACCAGCAGCTCTGTCTCGATAAACTGCTCCAGAATATACTTAGGGGCCATCTCCACCAAAGCCTGCACACAGCACATTATTATTAAGAAACACCATCATGTCAAACGATATTCCGAGTAGAGCTTCAGGTTGTTTTCAAACTTCATGGGCCATATGACCCCTGATTACAGCAACATTTAGGGTCATTAAAAAAAAAAGGGTCAGTAATATGTCAGAGCTTGAGATTGTTTTTAGACTTCATGGGACAAGTGACACATGGCTGCACAAAATGAGGAGTCAATTTGGGTCATCACTGACCTGGGCCCTCCGACAATCAGAAGCTCTGGCATATCAAAAACGTAAAGAGAATTGTAATTAATTTTCTTTGCATTTCATCAACAATTACAGTGGAACTTCCCTATTAACCCCTATAAACCAGAGAAAGTTACAGAAAAAATAATTGTACAAATCATGCCATGAAAAAGACAACTGATAGAGCCAATCTGGCAAAATGGCCTGGGGATACAACTCTCTTTACTGTGTTAGAGCAAAATCAGAGTTATCCCTCTTCATCTGATGATGTCATCAGTGATGTCGTCAAGTCAGTACGCAATACGTTATATGGCAGTCAAGGGGTTAAGATCTTCCCTATTAAGACTCCCACTAAGTCATCCAAGAGTTTTTCACCAAACTTTATATTCCCTTCTTATCCGGACTACTTAGTGTTCGCCTTCCTATTAAGACCCTTCCATATTAAGACCTTTTTCTGGCTGATTTTCCAAGGTCTTAACCCCTTCACTGCCAGAGGAAAACAGAGCAATTATCGATTTTCTTGCGATAAAATTTAAAAGATATCTGTTAGACTCAATCTGAGAAAATGGTTGAGATATATCTTTCCTGACTTGTCTGAACCAAAAACCATGGTTCCAGGGCTATGACATGAAAAGCTATAGCATCATCAATGACATCACACATCCTGCAGTAGACAGGGGACCGGGCAGGGAAGGGGTTAATATGGAGGTCCCACTGTATTCTCCTTCTGCGTTCCCAGGCCAAAAGGCCACAATGGGTACAGTACGTATGTGGACGTTTTTAGTTTTCACTGGTCTCCTCACTGCATTCAGACGATTTTGATAAAACCATATGGAAGTGTTTTTTTTGGAAAAAAGGCAGGAGAATGGGTCAAAAACTCAGAAAGATAGTAGATGACACAAAGCAAGGAAAAAGGCAGAGTCAAAGACAGAGACAGATTAGAGGAAGTTACAAACACGGAACTTCTAGAAGTTGTGGGAACTATTTGTACGGAAGACCCCACCCCCCGTATCCCCACAGGGGGGCACTGTATTCAATCATGTGACCTGTTCCAAAAGCAAAGAAATGGAAAACTGTGGTGAGTGTGGTTTCAACTGTACATACTTACACTCTTACAGAATGTATTGTTTAGTCGATTGCTTTATCGCTGCAAAAAGAATTTCCTGTAAAATGGACAATAAAAATATTGATTGATTGATTGATTGATTGAATGGATTCTTCCACTCTTGCCACCCTTACTTGAACAATGCAGCGTATTTTAATCGAGGCTTTTCACCTGTTTAGCTGATGGCGTCATGCCGCTCTGAACCACAATGATGGCTCGCATGATGTTGTCCGTCTGCGTCTGCTGGCAGTACGCCTTGATGACTTTGATTATTAATAACATTTTATTTCACCTGTTTAGCTGATGGCGTCATGCCGCTCTGAACCACAATGATGGCTCGCATGATGTTGTCCGTCTGCGTCTGCTGGCAGTACGCCTTGATGACTTTGATTATTAATAACATTTTATTTCACCTGTTTAGCTGATGGCGTCATGCCGCTCTGAACCACGATGATGGCTCGCATGATGTTGTCCGTCTGCGTCTGCTGGCAGTACGCCTTGATGACTTTGATTATTAATAACATTTTATTTCACCTGTTTAGCTGATGGCGTCATGCCGCTCTGAACCACGATGATGGCTCGCATGATGTTGTCCGTCTGCATCTGCTGGCAGTACGCCTTGATGACTTTGATTATTAATAACATTTTATTTCACCTGTTTAGCTGATGGTGTCATGCCGCTCTGAACCACGATGATGGCTCGCATGATGTTGTCCGTCTGCATCTGCTGGCAGTACGCCTTGATGACTTTGATTATTAATAACATTTTATTTCACCTGTTTAGCTGATGGCGTCATGCCGCTCTGAACCACGATGATGGCTCGCATGATGTTGTCCGTCTGCATCTGCTGGCAGTACGCCTTGATGGTCTTGATTATTAATAACATTTTATTTCACCTGTTTAGCTGATGGCGTCATGCCGCTCTGAACCACGATGATGGCTCGCATGATGTTGTCCGTCTGCGTCTGCTGGCAGTACGCCTTGATGACTTTGATTATTAATAACATTTTATTTCACCTGTTTAGCTGATGGCGTCATGCCGCTCTGAACCACGATGATGGCTCGCATGATGTTGTCCGTCTGCGTCTGCTGGCAGTACGCCTTGATGACTTTGATTATTAATAACATTTTATTTCACCTGTTTAGCTGATGGCGTCATGCCGCTCTGAACCACAATGATGGCTCGCATGATGTTGTCCGTCTGCGTCTGCTGGCAGTACGCCTTGATGACTTTGATTATTAATAACATTTTATTTCACCTGTTTAGCTGATGGCGTCATGCCGCTCTGAACCACGATGATGGCTCGCATGATGTTGTCCGTCTGCATCTGCTGGCAGTACGCCTTGATGACTTTGATTATTAATAACATTTTATTTCACCTGTTTAGCTGATGGCGTCATGCCGCTCTGAACCACAATGATGGCTCGCATGATGTTGTCCGTCTGCATCTGCTGGCAGTACGCCTTGATGACTTTGATTATTAATAACATTTTATTTCACCTGTTTAGCTGATGGCGTCATGCCGCTCTGAACCACGATGATGGCTCGCATGATGTTGTCCGTCTGCATCTGCTGGCAGTACGCCTTGATGACTTTGATTATTAATAACATTTTATTTCACCTGTTTAGCTGATGGCGTCATGCCGCTCTGAACCACGATGATGGCTCGCATGATGTTGTCCGTCTGCATCTGCTGGCAGTACGCCTTGATGACTTTGATTATTAATAACATTTTATTTCACCTGTTTAGCTGATGGCGTCATGCCGCTCTGAACCACGATGATGGCTCGCATGATGTTGTCCGTCTGCATCTGCTGGCAGTACGCCTTGATGACTTTGATTATTAATAACATTTTATTTCACCTGTTTAGCTGATGGCGTCATGCCGCTCTGAACCACGATGATGGCTCGCATGATGTTGTCCGTCTGCATCTGCTGGCAGTACGCCTTGATGACAGTACGCCTTGATTTGATTATTAATAACATTTTATTTCACCTGTTTAGCTGATGGCGTCATGCCGCTCTGAACCACGATGATGGCTCGCATGATGTTGTCCGTCTGCATCTGCTGGCAGTACGCCTTGATGACTTTGATTATTAATAACATTTTATTTCACCAGCCGTGTCTGAACCACGATGATGGCTCGCTGATGTTGTGTCTGCGTCTGCTGGCAGTACGCCTTGATGACTTTGATTATTAATAACATTTTATTTCACCTGTTTAGCTGATGGCGTCATGCCGCTCTGAACCACGATGATGGCTCGCATGATGTTGTCCGTCTGCATCTGCTGGCAGTACGCCTTGATGACTTTGATTATTAATAACATTTTATTTCACCTGTTTAGCTGATGGCGTCATGCCGCTCTGAACCACAATGATGGCTCGCATGATGGCAGTACGCCTTGATGACTTTGATTATTAATAACATTTTATTTCACCGTTTAGCTGATGATCTGCTGGCTCGCATGTGACGATGGCTCGCATGATGTTGTCCGTCTGCGTCTGCTGGCAGTACGCCTTGATGACTTTGATTATTAATAACATTTTATTTCACCTGTTTAGCTGATGGCGTCATGCCGCTCTGAACCACAATGATGGCTCGCATGATGTTGTCCGTCTGCATCTGCTGGCAGTACGCCTTGATGACTTTGATTATTAATAACATTTTATTTCACCTGTTTAGCTGATGGCGTCATGCCGCTCTGAACCACGATGATGGCTCGCATGATGTTGTCCGTCTGCATCTGCTGGCAGTACGCCTTGATGGTCTTGATCCCCACCTTGGGTTCTTCCGGGAAAAACACAAACATTTGGTCTGGAAAAAAGGGAAAAAACAAGATGGCAGAGCCATAACTGTACTCCCAGTTAATGATGAAAGCCAAGGTGAGATAAACAAACAAAAAATTGACTTTTGGGTTATAATAAACTTATTGTGGGTTCTTTGTGTTAACACATTTCATTTATTGATCAATCAATTTGTTATGTCCTCAAACAAAGAATAATTTTCTTGTGGCACATCACACATAAAAGAAACAAATTTATAACGACAAAATAAACGTAGGCATAAAAAGTATTTTACATAACCCGTGTGTAATCTCTCACATCTATTATCCTGAGTTATGCCCCCTCTCACCCTCACCCTATAGTTCTCCAATACACACATATACACTTCTTCGCTACAAATCTGAAGCACACACCTTTATTCCCCACCTACCCCTTCACTGACACAATGAAGCAATCTCACCAGAACAAACACACCTATCGGTATTGGTGTGGCAATACCTGGTGGTTTATTATCTCACAAAAACATTTCTTAGATGTTACTTTTTCATGGGTGGAAGTGAACATTTCTCTCATTCCTGGAAAACACCTTTTTCAATACCACACAATGTTCCCAATCTGAATCCTGAACATGTCCCATTCCTGGAAAACACCTTTTTCAATACCACACAATGTTCCCAATCTGAATCCTGAACATGTTCCATTCCTGGAAAACACCTTTTTCAATACCACACAATGTTCCCAATCTGAATCCTGAACAGCATGTCCCATTCCTGGAAAACACCTTTTTCAATACCACACAATGTTCCCAATCTGAATCCTGAACAGCATGTCCCATTCCTGGAAAACACCTTTTTCAATGCCACACAATGTTCCCAATCTGAATCCTGAACAGCATGTCCCATTCCTGGAAAACACCTTTTTCAATACCACACAATGTTCCCAATCTGAATCCTGAACAGCATGTCCCATTCCTGGAAAACACCTTTTTCAATACCACACAATGTTCCCAATCTGAATCCTGAACAGCATGTCCCATTCCTGGAAAACACCTTTTTCAATGCCACACAATGTTCCCAATCTGAATCCTGAACAGCATGTCCCATTCCTGGAAAACACCTTTTTCAATGCCACACAATGTTCCCAATCTGAATCCTGAACAGCATGTCCCATTCCTGGAAAACACCTTTTTCAATGCCACACAATGTTCCCAATCTGAATCCTGAACAGCATGTCCCATTCCTGGAAAACACCTTTTTCAATGCCACACAATGTTCCAAATCTGAATCCTGAACAGCATGTCCCATTCCTGGAAAACACCTTTTTCAATGCCACACAATGTTCCCAATCTGAATCCTGAACATGTCCCATGTGCCACCATTCCTGGAAAGCAATTCCTGGAAAACACCTTTTTCAATGCCACACAATGTTCCCAATCTGAATCCTGAACAGCATGTCCCATTCCTGGAAAACACCTTTTTCAATACCACACAATGTTCCCAATCTGAATCCTGAACAGCATGTCCCATTCCTGAAGTGACGGATGCATTTTGAAGAGTGTGTTGTGTGTGTGTATGCGCGCGCATGTGGGCGTGTGTGTGTGTGTGTGTGTACACTTGCACGTGTGTAGTGTGTGTGTGTGTATGCGCGCGCATGCGGGCGCGTGTGTGTGTGTGTGTGTTACACTTGCACATGTGGTGTGTGTGTGTGTGTATGTGTGTGTACGTGTGTGTGTGTGTTGTGTGTGTGTGTGTGTGTGTGTGTGTGTGTGTGTGTGTGTGTGTGTGTGTGTGTGTGTGTGTGTGTGTGTGTGTGTACATGTACGTGTGTGTGTGTGTGTGTGTGTGTGTGTGTGTACACAGCAAATACACAAGTCGGTGGGAGGCAGAATCAATGTAAGAGACAATAATGAGGTCTGTTGTGGGGAGGTGGTGAGAGGAGACTTGAAAGAATCAACAAGCAGTAAAGCAATACATTTCTTCAAGGTTGCATCCCATTTTTTTGTGTTAAAATTATGGGTAAAGGTAAAGATGCACCCCCCCCCCCCCCCCCCTCTATTTCTCGGTTGTTTCCATTCTTGCCTTTCTTACTGCAAATTGAGTACTTCATCCTCTATCGTTTGCTATATTTAACACTAATTTTCATCCATTTACATAATTAAACACATGCATTCAATAATAGTAGAAGATAAAAGGCAAGATGGCAAGACGGAAAAACGCAATGAACCAGGACTGTGACAAATGCTCCGCGGCTGTTGTGTGTACTGCACTACATAGGGGGGGGGGGGGGGGGGGGGGGGGGGGGGGGGGGGGGGGGGGGGGGGGGTGTCATATTAGATAATGGCCTTTATCATGACTGTGATTAATTATTCAACAAAGATAAGGTTCATAAAATACAGCTTCATGTTTGGTAAGAAAGGCAAGTGTGAAAATGCGGGGACAGCTGAGAAATGTAGGGGGGGGTGGCACATCTTGACCTTTACCAAATTATGTAAGCATAAGATTAAGAATCCAATCACCAAAGACCAGAAGATCTTACCTGTGGGGTTGTCATTGTGAGCCACCAGAACGATCAGGTCTTTCCTCTTTGGATTACCCTCACTGTTAACAATCATGATATTAAAAAAAAAGATGTTACTACAAATACCATAAATACACCATCCTAAGTCATAAGTTTCTTTATTGTCCACTGGCATTGTACAACGCACATGGAAACTTGTCTTCCACCGTGTAAAATAAGAATATTAAATAAAAGTATGAAACATAAATTTACATTAACAAATATGTAACTCTCACACCACACCCAATCATTCATCCGCTCTCCGCTATCTTGCTCACTCATCATGCAACCCACCACCACTTCCGCCTTCATTTTTAACCCTTTCTTTCTGGGGGTCTCAGTCTGGGGAAAAAGTATCGCCTTATAGTCCGAAAATATGGTAGTCACTACCAAATTAAATAACATCAAATGATCAAATTACAAAACTTCAGTATTTAACTACAACTTCAAGATAAAGACGGCCTTCACATAGTGTGCGACACAATACTCACCTCGGTTTATCCCCATAGATCTGTTTAAACTGTGGCAGAGTTTGTTCCAACTCTTCACTGGTCACCAGGTAGCCTCTGTCACAACAAAGCTGAAACAACCAATAACGTACACTACACTAATCAGGGTAGGACAGTGACCTCTGTCACAGCAAAGCTGAAACAACCAATAATGTACACTACACTAATCAGGGTAGGACAGTAACTTATATACAGACAGTGAGAGAGAGAGAGAGAGAGAGAGAGAGAGAGAGAGAGAGAGAGAGAGAGAGAGAGAGAGAGAAACTGACTGGGGTGTGGGTGTGGGGGGGGGTGGGGGTGGGAGTAGAACGCAGCAAGCTTCCCCCCCTAGGGATACTGGGGAGGGGGGTCTTCCGTACAAATAGTTCCCCCACCTTCTGGAAGTGATGTGCTTATAACTACCTCTAATCTGTCAGTCTCTTTGATTCTGCCTTTTCCCTTTGCATGCTGTTATCTACTATCGTTCTGCCTTTCCGGTCCATTCTCCTGCCTTTTTTCAAGAAATACTTTCAAAAAGATTTCCTCTAGCCGAAGTCAGACATGCTGGGCCTAATTATTCTTACTTAGGCGCATAACAGCAGCATGATGCATCTACGTTCGTAATTGACAGAAACATGCCTGAACGACCGAAGAAGAAGAACTTAGAAGAAGAAGAAGAAGAAGTACTACTACTCTCTCTCTCTCTCTCTCTCTGCGTGCGCGAGGTCAAAGTGAAAATGATTATGAAACACTCTTTCTGAGATAGGTCAAGATGTGTGCCCCCCCCCCCCTACATTTAAGGGGGGGGGGGGGGGGGGGGGGGCGGGGCGCGTCGCTGTCTGTCTGTCTCTCTCTCTGTATTTTGTCTGTCTGTCTCATGTCTCTGTATGTCTATGTGTCTCTCTCTCTCTCTGTCTGTCTGTCTGTCTGCCTGCCTCTGTGCCTGCTCCGGGCGGAGGACGGGGGCTGGAGGGGGGAGGGGGGCTGATGGAGGGGATGGTGGAGGGTGTTCAAGGGGGGACGGGGGATGGTTGGGGGGTGTTCATGGAGAAGAATGAATGCTTTTTTTGTTTTAGTTGTGGGTCCCCAGATTTATTAAAACAATGGTCCAAGCCGTTGAGGCCTTCAAAACACAGAGCTCTATTAATCACCAACGTCAAAAAACCGCCTCTGCGCAATCTCTCCCCGTCACAATTATGCCAGACTACTGGATTGTAGCAACGTAATTGAAAGAAGAAGTAGTTTAGTCACACCTCAGCTCGTTCCAGTCTACTGTCTTTAGACCATTGTAAATACCCTCTTTTAAAAATTATAAATAAAAAGCTTAAAGTTCAACTTAAGTGAAAGGGTTCCAGTTCCTGCCGATTCAGCATCATGCCGAGCTTCGGCTGAACGCAGTGAACGGGTCTTGGCTGGCTGGGTCACAGTACAGTAGATTAGGGTTGTTTTTATTTGTTTTTGTTCTGTATGCGACCTTCGGACCTCGACCAAACAGTATCAAAAAATCAAATTGTTGATAGTGGATACTAAATCAAAATGGAAGAAGAAGACACCGACCAAACCGTCTGCCCAAGGCAAAACTAAAGCCCATTCCTACCTGCATGATAGTTTTCCTAATTCTCCACAGTTTGTAAATCTCATTTTCGTCTTCCATTATGTTTATTTGCTTGCAAGACTTCTAGCTTTCTGATATGAAAGTTCTCTACAGGGCACCTCCACAATGCCCAACGCGTTCTTCTCCACCAGAAATGAATGCTACACCAGAACAGGAAGTCTCTTTTCCGTATTATAACTGAAACCTAACCAAACAAAAATGTCGCCGAGTGGCAGACACGTACCCCGCTTTTTCGCACCCGCAATTTTTCGCTCAACGCCATACTACTTCCCTCACCCTATCACCCGGTTCACATTAGACGCGTGAGTTTCATACGGAAAACCCTAAATAAGTGGAAGAAAGAAGGATAAAAGATTACGCATATACGGGGGAAAATCGGACACGTGCGCACTGAATCAGTCCGGCTTTTCCCTTCTTTGTTTCACTTATTTATGGATTGCGCACGGGTTTCCGCATGGAATATCCGCTTATGTGTGTACACAACCTAAAGTAAGCCCGCTTCACTGGAGAGAAAATGTGTGTGTGTCAGTGTGTCACAGTGTCAGCCTGTGTGTCACGTGTGTGTGTGTTGTGTGTGTGTGTGAATGGTGTGTGTGCTCAGTTGCAGTGCAGGGCCCGATCTACGGGGGGGGGGGGGGGGGGGGGGGGGGGGGGGTCCGGACACACACACCCTCTGCCCCGGGCCAAGCATGTACCTAAAAAAAAGGGTAAAAAATAAGAAAATGGCTCTATTTTGCCTTAATAATCACTAAGGGGCTTTGCACCCTGGGCCCCCAGAAAGCACTGCACCTTAACCTGGAACCGGCCTATGCAGCTCCCTTGACCCCCGGCGGACCCCCCCCCCCCCCCCCCTCCCCTTACGAATCACTTGGTCCAGCCCTGCAGTGTGAGCATTTGATTTTTATTGATTTGATTTAAAGTCTGTTCACACAATGTCATATTAGACTTAAAAAATAAATGAATGATGAGGTTTTGTGAATGTGTATTTATGCCGGCGGGTATGCGTGAGTTTGGGCGGGTGTGCATAATTATGTGATAGCATCAGTGTGTGTGTCTGTGTCTTGTGTGTGTGTGTGTGTGTGTGTGTGCCGCGGCATGAGAGAAAAAAAAAATGAAAGAGGTCAAAGAAAAGAAAATTAATATTAACTAACGTCATGAATTATAGTAATCTTGCAATTCCAGAGCTGGATCCGACTGATGCGATTTTGATCACTGATTTCATGGCTGTAAATTACATCTTTTAAAGTTATTATTTTTGCTACTTGTATCCATCGAGATACTACGTCGGTGCTTGTATTCCAGACAAGCTGTATAACGATGATAAAAATGGACATTCGAAAAGAATGTGTTGAACTCATGCAGGGCCGGACCTGGGATGCAATAGAGGGGGGGGGGGGGGGGGCTACAAGTAAGGGTGGGGTCTGGGGTCCGGAGTAGGCCCCCGGTGGGGTACAGGGGCAATGCCCCTGGTGTAGGTCATGGGGCAACGCCCCCTAAAGTTGAAGCATTTTAAAGAAAATAAAGTGCAAAAAACCCTTTAAATTGCACCTAAGAACAATAAAACAGTAAAAATCTTATGTAAAATGAACAAAATAATAATGTTCTGAAATTTTAATTTCAAAACCTAATAAACATGACTAGAGAGGGCCAACTACTGAGATGATATTCAAATTAAGGATAAAAATAGTATGAAAGAAAAATCTCAGTGAATAGCCAGCTCCGTACCCCTACTCTGAAGGACTGAAAAGTTAGTGCATTTGAAATGCAGAATAGTTTGCTTTGATAAAACTTTTCTGTGTCCAATGTCTTTATTTGTGAACCTCAGAAACAAAACCAGTTAATGTTAACTTTGAGTAATGTTCCGTGTTCTCCCCAAAAAATAATTACATAAATTGTGCTTAAAATTTTCAGGGCCACATAATTAAAAAGATTTAATATAATAAAATTCAAAAAGGCCAAGTGTAAATGGTAAAAAGCTTTATACATTTACAGTTTTATATATTCTATTTAATATTATACTGACAACTGATGCCTTAACAAAAAGCAGCCCTGTCATCTAGTAGAGGGACTGGCTTCATCAGCCTAGGCCTCGCTGCCTTCAAGCGTACTTTTTTTCAAAAATATGGGTTGCACTTACGCAGATTATGACTTCTTTCTCAATCTCTCTCCCTCTCCCTCTCTTTTTTAGTCCGTCACCAAGACCGGACTATTGCGATGGGCTGGTTTGTATTTTTTTTATTTTTAGTCCGTCACCAAGACGGACTATTGCGATGGGCTGGTTTGTATTTTTGTTTGTTTGTTGTTGTTGTTTTTTGTTTTTTTTCTTTTTCTTTTTTTCTGTCTGTCCCAATGATATCTCCCGAACCGCTTGACCGAATCGCGTCAAATTTTATGTGAAGGTGTGCCTCCTTAATAGGAAGAGATCGGCGCAAACCATTTTGCCGTCGTGACCTTGACCTTGACGTACGACCTTGAAAACCAAAAATCTATTTTTAGCCTTTTGGCGGGAGGGGGGGGGGGGAGGGTTACGGAACCCCCCCACCCCCACCCCACCCTGGATCCGGCCCTGGAACTGATAGTGGGTGACCACAAGCACATTCTACATCTTTATAAAATTTGGTCTTCCATGAATTTAATCGAATTTGGTAAATGAGGCTATAGACAAAGATCTTGAACATAATCATATTTTAGATTTTGAAGGAAGTTTCTCATTATACATAAAATTTTCTAACATTGAATTTATTTCATGTTTTTTTAGTTTTAGTGAAGTGTCTGAAAATGTTTTCTACTAGCACCTTCTTTGGCTAATGTATCAGCTAATTCATTCCCAAAGATACCACAGTGCGATGGAATCCAGCAAAATTCTATATTAATTCCTTTGAACATAATATAATGTATCAAGTATTTTATATCAAAAATTAAATATATTCTAACATTCGCATTCCAGTGTCAGTGTGTGTGTGTGTGTGTGTGTGTGTGTGTGTGTGTGTGTGTGTGTGTGCGTGTGCGTGCGTGTGCGTGCGCGTGCGTGTGCGTGCGTGCGTCACAGTGTGTGTGTGCCCGTGCGTGCGTGCGTATGTATATGCATCATGATGTATGTATGTAGGGATGCATAGTATGCTCTTCTATAAAGCACGCATGATAAGATTTTGGGCATCGTGCACTACTTTCCTTACAAATCAGCAAATATTTATTTAGATTGTATCAAGTTTTGTATGATTTATATGTTTTTATATCTGAGTGGTTGATATGTATACCGGATATTCTGATATAAACCGGATTTGACTGTGTTGTCGTTTGCTCTGTGGTAGTATGAACGGTGTTAAATTTCTATGGCTTAGGTAAAGTTGTGTAATATTGTATTATGTGTGGTAATTACATCAGAGTTGTCTTTATTACCCGCGGAGTTTACGGACCGAAGGTGATATTGTTTTTGTTGTGTAAGTGGCTGTGTGTGTGTGTGTGTGTGTGTGTGTGTGTGCGCGCGTGTGCGTGTGTGCGTGCGTGTGTGTGTGTGTGTGTGCGCGTGTGCGTGTGTGCGTGCGTGCGTGCGTGCGTGCGTGTGTGTGTGTGTGTGTGTGTGTGTGTGTGTGTGTGTGTACGTATGTGGGTTTGTTAACAGCATATCACCATGAAGGAATAAAGATAGGAAGATGAAACTTGATGTGCATGTAGGCTAGGTACTGTAGATTTGCCTTTTGATATCAAGATCAAGGTCATGACCTTGACGTGTGACCTTGGAAACTGAAAATCTATTTTTAGCCATATCTCGGGCACCAGTCAACATATGATGTTGAAACTTGGTATGAAAGTGGTTTGGCTTATGCTCCTTCCGAATATTGTTGACCAATCAAGGTCAAGGTCAAGGTCAAGGAGATCGCTGGACCCTGAAAATCGGGGGGTCGGAAAAATGGAGTTCCCAAGATAACAGCATATCACCATGAAGGAATAAGGATAGGAAGATTAAACTTGATGTGTTAAAACTGTTGATATATCTTAGCAAGTGTTTTGAAACTGTTGATATCTCTTATCTAGGGTTTTGTGCAAACGGCTCCCCATAGAAGGTGGTTTGGCTTATGCTCCTTCTGAATATTGTTGACCAATCAAGGTCAAGGTCAAGGAGATCGCTGGACCCTGAAAATCGGGGGGTCGGAAAAATGGAGTTCCCAAGATGAAATCAGGTGGGAATTTTGGCTGGGTATTGTAAATGTGCCTTTGGGGGTCAAGGTCAAGGTCATGACCTTGACGTGTGACCTTGAAAAATAGCAACGCGGGTGATTCTCGGATGCTTTTATGGAAAATCTACTCAGCAAGATAGGGACAGTCAGCAGCAGAAACAGGAAGATAGTGACAGTCAGCAGCAGAAACAGGAAGATAGTGACAGTATGCAGCAGCAGCAAGATAATCACAGTCATCCTCCGAAGTCATAGTTTGTAACTGTTTTCATTTGTTCCATTTGTATTTTCTTGATTTGTTTTAAGTCCTCCATGCCCCCAAATGGGTCATAGGATTAAAGAATCGTTGATTTGTGTGTGTGTGCGCGCGCACTCGCGACTGAGCATCATCATTTTCTCGGCCACATCAATTTAGGGTCAGTATAGGCATTTAGGGAAGATTTAGGGAAGATCAGTTCCAAGAGCTAACTAATGCCCAAGACTGCAGCACTAACTGCAAGCGCAAAGACGCAGAGGACAACCCTGTCACGGGTCTCAGTCAGTGAGTGGGTGCAACTCCCCAAAATGAAAAAAAAATATGAAAGGCTGGGGTCCAGGGGCCAATGGCCCCGGCAAGGTACAGGGGCAGAGCCTCGTCGGACGATTCAGGGGGGCAACTTAAGAGAGAGAGATAACGAGACAGACAGACAGGCAGACAGTTAAAATGATAGACAGAGACAGTTTGAGTGCAATAAGCCTTGTAAAATTATTACATTGCCTTTGCAAACTTCCAAGTTAAGAACAACTAGACAAAGTTCAAAACGGCCCAAATCGCTTGTGGTAATTTTGTTGTTGTTGTTGGATGAATTAAAAAAAACATGAAGTTCAGTTTCTGGTAAAATTATAAATACTGAAATCAGTCAGTGTAAAACTGATGAAAGAGTAGCACCCATGAGTCATTAATATGGACCCCACGGCATCTTTTTCATCATGCAGGTCTCTCATTGGCATCAGTGATCACGTACACTGATAGCTAGGGGGGAAATGATGTAAACAATATGGACCCCACGGCATCTTTTTCATCATGCAGGTCTCTCATTGGCATCAGTCATCACGCACACTGATAGCTAGGGGGGAAATGATGTAAACAATATGGACCCCACGGCATCTTTTTCATCATGCAGGTCTCTCATTGGCATCAGTCATCACGCACACTGATAGCTAGGGGGAAAATGATGTAAACAATATGGACCCCACGGCATCTTTTTCATCATGCAGGTCTCTCATTGGCATCAGTCATCACGTACACTGATAGCTAGGGGGGAAATGATGTAAACAATATGGACCCCACGGAATCTTTTTCATCATGCAGGTCTCTCATTGGCATCAGTCATCACGTACACTGATAGCTAGGGGGAAAATGATGTAAACAATATGGACCCCACGGCATCTTTTTCCCACGGCATCTTTTTCATCATGCAGGTCTCTCATTGGCATCAGTCATCACGCACACTGATAGCTAGGGGGAAAATGATGTAAACAATATGGACCCCACGGCATCTTTTTCCCACGGCATCTTTTTCATCATGCAGGTCTCTCATTGGCATCAGTCATCACGCACACTGATAGCTAGGGGGGAAATGATGTAAACAATATAGACCCCACGGCATCTTTTTCATCATGCAGGTCTCTCATTGGCATCAGTCATCACGTACACTGATAGCTAGGGGGAAAATGATGTAAACAATATGGACCCCACGGCATCTTTTTCCCACGGCATCTTTTTCATCATGCAGGTCTCTCATTGGCATCAGTCATCACGTACACTGATAGCTAGGGGGGAAATGATGTAAACAATATAGACCCCACGGCATCTTTTTCATCATGCAGGTCTCTCATTGGCATCAGTGATCACGTACACTGATAGCTAGGGGGAAAATGATGTAAACAATATGGACCCCACGGCATCTTTTTCATCATGCAGGTCTCTCATTGGCATCAGTCATCACGCACACTGATAGCTAGGGGGAAAATGATGTAAACAATATGGACCCCACGGCATCTTTTTCCCACGGCATCTTTTTCATCATGCAGGTCTCTCATTGGCATCAGTCATCACGCACACTGATAGCTAGGGGGGAAATGATGTAAACAATATGGACCCCACGGCATCTTTTTCATCATGCAGGTCTCTCATTGGCATCAGTCATCACGCACACTGATAGCTAGGGGGAAAATGATGTAAACAATATGGACCCCACGGCATCTTTTTCCCACGGCATCTTTTTCATCATGCAGGTCTCTCATTGGCATCAGTCATCACGCACACTGATAGCTAGGGGGAAAATGATGTAAACAATATGGACCCCACGGCATCTTTTTCCCACGGCATCTTTTTCATCATGCAGGTCTCTCATTGGCATCAGTCATCACGTACACTGATAGCTAGGGGGGAAATGATGTAAACAATATAGACCCCACGGCATCTTTTTCATCATGCAGGTCTCTCATTGGCATCAGTCATCACGTGCACTGATAGCTAGGGGGGAAATGATGTAAACAATATGGACCCCACGGCATCTTTTTCATCATGCAGGTCTCTCATTGGCATCAGTCATCACGCACACTGATAGCTAGGGGGAAAATGATGTAAACAATATGGACCCCACGGAATCTTTTTCATCATGCAGGTCTCTCATTGGCATCAGTCATCACGCACACTGATAGCTAGGGGGGAAATGATGTAAACAATATGGACCCCACGGCATCTTTTTCATCATGCAGGTCTCTCATTGGCATCAGTGATCACGTACACTGATAGCTAGGGGGAAAATGATGTAAACAATATGGACCTCACGGCATCTTTTTCATCATGCAGGTCTCTCATTGGCATCAGTCATCACGCACACTGATAGCTAGGGGGAAAATGATGTAAACAATATGGACCCCACGGCATCTTTTTCCCACGGCATCTTTTTCATCATGCAGGTCTCTCATTGGCATCAGTCATCACGCACACTGATAGCTAGGGGGGAAATGATGTAAACAATATGGACCCCACGGCATCTTTTTCATCATGCAGGTCTCTCATTGGCATCAGTCATCACGCACACTGATAGCTAGGGGGAAAATGATGTAAACAATATGGACCCCACGGCATCTTTTTCCCACGGCATCTTTTTCATCATGCAGGTCTCTCATTGGCATCAGTCATCACGCACACTGATAGCTAGGGGGAAAATGATGTAAACAATATGGACCCCACGGCATCTTTTTCCCACGGCATCTTTTTCATCATGCAGGTCTCTCATTGGCATCAGTCATCACGTACACTGATAGCTAGGGGGGAAATGATGTAAACAATATGGACCCCACGGCATCTTTTTCATCATGCAGGTCTCTCATTGGCATCAGTCATCACGTGCACTGATAGCTAGGGGGAAAATGATGTAAACAATATGGACCCCACGGCATCTTTTTCATCATGCAGGTCTCTCATTGGCATCAGTCATCACGCACACTGATAGCTAGGGGGAAAATGATGTAAACAATATGGACCCCACGGCATCTTTTTCCCACGGCATCTTTTTCATCATGCAGGTCTCTCATTGGCATCAGTCATCACGCACACTGATAGCTAGGGGGGAAATGATGTAAACAATATGGACCCCACGGCATCTTTTTCATCATGCAGGTCTCTCATTGGCATCAGTCATCACGTACACTGATAGCTAGGGGGAAAATGATGTAAACAATATGGACCCCACGGCATCTTTTTCCCACGGCATCTTTTTCATCATGCAGGTCTCTCATTGGCATCAGTCATCACGTACACTGATAGCTAGGGGGGAAATGATGTAAACAATATAGACCCCACGGCATCTTTTTCATCATGCAGGTCTCTCATTGGCATCAGTGATCACGTACACTGATAGCTAGGGGGAAAATGATGTAAACAATATGGACCCCACGGCATCTTTTTCATCATGCAGGTCTCTCATTGGCATCAGTCATCACGCACACTGATAGCTAGGGGGAAAATGATGTAAACAATATGGACCCCACGGCATCTTTTTCCCACGGCATCTTTTTCATCATGCAGGTCTCTCATTGGCATCAGTCATCACGCACACTGATAGCTAGGGGGGAAATGATGTAAACAATATGGACCCCACGGCATCTTTTTCATCATGCAGGTCTCTCATTGGCATCAGTCATCACGCACACTGATAGCTAGGGGGAAAATGATGTAAACAATATGGACCCCACGGCATCTTTTTCCCACGGCATCTTTTTCATCATGCAGGTCTCTCATTGGCATCAGTCATCACGCACACTGATAGCTAGGGGGGAAATGATGTAAACAATATGGACCCCACGGCATCTTTTTCCCACGGCATCTTTTTCATCATGCAGGTCTCTCATTGGCATCAGTCATCACGTACACTGATAGCTAGGGGGGAAATGATGTAAACAATATAGACCCCACGGCATCTTTTTCATCATGCAGGTCTCTCATTGGCATCAGTCATCACGTGCACTGATAGCTAGGGGGGAAATGATGTAAACAATATGGACCCCACGGCATCTTTTTCATCATGCAGGTCTCTCATTGGCATCAGTCATCACGTGCACTGATAGCTAGGGGGGAAATGATGTAAACAATATGGACCCCACGGCATCTTTTTCATCATGCAGGTCTCTCATTGGCATCAGTCATCACGTACACTGATAGCTAGGGGGGAAATGATGTAAACAATATGGACCCCACGGCATCTTTTTCATCATGCAGGTCTCTCATTGGCATCAGTCATCACGTACACTGATAGCTAGGGGGGAAATGATGTAAACAATATGGACCCCACGGCATCTTTTTCCCACGGCATCTTTTTCATCATGCAGGTCTCTCATTGGCATCAGTCATCACGTACACTGATAGCTAGGGGGAAAATGATGTAAACAATATGGACCCCACGGCATCTTTTTCATCATGCAGGTCTCTCATTGGCATCAGTCATCACGTGCACTGATAGCTAGGGGGGAAATGATGTAAACAATATGGACCCCACGGCATCTTTTTCATCATGCAGGTCTCTCATTGGCATCAGTCATCACGTGCACTGATAGCTAGGGGGGAAATGATGTAAACAATATGGACCCCACGGCATCTTTTTCACCATGCAGGTCTCTCATTGGCATCAGTCATCACGTACACTGATAGCTAGGGGGAAAATGATGTAAACAATATGGACCCCACGGCATCTTTTTCATCATGCAGGTCTCTCATTGGCATCAGTCATCACGTACACTGATAGCTAGGGGGGAAATGATGTAAACAATATGGACCCCACGGCATCTTTTTCATCATGCAGGTCTCTCATTGGCATCAGTCATCACGTACACTGATAGCTAGGGGGGAAATGATGTAAACAATATGGACCCCACGGCATCTTTTTCATCATGCAGGTCTCTCATTGGCATCAGTCATCACGTGCACTGATAGCTAGGGGGGAAATGATGTAAACAATATGGACCCCACGGCATCTTTTTCATCATGCAGGTCTCTCATTGGCATCAGTCATCACGTGCACTGATAGCTAGGGGGGAAATGATGTAAACAATATGGACCCCACGGCATCTTTTTCACCATGCAGGTCTCTCATTGGCATCAGTCATCACGTACACTGATAGCTAGGGGGAAAATGATGTAAACAATATGGACCCCACGGCATCTTTTTCACCATGCAGGTCTCTCATTGGCATCAGTCATCACGTACACTGATAGCTAGGGGGGAAATGATGTAAACAATATGGACCCCACGGCATCTTTTTCATCATGCAGGTCTCTCATTGGCATCAGTCATCACGTACACTGATAGCTAGGGGGGAAATGATGTAAACAATATGGACCCCACGGCATCTTTTTCATCATGCAGGTCTCTCATTGGCATCAGTCATCACGTACACTGATAGCTAGGGGGGAAATGATGTAAACAATATTTAAAAAAAGAAAAAAAGAAAAGCGGCTGAAAAAATGGACCAACAGAAAATATGAAAAAAGAACATGGAAAAGAACATTAATGTACACTAACAAAGACAGTTCATAAGAAGGGGGGGGGGGGAGAAGACTGAGAGAGAGGGAAAGAGAGGGGGCGGGGCTCCACCCCCTCCCATCCCCGTTCCCCTTGGAGCTGACCATCTGGGCAGCCATTCATTTTCATAGAATATTCAATGGAAGCCCCTTATTAAAGTATCACAATCTTCAAAATGTTGACTACTCAGTGAAAGAAGAAGAAGAAGGAGAAGAAGAAGAAGAAGAAGAAGAAGAAGGAGAAGAAGAAGAAGAAGAAGAGAGATGATGAAAGGAGAGAGCAACCAAAAAAAACCCACCCACAAAACAACAACGAAAAAGTAATATCAAGCAAACAATCGTACAAACACTAAACAACAAAGACAAAGGACAACACTTGAAAAAGAAACATGCACTACAACAACAAAACACACACACACACACACACACAAACCGGATATGAGGAAGATAAATAGCACTGACAACACAACATAAAAGACACTGAGTCATTCACTTCGCTTTCACTAAGGCAAGAGCTTTGTGGGAAAATAAGAGAGAGAGAGAGAGAAAAAGAGAGAGAGAGAGAGAGAGAGAGAGAGAGAGAGAGAGAGATTCACAACTAATCCTTTTAGTTTCATCATCTATAGGTCTAAGTATATAAAAAGAAGAAAACAAGTAATCAACTTGAATCACAGTCTTCTAAGTTTGTTTTCTTTATTTGTTTTTATTCCAAAAAGATTTTACGTTAGGCTTTTTCCAAAGAAGTAGGTTTTCCTTTTCGTACAGCCCCCTCCACCACCCCACACTAGAGTAAAATTATATACCTTTACCCCACACATCTCCCCACACTCATATCAGCCTCACTTTCTCCCAACCGACGATCCTTACTCATGTGGTTATATGCACGGTTACGTTCAAGAAAGAAGCCGGTTTCACACTGAACACTGAAATGTTTTAATATACTTTGGTCATGGGCCACAGTGCATCTTTAGGGAATGTGGAAACCAACACTGGCAAACGTAAGCCCATCGAGAGAGAGAGAGAGAGAGAGAGAGAGAGAGAGAGACAGAGACAGAGACAGAGACAGAGACGTACAGAAAACACCTAAATGTTCGTTAACGAAAAAAAACACATACCCCCCCCCCCCCCCCCCCTGCTCTCACACTCCCTACCTGTTCTCTTTTTCGCTTTCTCTGCTATCTCTTTCGACATTTGTGGCCCAGATCAATTAAACTATTTTGTCATTGCCAGCCGCGAACGAAGAGAGCGAAGCTGGTAATTTTTTCAGAGGTTTCTGCTCGTTCCTGACTATATCTATGTATGTAAACACGATAACGTTTGAACGGAGAGACCTAGGAGCCTCACATTTTGCATGCGGATAGGTACTAAACATATCTAGGCTAATATTGAAATTGAAGGTCATAGGTCAAAGGTCAAGGTCACTGGAGCCGTCTTTTTGCAAGACACAGTTCAAGGGAAAACAAAACCATCCGTGCCCCACATGGCCGAAAGGCCAAAGAGGGCGTAGAACATTATTTCTTCTACCATCCGCGACTAGAACTCCTTGCCACCAGAAACTGTCCAGTCCTTCACGCTCAGCTCCTTCACCTCGAAGGTGTTGAAGCTCTCCGCATAAAGACGTACACATACTTTTTTTCTCTTTTGTTGTTGTGTGGGGTTGGGTGTTCTCGGACTAGCCAGGGGTGCCCAGCCTCGCATGCCCTCTTATCTATCTAGCTTTTGTTTTTCCATGGACACTACATTAAGCATAGCATCCATGGTTTTTCCAGCGCAGCATAAATTCTGTGACCCCCAGTACACCCCTGGTCCGTGTTGGTTTAGTCACCACTTGTTCTAAAAAAGCATCTCTGGTTGCATCTACAAACTCCTTGTCTTTCAATGAGGACCATTGTCCAGTCCATGTTATGCTTGGAAAATTAAAGTCTCCCATTAGCCCCCCCCCCCCCCCCCCCCCCCTCATAGAATCATCTTTAAGAAGTTCATACAATTCTTGGATATTTTTATCAGTGGAGTTTGGACTTTCGTAGAAGCAACCAATTAGATACCTTTTTTTCTTTACATTCAAAATGGCACCATAATTATATACTGCCTCTTTGAATTTTTATTTATTTAAATGAGTGCATTCCTGGGCATTCAAAGATTTATCAATATAGGGGAAGACGGGGTAAAAAGCGCATGGGCGGGTAAGAAGCCCACCCCAATTATCTCATGAAATGAAGCAAATTTCAGTCTCATTTTGCCCATGAGACGAGCGTTAATGTCTAGCATTCGTCTCATGGGCAAATTTGACTGAAATTTTCTTTATTTCATGAGATAATTGGGGTGGGCTTCTTACCCGCCCATGCGCTTTTTACCCCGTCTTCCCCTAGTAGCAAACGAAATGTGACAAAGTTGCACATTTTGTGATATTTTGTGATTGATCATGCACAATCATCTAGATCATGGCCACCAATTCACTAATCATTAACAGTTTTAACCAACCAAAAGCGGTTTTTGTTTTGTTTTGTTCGATTAGGTTGGCTTGTTTAGAAATTGCTTTCCTCAATCACTTTAAATAAACACTCGCCTTGGCTCAAGGCTGTGTCAGACTAATTGACATAGGCTACAACATCAAAAAGACAAATGATTATGTCCGCAACAAGATCAAGAACCTGGTTGGGCCACATGATTCATTATTTGGGAATTAGGGGTCATAGGTAAAAGTAGTGGTAAAAGAAGGGCAGGAGCTGTGCCGGTCGGGGTTCGTCCCCGATGAGCGCTTCGCTAGCCAGAGTGGTCCAGCCTGGATACTGTGAAAAGGCCTATGGTCAACTACCATAGACTGTCCAACAGACAGTACCAAAATGATGTCAAGTTAAAAACAAAACAACAAAAACTTATTCTCAATGCGCTCTCCCAGTTTCCGTTGAGTTCATAGCCTTTATAGGCTCCTCCGACGTACCGTAACCAATTTTAATCGAACAAACAGCTTTTGTTCTATGGCTTTGGCCTTTTAATAGATCGCAACCAATTGTTGCACTAAAATATCTTTTAAATATAAAAAGGATGGGTGTTTCGAAAAAACACAACTGTAAATATTTTTTTTACATAGACCTTTCTTTGAAGTTTTATAAATTTCGTTATTGTTCTTAAAAAATAGTGGTCCTGAAATTTTAATCCTAGTTTATCCTCCTAGGTCATACTTAGGAAAATTCTTTTAAAATAAAGTATTTTACCCTAACAAACACTTTTTAGCCGCAGGCCAGACCAGACATGGTTAAACTCAACTAGCTATACAAATAAAAACTATCTAAAAACTATAAGTACTAAAGTAATACTTCCCTTTTCTCTAAAACTGTATTAAAATACAAAATCTTAACTTTATAAAAAAGAAATGTCCCACATGGAAATCTCCGAGAGGACGCAAAACAAATAATTCTTCTCTTCCGTAACCAGATCCAGACCAGATATCCACAGTGAAGCATCGCAAGCTTGTCTGGTTTGGCCACATCACCCGGCGTCACGATTCCTTGTCTAAGACCATCCTCCAAGCTGTGAGGTAGCGTGGAGGGGGGGGGGGGGGGGGGGGGGGTGTGGGGTGGGGGGGGGGGGGGTGGGGGGGGGGGGGGGGGGGGGGGGGGCTGCCGTCGTGGTCGACAAAAGAAGAGCTGGGCTGACAACATCAAAGAGTGGAACAAACATGGACATGAACGACCTGATCCCTCTTGCACACCCCAGAGAGAAATGGAGGCCCCCTGTCAGATGCTGCCCCCCATCATCCCCCCCCCCCCCCCCCCCCCCAATGTCACGGAGGCCAAGGGACTAAAGGATGAAGAACACCGAAGGCTACATCAAAATGTTGTTATGATCTGCATAGTTATGCAGGGATTCTCCATGACAAGCTGCTAGCATAACATCATCTGTCTCAGGATCAGGATCAGGATGTCGCCCGTAGGTGCCAATACTGGCAATAGTCGCGACGGAACTAGCAGGGCGCATGTACCTACAGAAAACATAGAAAGAAAAGACCTAAAGCTTGCACTGGGTTAAGACCATCAAGGGCTTAATGGTCTCAGAGTGGGGATGATCACGTGGCAGGGTAATCAATAATGGTCACACACCAAATATGTTCTCATCCCTAGCAGATGCATTTGTACTTTAGTGTTCAAGTGCTTCGGCTGTTGGGGATGATCCCTGGAGTCTTTTAGCCAGGATACAAAAGCAACAAACAAATAAACACGATACAAACTGAATATTATTATACGTAATTCACTGACCCCATCGTGCATATAGCTTTAGCTAGTCGTGTATATAACAACGACAAATCCTGTATTACTGCAAGCGCACGTACCAATAAGCTTTGCTTGTGTTTACCCTTGGTCTGCCATGTTTAGCCTACTCGCTCGTGTGCCAAGGTACACTGCCTTCTGTATCACTGCATCTCTGTCAGCCACCGTGGGTACGTGTGCGAGCGCTAAAGCCATGGTAAGTGAATTCGGTTATTTCATTCTCCCTGTTGTAGGTCTATTATTGGTTGTTTTCAGCTTTTGTTGTGAACATTTTGACTAGTGTGAGTGATTGTAGCAAGTGCAAACTTGAAATAGGGACTAGCCTGAAGGTTATGCAATAATTGCTGTGATTACAAGACGTTCAATGCTGCACATGGTCATCTCCAAATTTGGAAAGTGACATCATTCGCGTGACAATGTCGGTTTTCAGCAAAAGTTTAGAAATTGTATCTTTAGTTTTAATCTTTCAATCTGAAATTAAACTGACTCTAACCCTAACCCTATCCCTAACAGTAACAGTTACACTAACCCAAACAGTCAAATACACAACAAATAAAATTTTACAAACAAGTGCAACGCCGAGCGGCTGCAAAATCCCCTCGCAGCATCGCCGAGCTACTCCGAAATCGGAATGTGTCGGCTGTATTCTTTTACTAACAGAGTTGCACCTTTATGGAATCAACTACCAACTAACATTAAAAGAGCACCAAATACTAACAGCTTTAAAAATGAGCTCGACCAATTAAAATTTTATAAAGACATAATGTATTGAATACGATGAATAATTCAACGCAAAAACCTGAGTGCACGATATACCTTGAGTATGTAAAAATAAAAACACAAAGATGGGACTTTCTTCTTCTTCTTCCAATATAGTTGACAAAGTCAGTTCTGACCATTATTTCAACTGAAAGACTGAAAGCCTAACGGCTATATTTTTTTCGTCCCTTTTTCTAATCTAATCTAATCTAATCTTATCTGTACACACAGCGGGGAGACCATTTAGACCATTCATCAGTAACGTTATCTGGTACCCATATCTTAAGAGACAATCATTATCAATTGAGAAAGTTCAAAGGAGAGCAACAAAATTAGTAAAATGTTGTAAAGATTTAACGTACAGTGATAGATTAAAGCTGTTGAACTTACATTCACTGAAGTGACATTCAAAATGTACAAAATTTGTCACAACTTAGTTGATATCAGTTTTGAGTCTCTCTTCTCACCATCCTTGTCTGACACAACTAGAAACCAAGAGGGGAAGGTACAAGTTCAACGGTTTAATACTAACAAACGAAAGCATTGTTTTAGTAACAGAGTTGCTAACTCCATGGAACTCACTGCCACCTGAACTAAAAAAAAAAATGCACCATCTACTAACGCCTTCAAAAATCTACTTGACAAAAATGAAAATTTTAGTGAAATGTTTTATAATTATGATGATTGATATTGCAATCATAGTTTGATTGTTTTTCGCATGCAAATGCAACCTTATTAGAGAAAACATTCTGGATGGGACATTATAAGCCGCGAGGCTTAGGCAACGACGAAAATGGTGTTTTACGTCCTCTTGGTCTGAATCAGACACATATGGGACATTTGTAAATACAAATATGGTGGGAACAATACTTGGAGGCAATGCCCGGAGGCAGTACGAAACCAGTAAAGTCCCGATTTTAAAAAAAAAAAAAATTAATACAGATAGCTGTAGCGGTGACCACGCCTTGGTTAAACCTCATCGGCTATGGCACCGCCACAAGAATAGTAAGATAACCGCCACAAGTATACCTTGCGAGGCTTAGGCAGAAGCCAGTCCCTCTACTACTACTACTACTACTACTATCAAGAAATGTTGTGAAGAAAAAAACCTGCATTTGAAATACACACCCTCCCCCCACCTTACCTCCATCTCCCTTCTCCCCCCCCCGCCCCCCAACACACTACCACCTGTAACCCCACCCCACCCACATTCCTTACCTCTAGTCCAGCTTGATCCAGCGGAGAAAATGGAGGCAGTTATGCAGTTATTGTGTGACGTCGGCCAATAACTGACCAGAAAAAGGCGGGCGATGGAGGATGGAGGGAAAAGGCGGGAATGGAAAGGGCGGGGATGTAGGGAGAGGGGGGGGGGGAGTAACGAGAAAGGAATACAGAGGGGATTGGGGGGGGGGGGGGGGGGAGAGAATAGGGGGTGGTGAGAGCAACAACGAAGGGGAAAGGTATCGAGTGCAGATGGGGGTCAAGCCAGTCAAGCCCCGTGATGCAATGTTTGGGTGTCTGCTGGGTCGAGAGGTCAAACCCCCCATGCCATCTCTATTGTGGAAAGCAATAGGGTTGTGTGACAGAGAAGGACTGGGTTGAAGACAGGGGTTAGCGTCAGTTTAGAGTCAGCGTGATAGGTAATATATTAAGCACACACTATAAATATTCCCTCAAAGTGGTCTTTCCTGGTATTGCAGTATCTCCAGGATCGACCCACTATCTGTTAAGAATTTTAAAAAATTAATCACGAGCGCGCAGGAAAAATTCATGACAACTGTGTTATAGACCATTCATCAAGAAAATGTTGTGGAAAAAAGCTGCGAATTCGCAATAGTTTGTGGCACGCGGTCTATTTTTTACCACTGCAATCATGAGTCACCTCCCCTGGCTTTTCAATATTTTTAATCTGTAAACCAGAATGTTACATCTGCACCATTTCGTAACTTTTTATATCTTTTGGAAAACATTTAAAAACTATGTATCCCCCTTCTTATACTCATCGAAAGAAGCACCACATACTCGTCGTGTCTGTTGTAGTGTCTGTATTACGTATGTTTATTATTTTGTACGCTTTAAAATACATCAATTTAAAGAGCGGCCTCATTGAAGTGTAAGCCTCGATTTGAGTGCGACAATTTTGGACTGACCGACCGACCGACCGACCGACAAAGTGAGTTATAGGTTTGTGGCTTGAGCCACAAACAAAAACTGCATTGAATACATGCAAAACTTCGCGAGATATTAGCGATTATGTGTTTTGGGGTTTGAACCCCGTAACTGGTGCGACCTTGACCTTAATGTAAAACTAAATACATCGGTGGATAGCTTGCATCTTGGCAAACTAGTATGCCAAATTTGATGATGATAGACGGAATAGTTTTTGAGAAAAACGGACGAATAGCCGGACGGACGGACGGACGGAGGCACGCCGGACAGACCAGACAGAGACAATACTCTCCGAACCTTCGGCTCGGGGATTAAAAATTGAGTGTTACTTCCAGTTCCATGTTTGGAAATGTGCGGTCTTGAACGCCTAGTGCTGTGATTACAGATTAGGCCTGGCCGACCGGGGGCATTAACTGTCGTGTATTATATAGTTGTGCAGCGTATATAGGCCGCGAGGCCTGTTGTGATCTCACCTTCTCTTGCAGATCTTTTGATCAGGAAACTAACTAGCCTAACTTTGGGCTACAACCTAGCAATCGTTTTATTGCTCTTATTTCTTTTGTCTTTCCTCTCTATCACACGCCCCCCCCCCCTTTTTTATCATTGAATCAAATCTTCAATCACTACAAACTTCCTTTCATTTTGAATCTCATAAATATCCTTCTACGTATAGTAAGCAAAGTATCTACAAATTATATACTTGAGCCTGTGAGTGTGACACAAGGTCGTTGAGAATTTGGACCAAAGGGACCAATGTTAGAAATTAGATTTAACTGCTTGGAATGTGCATGCTAAAGTTCGATCCTTTAGCTATCTGGAAATAAACATTAAAAGATAACTTGAGCAGCGACTGTTGTGATTTTGTAGGTTCTTTGTCAGTTGTTTATCTTCAACGTGATGAAGTTGGCTGCCTATGGCAAAGAAGAAGAAGAGATGGGAGTTCGTCTGTTGGTTACATTCCAGTTTCCATGTTTGGAGACGTGCAGTCTTGAATGCCTAGTGTGCTGTGTTTACAGATTAGGCCTAGCCGGAACTGGGGGCTGGACATACTAATTTAACCATTAACTGGCACAAAAGTACAGAATGACTGGACATACTAATTTCAGGGGTCACGCTAACGCATGTTTCTTGCGTATTTGACGCGTTTAAAAAATCGCTGACGCATTTTTACGGCGTTTACGCGTAATCCATACGCAAAATGACGTCCGCTCAAAATCGCATCTGAGTCTAGATGGTGAATCAGACTTTAGAAGTCCTACGGTCCCTACACGTATAGTGGTTCTGCTACACCAAACATTGGAACAGACTATAGAAAAGTGCCACTGCTTTCAGTACTGCTGTGACGTAGGCGCAGTGCAGTGTGGCGGGAAAATCACTGGGTTGATAACAGGGCTCGTGTCGACTTTGAGGATCGCCGAGATCGCCGAAAATGACTGGTTAGAGAATAAAAATGCATGTTTTCGTTGCTAGTCTTGTTTTCATTGTTTTTAGCTTAGATTTATCATTTTGTTCTTTTACGCGATTTTTTGCTTCCCTTATGCATTTTTTTGCCAAGCAAAACGCGTTTTCAAAAACACTAGGGTGACCCCTGTAATTTAACTATTAACCTTTTCACGACGTAACCACACTATGATGTGGTCCTTTTCTCTATCCGTTGCCGATGGGACCACACTATGCTGCTCCTGGGAACGTCCACATCTCCAGACGTAACAACAACATAGTGTGGTTTTAACTTTGAAAAATTATCTGGTTTTCCCCTGTTCGGTGTAAGGGAAGCAACCCCTCTAATAAGTTTGATGGATGTCTTAGCAAGGTTATCGTTGCTACTTTGACTTGCTCCAAGCTGCGTACGTGATGGAATGTCGCTCTGGAATGCGGTACTTGGAAGCGGAATTTCTCGGCTTTTTGCCACTAAAAAAAATGTCTGCTAAACAAAAGCGTGGTTCGCATTTCACTGCAAAAGAAGCACTTAAAATGATTCTTCAAAGTGGGTCAGGCGATGAAGGGAGTGACAGAGAGATAGAAAATCATGAGATTGAAGATGAAAACTTTTTATTTAAGGATACTGTTGATATTAGCGATTCTGAAGAGGAATCTTTGCCTCCACCTCTACCCCCCCCCACCCCCCCCCCCCCCCCCCCCCCCCCCCCCCCCCCCTCACTGGAGCAGACGACAGAGCAGCGCATGTGGTTTCTGCATCTACCTCACACACAAGTGATTATGAATCTATGTTAGATTTGGACTCGGAAGATGAAAGGCCGGCTGCAAACATGTGGCAGACTATTCCGTCAAAAAACATCGGAAAAACACTTTATATTGTGTCGTGTGACAGTGTTCTGTTATATATGGATTACATAATTAATCCTGGATGATTTGAAGGTAAGACTGAAGCTTTGTTTCCCCGTTTTACCCCTATTTTGGTGTTGTGCGGAACACAATAGAATGTAAACACGTTTAGCTTTTTATAGTCTGTAGCCTTTGCTATTTCAAGCGAACGACATGGTTACACAGTTATCAGACATTGAATAAATTTTACCATAACCGATTAGTTCAGTGTTTGCTTTTTCTTTTGATACCAAACATTTCTTGTTTAGCTATCGTAAAAAAAAATCAGGAAAGTGCCAAAATACGCCGTCGGCAACGATTGTTAGCTGGGCGCTGCTGTACGTCACAGGGGAAGTGAGCGCCTGTACAGCTGACGTCGGGAATGCGTTAACTGGCACAAAAGTAATTTGAGAACAATAATAACATTCAGAATATACTTACTCATAGATATGCCATCCCAGGTGAAATTCATGCAAGTTAGTTGACTATATGAAAATGTATGATGTAATAGTATGTCGGGTGTGACAACCGACATTTGTATCTCATTTTCCTTTTCACTCACATCCACACAATTTTTTTTTCCTCCTAATTTCTTGTTTAAATGTTTACTGCCTTCACCTTCTTCAATTAACTCCCCAAAATGATGCCATAAGATACCAAATTTAACATGAAGTACACATTTCTGCTGTTGGTTGTCACTCCACAAGAAGCATCTGAACATCGGACATACATGAAGCGTATGTCTGATTGGGAGTTTCAAACTATACCACACAGCAAAAACAATTCCTTGCTTGCAGTACTCAAGTTTGCACCACTGCTTTCGCTTTGATAATAATCACCAAAAAGAATCTCTTCATAATGTTTTTTGGTCCTAACAGCTGTCGGTTGTTACGCTATTTTGTCGGTTGTCACGTTTCTCATTGACTAAAATCTAGCGGACATACAAGAAAACTTACCCTCTCACAATCAGTGAATCACCCTACCATTTTTTCAAAACGAAAGGTCGTCATTCCGTACATCCGGGCTCTTCAGCTGCATTTTAAAACCTGGACTGGGGCCAGTACGTGGCGCGTTTTTAGAAATTTTTCGCGAATATTCGGTCGTCACATTTGGACATACCTTCAGCCAACGAACACATTTTTCTGAATAATATTAATTCCCTTGGCTTTCCTGAAGTGAATAACATTTAATTTTGCTATCGTCATTGAACTGAAAATATTGTTGAAACTGGACCACGAAACGAGCAGATGTAAACATACTAAGAGAAAAGTAGGATGGGTTTGGGGACATACACGAGTGACAACCGACAGATCTATTTTATTTTGTCAAAATTCTGCTGCTGCTTAATTTAACCCTTTCATCGCCACTGTCGCCTCTTGGCACCACAATGATTAACACCCATGGTCACTTGAAAGGCATCAAGTGAGAGTCTGGTATCCACTGACCTTATGTTCTTAATTAATGGGAGGTAAAGACAGGCCCTATTCTATGCATATCACAGAGGATTTCCCCAATACATGTATTGCAGACAGAATTTGTTCTCTGCCCAGGTAAGTTTCATGGAAAATTGTGGCTAAAAAATGGCTGGCAAGGGTTACACATTATTGACTCTGGTACTTTTTCAAACATCTGTTGTCTTATAACTTCAACCAAATTGGTTGCTTTTGATTTTCAAAATGATTTATTGATCAGCAAGCTTTGCATACTTATTGGCTCCATTTTTACAAGTGAAAAAGTCTTTCACTTCCATTTAAAAGCATGTTGAAACACGAAAGTGTGAACATTTATCTATAATCTTCTGTTCTTTGTACTTTTTCATTTATCAATGACAACGACAAAACAACAAAGGTTTTATAACATGTTTAATTTTGCTTCACAAATGCACGATGGTGTAGGCTCAACGACTGAATGAAAAAATGGTGTTTTACGGCCTCTGGTCCTGGAACAACACATATGTGTACATTTGTAGATACAAACGAATGGTGGGAACCAAACTGAGCAATGCCTGGAGGCATGCAAACTCCCCGGAAAGTCCTCTGATTTCTTAGCATACATAGGTGTAGCGTTAGCACGCCTCGGTAACCCTCATCGGCTTTGGTACCGCCACAATAGTTTAGCTCAACGACCTTGTGGCAATGCTCATTTAAATTATCCCGGACTATCTTGAGTTCTATCTTCTCCCCATTATCTTATCATTTCACTTTCTACTCTTTTTGCTGAATTTAATTTTCTTTTTCGTAACTAACCCCTAAAGTGCGCATATCTTCAACGAATGAGTTTGGCTGCCTAAGGAGGAGAAGAAGAGATTGATTAATGCGTAGCCCCAGCTGAACTGAACTGTCTGAAGTCCTACCAGTGAATCGACTGGGTTAGGCCTACTTGATGCACAGGTGCAAAGAAAGTGAAGGCCACGTTCATGGTACAGACTGATGCGTCTGCTTGAAGATGTTAAGAAAGGGAGGCCCACGTGCTAGCACCAGCAGACTGAGGCATCTGCTTGAGATGTTAAAGAAAAGTGATGGCCTACAGGCAGCTCCATAAAATTCACCACCAGACTGATGCATCTGCTTGAAGATTGTTAAGAAGTGAAGGCCACGTCAGCACAGACTGATGCATCGGCTTAAGATTTAGAAATTGAAGCCACGTGCAGTACAGACTAGATGCTCTGCTTGAAGACGTTAAAGAAGTGAAGGCCCACGTGCAGCGCCACAGACTGATGCAATCTGCTTGAAGATGTTAAGAAGTGAAGGCCATGTGCAGCACATACTGTGCATCTGCTTGAAGATGTTTAAAGAAAGTGAAGGCACGTGCAGCATTACAGACTGATGCATCTGCTGGAAGATGTTCGAAGTGAAGTGCCACGTGCAGCAATCAGACTGAATTGCTCTCTTGAAGATGTTAAAGAAGTGAAGGCCCGTGCAGCACAGACTATGCATCTGCTTGCAATGTTAAGAAAGTGAAGGCCCGACGTGCAGCACAGACTGATGCATCTCTTGAAGATCGTTAGAGAAAGGTGAAGGCCACGTCAGCCCCACAGACTGATGCATCTGCTTGAAGATGTTATAGAAAGTGAAAGGCCACTCAGCTACAGACTGAGCAGCTGCTTGAAGATGTTTAAAGCAAGTGAGGGCCATGCAGCACAGACTGATGCCTCTGCTTGAAGACGTTAAAGAAAGTGAAGGCCACGTGCAGCACAGACTGATGCCTCTGCTTGAAGATGTAAGAAAAAATCGGCCTTCCTTGAACTGTACACATGCCAAGGTGTAAAGTGCTGTCTTCTTCTTCTTCTTCTGCGTTCCCAGGCCCATAATGGCCATATTGGGTAAGGTACTATGTGTTCGTTTTTTAGTGGTCACTTGTCTCCCCAGATGCGTACACCGACATTCCGTTTTCGGAGGACGCTTGAAAGGACCACAAATATTTTGGAAGATGTTTTTTTAAAGGCAGGAGACTGGGTCAACAAGTCAGAAGATAGTAAATATAAATCCCTGATTGGTCTTGTTTTTCTTCTTACCTGGTCTGATTAAGTGTGCTAAACGCTGTTTATTATATTGTTGTTAAAACAGGCTTTCTAGTGAGGGGGCCAATGGGTGACGCCTTCAAGCAACGCGAAGTCAATCTACGAGTTCACGGCCAAAGACATAGATGACAAACGAGGTCCTTCGAGAATACAGGTTATTGTTTTTTCACTTCTTTGTTAATTTGTGTTAGTTTGTAAATAAGAAGTAATCGAACTGAGGTCACGCATGAGAAGCAGGCTTGCAAAACCCATGTTGACTTTTTTTCCTTTTTGATGATTGATGGAAATGAGCCGATACATGATGATGATGCCTATGGAGTTTTTCCGTATTGGTCTGAGCTACATGCGGGGCTTTTTCTATGCTTCCGTTCATAATGGATATCCCGGATTTAACCATGGTCAGAGAACTACAGACACCTGCACTGTTGTCTTGAAATTAGAGCAAGACTCAGAATGGCATCCTATAAAGTATGAATCTCGACTGTGTGGTTTCGTCTTTCCCATTAGCCCATACCACGTCACTCTGGGTAGGAGCCCGTCCAGGACCGAAAAAACCCTCCCTCACCTCTGAGGTATTTCGAACCCTGATCTCACCAGCCAGTAACCCACGCTTTAACAATAGCCATGGCAGCTGGTAAAGAATATGCATGTGCTTTCTACAATGATTCTAATTCTACCACAAATCTCGTTTTGCTTCACCCCCAAGTACATGTGCTTCCTCTTTCTCATCTCCCCCCCCCCCACCTCACCCACCCACAGGTCAGGTCTGGTCAGGTAGTTAGGCATTGGCCTCACGGCCTCTTCACTTGTCCTGTCCCATTTTTTGTTTGAACTTTGCACAGCTGAAAAGGTTTTTTGTATTTTGTTTTCGGCAAATCTGCCTTTCAGTTCATCTCGGATTGTAGTTTTGATATTTTGGATGTATCACCAAGGAGGTTTTTTGATTGTGTTAGATCCGTGCTCGTTTAATTGTGGCAGAAGAGTATTCCAAAACTTGTTAACTCCTGTTAGAAAAGGAAATTTTTTTCTAATATTATTTCGGCTATCCTGGGTTTAGTTTTTTTAAATCACTGTACAGATTCTATGCCTTTCCTTTTAATTGAAACAAACAACAAATTCAAACAAAAACAATTGGTGGGTTATTCTATGAGAGATCAACATTTCTGTTTTCATCATGTATCTTTCACTGCTCCTCAATTGCCTTTAACTTTGACGTGATGAAAACTGATTGGGGGAGTTGGGTTGTTTGGTTTGTACATGTCTCTGATGGAAATAAGTGTTTCCTGTTATAGAGAAGATTCCTGTCTCTTGAAAGTCGTTTTTGACATACACTCCGTTGAGAAAGTCATTGGTATACTATCATGCTCAATACTGTTTATTGTCTCTTGAAAGATCACATCACTGTAGGTTTTTGGAAGGCGTCTTCCCATCCTATTAATATGGTGCTAGCAACAAAGCCTTAATATACAAAAGTGTTGTCAGTCTGCAGCTGACTGAAGCCAGTTTTGTTACTCCCTACCCACCCTTATCACTACACGACAGGTATACGGGATCTTTGTGAACTCAGTCCACTGCCCATCTGTTACCATGCTTAACACTCCACCGCCCACCTTTTCACCTACACTACAGGGGGATCATTGTGACTCACCACTCACCTTGCCTCTGTTACCATGCTTAACGCTTCCCACCTTCCACCCTTTGCACCTACACTACAGGTATATGATCATTGTGAAATCCTCACGGCCTTCCTGTTACATGCTTACCACTTCCCACCTTCCCACCTTTTCACCTACACTACAGGTAGGATCTTGTGAACTCATCTCACTGCCTCCTGTTACCATGCGTAACACTGTGGCCGTCCCACCTTCCACCCTTCACTTCACTACAGGTATAAGGATCATTGTGACTTCACTCACTGCCTCTGTTTAATCCCCATGCTTAACACTTCCCACCTTCCACCCTTTTCCCTACACTACAGATGGGGATCATTGTGAAACATCCTCACTGCCTCTGTTCCCATGCTTAACAACTTCCCACCTTACCACCTTTCACCTTCACTCGGTGGGGAGAACAATGCGAGTTTAAGAGCGGGGGTCGTCGTCAGCTCTGAGGCTCATGGCGGGCACTGAGCGATGTCGCTGCCTATCTTTCCTCTCTAGA
>CM065689.1:58106630-58121308 GCA_017654935.2 Phymorhynchus buccinoides | reverse complement strand
GAGGGGATGGTGGAGGGTGTTCAAGGGGGGGATGGGGGGGACGGGGGATGGTTGGGGGGTGTTCATGGAGAAGAATGAATGCTTTTTTTGTTTTAGTTGTGGGTCCCCAGATTTATTAAAACATATGGTCCAAGCCAACTCCGTTGAGGCCTTCAAAAGACAGAGCTCTATTAATCACCAACGTCAAAAAACCGCCTCTGCGCAATCTCTCCCCTTCACAATTATGCCAGACTACTGGATTGTAGCAACGTAATTGAAAGAAAAAGTAATTTAGTCACACCTCAGCTCGTTCCAGTCTACTGTCTTTAGACCATTGTAAATACCCTCTTTTAAAAAATTAAAAAGAAAAAGCTTAAAGTTCAACTTAAGTTCAAGGGTTCCAGTTCCTGCCGATTCAGCATCATGCCGAGCTTCGGCTGAACGGGTCTTGGCTGGCTGGGTCACAGTACAGTAGATTAGGGTTGTTTTTGTTCTGTATGCGACCTTCGGACCTCGACCAAACAGTATCAAAAAATCAAATTGTTGATAGTGGATACTAAATGAGCCTAGAGTATAGAAGGCTCAGGGGTGATATGATTGAAGTTTATAAAATATGTCACCATTTATACGATTATTCCACTACTAACAGCCTACTAACTCTTTGTGAGGGTGATAGAACCCGTGGCCATAACTTTAAGCTGTACAAAAAAGATACTAACACCAGACTAGCACAAAACTTTTTTACTAATACTAGTAATAGAGTAATAAATGCATGGAATAACCTTCCCGATGAAGCAGTTAATGCAAAGTCATTAAATTCATTCAAAAATATCATAAGACAAGTTTTTCCAAAACAAAATGTATTCAGTTAATATACAGATTTAAAGGAATAAAACACAGATGCCTTAGTAGTCATCAGTGAATGAAGCCAAACCAAATAAAAATCAAAAAACATATTTAGAGGGCAAAAGGCTAAACAAAATAGCCTATAGTGCCATTTATGCTATGCTTATGCTATGCTAATCAAAATGGAAGAAGACACCGACCAAACCGTCTGCCCATGGCAAAACTAAAGCCCATTCCTACCTGCATGATAGTTTTCCTAATTCTCCACAGTTTGTAAATCTCATTTTCGTCTTCCATTATGTTTATTTGCTTGCAAGACTTCTAGCTTTCTGATGTGAAAGTTCTCTACAGGGAACCTCCACAATGCCCAACGCGTTCTTCTCCACCAGAAATGAATGCTACACCAGAACAGGAAGTCTCTTTTCCGTATTATAACTGAAACCTAACCAAACAAAAATGTCGCCGAGTGGCAGACACGTACCCCGCTTTTTCGCACCCGCAATTTTTCGCTCAACGCCATACTACTTCCCTCACCCTATCACCCTGTTCACATTAGACGCGTGAGTTCCATACGGAAAACCCTAAATAAGTGGAAGAAAGAAGGATAAAAGATTACGCATATACGGGGGAAAATCGGACACGTGCGCAAATCAGTCCGGCTTTTCCCTTCTTTGTTTCAGAGAACAAGAGAATGTTCCTTTTGGCTCATTGCTGATTACCTTGCATATTTCAAACAAATATGAAGTAAAATCACCCATTTTTCTGTGATTTTATCACAGAAAAAGGTGTATGTTTTTATTCTATTTGTTCGAATTATGCAAGATGATCAGCATGTGCCAAAAAAAACATTCTCTTGTTCTCTCTGCCTACTCAAAACGAGCAAAACGATCAGCATTGTGCCCCAAAAAAACGATCCCTTGTAAAATCACCCATTTTTCTATTGTACACACGAAGCCAAAACGAATAAAAAAAACAAAAAAAACAACTATTTTTAGAACCAAAAACATGTTGAGACACGCTCAATCCACCGATGACGTCATACCACAAAAAAAAAACCAAATTTATTTTTACAGTGGGGAAACACCGTTTTGAGTCATCTGTTTAAAAATAGGATGCGGGGGAATTTGCTACTAAAAATAGTTATAACGGTGTTTTTTCATGTCGTTAACAGGAATTAAGGTTATTTTTAGGATATTGTTACTACTAAGTTCTTCATTATAACTTGTTAAGTTATTGTTCAAATTCTTAAACAAGTTATTAATCAAGTAATATTTAAGTCATATCAAGTTATTATTAAGTTCTTACATAAAAACTTACTTAGTGCTTATTATGTTCTTATTATGTTCTTATTATGTTCTTACTTAAGTTTTTATTGCATTAAAAATGGATCACTCTGAGGTTTTGTGCTATTTGGTTTTTGGATTTCTGGTTTGTCTGTTGCTTTTACTGATTGTTTTGCTTGTATTTTTACTTGTGTTTTTAGCTTTGGTTGCATATATTTTTCATATAATCTGTAAGACAAATAACCAACACCAGCAACCGCACCAACAGTAACCAATACAACACCGTAATTCGTACTGCTTTCTTCTTCTTTTTTAACTGGTATTGCACTTATGGTTGATTGTTCAAGTTCATTTTCATTCTGAGTCAAAAGTTTTTGTTTTGTTTGTTCATTTAACTTCTTTTGTCTGTTCCATTCTGCTAATCTTTTACCTGCTTCAACTCGACCTGCACTCTTTGTCACCTTGGTCGCTGTCGAACTGGGACTTGTCAGCTGATTCTGCTCCGTATTCTGTTCCTGATTCTGCATGTTCTTTTTTAATAGCAATAAAATCTATATGATTAAAAGTAATTAACCCCGCAATAACTGGTGATAAAAACCCTCCAAACCTATAATAAAGGTTACATCCGAGAGATTCAAGCGACTTAGTTAAAACAGGATCTTGATTTAAATCATACATTAAGTCTTGACTTGAATCGAGTGGAAAAAACTGACTAACTAACTTAGTGTACAAACCTAACACTGTTTGTCCTAAACTTTTAACCATTTTAGATCCTAATTGCGCTTCATATCTGTTGTGATACTTTTCAATGTCAGCAGAAGACATTTGTTGAATCTGTTCTATACTAAATTCTACACCTAAGTGTTGTTTTGTTTTCCCGCACGCAGCTAGAGAGCACAATCTCTCCCTTTTACTTGATGACGCTTCATCAGAAATTACTGCTTCCTGAGCGTTTAATAGTAGTTCGTCACAATTCATTTTTAGTTAATTTATATTTTTATTTTTAAAATAAAAATGGAAAACACTATTATTAATCTTGTATATCAATCTGCTCTAATCAGCTCTCTTTCAATTGCTTACACAATGATTGCTAAAAAAACTATTGAAAACTAAACCACCAGACCTAGGAAAACTTGATCTAGAGGACTCAGGTAAACTAATCGCTGTGATTACTGCTTCAATCGCGACAAAAGACTTCTTAGTTAAGCGAGGAATAATTCCAGAAACTATAAATATGTAGAAATAAAATGACTTCTTAGTTAAACGATAAAATAAAATGTTTCTTAGTTTTTTTTTGTTGTTGAATAAAATGGCTTCACTCGCAATCATGATCGGCGGTGCTGTAGTAAACGCGCTTGCTTTTTCGGGGAGTAATTTCATATTTAGTAAACTAGAAACGAACAAGGAAAGAGAAAGACACGATCGTGCTATGGAACAATTAGCAGCAGCACAAGACGCTTATGAAAGGCAAAGAATCGCCCGATTAGACTTCATTAATAACAAATTAAAACTAGAACGTCATGCAGCAAACACTTTTAAGAATGTTGACGATGCCATGAAAGAGTATTATTTAGTGACGGGCAAACAATTACAGCAGCTCCCACCACCACCAAAATTAAGTGACTACTACCAATCATCTGAAGAACAAAAGATGCAGGAGATAGCGTTTATTGTAATCGGTATGACTGCTGTTTTTTTCATTGCAAAAAAGATTTAGTATTAAAATGAATAAAATTTATTACTCACCAAAAGGTTATTGGAAAGGTTTAACAGCTATTAAAAAACTCAGTCAAGCAGCTGGAGTCACTGAACAAACAGCAAAAGAATGGTTATCTAAACAAGCTATATGGCAAATTTATCTACCAGCACCTAAACGAATTAAAAGACCACACTTCGTTAACTCAACACCAAATGACACGCATCAAATGGATCTTCTATACTTACCCCATGATTTAATCAGAAGAAAAAGATTTAAATATGCGCTGACAGTAGTTGATTTAGCTTCAAGATATAAAGACGCAGAACCATTAACCGATAAAAGTGCTACATCAGTCTCTGCTGCTTTACAAGAAATCTATAGACGCGGTCCATTAACCTATCCCCGGTTGATTCAAGTTGATGAAGGAAAAGAATTTAAAGGACAATTCAACCAGCTAATGTTAAAACACAAAGTATCTATTAAACGCGGTATTCCTGGAAATCACAGATCACAAGCCTTAGTCGAAAACTTTAACAAACAATTAGCTGAACGACTTTTCTCTTACCAATATCACAGAGAACTCCTTGATTCAACTAGAAACACTGAATGGGTTAGAAGATTAAGTAGTGTTCTGCGAGTCATGAATAACGAAGAATCTAAAGTAACAGGATTTAAACCAGTAAAAGCAATACAGAACAAAACTTCAATAGACACACCTCATGAACATTCAAGTACAAAACAGCAGATACCGTTTGGAATCAAAGTTAGGTTTCTTTATGCACCAGGAGAAGCAGAAGGAGACACACGTGTAAGAGCGACTGATCCAATTTGGAGTATCGATCCGTACGAAATAAAAAGTGTAATAGAAATGAATCCACCGGTGTATTATTTAAGAGAAACTGATACAACAACACGACCAACACCAAAAAGAGCCTTTGTTAAAGAAGAATTACAGATAATTCCACCAGACACAGTTCCGATTTGATTAGACAAAAAAATGAGTTTTAAAATGGAGACTCAGAATAAAGAGATAAAGACAAAGAATTACGACATTTTATTGAAAAGATTAAGGAATGCGCAGAAAGAAATTGTTCTATCTCAGCTATTAATGGAAGACGATGAAATAGTCAGTAAATACTTGTTCGAAATTGAAAGCAAAATAATGGATACTTTATCAGAAATTTACAACAAGTTTAACCTTGAATTTGACCCAGTATAAAAAAAGAAAAAAAAAAAATTGACCTTTTTTTTTTTTTTTTTGCCTTCACAAACATTTGTACTGACTAGGAAAATCTGTTTTTAACACTAGCTTACAAAACTTCTCTTTCCTCAGTTTTTGTTTAATCGACTTTTTTTCTTCTTTTGATTCAATCACATCATTTTCATCTAGACATTCATCAAAACTATTTTTATCTTTAGTAAAAAACAAAACAACCGTCTTTAACTGTTCTCTAAAGTCCTTTAAAACAGAATTATACTTTTGCGTTAAAATCCAAACACTAATTCCTGCATGTCTACCGCTGAAAGCTAACTTGGCTAAACTATTTCTTTTCTTAACAATGTCTTTTTCAGCTGAGCAATCATCAATAATAAATAATGTTGACGTTCCTTTAAACAGATGATAAAAATGTTCCAAACATTCGCTTAGTTTATTACTTGGATCAACCAAATAGATTTCGTCATCTGTCCAAACGAACTTTCTTTCTTTGTATGATTTGTTGAATTCTAAAGTAGTACAAAAAATTACTATATGTTCAAAATGATAACGATAAACCGTTTGTATTAAATCTAACATAAATATTGTTTTTCCACACCCAGTCATCCCGCAAAATAAGCCACAATGAGCTTCTTTGGTAAGGAAATTTAAACTGCTCAAGTCCATTGTTTTAATACACAATATCTTTTAATCTGTTTTAAATCAGTTTTCAAGTCCATTGTTTTAATACACAATATCTTTTAATCTGTTATTGTTTTAATACACAATATCTTTTTATCTGTTATTGTTTTAATACACAATATCTTTTAATCTGTTATTCTCAATGTTCAGCTGAGCATCGCATAGTAAATATACATAAACATATATTTGCTCATCTACTTCTGCTGCTTCTTTATGGATTTGAATGTTTATTCCTCCTGACCCATCACCAACTGTTCTTCCGCTACCATGGAGTTTGTTATCATCAGTTGTTCTAAGATCTAACCACAAAGCATACTTCGAGGATAAATAATCTTCTAGTCTGACATCATGAAGATGGAGGTCTTTGCAAATTAAATCAGCAGTAGGATCTCTTTGCAGTCCACCTCCACCAAACAACTTTCGAATTTCATCAAAGTGCTGATAAGGTAAAAGACCACTAGCATACAATTGGTTCGGTTGTCCTTCAATCGTGGTTGTCAGCTTAGTTATTTTAGGATTATAAAACTTCTCGCTTAATCTGTTAAAGGTTTTTTTTGGTTTCTTCAAACAGCAGCAAAATCCCTTTCAACGATCTAGCTGATGTATTCAAATCGATATTCCAGATTGTGTCTGTTGTCTTTTTGGTTAGCTTACTATGATTCAAAATTCTGTTGTAGTAGATTGCAAATCTTGATTGGTATTGTTGTGAAATCAACCGAGCCAGTTCTTGATGACGAACGATGTCAAACTCTAATGTGATGTCTGAGATACTATATTTTGCATCTGAATCTTCTGTTGATCTGATAACACGGGTGTAATCATTAAAAGTAAATTCATACATAAGTCTGTCTTGTAAAGCGCCCTGATAATACGGAGAGTGTGTGTTTAGTAGTTCGAAATCAAGAGGAATGTAGAATCGATTACCATAAACTTCAGCAACCATCTCATCTTTATTATTGTCTTTTTTGTCATCAGCATCTATTCTATGTTTGAGACCGTTGTCCTCCTGTATTCCCTGATAAATCCTATCTTTTCTTTCTTTTTCTGTTAACCAAAGGTCGTTATAACACAAAAATACATCTGCATTATCTAATGACATTACCTCTCTCCCTTCAAGTTTAATTGTTATCTTACTAACTATTGATCTACCCAGATTACCAACTAGAGTTCTGTTTGGATCCGTCTCTGACTCCAGGTCTATTTTAAATGCAAGACGAGCAGTGCCTGGCACGATGACTTCATTACTCCCCAGACTAGGAAATCTTACTGATAATATTTGTCTTTGATCGATAGTTGAAGGATTATTACTTATCACAATACTCTGCCTGGTTCCTTTTACACCGAGTGGTTCTTTTAACCGTCTGTATGGATCAAGAATTGTTCCGTATGATTGCGACATCTCTCTTTTTTAGAAATAAAATAAAAACATAATTATAAATAAAACCATGGCGGGAATAGAACCAGACCTCGATTATGATGATTTTGACGATGAAGCTGGAGATGACATGAGTGAAAATATTCCTTTATTGTCTCGCCGTCATAACCTACTATCTTTAAGACATGAACTAGATGAAGCAGAACCAAACCCGATTGTAGAAGTTAGACCAAGGGAGGATAATATAGCAGGTGAAATGCGCCTAGAAATAAAAAAATCGAAAGTAATGGCTTTTCGTAAATTTATAGGTCAAGATTTATCCGATTTGTATGATCCTAATGACTATGTTTTAGATAGTAAAGGTCATTTATTTGTGAAGAATAAAGATGAAAAACTAGCCAAATTTACACACGATAAAAAACCCTCATTGTTTTTATCAATGAGGGGTCTTCGTAGTAGGTTTGGTGTTAGCGTGCTGAGACAACTTGGAATCAACCCAACCCTAAGCACACAAGCTGTTTCTAAACTTCAAAACACACTACAAGAACTACCTACTGATTCCCAACTTCAATCGATTCCTCTTATAGACTTAAGCGCAACTGCTGACCAGATAATAGAAATGGAAACTAGTTTTATAGCTTTAGAAGATGAAGAAACCCATTTAAAAACATTACATGATTCACCATTACCTATGAGAGATATAATGGCTCTCAATTCAACATTACAATCTATTAGAGGTGAGTTAACAAATAATACAGCAAAGCTAAGCGAACTTGACGCTCACATTAACAGAGAAAAAGAAAAGTTGGTTGAAGCTGATGACGGTAACCTTGGACAAGACATAAAAGATAGAATCCAAAAAAGACTGGATGATCTTCAACTAGAGAGAGCAGCAAGACTAGAAGTACTGTCAACTAACCGTGAACAATTACGAACACAAGTCAGCAGAATAAAAGAAACCATCCAAAGAATTTTACACGAAGATACAACGTTAGCAGAAAGAATAAAAACTTTATTTAAAGAGCAAGGTGTTACGATTGCTAGTGTTTTAACAGCTTTAGGTTTTGCAATCTCTACTTTAGTGTTTGCTTTAACTGGATCAGGAGCAGGAGCAGGAACACCGCCATCAAGTCCACCATCAAACGATAAGAATTGGATTAAAAAACAACTGGATCATTTAAAGAATCTATTAAAAAAATTAGGAATAAAAGCTCTAGACGCTATACCAGGAATATTAGGTGGAATAATCAGTTGGCTTTTTTCTACAGCAAGCAAAGTAGTCGGTTTTATGGCAGAACATTTATGGATGTTATTAGTTCTAATTATCGGATTACTTTTCAGTAAAATAAAAATAAACTAGTCCAGCCGCAGTTAAAAAAAGAAC
Source organism: Phymorhynchus buccinoides (assembly GCA_017654935.2). NCBI lineage: Eukaryota > Metazoa > Mollusca > Gastropoda > Neogastropoda > Raphitomidae > Phymorhynchus > Phymorhynchus buccinoides. The sequence continues at coordinate 58,112,845 of CM065689.1, read as the reverse complement.
TAGTGCTGTCTTTTCGTTTTCATGATTATCAGTCGTTGGTTTATTTGTTGACGTTGGTTTTATTAAAGTTGGTAAGTTCGCTGTCATAGATTTTATTGGAATTGTTTGGCTTGATGGAGCAGCAACTTCAGAATTTAGATCATTGTTTTTACCGATTGCTTGGTCGTCTCCAGCTATAAGGATTTCGTTGTTATAGTTTTCAATTACTCCTATTTGAAGCCTGAGATCAGAGGGCAGCATGTATAATCCACTACCGACAGCAAAGTCTACTTTCGATCTTGCAAATCTCAAAACGTCCTGATATTTTTTAATACTTGTTGGAAGATCGACTGCAGAATTGATCGCATCTTCTAAATTGGCTAAATACTGTTTTTGCGCATCAATTCCAGTAGAAGGATTCATGATTTCAGATTTAACTTGCGCTTGCGATCCTAGCAAACACCACACGTAAGTACGAATAGAATCATTGATTCGTTCTATCCCAGCCTTTGTCAATCCTTTAGAAGTATCAAGAATAAAAGTAGTCCAAGCGTTTTTATATTTTTTTTGTTGTTCTACAGATTCTAAATGATGGAGTGAACCCGAAGAAAAGGATGTGTAAGGAGGACTCCAACTGTATTCACATTCTTTGTGGTTTTTCCAATAAAGTGAACCCAATCCATAATTAAAATCTAACTTCTGTCTAAAGTGTCGTCTAAAGTTTACATGAAAATCAATATTATACTCATTACAAATCCGCTCAAATGCCTTCATGTTAATTCTGTTGTTGACTGGATTGAAAGTGGAATAATTCGGTAATGGTGCCTGCAGCTCAGACAAAATACGTCTGATTGTGTAATAGAAATGAAATCTGTAAACTGTTTTTACCATGACTCCAGGGTGATTTAAATGATCGGCGAATGAAACACCACACCCTGTTGTTGCACAAAACACAGCAAAGTTTAACTGGTTTTGATAAAACTGCATTGGATGACTAAACCATGCATTAGCGATGTTGTCTTGTTTGATGGGCGGGTTTAAATATTGATCTAACGGATTACTAACTTTAACTTGAAAGGTGTCATCCCCCACCGCAACAACTAAACTGTTAACATCTATAGTTTTAAGGTTATACGATCCGATTGCGTATTTAGCGTCTTTGTTATATTTAAAAGCGTTCATTTTTTTTAAAATCTGAAATAAAAATGTTTATTTATATAACTGATCAAGACGGGTCAATAACATTACAACGCCCCATTGAAAACAGTAACGGTTCTCTTAACGTTGCGCTCCATGAAATTTATTACAAAGTCAAATGGATTAACATAAGCGAATCCTTAAATAACAATTGGATATCAAAAATTAGTCTTGAAGGGGGGACTAAACTAACTATACCTGACGGTTATTACGGTTTTTGTACATTAAAAGAAATGTTAAGCGATTTTGGCATTACTTTAAAACTTAATGAGGGAAATTTAAGAGTGACGTCGATATTTAAAGTGCAAGAGGAAATGAATTATTTCTTTGCGGGAGAACTTGCAAGAATGTTAGGGTTTAAAACTGACGACATGAATATATTCAGCTTTTTAGCCACAGAAAGTAACAATATCTTTGAAGGAGAATACTCACTTAATCTTGGAATACATTCTTTATTATACTTTCATTTAGATATCCTGAGTACGGATAACAACTTATTCAATAACCAGCCATCTACTGTATTAAGAGTTCTTCCAACGGCAAAAGCGGCATACTGTGATTACGAAATTATAACGTTTCCCACATTACAGTTTAAAGAATTAAGTTGTGGCCGTCATGATTCACTAAAGATAAGAATAACTGACAAAAATGGAAAAAAAGTTCGGTGGAAAAGAAATAAAATAATTTGATATAAAAGTTCGGTGTGATAGTTTAAATGTTTTGTTAGAAATAAAATAATTTGATAAAAAACGATAATGTCGCGTGGACCAGATCAACCGGTTATGATTGATCCTGTTAGATGCACAACTTTAGAACTGAAGGATTTAGCTGACACAGAAGACTTTGATTTAAACGGGGAGATAGGAGCACAGTACGGATTTGAGTATACGAGTGACGGTTATTATAAACGAGCAGAAATAAGTGATAAAAAACATCCTAAACTAGAACAGCTGCGCAATGTAGTAGCTGATAATGTAGGCCAGTTTGAATATAAAGTTGTTAAGAAAAAGGACAACAAATGGCATTTAATTCCATCCATTGATTGGGAAATTAAGTTTGAATTCATCAGCCCGTTTACGTTCTTTGACAGTAACAAACACTTTCGCAAATCATTTAACTCAGGACCATTGCATATCAGTCTGATTCCTCAAAACAACAGCAGAAGAGAAATAGCAATCAAACCTTATAAAAAGAGACAGTATTTACTTCATAGAAAAAAGACAGTGGTAAAAGATTCATCTACGCAATTAGAGTTCATTCCTAATTTTATTTTAGCAGACGAATTTACTATGATATTTGAACTTTCAGTTAGGAAAGATGATTCAGGACCACCTGTAGGAGTTAGTGACGTCCTGATGAATGGGATTCTTATTTCTTGGCAAAACTTGGAAGTGGAATCACTAAGGTGTGTTATCGTTATTCAAAACAGTGGCGAAGAAATTAAGGCGGTGTCGTCCAGCGATAAAGTTATATTAAACGTTAATCCAAAAAATCTCAAAGAATTAACTTTCATCAACCTTACTAATTTAGATCTCATTGGTTTTTATTACACTGAAAGCATTTTGTCTGAAGATCTTCTTAAAATGATAGCGGTGTAAATTAAATATCTTTTTTTTTTTTTATTTAGTATAAAAAGATGCCCGTTACAAAATATCCAATACTGCCGAAAGAAGATACTGAGCCTAATGAAGAAAAGGATCCTGTCAAAACGTCTATCGAAACGTTCAGATTGAATTCAATTACAGAAATACAAAGAGAATTGGAAAAAGACCTCACTAATTACAACAGAGCTAAACGAAGGTACTCTTGTTTGTTTAATACAGCAACATACTTAAATACAGGTTTTGGATCTCTAAGCGCTTTAACTGCGGGAAGCTCTGTTGGTTTGTTAGCGACTGGTGTTGGAACAGTAGTAGCTTTGCCGTTGGGTTGTGTGTCGTTGACGCTCGGGTTGCTTTCAACGACAACGTCCGCTTTCAACAAAAAAATAAAAGTCAAACTTCAAAAGCATACAGCCATGGTTCAATTGATAATGGCTAAGCTCAGTTCATTCCGATTGATAATTAGTAAAGCCTTGCAGGACTCTCAAATTACAGATGAGGAGTTCAATCGACTGCAAGCAGACTACAACGACTACAAAATGCAAAAGTTTGAACTACAAAAAAAGTCAAGAATGAACTTTTCTCAACCGCAAGACATAGAAGCGATAAAAAAAGAATGTGAAAAAAAAATAAACGACACATTAAAATCTGTTCTAGGGAAATAACAATAAGAACTCCAAAGGGTGCTTATTCAATAACGTATGATTACAAGTTTAGAAAGTCTACTGATTATGACTTCTAGTTCTCCAGTGGCCGGGGGCTAACGAAAACTCTGGTGTTTGAAATACTCGTTTTGTATTTGTTGCATCGAGTGATTTTTTATTTACAACTGTTGTGTTTATCTCGTGTAACTTAGATTGCAGTGTAACGTTATCATGATAGAATGTTTTGTTGTCGAACAGTGCTTCTTTGTAGTTGTCGTGTGTCATAACCATTTGAACAACAGGTCTAGAAATTCCTTTTGCTTTTTTAATAACACTAATCTGACTAGCAACACTATACATCTTTGCTCTCAGTCCAACGTACTCTTTGATTATAGTTCCATTCAGTTCATCCTTCATTTTTCCAATCACCTTTTTATTTACGGATGAATGCAATGGAGATTTACTTGGGTAGTCAGATGTATCATACTTAGAGTCTGTTCCTTTCACTACTTCTGTTTCTAAATCCTTGTAAAAGTCATCTGTAGGAATGTCTAGAATAAAGGAGTCGGTATCTGTGTACAATACTTTGGAGTTTGGGTACATTGGTTTAAAGTAATCGTATAAGAATTCTAACATCAATAACTTGGACAACTCTAAAACAGCAAATCCAATAAAGACTGGTTTATCTAGTTTTACTGTTTGTTTCTTCATCATTATACCGTAAAGGTTGTCATGGAACTTTCGGAAGTCTTGATAATTAGGTTTTGAAGTTAGTTTGATTGCTTTGTTTTCTTGGGTGACTAATCTGACGTCTTTACGTTTGTGCGGGTTTTCCATCGTCTTTCCAAAACAACTGTTGTTCATTAACTTAAAGAAGTCTTTTTCAGAGGCGTCAGTTGCTTGTGTTCTAAGATTAGTGTTTTTCATGATGTAGGGTTCCATGAACTTCTTCTGACTAAATGAAATGATTCTATGAACTGCTGTTAGTTTTAGACCGTGGCGTAAATAGAACTGAAGTAATCTATAGTGACAAACATATTTTTTTTTTGTTATATAAATTCGGTATAAGTTTTGGTTGGTCTGATCCTATTTTAAGTCTTTCTGCTGCTAACGGGTAGTCGTTGTGTAGGTCATGGAGTTCATCCGGATAATCTAAGTCAACTTCTAAAATAAATCCTGTATTATAAGAATCTGGTAATTTTAACAGCCATTCTAAAAAGCCCGTGATATCAAAACTAAAAGGTGCTGTTAACATTTTAAAGTTGCGTAATGGAAGTGATTGGCACATCGCCCATCCGTAGAGATTGTTTGCGTCCAAGTACATAATGTAATTTGATGGTTTGGTTGGATCGTAGTCATCTAAGTATTTGTTATTTGCTTTACAGTAACCGTGTGAAGCCATGCTAATTCCTCCACGTAGTCCATCTTCTACCATTTGAAGTATGGGTAGGTTGGAGAGTAAATCTATTTGAATGTTAGTAAATCTTAAGAATGCATCCCAACTCATGCCAGGAGCTGTAATGTAATTTACTGGATCTAAAGTGTAGTGTTTCATGCAAGTTTTTCTGTAGTTCTCAAATACGTCCGCGAGTAAACAAACATCAACCATCAAGTAAGCATCATGATAGTCACCCATGGTCTTACAGTTTAATTCGGACCACGCAGTCTGCGCTTGCTTATAGTCAGAGTCGCTAATACTTTCTCCTTTTAATCTAGAAAAGAATGCGTCTTTAGGCGGTAAAGAATCTTCATCGAACCGATCCCAACTATCCATGTACTCGTATGGGTAGATTCCTTTCTTAACAAGATTAGAATCAAAGTATTTTTCTGTTATGGGTCTTTTGCTTAACGACTGTGCTAAAGAATCTAACGAACCCTTTATATGTTGTAACGAATCAAAAAATGATAGTTGGCCTAATGTAAATGTCATGTACTTTTCAGAGGATTGGGCGATGCAGGTGGCAGTTCTAAATGAATCGGTTACTGCTTGTAGAATTAAGTGAGAATCGTAGCCACGTAGATTGTGAAAGAATATGGGCAGCTTCCAAATCTTTGGATTAACGTTGAGCTGCAAGTTACAGTTACTATGTGCAGCTCCTCTAAACTTCCCGCTGATGTGATCGTGGTCGCGGACTTTGTGGGTGTCGGGGTATTCAGGATCATCAATCTCATTGAATTCACCTTTACAAATCCAACAATTGGTTGCTGATTCAAATTGAATTAAATCAGAAGGAGTCATAACTAAATCTAATAGATTAAGATTGTTGGAGCAGTGATTTCGCAAGTCCATCATTTCTTTTAAAAAATGTTTTGCAGCATCAGGACCTCTATACATTTTAGGTTTTGAATGTTTACCATCCGATCTTACAATAATATATGCGTATGAACAAATTTGGTGGTGGTTTATTAAAGAAGTTTTGGGTAGATTTTTAGGAGTTGGACCTTCATACGGAACGATGATGGATTCGAAGTCTGCATAAACGACGTATGGACTCGTTTGCAGTTTTTTGTAATTTTTAAAGAACACCTTACTACCTTCTTTTGGTGTAACAAGTTTAGTATTGCAATCAACCATCGAATTACAATGTTTTTTGTGTTCAACTGCAGCATAAATGCTTGGAATTCTCAGCAAACATCTTCGGCAGAATTCCTGTTTTTTATGATTTGTGGTTGTATATGATAATAATCGACTCATTGTGCGGATTAGTGTGTAGTGTGTTTTTGGTCCATCCGTTATTAAGAGTAAATCAATATGTTTTTTATCTGGATCATTACTAAATATGGGGGAGTTCTT
>CM065689.1:58076630-58101630 GCA_017654935.2 Phymorhynchus buccinoides | reverse complement strand
TCCAGGGGCCAATGGCCCCGGCAAGGTACAGGGGCAGAGCCTCGTCGGACGATTCAGGGGGGCAACTTAAGAGAGAGAGATAACGAGACAGACAGACAGGCAGACAGTTAAAATGATAGACAGAGACAGTTTGAGTGCAATAAGCCTTGTAAAATTATTACATTGCCTTTGCAAACTTCCAAGTTAAGAACAACTAGACAAAGTTCAAAACGGCCCAAATCGCTTGTGGTAATTTTGTTGTTGTTGTTGGATGAATTAAAAACCCATGAAGTTCAGTTTCTGGTAAAATTATAAATACTGAAATCAGTCAGTGTAAAACTGATGAAAGAGTAGCACCCATGAGTCGGACCGCACGGCATCTTTTTCATCATGCAGGTCTCTCATTGGCATCAGTCATCACGTACACTGATAGCTAGGGGGGAAATGATGTAAACAATATGGACCCCACGGCATCTTTTTCCCACGGCATCTTTTTCATCATGCAGGTCTCTCATTGACATCAGTCATCACGCACACTGATAGCTAGGGGGGAAATGATGTAAACAATATGGACCCCACGGCATCTTTTTCCCACGGCATCTTTTTCATCATGCAGGTCTCTCATTGACATCAGTCATCACGCACACTGATAGCTAGGGGGGAAATGATGTAAACAATATGGACCCCACGGCATCTTTTTCCCACGGCATCTTTTTCATCATGCAGGTCTCTCATTGACATCAGTCATCACGCACACTGATAGCTAGGGGGGAAATGATGTAAACAATATGGACCCCACGGCATCTTTTTCCCACGGCATCTTTTTCATCATGCAGGTCTCTCATTGGCATCAGTCATCACGCACACTGATAGCTAGGGGGAAATGATGTAAACAATATGGACCCCACGGCATCTTTTTCATCATGCAGGTCTCTCATTGGCATCAGTCATCACGCACACTGATAGCTAGGGGGAAAATGATGTAAACAATATGGACCCCACGGCATCTTTTTCATCATGCAGGTCTCTCATTGGCATCAGTCATCACGCACACTGATAGCTAGGGGGAAATGATGTAAACAATATGGACCCCACGGCATCTTTTTCATCATGCAGGTCTCTCATTGGCATCAGTCATCACGCACACTGATAGCTAGGGGGAAATGATGTAAACAATATGGACCCCACGGCATCTTTTTCATCATGCAGGTCTCTCATTGACATCAGTCATCACGCACACTGATAGCTAGGGGGGAAATGATGTAAACAATATGGACCCCACGGCATCTTTTTCATCATGCAGGTCTCTCATTGGCATCAGTCATCACGTACACTGATAGCTAGGGGGAAATGATGTAAACAATATGGACCCCACGGAATCTTTTTCATCATGCAGGTCTCTCATTGACATCAGTCATCACGCACACTGATAGCTAGGGGGGAAATGATGTAAACAATATGGACCCCACGGCATCTTTTTCCCACGGCATCTTTTTCATCATGCAGGTCTCTCATTGACATCAGTCATCACGCACACTGATAGCTAGGGGGGAAATGATGTAAACAATATGGACCCCACGGCATCTTTTTCCCACAGCATCTTTTTCATCATGCAGGTCTCTCATTGACATCAGTCATCACGCACACTGATAGCTAGGGGGGAAATGATGTAAACAATATGGACCCCACGGCATCTTTTTCATCATGCAGGTCTCTCATTGGCATCAGTCATCACGCACACTGATAGCTAGGGGGAAAATGATGTAAACAATATGGACCCCACGGCATCTTTTTCATCATGCAGGTCTCTCATTGGCATCAGTCATCACGCACACTGATAGCTAGGGGGAAATGATGTAAACAATATGGACCCCACGGCATCTTTTTCATCATGCAGGTCTCTCATTGACATCAGTCATCACGCACACTGATAGCTAGGGGGAAATGATGTAAACAATATGGACCCCACGGCATCTTTTTCATCATGCAGGTCTCTCATTGACATCAGTCATCACGCACACTGATAGCTAGGGGGAAATGATGTAAACAATATGGACCCCACGGCATCTTTTTCATCATGCAGGTCTCTCATTGGCATCAGTCATCACGCACACTGATAGCTAGGGGGAAAATGATGTAAACAATATGGACCCCACGGCATCTTTTTCATCATGCAGGTCTCTCATTGGCATCAGTCATCACGCACACTGATAGCTAGGGGGAAATGATGTAAACAATATTTTTAAAAAAGAAAAAAGAAAAGCGGCTGAAAAAATGGACCAACAGAAAATATGAAAAAAGAACATGGAAAAGAACATTAATGTACACTAACAAAGACACTTCATAAGAAGGGGGGGGGGAGAAGACTGAGAGAGAGGGAAAGAGAGGGGGCGGGGCTCCACCCCCTCCCATCCCCGTTCCCCTTGGAGCTGACCATCTGGGCAGTCATTCATTTTCATAGAATATTCAATGGAAGCCCCTTATTAAAGTATCACAATCTTCAAAATGTTGACTACTCAGTGAAAGAAGAAGAAGAAGGAGAAGAAGAAGAAGGAGAAGAAGAAGGAGAAGAAGAAGAAGAAGAAGAAGAAGAAGAAGAAGAAGAAGAGAGATGATGAAAAGAGAGAGCAACCAAAAAAAAAACCCCACAAAACAACAACGAAAAAGTAATATCAAGCAAACAATCGTACAAACACTAAACAACAAAGACAAAGGACAACACTTGAAAAAGAAACATGCACTACAACAAAACACACACACACACACACACACACAAACCGGATATGAGGAAGATAAATAGCACTGACAACACAACATAAAAGACACTGAGTCATTCACTTCGCTTTCACAAGGCAAGAGCTTTGTGGGAAAATAAGAGAGAGAGAGAGAGAGAGAGAGAGAGAGAGAGAGAGAGAGAGAGAGAGAGAGAGAGAGAGAGAGAGAGAGAGAGAGAGAGAGATATTCACAACTAATCCTTTTAGTTTCATCATCTATAGGTCTAAGTATATAAAAAGAAGAAAAAAAGTAATCAACTTGAATCACAGTCTTCTAAGTTTGTTTTTATTCCAAAAAGATTTTACGTTAGGCTTTTTCCAAAGAAGTAGGTTTTCCTTTTCGTACAGCCCCCTCCACCACCCCACACTAGAGTAAAATTATATACCTTTACCCCACACATCTCCCCACACTCATATCAGCCTCACTTTCTCCCAACCGACGATCCTTACCCATGTGGTTATATGCACGGTTACGTTCAAGAAAGAAGCCGGTTTCACACTGAACACTGAAATGTTTTAACCCCTTGACTGCCACCAACGTATCACGTACTGACCTGATGGCATCACTAATGATGTCATCAGGTGAAGAGGAATAACCCTGATATGCTGGCTTTTGCTCTAACACAGTCAAGAGAGTTATATCCCCAGACCAATGCGGCCAGATTGGCTCTATCAGTTGTCTTTTTCATGGCATGATTTGCCCAATGATTTTTTCTTTAATTTTCTCTGGCAGTCAAGGGGTTAATATACTTTGGTCATGGGCCACAGTGCATCTTTAGGGAATGTGGAAACCAACACTGGCAAACGTAAGCCCATCGAGAGAGAGAGAGAGAGAGAGAGACAGAGACAGAGACGTACAGAAACACCTAAATGTTCGTTAACGAAAAAACACATACCCCCCCCCCCCCCCCCCTGCTCTCACACTCCCTACCTGTTCTCTTTTTCGCTTTCTCTGCTATCTCTTTCGACATTTGTGGCCCAGATCAATTAAACTATTTTGTCATTGCCAGCCGCGAACGAAGAGAGCGAAGCTGGTAATTTTTTCAGAGGTTTCTGCTCGTTCCTGACTATATCTATGTATGTAAACACGATAACGTTTGAACGGAGATACCTAGGAGCCTCACATTTTGCATGCGGATAGGTACTAAACATATCTAGGCCAAGTTTGAAAATGAAGGTCATAGGTCAAAGGTCAAGGTCACTGGAGCCGTCTTTTTGCAAGACACAGTTCAAGGGAAAACAAAACCATCCGTGCCCCACATGGCCGAAAGGCCAAAGAGGGCGTAAAACATTATTTCTTCTACCATCCGCGACTAGAACTCCTTGCCACCAGAAACTGTCCAGTCCTTCACGCTCAGCTCCTTCACCTCGAAGCTTCAACACCGCATAAAGACGTACACATACTTTTTTTCTCTTTTGTTGTTGTGTGGGGTTGGGTGTTCTCGGACTAGCCAGGGGTGCCCAGCCTCGCATGCCCTCTTATCTATCTAGCTTTTGTTTTTCCATGGACACTACATTAAGTATAGCATCCATGGTTTTTCCAGCGCAGCATAAATTCTGTGACCCCCAGTACACCCCTGGTCCGTGTTGGTTTAGTCACCACTTGTTCTAAAAAAGCATCTCTGGTTGCATCTACAAACTGCTTGTCTTTCAATGAGGACCATTGTCCAGTCCATGTTATGCTTGGAAAATTAAAGTCTCCCATTATGCCCCCCCCCCCCCCCCCCCCCCCTCATAGAATCATCTTTAAGAAGTTCATACAATTCTTGGATATTTTTATCAGTGGAGTTTGGACTTTTGTAGAAGCAACCAATTAGATACCTTTTTTTCTTTACATTCAAAATGGCACCATAATTATATACTGCCTCTTTGAATTTTTATTTATTTAAATGAGTGCATTCCTGGGCATTCAAAGATTTATCAATATAGGGGAAGACGGGGTAAAAAGCGCATGGGCGGGTAAGAAGCCCACCCCAATTATCTCATGAAATGAAGCAAATTTCAGTCTCATTTTGCCCATGAGACGAGCGTTAATGTCTAGCATTCGTCTCATGGGCAAATTTGACTGAAATTTTCTTTATTTCATGAGATAATTGGGGTGGGCTTCTTACCCGCCCATGCGCTTTTTACCCCGTCTTCCCCTAGTAGCAAACGAAATGTGACAAAGTTGCACATTTTGTGATATTTTGTGATTGATCATGCACAATCATCTAGATCATGGCCACCAATTCACTAATCATTAACAGTTTTAACCAACCAAAAGCGGTTTTTGTTTTGTTTTGTTCGATTAGGTTGGCTTGTTTAGAAATTGCTTTCCTCAATCACTTTAAATAAACACTCGCCTTGGCTCAAGGCTGTGTCAGACTAATTGACATAGGCTACAACATCAAAAAGACAAATGATTATGTCCGCAACAAGATCAAGAACCTGGTTGGGCCACAGGATTCATTATTTGGGAATTAGGGGCCATAGGTAAAAGTAGTGGTAAAAGAAGGGCAGGAGCTGTGCCGGTCGGGGTTCGTCCCCGATGAGCGCTTCGCTAGCCAGAGTGGTCCAGCCTGGATACTGTGAAAAGGCCTATGGTCAACTACCATAGACTGTCCAACAGACAGTACCAAAATGATGTCAAGTTAAAAACAAAACAACACAAACTTATTCTCAATGCGCTCTCCCAGTTTCCGTTGAGTTCATAGCCTTTATAGGCTCCTCCGACGTACCGTAACCAGATCCAGACCAGATATCCACAGTGAAGCATCGTAAGCTTGTCTGGTTTGGCCACATCACCTGGCGTCACGATTCCTTGTCTAAGACCATCCTCCAAGCTGTGAGGGTAGCGTGGGGGGGGGGGGGGGGGGGGGGGGGGGGGGCTGCCGTCGTGGTCGACAAAAGAAGAGCTGGGCTGACAACATCAAAGAGTGGACAAACATGGACATGAACGACCTGATCCCTCTTGCACACCCCAGAGAGAAATGGAGGACCCTGTCAGATGCTGCTGCTCATCCCCCCCCCCCCCCCCCCCCCCCCCCCCCCCAATGTCACGGAGGCCAAGGGACTAAAGGAAGGAAGAACACCAAGGCTACATCAAAATGTTGTTATGATCTGCATAGTTATGCAGGGATTCTCCATGACAAGCTGCTAGCATAACATCATCTGTCTCAGGATCAGGATCAGGATGTCGCCCGTAGGTGCCAATACGGGCAATAGCATAGCATAAGCATAGCATAGCATAAATGGCACTATAGGCTATTTTGTTTAGCCTTTTGCCCTCTAAATATGTTTTTTGATTTTTATTTGGTTTGGCTTCATTCACTGATGACTACTAAGGCATCTGTGTTTTATTCCTTTAAATCTGTATATTAACTGAATACATTTTGTTTTGGAAAAACTTGTCTATGATATTTTTGAATGAATTTAATGACGCGACGGAACTAGGAGGGCGCATGTACCTACAGAAAACATAGAAAGAAAAGACCTAAAGCTTGCACTGGGTTAAGACCATCAAGGGCTTAATGGTCTCAGAGTGGGGATGATCACGTGGCAGGGTAATCAATAATGGTCACACACCAAATATGTTCTCATCCCTAGCAGATGCATTTGTACTTTTGTGCTCAGGTGCTTCGGCAGTTGGGATGATCCCTGGAGTCTTTTAGCCAGGATACAAAAGCAACAAACAAATAAACACGATACAAACTGAATATTATTATACGTAATTCACTGACCCCATCGTGCATATAAGTATAGCTTTAGCTAGTCGTGTATGTAACAACGACAAATCCTGTATTACTGCAAGCGCACGTGCCAATAAGCTTTGCTTGTGTTTACCCTTGGTCTGCCATGTTTAGCCTACTCGCTCGTGTGCCAAGGTACGCTGCCTTCTGTATCACTGCATCTCTGTCAGCCACCGTGGGTACGTGTGCGAGCGCTAAAGCCATGGTAAGTGAATTCGGTTATTTCATTCTGCCTGTTGTAGGTCTATTATTGGTTGTTTCCAGCTTTTGTTGTGAACATTTTGACTAGTGTGAGTGATGGTAGCAAGTGCAAACTTGAAATAGGGACTAGCCTGTAGGTTATGCAATAATTGCTGTGATTACAAGACGTTCAATGCTGCACATGGTCATCTCCAAATTTGGAAAGTGACATCATTCGCGTGACAATGTCGGTTTTCAGCAAAAGTTTAGAAATTGTATCTTTAGTTTTAACCTTTCAATCTGAAATTAAACTGACTCTAACCCTAACCCTATCCCTAACAGTAACAGTTACACTAACCCAAACAGTCAAATACACAACAAATAGAATTTTACAAACAAGTGCAACGCTGAGCGGCTGCAAAATCCCCTCGCAGCATCGCCGAGCTACTCCGAAATCGGAATAATAATAATAATAATAGTGAATCATTTATATAGCGCATTCCTCCACCAATGTGGAGCTCTATGCGCTTAACAACAACAAAAATTAAGAAGCAACAAATTCAACAACACGAAATAATCGCTCACGCACATGCAAATAGGCATACACATACACACCCCACCCACACATACACGCACGTACCGGCACATACACACACACACACACACACATACACATACACACACACACACGCACGCACACACACGCACGCACACACACACACACACACACACACACACACACACACACACACACACACACACACTGTGTCGGCTGTATTCTTTTACTAACAGAGTTGCACCTTTATGGAATCAACTACCAACTAACATTAAAAGAGCACCAAATACTAACAGCTTTAAAAATGAGCTCGACCAATTAAAATTTTATAAAGACATAATGTATTGAATACGATGAATAATTCAACGCAAAAACCTGAGTGCATGATATACCTTGAGTATGTAAAAATAAAAACACAAAGATGGGACTTTCTTTTTCTTCTTCCAATATAGTTGACAAAGTCAGTTCTGACCATTATTTCAACTGAAAGACTTTGAAAGCCTAACGGCTATATTTTTTTCGTCCCTATTTTCTAATCTAATCTAATCTAATCTTATCAGAGTTGAAGTTATCTGTACACACAGCGGGGAGACCATTTAGACCATTCATCAGTAACGTTATCTGGTACCCATATCTTAAGAGACAATCATTATCAATTGAGAAAGTTCAAAGGAGAGCAACAAAATTAGTAAAATGTTGTAAAGATTTAACGTACAGTGATAGATTAAAGCTGTTGAACTTACATTCACTGAAGGGTAGGCGGATAAGAGGTGACCTCATTCAAATGTACAAAAATTTTCACAACTTAGTTGATATCAGTTTTGAGTCTCTCTTCTCACCATCCTTGTCTGACACAACTAGAAACCAAGAGGGGAAAGTACAAGTTCAAAGGTTTAATACTAACAAACGAAAGCATTGTTTTAGTAACAGAGTTGCTAACTCCTGGAACTCACTGCCACCTGAACTAAAAAATGCACCATCTACTAACGCCTTCAAAAATCTACTCGACAAAAAAGAAAATTTTAGTGAAATGTTTTATAATTATGATGATTGATATTGCAATCATAGTTTGATTGTTTTTCGCATGCAAATGCAACCTTATTAGAGAAAACATTCTGGATGGGACATATTATAAGCCGCGAGGCTTAGGCAGAAGCCAGTCCCTCTACTACTACTACTACTACTACTACTATCAAGAAATGTTGTGAAGAAAAAAACCTGCATTGAAATACACACCCTCCCCCCACCTTACCTCCATCTCCCTTCTCCCCCCCCCCCCCCAACACACTACCACCTGTAACCCCACCCCACCCACACTCCTTACCTCTAGTCCAGCTTGATCCAGCGGAGAAAATGGAGGCAGTTATGCAGTTATTGTGTGACGTCGGCCAATAACTGACCAGAAAAAGGCGGGCGATGGAGGATGGAGGGAAAAGGCGGGAATGGAAAGGGCGGGGATGTAGGGAGGGGGGGGGGGAGTAACGAGAAAGGAATACAGAGGGGATTGGGGGGGGGGGGGGGGGGGGGGGGAGAGGATAGGGGGTGGTGAGAGCAACAACGAAGGGGAAAGGTATCGAGTGCAGATGGGGGTCAAGCCAGTCAAGCCCCGTGATGCAATGTTTGGGTGTCTGCTGGGTCGAGAGGTCAAACCCCCCATGCCATCTCTATTGTGGAAAGCGATAGGGTTGTGTGACAGAGAAGGACTGGGTTGAAGACAGGGGTTAGCGTCAGTTTAGAGTCAGCGTGATAGGTAATATTATATTAAGCACACACTATAAATATTCCCTCAAAGTGGTCTTTCCTGGTATTGCAGTATCTCCAGGATCGACCCACTATCTGTAAGAATTAAAAAAAAATTAATGACGAGCACGCAGAAAAATTCATGACAACTGTGTTATAGACCATTCATCAAGAAATGTTGTGAAAACAAGCGCGATTTCACAATAGTTTGGGGTGGTGAGAGCAACAACGAAGGGGAAAGGTATCGAGTGCAGATGGGGGTCAAGCCAGTCAAGCCCTGTGATGCAATGTTTGGGTGTCTGCTGGGTCGAGAGGTCAAACCCCCCATGCCATCTCTATTGTGGAAAGCGATAGGGTTGTGTGACAGAGAAGGACTGGGTTGAAGAAAGGGGTTAGCGTTAGTTTAGAGTCAGCGTGATAGGTAATATATTAAGCACACACTATAAATATTCCCTCAAAGTGGTCTTTCCTGGTATTGCAGTATCTCCAGGATCGACCCACTATCTGTAAGAATTTAAAAAAAATTAATGACGAGCGCGCAGAAAAATTCATGACAACTGTGTTATAGACCATTCATCAAGAAATGTTGTGAAAACAAGCGCGAATTCGCAATAGTTTGTGGCACGCGGTCTATTTTTACCACTCCAATCATGAGTCACCTCCCCTGGCTTTTCAATAATTTTAATCTGTAAACCAGAATGTTATCTCTGCACCATTTCGTAACTTTTTATATCTTTTGGAAAACATTTAAAACTATGTATCCTACTTATACTCATCGAAAGAAGCACCGCATACTCGTCGTGTCTGTTGTAGTGTCTGTATTACGTATGTTTATTATTTTGTACGCTTTAAAATACATAATTTTAAAGAGCGGCCTCAATTGAAGTGCAGCCTCGATTTGAAGTGCTACAATTTTGTCAATATGTGTGACAATTTTGGACCGACCGACCGACCGACCGACCGACCGACCAAGTGAGTTATAGGTTTGTGGCTTGAGCCACAAACAAAAACTGCATTGAAATACATGCAAAACTTTGCGAGATATTAGCGATTATGTGTTTTGGGGTTTGAACCCTGTAACTGGTGCGACCTTGACCTTAATGTAAAACTAAATACATCGGTGGATAGCTTGCATCTTGGCAAACTAGTATGCCAAATTTGATGATGATAGACTGAATAGTTTTTGAGAAAAACGGACGAATAGCCGGACGGACGGACGGAGGCACGCCGGACAGACCAGACAGAAACAATACTCTCCGAACCTTCGGCTCGGGGATTAAAAATTGAGTGTTACTTCCAGTTCCATTGTTTGGAGATGTGCGGTCTTGAACGCCTAGTGCTGTGATTACAGATTAGGCCTGGCCGACCGGGGGCATTAACTGTCGTGTATTATATATAGTTGTGCAGCGTATATAGGCCGCGAGGCCTGTTGTGATCTCACCTTCTCTTGCAGATCTTTTGATCAGGAAACTAACTAGCCTAACTTTGGGCTACAACCTAGCAATCTTTTTATTGCTCTTATTTCTTTTGTCTTTCCTCTCTATCACACGCCCCCCTCCCCCCCCTTTTTTTTATCATTGAATCAAATCTTCAATCACTAACAAACTTCCTTCAATTTTGAATCTCATAAATATCCTTCTACATATAGTAAGCAAAGTATCTACAAATTATATACTTGAGCCTGTGAGTGTGACACAAGGTCGTTGAGAATTTGGACCAAAGGGACCAATGTTAGAAATTAGATTTAACTGCTTGGAATGTGCATGCTAAAATTCGATCCTTTAGCTATCTGGAAATAAACAGTAAAAGATAACTTGAGCAGCGACTGTTGTGATTTTGTAAGTTGTTTGTCAGTTGTTTATCTTCAACGTGATGAAGTTGGCTGCCTATGGCGAAGAAGAAGAAGAGATGGAGTGCGTCTGTTGGTTACTTCCAGTTCCATGTTTGGAGACGTGCAGTCTTGAATGCCTAGTGCTGTGTTTACAGATTAGGCCTAGCCGACTTGGGGCTGGACATACTAATTTAACCATTAACTGGCACAAAAGTACAGAATGACTGGACATACTAATTTCAGGGGTCACGCTAACACATGTTTCTTGCGTATTTGACGCGTTTTAAAAATCGCTGACGCATTTTTACGGCGTTTACGCGTAATCCGTACGCAAAATGACGTCCGCTCAAAATCGCATCTGAGTCTAGATGGTGAATCAGACTTTAGAAGTCCTACGGTCCCTACACGTATAGTGGTTCTGCGACACCAAACATTGGAACAGACTATAGAAAAGTGCCACTGCTTTCAGTACTGCTGTGACGTAGGCGCAGTGCAGTGTGGCGGGAAAATCACTGGGTTGATAACAGGGCTCGTGTCGACTTTGAGGATCGCCGAGATCGCCGAAAATGACTGGTTAGAGAATAAAAATGCATGTTTTCGTTGCTAGTCTTGTTTTCATTGTTTTTAGCTTAGATTTATCATTTTGTTCTTTTACGCGATTTTTTGCTTCCCTTACGCATTTTTTGCCAAGCAAAACGCGTTTTCAAAAACACTAGGGTGACCCCTGTAATTTAACTATTAACCTTTTCACGACGTAACCACACTAGATGTGGTCCTTTTCTCTATCCGTTGCCGACGGGACCACACTATGCTGCTCCTGGGAACGTCCACATCTCCAGACGTAACAACAACATAGTGTGGTTTTAACTTTGAAAAATTATCTGGTTTTCCCCTGTTCGGTGTAAGGGAAGCAACCCCTCTAATAAGTTTGATGGATGTCTTAGCAAGGTTATCGTTGCTACTTTGACTTGCTCCAAGCTGCGTACGTGATGGAATGTCGCTCTGGAATGCAGTACTTGGAAGCGGAATTTCTCGGCTTTTTGCCACTAAAAAAAATGTCTGCTAAACAAAAGCGTGGTTCGCATTTCACTGCAAAAGAAGCACTTAAAATGATTCTTCAAAGTGGGTCAGGCGATGAAGGGAGTGACAGAGAGATAGAAAATCATGAGATTGAAGATGAAAACTTTTTATTCAAGGATGCTGTTGATATTAGCGATTCTGAAGAGGAATCTTTGCCTCCACCTCTACCCCCCCAACCCCCCCTCACTGGAGCAGACGACAGAGCAGCACACGTGGTTTCTGTATCTACCTCACACACAAGTGATTATGAATCTATGTTAGATTTGGACTCGGAAGATGAAAGGCCGGCTCCAAACATGTGGCAGACTATTCCGTCAAAAAACATCGGAAAAACACTATATTGTGTCGTGTGACAGTGTTCTGTTATATATGGATTACATAATTAATCCTGGATGATTTGAAGGTAAGACTGAAGCTGTTTCCCCGTTTTACCCCTATTTTGGTGTTGTTCAGAACAGAATAGAATGTAAACAATTTTTTTTATAGTCTGTAGCCTTTGCTATTTCAAGCGAACGACATGGTTTCCCAGTTATCAGACATTGAATAAATGTTACCATAACCGATTAGTTCAGTGTTTGCTTTTTCTTTTGATACCAAACATTTCTTGTTTAGCTATCGTAAAAAAAAAGAGGAAAGTGCCAAAATACTCTGTCGGCAACGATTGTTAGCTGGGCGCTGCTGTACGTCACAGGGGAAGTGAGCGCCTGTACAGCTGACGTCGGGAATGCGTTAACTGGCACAAAAGTAATTTGAGAACAATAATAACATTCAGAATATACTTACTCATAGATATGCCATCCCAGGTGAAATTCATGCAAGTTAGTTGACTATATGTATGATGTAATAGTATGTCGGGTGTGACAACCGACATTTGTATCTCATTTTCCTTTTCACTCACATCCACACAATTTTTTTTTCCTCCTAATTTCTTGTTTAAATGTTTACTGCCTTCACCTTCTTCAATTAACTCCCCAAAATGATGCCATAAGATACCAAATTTAACATGAAGTACACATTTCTGCTGTTGGTTGTCACTCCACAAGAAGCATCTGAACATCGGACATACGTATGTCCGATCAGGAGTTTCAAACTATACCACACAGCAAAAACAATTCCTTGCCTGCAGTACTCAAGTTTGTACCACTGCTTTCACCAAAAAGAACCCCTTTATAATGTTTTTAGTCCATACAGCTGTCGGTTGTTACGATATTTTGTCGGTTGTCACGTTTCTCATTGACTAAAATCTAGCGGACATACAAGAAAACTTACCCTCTCACAATCAGTGAATCACCCTACCATTTTTTCAAAACGAAAGGTCGTCATTCCGTACATCCGGGCTCTTCAGCTACATTTTAAAACCTGGACTGGGGCCAGTATGTGACGCGTTTTAGAAATTTTCGCGAATATTCGGTCGTCACATTTGGACATACCTTCAGCCAACGAACACATTTTTCTGAATAATATTAATTCCCTTGGCTTTCCTGAAGTGAATAACATAATTTTGCTATCGTCATTGAACTGAAAATATTGTTGAAACTGGACCACGAAACGAGCAGATGTAAACATACTAAGAGAAAAGTAGGATGGGTTTGGGGACATACACGAGTGACAACCGACAGATCTATTTTATTTTGTCAAAATTCTGCTGCTGCTTAATTTAACCCTTTCATCGCCACTGTCGCCTCTTGGCACCACAATGATTTAACACCCATGTCACTTGAAAGGCATCAAGTGAGAGTCTGGTATTCCAGTGACCTTATGTTCTTAATTATGGGAGGTAAAGACAGGCCCTATTCTATGCATATCACAGAGGATTTCCCCAATACATGTATTGCAGACAGAATTTGTTCTCTGCCCAGGTAAGTTTCATGGAAAATTGTGGCTAAAAAATGGCTGGCAAGGGTTACACATTTTTTTTATTCTTGTACTTTTTCAAACATCTGTTGTCTTATAACTTCAACCAAATTGGTTGCTTTTGATTTTCAAAATGATTTATTGATCAGCAAGCTTTGCATACTTATTGGCTCCATTTTTACAAGTGAAAAAGTCTTTCACTTCCATTTAAAAGCATGTTGAAACACGAAAGTGTGAACATTTATCATATAATATTATTTATTTGTCTTTTTATCATTTAATACAATGAACAACACAAAAAACAAAGGTTTTATAACAATGTTTAATTTGCTTCACAAATGCACATGGTGTAAGCTCAACGACTGAATGAAAAATGGTGTTTTACGTCCTCTTGGTCTGGAACAGACACATATGGGACATTTGTAGATACAAAGATGGTGGGAACAATACTGGAGGCAATGCCTGGAGGCAGTGCAACTCCAGGAAAGTCCTGATTTTTTAGCAATACAGATAGGTGTAGCGGTAGCCACGCCTCGGTTAAACCTCATCGGCTATGGTACCGCCACAAGTAGTTAGCTCAACGACCTTGTGTCACAGGCTCATTTAAATTATCCCTGACTATCTTGAGTTCTATCTTCTCCCCATATCTTATCATTTCACTTTCTACTCTTTTTGCTGAATTTATTTTCTTTTTCGTACTACCCCCTAAAGTGCAGCATAATCTTCAACGTGATGAAGTTGGCTGCCTAAGGAGAAGAAGAAGAGATAATGATTTAATGCGTAGCCCAGCCTGAACTGAACTGAAGGCCTACCAGTGAATCGACTGGGTTAGGCCTACTTGATGCACAGGTGCAAAAGAAAGTGAAGGCCACGTGCAGTACAGACTGATGCATCTGCTTGAAGATGTTAAAGAAAGTGAAGGCCACGTGCAGCACCACAGACTGATGCATCTGCTTGAAGATGTTAAAGAAAGTGAAGGCCACGTGCAGCACCACAGACTGATGCATCTGCTTGAAGATGTTAAAGAAAGTGAAGGCCACGTGCAGCACAGACTGATGCATCTGCTTGAAGATGTTAAAGAAAGTGAAGGCCACGTGCAGTACAGACTGATGCATCTGCTTGAAGACGTTAAAGAAAGTGAAGGCCACGTGCAGCACCACAGACTGATGCATCTGCTTGAAGATGTTAAAGAAAGTGAAGGCCATGTGCAGCACAGACTGATGCATCTGCTTGAAGATGTTAAAGAAAGTGAAGGCCACGTGCAGCACCACAGACTGATGCATCTGCTTGAAGATGTTAAAGAAAGTGAAGGCCACGTGCAGCACAGACTGATGCATCTGCTTGAAGATGTTAAAGAAAGTGAAGGCCACGTGCAGCACAGACTGATGCATCTGCTTGAAGATGTTAAAGAAAGTGAAGGCCACGTGCAGCACAGACTGATGCATCTGCTTGAAGATGTTAAAGAAAGTGAAGGCCACGTGCAGCACCACAGACTGATGCATCTGCTTGAAGATGTTAGAGAAAGTGAAGGCCACGTGCAGCACAGACTGATGCATCTGCTTGAAGATGTTAAAGAAAGTGAGGGCCACGTGCAGCACAGACTGATGCATCTGCTTGAAGACGTTAAAGAAAGTGAAGGCCACGTGCAGCACAGACTGATGCATCTGCTTGAAGATGTTAAAGAAAAAAATCGGGCCTTCATTGAACTGTAACAATGCCAAGTGTAAAGTGCTGTCTTCTTCTTCTTCTTCTGCGTTCCCAGGCCATATGGCCATAATGGGTAAGGTACGTATGTGTTCGTTTTTTAGTGTTCACTTGTCTCCCCGCTGCGTACAGCCGACATTCCGATTTCGGAGGAGCTGAAAGGACACAAATTATTTGGAAGATTTTTTTTTTAAAGGCAGGAGAATGGGTCAACAAGTCAGAAAGATAGTAGATATAAATCCCTGAGTGGTCTTGTTTCTTCTTACCTGGCTGATTAAGTGTGCTAAACGCTTTTTATTATTGTTGTTAAAACAGGCTTCTAGTGAAGGGGCCAATGGTGACGACTTCAAGAACGCGAAGTCAATCTACGAGTTCACGGCCAAAGACATAGATGGCAACGAGGTGTCCTTCGAGAAATACAGGTTAGTGTTTTTTCACTTCTTTGTTAAGTTGTGTTAGTTTGTAAATAATGAAGTAATCGAAACTGAGGTCACCATGAGAGCAGGGCTTGCAAGACCACATGTTGACTTTTTTTCCTTTTTGATGATTGATGGAAATGAAGCGAATGACAATGATGATGATGCTATGGAGTTCCGTATTGGTCTGAGACTACATGACGGGGCTGTTTTCTATGCTTCCATTCATAATGGATATCCCGGATTTAACCAGGTCAGAGAACTACAGACACCTGCAGTGTTGGTCTTGAAATTAGAGCAAGACTCAGAATGGCATCCTATAAAGGATGAAGCTCGACTGTGTGGTTTCAGTCTTCCCATTGAGCCCATAACCACTCACTCTGGGTAGGAGCCAGTCCAGGACCGAAAAAACCCTCACCTCTGATGGGATTCGAACCCATGATCTCCCAGCCAGTAACCCACGACTTTACCAATACGCCATGGCAGCTGGTAAAAATATGCATGTTCTTTCTACAGAATGATTCTATTCTACCACAAATCTCTTTTGCTTCACACCCAAGTACATGTGCTTCCTCTTTCTCATCTCCCCCCCCCCCCCCTCACCCACCCACAGGTCAGGTCAGGTCAGGTAGTTAGGACATTAGGCCTCACGGCCTCTTCACTGTCCTGTCATTTTTGTTTGAACTTTTGCACAGCTGAAAGGTTTTTGTATTTTGTTTTCGGCAAATCTGCCTTTCAGTCATGCTCGTATTGTAGTTTTGATATGTTGGTGTATCCACCAAGGAGGTTTTTGAATTGTGTTAGATTCTGTGCTCGTTTAATATGTGCAGGAAGAGTATTCCAAAACTTTGTTACTCTGTTAGAAAAGAATTTTTTTCTAATATTAGTTCGGCTATACTGGGTTAGTATTTTTAAATCACTGTACAGATTCTTGACTTTCCTTTTAAATGAAACAAACAACAAATTCAAACAAAACAATTGTGGGTTATTCATATGAGAGAAGCAACATTTCATGTTTCTCATGTATCTTTCACTGCTCCTCAATTGCCTTTAACTTTGACGTGATGAAAACTGATTGGGGGAGTTGGGTGTTTGGTTTGTAAATGTCTCTGATGGAAATAAAGTGTTCCTGTGATAGAGAAGATTCTAGTCCTCTTGAGAAGTCGTTTTTGAAATACAATCCGTTGAGAAGTCATTGGTAGTACTATCATGCTCAATACTGTTTATTGGTCTCTTGAAAGATCACATAACTGTAGTTTTTGGAAGGCGTCTTCCCATCCTATTAATATGGTGCTAGCAAAAAGCCTGAATATACAAAGAGTTTGCAGTCTGCAGCTGACTGAAGCCAGTTTTGTTACTCCCACCCTTTCACCTACACTACAGGTATAGGGATCATTGTGAACTCAGTCACTGCCTCTGTTACCATGCTTAACACTTCCCACCTCCCACCTTTTCACCTACACTACAGGTGGGGATCATTGTGAACTCACTCACTGCCTCTGTTACCATGCTTAACACTTCCCACCTTCCACCCTTTCACCTACACTACAGGTATAGGGATCATTGTGAACTCACTCACTGCCTCTGTTACCATGCTTAACACTTCCCACCTTCCACCTTTTCACCTACACTACAGGTGGGGATCATTGTGAACTCACTCACTGCCTCTGTTACCATGCTTAACACTTCCCACCTTCCACCCTTTCACCTACACTACAGTATGGGGATCATTGTGAACTCACTCACTGCCTCTGTTACCATGCTTAACACTTCCCACCTTCCACCCTTTCACCTACACTACAGGTGGGGATCATTGTGAACTCACTCACTGCCTCTGTTACCATGCTTAACACTTCCCACCTTCCACCCTTTCACCTTCACTACAGGTATAGGGATCATTGTGAACTCACTCACTGCCTCTGTTACCATACTTAACACTTTCCACCTTTTCATCTTCACTACAGGTGGGGATAATTGTGAACTCACTCACTGCCTCTGTTACCATACTTAACACTTCCCACCTTCCACCTTTTCACCTTCACTACAGGTGGGGATCATTGTGAACTCACTCACTGCCTCTGGTACCATGCTTAACACTTCCCACCTTCCACCTTCACTACAGGTGGGGATCATTGTGAACTCGCTCACTGCCTCTGTTACCATGCTTAACACTTCCCACCTTCCACCCTTTCACCTTCACTACAGGTATAGGGATCATTGTGAACTCACTCACTGCCTCTGTTACCATACTTAACACTTCACACCTTCCACCTTTTCACCTTCACTACAGGTGGGGATAATTGTGAACTCACTCACTGCCTCTGTTACCATACTTAACACTTCCCACCTTCCACCTTTTCACCTTCACTACAGGTGGGGATCATTGTGAACTCACTCACTGCCTCTGTTACCATGCTTAACACTTCCCACCTTCCGCCTTCACTACAGGTGGGGATCATTGTGAACTCGCTCACTGCCTCTGTTACCATGCTTAACACTTCCCACCTTCCACCTTTTCACCTTCACTACAGGTGGGGATCATTGTGAACTCACTCACTGCCTCTGTTACCATGCTTAACACTTCCCACCTTCCACCTTCACTACAGGTGGGGATCATTGTGAACTCGCTCACTGCCTCTGTTCCCATACTTAACACTTCCCACCTTCCACCTTTTCACCTACACTACAGGTGGGGATCATTGTGAACTCGCTCACTGCCTGCTGTTACCATGCTTAACACTTCCCACCTCCCACCCTTTCACCTACACTACAGGTGGGGAACATTGTGAACTCACTCACTGCCTCTGTTACCATGCTTAACACTTCCCACCTTCCACCCTTTCACCTACACTACAGGTGGGGATAATTGTGAACTCACTCACTGCCTCTGTTACCATGCTTAACACTTCCCACCTTCCACCTTTTCACCTTCCAGGTGTGAAGTGAGAAAATTGGCTTCATTCTTTGCAAGGTTTGTAGGCAGCGAAGTAACCACTCTTTGTGACATTTAGGCTTTTTGGTGGTAGTATGTGAATAATAGATGAATTGTGAACATTTGGGAAAAAGCTAACTGCCTGGAAAAAAATGTTAGATGGACGATTAGTGTTGATTTATGCCTGAATGTGCCAGTCCATGTCTGTGCTTTGAGGGTGTGTGCTGATGGGAAGTATGGACAACATGCGTGCGTTTAGGTCGGCCGCTAAGAAGTGAAACTGCAAGTACTTCTTCTTCTTCTGCGTTCCCAGGCCATATGGCAATGGGTAAAGTACATATGTGTCCGGTTTTCAGTTTTCACTGGTCTCCCTGCTGCGTACAGCCAACATTCCAATTTCGGAGGAGCTCTAAGAAAATTATTTGGAAGATTTTTTTGTAAAAAGGCAGGAGGCCAATATAAGTCAGGAAGATGGTAGATGACAGAAAGCAAAGGGAAAAGGCAGAGTCAAAGAGAGTGACCGATTAGAGGAAGTTACAAGCACAGACTTCCAGAAGGTGGGGAACTATTTGTATGAAAGACCCCCTCCCGGTATTCCCATGGGGAGAGACTCGTGGAGGGGGCGAGGGGCGTCCAGCTCCCCGTATGGAGGTATGAGGCATCCACCCACTGCCCCAAACTGCAAGTAGTAGTTGTTACATTGTTATCCTCAATAAAAAGGTGTTTTAATAGCATGTTTTAATCATTCTTTACATGCTGAAGTTGTTGTTGTGTACATAAGCATGTGCAAAATAGGTCGACTGCTTCTTGATATTACCAATACATATTGAGCCAACTTAAAGCGCCTGTTTGCTTTATTTGAATTGCTAGTAAAAGTTTAAACTCCCATTTCCAATGTTTCATTAATAAATGATCAATGTGAAGCGAACCAAGCTTGATAAGATCAAATAAAAGAAAAGCTGAAGATTCTGTACAAAAACAATAGGACTCTACCCTGAATAAATAATAATAGGTGGATTCCTAATTAGAAACACAATCCCCATCCACATTCGCTCTGACACACAAACAAGCAAAGCTCATTTTCCACAAGCTAATTCCTAGTCTAAAGTCTAATGACTATAGCTTATAGTTCAGTGTGCAAATGCTGTGCCCCCTCCCCCCCCCCCCCACACACACACGACACACCCGCCCACACAAACACGCCAATGCATGTATGCTCAGTATTGCAACATCATATTCAGACAGCCCTGGTGTTGTTAGCCAGTAGTCTTTCGATCTGGTATGACTGAGTAAACAGGGAAATGACATTAACATTTTACGTACAGTCGAACCTCGCTTAACGGCCACCTCAGTATGGCAGACATCCCGGTAATCAGCACAGTTTTCCTCAGTCTCTCCCCATCTTGTCTATTACTAAAAAGTCTCTCCACCTCACATGTACACTGGAAATTGGCTAAATCGAAATTGGAGGGACCAAAATTTTATTTTAATTTAAGGTAGCCAATGTTTTGAGATTTACTTTTTGGCCTAAAATTGATTAATACTTTGACCAAAATTTCAATGTGAGTTATCCGTTTTTGCGTTAGCAGGATTCCACTGTACAGACAATTTTGTCCAGTCTGTAGGGTGGTCGCAATGCTGAGGTTCCACTGTACAGACAATTCTGTCCAGTCTGTAGGGTGGTTGCAATGCTGAGGTTCCACTGTACAGACAATTCTGTCCAGTCTGTAGGGTGGTCACAATGCTGAGGTTCCACTGTACAGACAATTATGTCCAGTCTGTAGGGTGGTTGCAATGCTGAGGTTCCACTGTACAGACAATTCTGTCCAGTCTGTAGGGTGGTTGCAATGCTGAGGTTCCACTGTACAGACAATTCTGTCCAGTCTGTAGGGTGGTCACAATGTTGAGGTTCCAATGTACAGACAATTCTGTCCAGTCTGTAGGGTGGTCGCAATGCTGAGGTCCCACTGTACAGACAATTCTGTCCAGTCTGTAGGGTGGTTGCAATGCTGAGGTTCCACTGTACAGACAATTCTGTCCAGTCTGTAGGGTGGTCGCAAAGCTGAGGTTCCACTGTATGTTGCTTTCAATGAGTTTGGTTGCAAGAAAACTGCTCAATAGGGATTGACCAAGGAGCACTAAGGACCCCACACACTGGCACACAATAGGTCCTCAGTTGTCTGTCTGTGGGGTAAAGCATCCCAACAAGACGGTGACTCACAGTCTGCTAAGTGTTCTGCTGGAATATACCACAATGGTAATACTATGTTGTGTGAGAAACTGTCCGCTGGAAATGAAGTGACCAATGTACAAGTAGACAAACTGACCACTAACTACTCTCCCTTTATCAGTTTGTGTGTGTGTGTGTGTGTGTGTGTGTGTGTGTGTGTAACTCTTCGAGCGCCATGTATTTTGTTATGTTCTTGGTTGTCCGTTGCAATCTCAATCGACAAGAGGGGAGTAACTATTTTTCGAGTGTGCATGCATTGCTTCAACGGAAAAAAATCGCTGATATGAGCTCCTAAAGTAGACAAGCACATGGTAGGGTGTTTGCCAGTGAATGTCTTTGCATTTGGTGGGAGTGTAGAGATGCACCGGGCAAATGTATTTGCCCACCCATGATGCTAGAAGAGTTACAGCAAGCTGCAATTGTACTTTAAGTGTAACATTCTTTAAAGCAGTCTTTAAAATTGAAAAAAAAGGATAAACAATGTTGATGTTTGTGTAGCTGTAAAAACAAGAAGAACGAAGGTAGAAAAGCTTAGAACCCATAGCCAAAACCAGTAATTGGAATATGGGTCAAGAAAAAACAAAGCAAAAAAGACTCTTTAACCCTTTCGCTGCCAGCCATTTTTCAGGCAAAATGTACCATTAAACTTAACTGGGTAGAGACATTTTTTTTATCTGCAATATTGTGAATTCCTCTGATATGGATAACATTAGGCCTATCCTTACCTCCCAAAATTAATAAAATAGTCTTCATATAACAGGCCCTGTGGTAATGCGACATTGGTGGTGAAAGGGTTAAGTTATCAGGTTCCCTTGGTGGTTGAGAGCTGTTGTTTAGTTCAAGGGGTATATTCAGATGTTTCCTTTCACTATATGAATTGGTTACATTTCCTCTTTTAACCCTTTGCCGCCAGCTATTTTTCAGCAAAACAACAACTGATTTGATGTTTTTTAGTGACGTCGGTGTTAAACCATTGTGGTGCAAAAATGCGACATTGGCGGTGAAAGGGTTAACTCGCTCATGGCCGCTTAGGAGGACTTTAGATGCTGGTTATTTCTGTTTTGTAAATGGAAATAATATGTCATTGTTTGTATTATAAGGGATAATGGAATGCCTTTGTTGGATGCTGTGTTTAGAGTCGTACAAGAGGTCGTGAAGGGCAGTTTAGTAACATCAGAGAGAATGTAACAGTACTGTCTGGGGTAACATGCCCTATGAGGCAGTGGGCTGACGTGTGTCTGTTAGGGAGAAGCACATGACTGTGTCACTGCTGATATTTGCAAAGCTGAATTCTACTGAATTGTATGGTTGACTGTTGGCGGTGGTGTGAGGGGGGATAGCGATTGGTATTATTCCTCTTATTCCCTGCATTGTATGGTAGACTGTTGGCGGTGGTGTGAGGGAGGATAGTGATTGGTATTATTCCTCTTATTCCCTGCATTGTATGGTAGACTGTTGGCGGTGGTGTGAGGGGGGATAGTGATTGGTATTATTCCTCTTATTCCCTGCATTGTATGGTAGACTGTTGGCGGTGGTGTGAGGGGGGATAGTGATTGGTATTATTCCTCTTATTCCCTGCATTGTATGGTAGATTGTTGGCGGTGGTGTGAGGGGGGATAGTGATTGGTATTATTCCTCTTATTCCCTGCATTGTATGGTAGACTGTTGGCGGTGGTGTGAGGGGGGATAGTGATTGGTATTATTCCTCTTATTCCCTGCATTGTATGGTAGACTGTTGGCGGTGGTGTGAGGGGGGATAGTGATTGGTATTATTCCTCTTATTCCCTGCATTGTATGGTAGACTGTTGGCGGTGGTGTGAGGGGGGATAGTGATTTGTATTATTCCTCTTATTCCCTGCATTGTATGGTAGACTGTTGGCGGTGGTGTGAGGGAGGATAGTGATTGGTATTATTCCTCTTATTCCCTGCATTGTATGGTAGACTGTTGGCGGTGGTGTGAGGGGGGATAGTGATTGGTATTATTCCTCTTATTCCCTGCATTGTATGGTAGACTGTTGGTGGTGTGAGGGAGGATAGTGATTGGTATTATTCCTCTTATTCCCTGCATTGTATGGTAGACTGTTGGCGGTGGTGTGAGGGAGGATAGTGATTGGTATTATTCCTCTTATTCCCTGCATTGTATGGTAGACTGTTGGCGGTGGTGTGAGGGAGGATAGTGATTGGTATTATTCCTCTTATTCCCTGCATTGATGGTCGCTGCCTGTACTTTGGTGGTTTGGGTAAAGGTCAAGATGTGCCACCCCCCCCTGCATTTCTCGGTTAATTCCATTTTCCCGTTTTTGCCTTTCTTACCAAACATAAAGCTGTATTTTATTAACCTTTTTAGCTAATAACCTTTTTGGAATCCCTAACCCTAGGCCATTATCTAATAGGACCGCACCCCCCCCCCCCCCCCCCCCCCCCCCCCCCCCCCCCCCCCTATGTATTGCAGTACACGGCGCCATTTGTCACAGTCGTGGTACATTGAGTTTTCCCGGGTTAGGGATAGGGTTCGTATTCCAAAAAGGTTATTAGCTAAAAAGGTTCATAAAATACAGCTTTATGTTTGGTAAGAAAGGCAAAAACGGAAAATTGCAATTAACCGAGAAATGCATGGGGGGTGGCACATCTTTACCTTTACCGTGGTTTAGTTTGTCTGTAAGTTCTGGATAAGTTTGTTGCTAAGGAGGGGCAAAGGCTGGTTTGCTTGTGTCCTCCACTACCTTCCAATGAGTTGTTTGCTTTAGCGCATATGGGCACATGCATACACAGCCACACATATACAAGCACACACATAATTATATGCACACACACACACACACACACACACACACACACACACACACACACACACACACACACACACACACACAGAGACACGCGCACAGACACACATCCAGACACAGCCACTTACATATTGCACGCACATACACACACACTCTCTTGCAGACACACACCTACACACACACACAACACACTCTCTCTCTCTCTCTCTCTCTCTCTCTCTCTCTCTCTCTCTCTCTCTCTCTCTCTCTCTCTCTCTCTCTCTCTCTCTCTCTCTCTCTCTCTCTCAAACACATACATGTTCTCTCTCAGTCTGTCTCTGTGTCTGTCTGTCTCTCTCTCTCTCTCTCTCTCTCTCTCTCTCTCTCTCTCTCTCTCTCTCTCTCTCTCTGTCTCTGTCTCTCTCTCTCTCTCTCTCTCTCTCTCTCTCTCTCTCTCTCTCTCTCTCTCTCTCTCTCTCTCTCTCTCTCTCTCTCTCTCTCTCTCACACACACACACAAATCAGATAGCAGATGGTGCAGGCAAGGCTTAGTCTGTAGCTGAGCTGTGGTAAGAACAGCTGCTCACAAACACACACACTAACTTGAGCACAAACCCCATACACCTCACTGACCACAACGCATGTGAACTATGCATGATGAATGATAGCTACTGTTATAGTTTGTGATTACTGGGCTTTGGTCTGCCCTTTGTTTCTCTTTGTCTGTCTGTCTGTTTTCTCTCTCTCTCTCTCTCTCTCTCTCTCTCTCTCTCTCTCTCTCTCTCTCTCTCTCTCTCTCTCTCTCTCTCTCTCTCTCTCTCTCTCTCTCTCTCTCTCTCTCTCTTTCTCTCTCTCTCTCTGTCTTTGTCTCGTTTCTCTCTCTCTCTCTCTCTCTCTCTCTTTCTCTCTCTCTGTGTCTTTGTCTCTTTTCTCTCTCTCTCTCTTCTCTCTCTCTCTCTCTCTCTCTCTCTCTCTCTCTCTCTCTCTCTCTCTCTCTCTCTCTCTCTCTCTCTCTCTCTCTCTCTCTCTCTCTCTCTCTCTCTCTCTCTCTCTCTCTCTCAAAATTTATAAACAGTGAATGTGGATAATTAGGGTACTTTTGTCAGGTGTGATTGTGGCCTTTTTTCCTGTTTGGCATTCTTTCCTTTTCTCCTACCTCTTTGTGTGTGTGTGTGTGTGTGTGTGTGTGTGTGTGTGTGTGTGTGTGTGTGTGTGTGTGTGTGTACCGGCAT
>CM065689.1:58021630-58071630 GCA_017654935.2 Phymorhynchus buccinoides | reverse complement strand
CTGGTACCGGTACATAACTGTCTGTTTCAGGGGCCACGTTTGCCTGGTTGTCAACGTGGCCTCCAAATGAGGGTTCACGGACAAGAACTACACTCAGCTGCATGGTACATAACTGTCTGTTTCAGGGGCCACGTTTGCCTGGTTGTCAACGTGGCCTCCAAATGAGGGTTGAATGACAAGAACTACACTGATCTGCTGGTACCGGTACATAACTGTCTGTTTCAGGGGCCACGTTTGCCTGGTTGTCAACGTGGCCTCCAAATGAGGGTTCACGGACAAGAACTACACTCAGCTGCATGGTACATAACTGTCTGTTTCAGGGGCCATGTTTGCCTGGTTGTCAACGTGGCCTCCAAATGAGGGTTGAATGACAAGAACTACACTGATCTGCTGGTACCGGTACATAACTGTCTGTTTCAGGGGCCACGTTTGCCTGGTTGTCAACGTGGCCTCCAAATGAGGGTTCACGGACAAGAACTACACTCAGCTGCATGGTACATAACTGTCTGTTTCAGGGGCCATGTTTGCCTGGTTGTCAACGTGGCCTCCAAATGAGGGTTCACCGACAAGAACTACACTCAGCTGCATGGTACTTAACTGTCTGTTTCAGGGGCCATGTTTGCCTGGTTGTCAACGTGGCCACCAAATGAGGGTTCACCGACAAGAATTACACTCAGCTGCATGGTACTTAACTGTCTGTTTCAGGGGCCACGTTTGCCTGGTTGTCAACGTGGCCACCAAATGAGGGTTCACCGACAAGAATTACACTCAGCTGCAGGCTTTGCACACCAAGTACGCTGAGTCCCAGGGCCTCCGCATCCTGGCCTTCCCCTGCAACCAGTTCGGCAGCCAGGTCAGTCGGGTCACTCCCCACCTGGGGATACCAGTGGTTTTTTGTTCAAATAGTTCCCCCAACTTCTGGAAGTTATGTGCTTGTAACTTCATCTAATCTGTCACTCTCTTTGACTCTGCCTTTCCCCTTTGCTTACTGTCATCTGCTATCTTTCTGCCTTTCCGGTCCATTCTCCTGCCTTTTTTTTCCAGAAACACTTTCAAAAGATTTCCTCCAGCGGAAGTCGGACTCGCTGGGCCTAACTATTTCTTAGTTTGGCGCATAATAGCAGCATGACGCGTCTGCGCTCATAATTAACAGGAAACTGTCTGAGCGATCGAAGAAGAAAAAGAAGAAGAATGTGTAGAAGTAAAGAGAGAGAGAACAGTCTATTATGTGTTTTGTGTAGAAGTAAAGAGAGAGAGAACAGTGTATCATGTGTTTTGTGTAGAAGTAAAGAGAGAGAGAACAGTGTATCAGATTAGAGGAAGGTACATGCACAGAACTTCCAGAGGGTGGGGGAACTATTTGTATGAATCCGTGCACCTCCCCTGGCAACCCTAGCACCAGTGGTTCTCAGAGTGCTGTTTAACTTGTATGTCTGTCTGTTGGATCTTACCATGGTCTTCCTGGTCTGTCTGTTGGATCTTACCATGGTCTTCCTGGTTTGTCTGTTGGATCTTGCCATGGTCTTCCTGGTTTGTCTGTTGGATCTTGCCATGGTCTTCCTGGTTTGTCTGTTGGATCTTGCCATGGTCTTCCTGGTTTGTCTGTTGGATCTTACCATGGTCTTCCTGGTTTGTCTGTTGGATCTTACCATGGTCTTCCTGGTTTGTCTGTTGGATCTTACCATGGTCTTCCTGGTTTGTCTGTTGGATCTTACCATGGTCTTCCTGGTTTGTCTGTTGGATCTTACCATGGTCTTCCTGGTTTGTCTGTTGGATCTTGCCATGGTCTTCCTGGTTTGTCTGTTGGATCTTACCATGGTCTTCCTGGTTTGTCTGTTGGATCTTGCCATGGTCTTCCTGGTTTGTCTGTTGGATCTTACCATGGTCTTCCTGGTTTGTTTGTAAACAGCAGGAGTCTGGCTTGTTAGAAAAGGTGAGAACAGGATGGGTTAGGTATGTTCTGGGATAAGCAATCAAGTACCCCATAGATGCAAATACTTGTCTCGTCTGTTTGGAGGTTGATTTTTGTGAGCTTCTGGTGATGCTTTTACCATCACATTTATGTGATCGAGATATTAATACTGTTTTTCGCACAACAATGCAAAAACATACTAAGCTCAATACTTTCAATAATGATTTATGCAGGCACTTGTGATTAAGAAAACACAGTTTATGTTTTGTTTGCGTTTCTCACCCAAAAGAAGGTCAGGTCAGGTCAGGTAGGACGACTAGACCTCGCAGTCTCTCAAGCGTCCTTTCTCTTGATTGTAATTTTTATATTTAATTAAGAACAGTAACAGAATTAAAGAAATTGGAGAATAATAACTTGAGTTTTTTTCGAAACACTGACAGTTAGAATCTTGAGATTCATGCGAACACATCATGAAATGAATGCATATGATACAAACAGATGCACGCAAAAGGAGGGGATTGGGAGACGGGGGGGAGCAAAATATTAAGTATGAACCCACCCCTGTAAGTGTATAACCTGTTTGAGAAAAAAAATGCTTTGTGGAGTTTTTGCAATGTAGAGTTTTTCCTCTGTGGAGTTTGAATTAAGTTGATCTCAAGTTCCTATGTCTTCATCTCAAGTGTGTGAAACATTCTACTTGAGTCCATTGAGCTGTTGAGAGGTCTCTTGACACCTGCAAATAAAATGACACAAATCTGTTTGGTGCTAACTTGGTGTCATATATACTTGACTCATATTTGCTCCCCAAGTCCACCCCCCTCCCCCGGCCCCCTCCTTCTTTCCCAGTGGACATTTTTTGTCCTTGTAAGGCAACCCCTACTTGGTGTTTGTGAATGAAAATCTGTTTAGCGTCCTCCAGTCTCGTCTGGAACAGACACATATGGGACATTAGTAGATATAAAGATGGTGGGAACGATCCTGGAGGAAAACCCCAGAGGCAGTGCAACACCAGAAAAGTCCAAATTTTTTAGCAATACAGATTTGCATAATACTTGGTGCTTGCAGGTCACCTTTGCATAATCTACACACTCACTGATCTACAATACATTTGCATGCACACATGTATGCGCTCAT
This sequence comes from Phymorhynchus buccinoides, assembly GCA_017654935.2. Lineage (NCBI taxonomy): Eukaryota > Metazoa > Mollusca > Gastropoda > Neogastropoda > Raphitomidae > Phymorhynchus > Phymorhynchus buccinoides. The sequence continues at coordinate 58,068,584 of CM065689.1, read as the reverse complement.
GCTTTTCTGCATGCACATAATGTGAATGCGTGCTCACTTTTTACACATTCTTTTTATGCCTGGAAAATAAAGGAATAGGAAGAAGCTTTAAAGACCCACCACATCACGTGTCAAAATCACGGTTTTTCACGTGTTTTCCCTCTTATAGCTGGCAAGAAATCTTCCTAGCATAAGAGGGAATGTGACACGTGACGTGGTGGGTCTTTAAAGACCCACCACATCACGTGTCAAAATCACGGTTTTCACGTGTTTTCCCTCTTATAGCTGGCAAGAAATCTTCCTAGCATAAGAGGGAATGTGACACGTGACGTGGTGGGTCTTTAAAGACCCACCACATCACGTGTCAAAATCACGGTTTTGCACGTGTTTTCCCTCTTATAGCTGGCAAGAGATCTTCCTAGCATAAGAGGGAATGTGACACGTGACGTGGGGGGTCTTTAAAGACCCACCACATCACGTGTCAAAATCACGGTTTTGCACGTGTTTTCCCTCTTATAGCTGGCAAGAGATCTTCCTAGCATAAGAGGGAATGTGACACGTGACGTGGTGGGTCTTTAAAGACCCACCACATCACGTGTCAAAATCACGGTTTTGCACGTGTTTTCCCTCTTATAGCTGGCAAGAGATCTTCCTAGCATAAGAGGGAATGTGACACGTGACGTGGGGGGTCTTTAAAGACCCACCACATCACGTGTCAAAATCACGGTTTTTTGCACGTGTTTTCCCTCTTATAGCTGGCAAGAGATCTTCCTAGCATAAGAGGGAATGTGACACGTGACGTGGGGGGTCTTTAAAGACCCACCACATCACGTGTCAAAATCACGGTTTTGCACGTGTTTTCCCTCTTATAGCTGGCAAGAAATCTTCCTAGCATAAGAGGGAATGTGACACGTGACGTGGGGGGTCTTTAAAGACCCACCACATCACGTGTCAAAATCACGGTTTTGCACGTGTTTTCCCTCTTATAGCTGGCAAGAGATCTTCCTAGCATAAGAGGGAATGTGACACGTGACGTGGGGGGTCTTTAACACAAGCTGTCGAAAGGGGGAAAAAAACAAAGCAAACCAACCCACCCTGGTCCCCAACCCCAACAACAAAGCGAGTCAATAGTGCAGGGCTGCTCACTTACAGCTGTGGCTTTAACGTAGGCATCAACCTGCTTTCCACCAGTGTTTATCATTGCTGATTTGCGTCCGTATTACTATCCAAAATGCGGAGAGCCATGATAGAAATGCTTTCATACTTTGATATTTTAAGTTTGACAAAAGCATTAAAGTTCTTCCTCAGAGAGAGGAAGATATTTTAAGTGTTTATGATTTATTATTTTCTGTGTGTGTAGTTTGTATGTGTTGTGTTGAGCATGTCATGTCATGTGTGTTGCGTGTGTGCTGTGTGGGTATATGTGCTTGCATGTGTATGAGTGTAAGTGTGTGCAGGAGAGATTGTGTTCGGCTAGAGAGGGGGGGGGGGGGGGGGAGTGAGTGTGTGCGAGTATGTGAGTGTGAGTGCACGTATGTGTTTGTGCATGTGAGTGCGCGTGTGTGTTTGTGTGCGCGTGTGTTTGTACACGTGTATGTTTGTGTAAGTGTGTGTGTGTTTCAGTAAGAATGTGTTTTCTGTGTGTTTGATGAAATGTGTGTGGGTCTGTGTGTGTATGTCTGTGTGCAAGAACGCGTTCACTCACGTGTGTGCACAAACGTGTGTGTGTGTGTGTGCGTGTGTGTATGTTTGTGAGTGTTTCAATACTGATTGTAAAGCACTTTGTGCTCGATAAAAAGCGCTATAAGTGTCAGTTTATTATTATTATGTGTGTATGTGTGAAACAAATCGGTAATGAGGCGTGTGTGTGACAACAAATGTTTGTTTATGACATTGCACTGTCAGGCCTTGACAAAGTCTTTGAAATAAAGATGGAAATTGGGTTAAGTTATGCCGAGCTTTGTTAGGTTTTTTTTAATAGTTCTTAAAAGCATTCCAGGAAGGAAAAAGATCCTTATGGCAGAATTTGAGAAAGGTTAACAGAATGTAGTAAGTGGTCATTCGCTGTAAAATATGTTCCAGTCTTTTACTGTGTGCAGGTTGTTTTGTCTTCTCTCTTCTCAAGGCCAGTGATCAGTCTCACAAACACACACACATACATTGATGCACGCATGCATGCATGTACGCACGCACACGCACACATGCACACTCTCTCTCTCTCTCTTCTCCCACCAGTACCCAAGCCTTCTGAAGTTAGGTGTTTAAATAGTCAGGTGTTTGGAGGGGAGACCTTGGAGGTCTTACTTATTTAGTATTATTAACTCTTTCGCCGCCAGCCATTTTTCAGCCCAAAATGTTATTTTACCTGGATGAAGAAAAGTTGGCGTCTGCAATACTGTGAATCTGCCTGTGACATGTATTAAATAAGGCCTTTCATAATCTTCCAAGATTAACAAAATAAGATAACAGATCCTAATTTCAAGCCTTTTAGTGACATGGGCGTTTAATCAGTATGGTGCAACAAAAATAAAAAGATTAACAAAATAAGTTCATTGCATAACAGATCCTAATTTCAAGCCTTTCAGTGTGCTGCAAAAAACAACAAGATTAACAAAATAAGTTAATTGGATAACAGATCCTAATTTCAAGCCGTTTAGTGACATGGGCGTCCAATCAGTGTGGTGGCGACATTGCAATCGGCGGTGAAAGGGTTAACCAGGTGAATGTGTTTTGCAGGAGCCGGGCACAGAGGCAGATATCAAGAAGTTCGCCACGGAGAAGTACGGAGTCCAGTTCGACATGTTCTCCAAGATCAACGTCAATGGGAAGGACGCTCTCCCTCTCTTCAAGTACCTCAAGCACAAGCAGGGGGGCACCTTGGGAGAGTGAGTGTCTCTGTGTGTGTGTGTGGGGGGGGGGGGGGGGGGGGCTGTGTTTGCTTGCTTCAACGTTTGTGGCTTCCTTATCTATACTTTTTGTTGTTGTGGTGGTCTTGTGAAATAGTTCATGAGGTTATTGGGTAGGAAAAAAAGACTGGATAAACAAATGTGTGTACAGTGGAACCTCCCTTATAAGACCTCATTATAAGACTCCCACATAAGACCTACTTCTCTGAGACATTGCCCTTTGTAAGCATTAACATTACCTCCCTTATAAGACCCTTCCCTTTAAGACCTCATTTTCGATGATTTTTTTAAGGTCTTATAAGGGAGGTTCCACTATTCGAAAAACAAGAAAAACTTATGGACATGATTATAAGCATTGTAATGTAGGCCTAGTTTTTACCGACCCATGCATGCATGCATAGGATGATCATGCAGATTATACTTCAAACATCTGTTACCATAACACAGACATACACACACACGCGCGTGCGCACACCCACCCACACACACAGAGACACACACACACCCGCACACGCACACCCACCCACACACACAGAGACACACACACACACACCACATATACACAGAGGCGCACACACACATGGCACGCACACGGACATACACACACACGCGCGTGCACGCACACACACACACAGACACACACACACACCACATATACACAGAGGCGCACGCACACGTACACACATGGCACGCACACACACACAGAGGCACATGTACACAGAGGCACACACACACATGGCACACACACACACACACACACACACACACACAGACAGAGGCACATGTACACAGAGGCACATGTACACAGAGTCACACACACACATGGCACACACACACACACACACACACAGACAGAGGCACATGTACACAGAGGTACACAGACAGGCACATGTACACATAGGCACACACACAGAGGCACATATACACAGAGGCACACACACATGGAACTTACACATATACACAGGCACACACACACACATGGTGCTCACACGCACGCACACGCACACACACACACACACACACAGACAGAGGCACATGTACACAGTCACACACACACACATACACACTCTCTCTGTCTCTCTCTCCACACACAGACATAACCAGTGCATTGTATAAAATTTATGGAGCAACAAAAATGCTGATAGTGGTAGCCTAAACATTCAGTGTGGTGGTGATAGTGGTCATGACTATATTAACTTAGTTACAAGGTCCTATTTATCTATCAACAGTTACTGTTCCTCCCTAACTGTATTAACTGGATGGAAGTTCAATTTAACGTCACATATCGGCTTTCACCATGTACAATGGGCTGAACAAACCAACCAGGGTATAAACAAAAATTTATGTTCCTGAATCACTGTCTTAGCCAAAAGGCCGAGAAGCGATCAGAATTTGTATGTGTTAACTTAGTTACAAGGTTCTATTTATCTATCAACAGTTGCTGTTCAGTCCCTAAAGGGGTGTCAGGTTTTATGGGACACTGATAAGCTGTTAGAAGGAGCTGTTATATGATAGAATATTAATGAAGTAGGAGGCCTTTAGGGTAGTATTACACATGCTTAGCAAAGAAGGTGTACACCTGTGCGCATTATCACAGAGGGAGACCTCTGCTCCTTATACTATGACTAACAATATAGTAAGAAAATATAACAAAATCTGAAATTTCTGTGTAGAATTTGGGGGGGGGGGGGGGGGGGGGGGGGGGGGGCGCGCCTGAAAATGACGGCACAGGTTTACCATATTTTATGGACTATAAGGTGATACTTTTTTTCCTAGACTGACCCCCCCTGCGCCTTATAGTGTGGCTGATAAAATAGCAAGAAACTATAGTAACAACATCTGAATTGTGTATTAAGGTGCACCTTATAGTCTGAAAATGACGGCACAGGTTTACCATATTTTATGGACTATAAGGTGATACTTTTTTTCCTAGACTGACCCCCCTGCGCCTTATGGGGTGTGCGCCTGATAAATAATATAGCAAGAAACTATGATAACAACATCTGAATTGTGTGTACAATTTGGGGGGTGCGCCTTATAATGTGGCTGATAATAATTATAGCAAGAAACTATGATAACAACATCTGAATTGTGTGTACAATTTTGGGGGGTGCGCCTTATAGTGTGGCTGATAATATAGCAAGAAACTATAATAACAAAATCTGAATTTTGTGTACAATTTGGGGGGTGCGCCTTATAGTGTGGCTGATAATATAGCAAGAAACTATGATAACAACATCTGAATTGTGTGTACAATTTGGGGGGTGCGCCTTATAGTGTGGCTGATAATATAGCAAGAAACTATGATAACAACATCTGAATTTTGTGTACAATTTGGGGGGGGTGCGCCTTATAGTGTGGTGCGCTGATAGTGTGGCTGATAATATAGCAAGAAACTATGATAACAACATCTGAATTGTGTGTACAATTTGGGGGGTGCGCCTTATAATCAGGTGTGCCTTGTCCATAAAATATGGTGCTTAAAAAGGAATAAAAGCAAACCATTGTGGAATCTGTCCTGGGTGTTGGGCTGACCTGTTGTGTCTGTGTGATGTTTTTTCCCTCAGTTTCATCAAGTGGAACTTCACCAAGTTTCTGGTGGACAAGAACGGGCAGCCGGTGAAGCGCTATGCCCCCAACACCGAGCCCAACGTCAGTGCCCGCTGGACGCTTTGTCTGCACTGCTCTGCTGTCTTCTCCTCTCTTAGCCATTCTCATAAAATCATTCACACACACAGCCCCCCCCCCTCTCTCTCTCTCTCCATCTTTTATTTTGACCTCCCTCTGTCTGTCTGTCTGTCTGTCCTTGTCTCAGTCTCTCTCTTTATTTGAGGTAATTTATCTTATTTATATGCCTTGCACGGTGTGTCCGTTTACGACCTTGATTTAAGGATGTTGTCTTTTTCTTGTGTTTTGTGAGGTCTTTTTTTTTCTATTTGTATTTTTTAAATTTCTGTTCTTTTGTTCGGAGGGCCGGATGAAAAAAAAGCCGGTTATTGTGCTTATTCCACTTTCCCTCAATAAAAAACCCATTCATTAATTCATTCTCTCTCTCTCTCTCTCTCTCTCTCTCTCTGTGTCTCTCTCTCTCCTTCTTTCACACATATTTATGTATACGCAGACAGAGAGACAAACCCAGACACACACATGCATAGACATAATAAGTCATGTCATTTGCATTTTACTCTCTCTCTCTCTCTCTCTCTCTCTCTCTCTCTCTCTCTCTCTCTCTCTCTCTCTCTCTCTCTCTCTCTCTCTTCTCTGTGTGTGTGTGTGTCTGTCTCTCTCTCAGTCTCACACACACACACACACAAATTACACACACATAAATTCTGACATTCACATGGCTGTATAAAGATAGTTTGTTTCCCTTCCCGAATTGATGACAATTGGGCGTAGTTGGCGCATTGCTAAATTATGTCAATAGGCCTCAGCTGTTGCATGTGACACCAGGCTGAGAGAACCTGGCTGCCTTTGGAAGATATTGATTTTCTCTAGCTATTTACCGGGAAAGCTAGTCACTTGCTAATTAATGTAGCAGTTTTTTATGTTATGAGCTTGTTGAAGGAATCACTGTGTTGACTGTTGATGGGGACAGAGATGAGAACATTGCTACATTCCTCCCTTGTCTGTACATTCTGCGGGTGGTAGACACAGTGCTCACACTGTTGACTGTTGATGAGAACATTGCTACATTCCTCCCTTGTCTGAGAGATGAGAACATTGCTACATTCCTCCCTTGTCTGTACATTCTGTGGATGGTAGACACGGTGCTCACACTGTTGACTGTTGATGGGGACAGAGATGAGAACATTGCTACATTCCTCCCTCCCTTGTCTGTACATTCTGCGGATGGTAGACAGGGTGCTCACACTGTTGACTGTTGATGGGGACAGAGATGAGAACATTGCTACATTCCTCCCTTGTCTGTACATTGTGCGGATGGTAGACAGGGTGCTCACACTGTTGACTGTTGATGGGGACAGAGATGAGAACATTGCTACATTCCTTCCTCCCTTGTCTGTACATTGTGTGGATGGTAGACACGGTGCTCACACTGTTGACTGTTGATGGGGACAGAGATGAGAACATTGCTACATTCCTTCCTCCCTTGTCTGTACATTCTGCGGATGGTAGACACGGTGCTCACATTCTTCCAACTGTATTGGTTGTGGAGGGGAGCAGGACAATTCGCCCCTGGATAATTCACCCCCTGGACAATTCACCCCAGGACATTTCGCACCCGGACAATTCACCCCTGTGACGAGGTAATGGGTTAAAAGGCTAAGCCTCTAGGGAAGACTTTTAGTGTGTTAAATTTTCAAGTAGAAAATTTGCCTTTAACCCACTTCTCTAGGGTATGGGAGATGAGCAACTTTCCCGGCCCCTTTTCATCTAATAAATTTATATTTGTGCCCGGGTTCTGGCTCGTATGGTTGTAAGAAATACAAGTGGTTGAATTGCTCTAAATGGCAGACAGAGAGAAGTAGGGTTTTACATGAAATTACAAGACTCCCACTCTCATCAGTCTGACCAAAGGGTTCAGGATTATTTGACACTTGTATTTTATTTACTCCCAAAATCTGCATGAGATTATGCAACAATAATAATAAAGCAGCTCAATGGCGCCAAAACAAAATGTGAATGAAAAAAACAATGGAATCCGAAAGGATTTACAAGACTTTTGTCTTTCTAGAAGGTTAGCCCCAAACAGGAAGGGTCACTTATTTTCAGTGTCCGGAGGAAAGTTCAAATGATTGGCGCAGTCCGGGGGACTTAGCTGTTGTCAGGTTCCTCCGTGGTGATTGGCGAGTGCTGGGTTGGCTGGGCTTGCTCATCAGGTGAGAGTAGCTCCCAGTCGTTCCGGTTACGGCTTCGCGGGATGGCACGGTTCAGGCGTGGTCTCCTCGCGGATTCTGGGTGCGGGTCGTCTTGGCGGCGGTCCCGTCTTGGTGCTTGGTGGAGTCCGGGATAATCGTCCGGCCCACGATGCCCTGCTGATAATCACAGGAGAAGGTGGATGTAGTTCTCTATGGCTTAGAGACAAGGGGCTTCAGTCGGCAGGGAATTAGTGAATCCCAACCGGCTAGAAGGCTTCCCTTGTACAATAGCACTAAGAACACCTAATCTGAATTTCAGTTATCAAACTGAGATCAGTAAAACATAAAAGGTGATCAATCCAACATCACTCTCCATCCAACACCTGGAAAGGAATGGTATCATAAAGTGCAAGATTGCGGCCCATAGGTTTCCTACTAAAAATAGACAAAAGGGTTAGTAGGCATAAACTCCGGTTCTGGTACCAAAAGTGTTCAAGTCAAAAACACACACACACACAAATAATCAGTGCACATAAATAGAATAGAATGTTTACCACTTCTTTTCAATAACATATCTATCTACTCCTTATTCATCATTGAACATAGGATCTAGATCAAAAATAGGATCAAACAAACAAGTCTCAATCACCTGCCATCAATAATACTTACTAGTGGGCTTATTATGACTGGTTGTGAGTGTTGCTCTAGCTACGTTTCAGCGTCTTGTGTGAAAACTTTTTCTCACCACTCCAATTATAGCCTTCACTTTCAAACAATGAAAGCCTGTCATTGGTTTATAGCAGTCGACACATCACAAGATGATGCTATAATTTTATGCATACTAGTACCGAATAATCACGCGCCAGTTACATCCTTATCACGTGCCGACATTCAAATCCTTCTCGTGCTCGGAAAGGAAGGGTTCAAAAGGGGCCCGACCGTGGTTGTCACTTTCTTGTGATGGGTAAGTAGATCGGGGTTCAAAGAGATAATTGCCTTAATCGGCGTTCTTTAGATGGTGGGTGGCAATTAACGTGGCGGCCGGACAGAGAAATGAAAAGGAGAGGGGGGGGGGGGGGGGGTAGATAAGAAAGAGGGGTCGCGCGGGACACTTACGTCACAACCCCCAGGACAGTTCTCCCCTGGACAATTCACCCCCAGGACAATTCGCTGCAGACTTTTCGCCCCCATTATGCATGTAGTAGTATTTATTAGGCCTATTATAAGTAGTAGTCGTAGTCATGGTAGTAGTAGTGGTAGTCGTAGTCATAGTAGTAGTAGTGGTGCTGGTAGTAGTAGTAGTGGTAGTAGTCACAGCAGTAGTTGCTGATTGCTATGTGTATTTTCTGCTCATGTCATTGGATTTTTGTTTTATGTTTTTATTCCATTTCTAGCCTACATAGTAGGATGGACGCTATATACATTTTCCTCGTTATTATTATTTACACACACTGAGACTGAGAGAGAGAGATACAAACAGGCGAACAAACATATTTTTATAACTATTGACTTGTTAAATCACTGCATGTGTGTGGGTGGGGTGGTTTTTTTTGGGGGGCACGTGTGTGTGTCTCTCTCTCTGTCTATCTCTCTTTGTTTGTCTATGAAGGGGAATTATGAGAATTTCACTATTATATTTTCCTTTGTATCACACATGTTTTGGGGCATCGTGTTTGTTTTTGCTCGTATGTGCATACACTTGCATTTGTGTGTGTATGTGCGTGCGCGCGCAAGCGTGTATGTATGTGTGTATGTGAAGAACGAACACCATAGTAGTGTACATGGGAGGAATATTCCTAGGGGGGTGGGTTGGGAATTGTCGGGGGACGAATTGTCCTGGAGTCGTTGTGGAGGATGTGCAGTATATGTCACGGCCGAGTCCTTGATTCAATGTTTGTCAATTTTAGGCCATATGCATTTACAATGTAACCTCCCTTTTTTATTAGTTATACATGTATAAAATCTCTTGCATACAGATGTTCAGGTTATGTTTAATATAATCAATTGTCATAGTCAACAGAATGATCTGGTAAAACACAAAGTGTGTTGATTCAAGACAAGTCACTCCTGGGTTATCATATACTTTAACACCCCCCCCCCCCCCCCCCCCATGGGGATACCGGGTGGTCTTTTGTATAAATAGGGTTTGCTTACTGTCATCTATCTTTCTGCCTTACCGGTCCATTCTCCTGCTTTTTTTCACGAAACACTTTCAAAAACATTTCCTCCAGCCGAAGTTGGACTTGCTGGGCCTAACTATTTCTTAGTTAGGCGCATAACGGCAGCATGATGCATAGATCTGCACTCATAATTGACAGGAAACTGTCTGAGCGATCGAAGAAGAAGAAGAAGAATATACTTTACCCACACCCCTCCATTTTTGGCATTGAAAATAGTCAGTGAGAAGCAACATTCTGCCATTTGGGGGATAGGGTTAGGATCAGCCTAGGACTATTTTCATAAAGCTGAAAGAAGCAGACTTTGAGATTGAGGGTCGTGAACATGAGGGGGAGTGGTGTGTTGGTGTGTACAGGTACAGTGGAACCTCCCTTATAAGACAACAATCATCCTAAATGAGGTCTTCAATGGGAGGGAGTTGTATAAGGGAGGTCATTTTAATACTTACAAAGAAGAGTAATGTCTAAGAGAAGTAGGTCTTAAAAGGGAGGGAGTCTTATAATGGGGGGTCTTATAAGGGAGGTTCCACTGTATGTGTGCGTGTGTATGTGTGTGCATGTGATTAAAGTACACAATTACCCAGACCTGTATGCTCTAGCTGTCTATCATACTCGTTTAACCTGCAACATTTCCGCAGTCACGCAGGACTAAACATGTGTTTTATTTGTGCAGTCCATTGAAAAGGACATGACGGCGTACTTCTGAGGCGAAGGGAGGCGCGGCAGACCAAGAGGCTGGATGTAGCAGACGGAATGCGGATACCCGTCAGCGACAGACCCTGTGATAACTTGTCCTCAAACCACTATGGGCGGGACAGGTTTGATAGCAACGCGTGCTGGTTGCGTCTGGTCGCAGACGGGAGTCTGCATGAATCTTCTACATCGCACCCCCTTGACTTCTGCACTGTTGTTTTTATATCACTCGCATTCTAATTGAACCGTTTCGCTGTAAGTGTTTCTGTGTGTGCCGGTGGCTTAAAAATTTTAGTTTGAAAGATGGGTTGTGTGCTTAGTTTGCATTGCTTGAGAAAGTTTTGTTGCAGTTTAATCTGCAGCCAGGAAGGTTTTTGAGTTGTATTCTGTGTATTATATCAAATGTTGTTTTATTTTTGGTACTGTGTGTACTGTTAACTGTCTCAGTGTTTAAAATAGTGAGGCTGTGATTTTTTTCATCCTACAATAACCTGGGACTGTCTGTATAGTGTTTGTGATGTCAATTCAGTTTCTTCGCTACATCATTAAGACGTAAAGTGTTGCCAGTTTGATCAGGCATTTATACTAGGTTTAACAGATGGATATTGATTGCTTTCATTGCGGTACAACATGTTTATATCAATTGTTGTTGTAACCTGGAATGTCTATGAGTCAGTATGAAAGTGTAATTTATGATGCAATTGGATGCGTGAGTAAGAGAGAGAAACAGAGAGACATAATGCACATTTTCTTCCTCCCCCCACCCCCACTTTCCCCCCTAGTAAGTCTTAAGTTTTGATAACACAAAATATTACTTTTTTCATTCTTCTGTTCATAGTTCATAAAAAAGGATTTTTTAAATAGAAGTTTAGATTGTTAAGGCATATACATGGGTGGGAGCAGAAAATGTCAGCTATAATAAAGACATTTACAGAGCGCACATTATAGACGAACTCGTGGCGCTTAACAAAGCTAAAATTCACTCCACATGCAAGATTACATCATACATATCGAACATACTCGGACGCGCTCGCATTCCCACCGTCACCCCAACGCAAACACATACTCATAGATATACAAACATGCACATGCATGTATACACATTGGTATGCACAAACGCATCCTTTCCTCCACACACACAAACACTCGCATCAACGAACAGAACACACACACATGTTCGCGCGCGCACACACACATGCTATGCTCAAAAAGGTCAGGATATTACCAAATGTTCCAGTCGAAGTATATGGACACAATCTCTTCTTTAAGGTTTGTCAGACAGAATTGCTATACTGAATTGAGTAGAGATTACTGAATTGAGTATCTCTACGTGTGGCCTCCACCCCTGCATGTACTATTAGTCTGTTGTGGATGGAAAATGTCACCTTTGTTAACACTCATTCACGACCATGGGGAAAAGTTGATATTAAAAAAAGGTTCAGTCATAATAAAACCCAAGTAAAAATGTGGAATAACATCAAATATTAAACTTGTTCTTTTCTGCTTGGACAAGTCTTTGTAAATATTACACAGCCTATTGTGTTAATCTTCCAAAGAAAATTGAAGAAAGTTTGCTAGATGCAAATCACGACGGTGAAGAGACACCAGAGCACATTGCCGCCGTCAACACAGGTGTTGGCTTGGCGTGTTCACATCTCCTACAAACAGCGATTGATGATTATCTATGCAAGCGCATTGAGGAACATATCAAAAGCACGCTTGCCAAAGTCCTAGTGCTCCATTGCGATTAGTTGATATATGCTGGCAGAAGTTTGCCATGTGGTTTTCTTCAGTCTAGTTTCACCCAGTTTATTTGATGAACTCTTTAGATATCGCCTGTTGTTGAGTGCAGAATGGAAACGGTGTAATTTGAGACTTGAATGTGCGATTTTGTTTCTGTGGAACATGTGCCTTTAAAAAAAATAATGAAGAGTTCAGTCTGCATTGAAGTATGCGTTTCAGCAACTGTGAACAAATATTTCATTGTCACATGAACTCTATATTGTTTTTGTTGATCTTCATACTAGTTTTTAGACAATCGTTTTTCATCTTCGTATCTCTTCATGGTGTGTGTGTGTTTGTCATTGTCCTTTGTGTGTGTTTGGGGGAAGGGGGGGGGGGGCACACAATATTAAATTTAAAACCCAAAAAATAGTATGTTACGGTAAAAGCACTCAACTTTGGGTCTGCCGAGATGTCTACATGTCAGATTTCCCAGGATTAGATTTGTTTCAGAGCAGGTCACTGTATAACATGGAGCAGACTGGTAACTGGAATGAATAAGGGGAAGGACTAGCAGTAACTCCTCATTCCATTCGTGGTAAAGAAGTAAGGACAAATCGTTTACAGAATTGTTAGGAGCTGTAAGACTTCTATTCTAATGAATTGAAGATGATGATAAAGTCAGTATGAAAAAATATTTTATTATTAACATCATGATTTGAATTTATATTTTGGATGAGCTGCAGGATCTCAAATTTTTTATAACGATAAATCCATAAGTGGTTGAAAATGGTGCTGATCCCACTGAATGCTGAAGCTGGTGGTACTGACCGGTGTTGGGGTTAATTAACAGACGTCGAAATACACGTTAGTTTTCACCCTTTCTTCACGGCAGCGCAGTGATGCTCTAGTAATGCTATGACTTGCCCATCACTGTGTTGCCATGGGGAAGGAGTGAAAACTAACAACATGTATGTCGACCTGGAAAATGTATGCGGGCTAGTTAGCTACCGTGTAATGGATTTTGGAGACTTGTATTATGCTACGAGCTTGTAATGGCTATCATGTCGTGAATTGTACTGTTCATTTTGTTGTTTTCAGGTTTTTGGACGTTGTTAAGAATCATTCATGTGTGTTTTGTTATACGTGGTCGAAGAACTTTACGTGACAGTCCTGAGATGACCATAGCTGTTGACGGGACTATAACAGACTAACTAACTTGTAATGGCTATAGACAATACCCACATAACTATCCAGAGCATAACAACATTTTGATGTAGCCTTGGTGTTCTAGCCTGTGTCAATTGGACGGACACAGCCTTAAGCCAAGGCGGACCGACATCAAAGCGCTTTGCAATATTTTTAAGAAGTGCATAATGCAAAAAAAAGAAGATTTTTGACAAAAAGCGTTATGAAAAGGAAATGCTTGTGTAGAAGCTGACTGTCAAGTTATCATTTTTGTTTTGGTCTTTGGTTGTGGAAAGCGTGCTCAGGAATCGTTTGTGCTCCATTCTGAGTGGCAGAATGGTTGTGTGTGTATGCGCACAAGTATGTGAGTAGTACGTGCATCAAATAATGTCTAAAGAATGGCTTCAGAGAAAAAAAGAAGCGGTATGATATGATCTGTCCATGAAATTTTGTAAACATTTCAGCACTAGAATTCTGCTGGTTGAATATTTTTTGTTTGGTTGGTTTTCCATTTATTATTATTTTGTTTTAGTCTGTTCCATTTCATGCATGTCTGTCATCAGAATACCGTGGCTGGTTTGTTTGTTATGAACACAGTTTAGGAAAGAAGAGCTTTCAGTCTTGGTGCACAGTTTTTTTCCTGTGTAAAAACGGGCAAAGAAGTGAATGTGTAGAATAGTTTTTGTAGTGAAGCTGTCGCTAGTGGAGCCACTGCATAGCCCTTAGATCATGCTACTCAGAACAGATTTGTCTTGTTGTGTACGCCTACTGCAATCTCGGTTACTCAGAACTGTTTGCTTGTCACGGTGATTGGGTGTTAATTAACTTCAGTTACATAAGTTAGAAATGTTGTTACGTCATGATTTGATATTGTCCCAAATACACACTTTCTATCTGGGCTGAATGAGTTCTGCTTTTGAGTGTGCGAGTTTGATTTATCAAGAAGAAAAATGATCCGTATTGATGTGGGTGTGGGGAAACTTAAGTACAGTGGAACCTCCCTTATAAGACCTTCAAACATCTTAAATGGGAGGGAGTTGTATAACGGAGATAATACTTACAAAGAAGGGCAATGTCTCAGAAAAGTAGGTCTTAAATGGGAGGTAGTCTTATAACGGGGAGTCTTCTAAGGGAGGTTCCACTGTATTTGTTTTTAAAATGTCATCAATATTGAAACAAGAGAGTGCTAGCAAAACCATTCCTGTCGAACGTTATTAACAATATAGAGTATAAACTTAAAACTGAAACATTTGGAACTGATACACTTTGAACAAAGAAGAGACTGACAGATAATCAATATGAATGGGTCTCTATGTTTGTAGTTATGTTCCCTTCTGACAGATAATCAATATGAATGGGTCTCTATGTTTGTAGTTATGTTCCCTTCTGACAGATAATCAATATGAATGGGTCTCTATGTTTGTAGTTATGTTCCCTTCTGACAGATAATCAATATGAATGGGTCTCTATGTTTGTAGTTATGTTCCCTTCTGACAGATAATCAATATGAATGGGTCTCTATGTTTGTAGTTATGTTCCCTTCTCTTTCCCTCAGGTTTCTGGGAAAGCAAGTCATGTGGCAAGTCACCCCCTAAAGTGTGTGCATTTACTTCTATAAAAAGCAGCTGGCCACCACCACAGAAGAAGAAGTCATCTTGTCAAGAAATACCAGACATCAAATACAATTCTTATCACCTCCCAAGAGCTCTGAGATCACATCCATGCAAGAAACCTCTGCTGAGAAAACCAATCCAGAAAGACAGTAAATTTGTCCAGATGTATCTCCCATCGGGATACCGGGGGAATCTTTGGTACAAATAGTTTCCCCACCTTCTGGAAGTTCTGTGCTTGTAACTCCCTCTAATCTGTCACTCTCTTTGACTCTGCCTTTGCTTACTGTCATCTACTATCTTTCTGCCTAACTGGTCCATTCTCCTGCATCTGTTCTAGAAACTAAACAGTTTCTCCAGCCGAAGACGAATATGCTAACCCAACTATTTCTTAGTTAGGCACATAACAGCATGATGCATCTGCGCTCGCATGACAGGAGAGTTGTCTGAGCAATAGACGACGAAGGAGAAGTCCAGATGTAACCCAAACTAGGACCTATTACCATTTGTCTTTCTCCGACAGCAGCGTAGCGAAAACAAGCTCCAGGTATGTATCATTATAGGGAACATTCCGTGCAGTGCTGTGCACCAGACTTCATAAACATTGTTTTCAGACATGTTCCAATACATACATTTGTTTGTTGCTACTTCTAGGTTCATAAGTCAGAACTGATTTATTTATTTGTTTGTTGCTACTTCTAGTTTCATAAGTCAGAACTGGAATACTTGCTTTACAATCAAAATGAGAACTTTGTGTGTGTGTGAGAGTGTATAAAATGAGTTCCATTCACAAGGATCCAAGAAAAGACCTGTTCAAAACACAACTTGGTAGAACAGCATTGTGTTCCTAAGATGACGCCTGTTATGTCACTTTGCCCAAAGATCCAAGACTTTAAAAGATTGGTTTCAGTTAAATTCCCTGATCAGTGTTTTATGTTTGCAAGGAAAATGAAAAGCAATGAAACCCTGACAATGTAACTGACAAAACTGATCACCCAATGTGCACTGCACACGTATATTTTTGTATGCACTAAATTCACATGCACAAACACACAGAACACAAAACTAATGATCTTTGCAAAAAGTTAAGTACATTTTCTTTATTACAATCATTATAACAAATGAAGAAACACAACTAACAAACAAAAAGTCAATGGAAATCTTACTCTTTTTGATGCAGACTTGCATGAAATGAAAGCCAAAGTACAAATGACCAGATTACTAATGTTAAAAGTTGGCTGGCATATTGTGTATGTACAAGAGCTCTTCAGTTCTTAAACAAGGAAAAGCTTCTGGAATATTTATGTTAAAAAAACACAAACTCGAACAAAAATACGACAATGAATTTAAGAAACATTACACTAGCTTGCAATGAAAACTTAACATTTTTCATGTTCATACAAAGCAAATGACTCGCCATATAGATGTTCTGCATTCTTTGGTTTATTTTATAACAGTAATTTACCCAGGAGAAACATTGATTACAAGTCTCATGTCTTAACAGGCAGTCATTAAGTTTGCTGCAAAACACACTGACGATGGTAGAGTTTATCAAAAGAGTACACCGTCTTAACTTGGAAAACTTTTATATCGTTTTAACAATAATCTGGATTTGTTTGTCTACTTGGTATTTTATGGAGATCGATTTAGCAACAAAACAGAAATGATTAATGAAAACTGTTGAAAAAGAAATCTAAAATTGCATAAAGCAGATAATGACCTTTCTTCCCCATATAGTTGTACTCTTTATGTAAATTGCTGAAACGTCTTTGGCAGTACGAATATAAATATGACCAGTGAAATAATAAATCGTCAAACAAGGAAATATGTTTAATCATTTTCACGAAGCACTTACAAGTAATTTTTAACACTCTGAACCTCATGAAAGAAAAAATAAATAAAAATAATGCAATGAGAGAAAATGTTTTACAAAGTCATTTTCTGTGCATTATTTTTATTTTCATTTTTGGTTATGTGTGCACACATGTGTATGTGTGTGTGTCTGTCTGCGTGCGTACGTTGTATGTGAGTGTATTTGTATGTGTATCCTCTGACATGTGTATGTGTGTTGGTGTATGTGGTTAGTCCGTGCAACTCAGTTGCTATGGCGTGCTGAATGAAAGATGAATGAGTCAGTGTCGATAAATGTGTGTGCGCGCGCATGTGTGTGTGCGTGTGCGAGAGTGAGAGACACAGAGAGAGAGTTGCTTTGTATTTTTGTTATCTACTTGATGAATAATTGATTGTAAAACGCTTTGGGCTCATTTGAGGTAAAGCGCTATATAAATGTACTATTATTATTATTAGCAAACAATGCCCCCCAAATACCTGAATTACTGAGTATACACCAAACAGAAATTGACCAGTCAAAACAAATAATAAGTTTATTAATTATTTAACAGATCTTCCATGAAGGTTTATGAAAGGAGGAACAAAAAGCCATTTGATTTTGATCCAAAGAAAATTCAATTTGTGTATCATAGCTTCGAGATATTTTCAAAAATGTAAATCTGACATAGATTGAGATACTGTATAATAAAGAAATAGTTAAGTAAACTGGGGAAAATACCCAAACTAAATTGGGGAAAATACTCAAAACTGAGAAAAAATACTATATTATTACACACATAAATGTGTGCACTTCACTGAAACACACATACATAAGGATGAAACAGCAAGTGAATTTTACACTAGAAGTGACAATTCCAATGTACAAATTGCCTATGCCTCCTTACCTGACCATAGTTGGTGCAATCTTTCCGAGTCATCAGCCAAACTCATGACTCAAACAATAATGATACAGGCGTACTTTTACCTTAACATGAACAAACAAGTGTAAATGGCACAACCATTCAGATCAAATATTAACTGACTTAGATATTTGGGAACAAAACAAACTTTGTATGTGGGTCCGCTAAAAAAAAAGAAAAAGCTGTCAACAAAAGCATACTAACATCACCAGGAAAGAACTAGGCAGACACAAATCAAAGGATGCATGTTCCCCATACACCGGAAAAAAAGAACACCACAAAATGCTGTTGCTTATTGAGAATGCTGATAAGTTATTGTGCTATAACCACATCAGATCTGCAAGTTCCGTATGGAAACCTCATTCACTTACGTAAGAAATAAGCAGATGGGATCCGATAAGCGGATGAGTTTTTGCGTGTAATGTGCGCACTACTTCATATTTCTTACTTCCAGATGTTGTGGTTTTTTTTTATTGCGGCTGAGTTTGTGTACAGAAGTTTGTGCAAATGTGCACATGCCCTAAGAGTTATCGACAGCTACAAGAAGCTAAAATCTTGGAACGCCCTAGAATTATATCAGTTTTAATGAACAACGCAATTAAGTACGCAAGTTGTGAACAACTGAACCATATAACAACGTGCCTATTGTAAACATATATACACCTATGGTTCAACTTAGAAACAAAACAGAAAGACAAGATAAATTTTGGTTGCAAATACAAATAAAAACCCTCTGATGGCGACGTCCGCATTTAGGATCGTAAGGGATGTAATTCAGTGACAGAAAAGAGGAAAACAAGTACCGGTAGCCCTTCCCAACAATGGATTATTTTCTCTTATAGGCTTCTTCTTCTGCATTCCCAGGCCATATGGCCTTTATCGGTAGGGTACGTATGTGTCCGGTTTTCAGTTTTCAAAATCTCATATTTGCTATATTCTAGTCACAGAGACCTATCTGTGAAATTTGGGCTGCTACCACCAGGAGAGTGCGTCACCGCAAGAGCAGCGCTATCCACTTCCCACTTACAGGTGAAAATGTAGATTTTTTCACCCCACTTCTATAAAACAAAAATAACTAATGGTAGCACAAAACCAGAATTTTTCAACAAATGGTGCAAGCAATCTATGTAAAACAGGTTGAAAACATTTCACTTTAAGATCAATAACTTCAACCCTTATGTTGATAGCTTGGCTCCCTTAAATAAATCAAGTCACAATCAATGCATCAAACATTTTGTTGAGATCAACACCAAATTCTGCACACTGCTTTTCAGGCATGCCATTGGAAATCGAAGCGGTGGGACAGCGGGCAGTGTGCGTCGGTGAAATGAACAGCCATCAACCTAAAAGCTGTTTCAAGCGAATCAATAAATTTGCAATTCTTTTAAAAACTACGGTAAGCTTACTGGAGTTAGGGAGAAATTTGTATGCAGTAAACAACAGTGATTTAGCTTTGGCTTGTCCATGAAGCCATTTTATGTCTTATTCTAAGGGTACAATACTACATAGTGACAGTGATAAAGAGATCAAGGTTCAACTCAACACCAAGGCAATGACATACTGGTGGAGAACCAGTATTCTATCCGTCCCACTCCATCACAAATACTGTTGACCAATTGCAAGTCAAACAATACATGGACATATCAAATACTGTTGACCAATTGCAAGTCAAACAACAATAGATCGACACATCAAATACTGTTGACCAATTGCAAGTCAAACAACAATAGATCGACACATCAAATACTGTTGACCAATTGCAAGTCAAACAATATATCGACATATCAAATACTGTTGACCAATTGCAAGTCAAACAATATATCGACATATTTCATTCGAAGCCTTGCTGGATAAAATTGAAGTATGCTTGGATAAAATTGAAGTATGAATAACGGTCGTGCATGACTCAAACAGATATTTTTTCCTGCATGCACTGCGTGAGGCCCGGTTGTCGTGCATGATTTACTCCTTCTTCTATCTGGCATCTCACTCAAATTTACTCGACCCCTCCCCCACCCATTTCAAGCCTACAAAATACTCAGCCAAGTTCATCTTTTCATACCTTTTATATCATCTTAAAACAACAAATAATTATCTAATATTTAATACCTATCTGAACTTATAAAATAAATACCCAACCAAATTACTTTCTTCATATTCTTTCAATATCACTGTAAACAACAACGCTTTTCTATAATCTAATGCATTTCTCAAATCCTATCTCATCCCATGCTGCGCATCTTAGACTTTGAACCCCTGTATATGTTAATAATTGCAGATAAACGACAGGTGGACATTACTGGAAGAAGAAGAAGAAGAAGACAGCTTAAGCATACACGAAAGAGAAGAATATATGTTGAAAATCATATAAGACGCTAAGATGGCACTCTCATTCAGACAAACAAAATCAGTATACATGGGGCAAGTTATATCCTCCTTTAACTCTTCTAGCGTATCGTATTTTTTTACTCTCTTGATTGTCCGTTGCATCTCAACCGACAAGAAGGGGGTAACGATTTTTGTTCTGAGTGCACATGCACTGTTTTAACGAAAAAACCAACTCACTGAAAATAGACAAACACATGGCAGGCCACTTGGCAGTGAATGTCTTTGCATTTGATGGGAGTGAAGTGTGATGTGCATTCGCCCGTGGTGCTAGAAGAGGTAAAGTATGACCGACGTTTTCTTCAGTTCGCATTGTATATAGTGTAACAAAAATAAAATAAACGGTCAAAACAAAACTTACATGATAATAAATATTAATGAAATATTATTTCAGCTATCACATCAACGCACATATACTGTACATACCACAGAAAAAAACCATAATTCGGTTTGCCAAAGAAAAGACAGAAATTAAGTCCTTATGTCCACATTTATTTATCCTTATAAATACAGAAAGTAATAGTTTAGGGCTTCAGGGAAGAGATTATATATCAAAATACAAGGTTCCTCTTCATGCAGAGATTGTGCTTTTTTTCTAACCAAAACATCAATCACCTGTAAGGATATCGCACTTTTTTGTTAACACATTTCAGACAACAACCGACAATTTGCCAGTCTGATAAACTTCCGTCTGTGAACCCCAACCGGCAAATTGCCTGTCATGACCAGTGCATGTGGTCACTTAGGACTAGTCACTACTTTGACTTTCAAATGTTGCCGGGGTCAACAGAAACGATTAGGACTTCTGCAAACAAGAGTTCCAAGAAGAAAACAATCCTTGAACCATCTGTAAACGAAACACCAGCATTTCTTTGATGAGAACGATGGAACACAAACAGTTTTTCACTTTTCAACAAGTGCTTGCTGAAATCTTCACTGATGATCGATGCTGTGGAGGATGCAGTGTCTTGGTTCCGATGGCTATTTAGCGACAAATCCACGGAAATACTTCCAACAATAGGGAGAGTGGCCAGTTGAATATTACTGGCGAAGATTCTCATTCATTGCTTTGTTGGTGAATGTGTGTAGTCCAACACTGATGGTGCCAGCCTTTGTGGGTGTGCCCGAATTACTGCTTGGAACTGTGCCAAAACCCCATAACCTTTGTGTGATATGAAATGGATCAGCATAATTATCAAGCAACCATTGCAATACCATTTCACGTTGCTTCAAGCAAATCTGTGGAATACAACTGCATGTAAGGGGGTTTATGAGACACAATCCATACAGTCTGTTATCTAATGATCATGTGTTCTTAATTTTGGGAGGTAAGAATAGGCCTTATTTTAAACATGTCATAAGTTTCTTTATTGTCCATTGGCATTGTACAACGCACATGGAAACTTGTCACAGAGTAATCCCCAATATTGAACACAAAATCTTTTTCTCTACCCATACAAGTTTAATGGAAATTTTTGGCTAAAAAATGGCTGGTGGCGAAAGGGTTAAAGTTGCTAGGGCGAGGGTCAACCTGCCCCTTCATCAGGGTGTGAGAAACGAGAACCCCCAGGATAAATGTGGACAATTAAACATCAGCTGTGAAAGGGTTAAAGTTGCTGGAGTGAGGGTCAACCTGCCCCTTCATCAGGGTGTGAGAAACGAGAACCCCCAGTATAAATGTGGACAATTAAACATCAGCTGTGAAAGGGTTAAAGTTGCTGGAGTGAGGGTCAACCCGCCCCTTCATCAGGGTGTGAGAAACGAGAACCCCCAGCATAAATGTGGACAATTAAACATCAGCTATGAAAGGGTTAAAGTTGCTGGAGTGAGGGTCAACCTGCCCCTTCATCAGGGTGTGAGAAACGAGAACCCCCAGCATAAATGTGGACAATTAAACATCAGCTGCTAAGAAAAAAACAATATATACAACAATAGTTTGAAATAAACATTTCACCAATTTGCGTTGTATGAAAATTAAAAGAAGTTTGTGACGATTTCCTTCAATAGTTAACAAACACAATAAACACACACACTTTCCATTCATACAAAGAACTACCATCATCGTGCTATTTAATGCTTCGGCACAAACAAATAGAAACGATATGTGAAGATCTTCAAATGCAAAACCTCTCACATAATTCAGATCAGTTTGCCTCATTCAAAGCTTTGCCAAATAAGGTTGATCAAAAATGGTAAAGAAAAAGGTACCTTTGAACTGAGAAATTCCACAAATATGTTCAAGTAACCCTTGAAAAGATCTTGCTTTGAATGGTAAATCTATTCACTCCAATCTATAAAATCATTAATTCATATGCAAAACGATAGTTTTTATTGTTTTTCTTCCTCATGCGAAAGCCAGAAGAAAAAAAAGAAGAAAAGATTCAGATGGGTTTTCAGGCCCAAACAAATATTAGGTATTAGGTACTTTATAGTCACAGAGGCGTCTCTGTGAATTTCGGGTTGCTCCCACCTGGAGAGCGCGTCGCAGCCAGAGGCGCGCCACCCAATTGTTGTTTTTGCATGCAATGTTTGCGTGACTGATGAGGAAGGAAAAGGGGTGGGTGGGTAAATTTGGAACAAATGACAACTTTTTTGTTGCCACTGGGATTAACATGTGCTGAGTGCATGGGCACACTTTACCTCGGTTTATCGTCTCATCCGAAAGACCGTAAGGCCTAGTGCAAAGTGAGAGGAAAAATCCTCTGTACCCAGGTTCGAACTCGGGTTTACTCGAGTTGACAACGTCAACAAGGCAAACATGTTACCTCTGTGCCACTCTACATCCAAACTTTTCACGAAAATGTTTACATGAGTTGGTTGTACATACATTTTGTCGAAAGAAAGCATAAACTTTCATTTGTATAAAGTGTTCGATCTCTGTCTCTGTACTTGACAAAAGCTTTAATAGTATTCCTTTCTATAGTACCTGCTTGGCTACAATCATAGAATATTGTCACAAGACAGTCTCAGGCTATCGAACGTGTTCAAAGGAGAGCAACCAAACTAGTAAAAGCATTACGAAATTTAGATTATGGTGACAGGTTAGATAAACTGAATTTACCATCCCTAAAATATCAGCGACTACGTGGTGATTTGATAAATGTTTATGAAATGTTTCACAGTCCTGATATTACCAACAAACATTTGCTACAACTTTCTAACTACTTAAAAACTAGGAATAATGACCCAATACAGCAGAACTAACATTAGAAATAATGTCTTTAGTAACAGAGTCACTAAATACTGGAATTCTCTTCCAGCACATATTAAATTGGCACCTAACCGTAATCAGTTCAAAAACCTCCTCGATAAAGACCCCAAGATTCAACAATTGAAATGTGTATATGATTAACACATCTAAAAGCGTCCTAGTCATGCCAATCATGAAAAAGAATACAAATAATCAGAAAGGACACATTAAGAGGCCGCGAGGCCTAGTTGTCCTCATTCTCTGACCTGACCTGACCATACCATTTGAAAACGGTTTCTCTTCAAACTATAAACTATGGACAATCAATGCAACCTTCATGTCAGCAATAAGTTGCCGGTCTGCGCACTTATGTAAGAATCATGCAACCTTCATGTCAGCAATAAGTTGCCGGTCTGCGCACTTATGTAAGAATCATGCTATTTATTCATCTAGTAGGGCTCTAGGGTTAGGGTTAGGGAAGGACAATCAATGCAACCTTCATGTCAGCAATAAGTTGCCCGTCTGGCGCACTCATGTAAGAATCATGCTATTTATTCATCTAGTAGGGCTCTAGGGTTAGGGTTAGGGAAGGACAATCAATGCAACCTTCATGTCAGCAATAAGTTGCCCGTCTGGCGCACTCATGTAAGAATCATGCTATTTATTCATCTAGTAGGGCTCTAGGGTTAGGGTTAGGGAAGGACAATCAATGCAACCTTCATGTCAGCAATAAGTTGCCCGTCTGGCGCACTCATGTAAGAATCATGCTATTTATTCATCTAGTAGGGCTCTAGGGTTAGGGTTAGGGAAGGACAATCAATGCAACCTTCATGTCAGCAATAAGTTGCCGGTCTGGCACACTTATGTAAGAATCATGCTATTTCTTAGTAGGGCTCTAGTAGGGCTTAGGGTTAGGGTTAGGGTTAGGGAAGGACAATCAATGCAACCTTCATGTCAGCAATAAGTTGCCCGTCTGGCGCACTCATGTAAGAATCATGCTATTTATTCATCTAGTAGGGCTCTAGGGTTAGGGTTAGGGTTAGGGTTAGGGTTAGGGTTAGGGTTAGGGTTAGGGAAGGACAATCAATGCAACCTTCATGTCAGCAATAAGTTGCCGGTCTGGCGCACTCATGTAAGCATCATGCTATTTCTTCATCTAGTAGGGTTAGGGTTAGGGTTAGGGAAGGACAATCAATGCAACCTTCATGTCAGCAATAAGTTGCCCGTCTGGCGCACTCATGTAAGAATCAGAATCTATGCTATTTCTTCATCTAGTAGGGCTCTAGGGTTAGGGTTAGGGTTAGGGTTAGGGAAGGACAATCAATGCAACCTTCATGTCAGCAATAAGTTGCCCGTCTGGCGCACTCATGTAAGAATCATGCTATTTATTCATCTAGTAGGGCTCTAGGGTTAGGGTTAGGGTTAGGGTTAGGGAAGGACAATCAATGCAACCTTCATGTCAGCAATAAGTTGCCGGTCTGGCGCACTCTAGTAGGGCTCTAGGGTTAGGGTTGTAAGCATCATGCTATTTATTCATCTAGTAGGGCTCTAGGGTTAGGGTTAGGGTTAGGGTTAGGGAAGGACAATCAATGCAACCTTCATGTCAGCAATAAGTTGCCCGTCTGGCGCACTCATGTAAGAATCATGCTATTTATTCATCTAGTAGGGCTCTAGGGTTAGGGTTAGGGTTAGGGAAGGACAATCAATGCAACCTTCATGTCAGCAATAAGTTGCCGGTCTGGCGCACTCATGTAAGCATCATGCTATTTATTCATCTAGTAGGGCTCTAGGGTTAGGGTTAGGGTTAGGGAAGGACAATCAATGCAACCTTCATGTCAGCAATAAGTTGCCCGTCTGGCGCACTCATGTAAGAATCATGCTATTTATTCATCTAGTAGGGCTCTAGGGTTAGGGTTAGGGTTAGGGAAGGACAATCAATGCAACCTTCATGTCAGCAATAAGTTGCCCGTCTGGCGCACTCATGTAAGAATCATGCTATTTATTCATCTAGTAGGGCTCTCTAAAATTATCAAACAAAATATTTTGGAAAGGGAGGGGGGAGGGGGTGTTGCAATCGTAGTAAGCTATACAGACACGTCACTCGAATAAATGTTACATTATCATATAGTTCAGTCGAATACTTAATGCTACAGACACATTTATTTTGATATTTTTGTTTAATTTGTATTATGAATTGAAAACCCCCAACCCAATGGTATTAACTCATTGAGCATAAATCCTCAAAAACTACAAAGTAAAGCAATGAAAACACGGAGAGCATGATAAAACACACAAAGTACAGTGCCCGAAAAACGGGAAAAAACACCACATACACAACTGTCTAATGTAAAACAATAAGGGGGGGGGGGGGAGACAGAATTACAAGGAAGCAGACAAGAAAGATTCAGCACCATTATTTCCTTTAACAAACATCAACACACATAGTTTGTAACTTTACCTCTTAAAGTATAGTTTAAGTTTTCTTATTTTCAAACAAACTTCCCAACATACTGAAGCGCGAGATCTCACAACAAAAAAGGGTAAAGGTAAAGATGTGCCACCCCCCATGCATTTCTCGGTTAATTGTATTTTTCCGTTTTTGCCTTTCTTACCATACATAAAGCTGTATTTTAGGAACATTTTTAGCTAATTACCTTTTTGGAATACTAACCCTAACCCTAACCCTACCCCTAAACCTAACCCTACCCCCCACTATGTACTGCAGTACACCGCGATTTGTCACAGTTGTGGTTCGTTGCGTTTTTCCGTCTTATACGGTGGGGGGTAGGGTTAGGGTTAGGGTTAGGGTTAGTATTCCAAAAAGGTTATTAGCTAAAAATGTTCCTAAAATACAGCTTTATGTATGGTAAGAAAGGCAATAACGGAAAAATACAATTAACCGAGATAGGTAGGGGGGGTGGCACATCTTGACCTTAACCCCAAAAAGCATAAACCTTACAACAATACCACATCCAACAATACCACATCCAATACATCCTGTAACTTATATTTCATCCATAAACACAAAACAATTACATATAATTTAACACGAACCAAGCAATAACAATCCAACCAACAGCAATATCAGGTTTTCTGGGTGTTGTGAGACAAGTTCTGTAGACGGGAAAGAAGTGGGATATAGAAAAGGGATAAGAAAGGTGATCTGAAAATCACGATTTTAACATTATTTTGAAACAATGCTCTTTTGGACGGTGGGGGTGAAAGTGTGGGGGTTGATGGGGGCTTAGTTTGATACCATATCTGTACCCATAATGTATGGATATCTCTCTCTCCCTTTCTCTCTCTCTCCCTTTCTCTCTCTCCCTTTCTCTCTGTTGCTCTCTCTCTCTTTCTCTCTCTCTCCTAAGAGTCTGTATGTAAAATCACGCAGATTTGACGTTGATGCAATACATATGTAGCAGAAATAGTGCAGCACTGCTATTTCGGTTTCTAGAGTTGTGTACAAATTTTATTCTGCATTAGTCGACGCGTTGTACTGGCATTTATGGTACCATGGTTTGGGTTTGGTTATTATGTTGTGATCATATCGTTCTGTCGTGATTGTGTTGTGGTTGTGCTATAGTTGGTGTATTCTGGTAATACTGCTATGTGGCGGTTGGACTGGTTGGTATATTATGTTGGTAACTGTAGCACCATGATTTGTTGTTGTTGTGCTATAGTCGATGTATTCCGGTGGTTTGACTGGTTGATGTATTATGTTGCTAACTGTAGCACCATGGTTTGTTGGTGTGGTTGTTGTGCTATAGTCGATGTATTCCGGTGGTTTGACTGGTTGATGTATTATGTTGCTAACTGTAGCACCATGGTTTGTTGGTGTGGTTGTTGTGCTATAGTCGATGTATTCCGGTGGTTTGACAGGTTGGTGTATTATGTTGCTAACTGTAGCACCATGGTTTCACTGATTATTATGTTGTTATATTCTTCAGCTCTTGTTGCAAAGCTGGGTTTTTATTTGGATTTATGTTTGTTTTTTTGCTCTTTTGTTTTGTTTTTACTAAAACTCATACACTGTATCATTTACGCATTGGACTGTAGAGGGGAAGTATTGTTATTTGATTTTGACCTTGGCTTTCTGCTCCTTTTGTTGCCTGCTTTCTGCTCCTTTTGTTGCCTGCTTTCTGCTCCTTTTGCTATGTTTGCTGTTTTCTTGTTTGTCTGTGTTGATAAAGGCGCATTCCCCTAAATATCCAGTAGTTTTGTTTTGTCTCTTGTGAATAAAATAACGTCACTTTGCACTTGTCGTGTAGTTGTTTGTTTGTTGTATGTTCCAGTGACGTTGCAGCTGGTTTCAGTTTTTTAAAACTCATACAGCCTATTATTCCTGTTTTGGTTGTTTGCTCTTCTTACATGCCGCCCCCCTCCCCCCCTCCTATCACTCTCCCCCTTGTTTTAAGTATCCATCAGGGGATTTTTAGAAGTCTTTAAAAACGTAGAGAATGTTGCCCGGTTTGTGAGCGGTGTTCACCACATGCTGTAGTCAAAGTCATCGCTGCCAAACACGCGGAAGTAGCCCAAGATGGTGGCAAACACAACCACGTTGCCAGCCAGCGTCAACGCGCAGGCCCCCCACTGAATCTGCACGCACGGAAAACAGTAACAACAAAAAATCAACAGACAAGGAAACAAATTTCAGACTAGAATAAACAAAAACAACAACACCGTAGTTGTGGCAGCAAATTTTGGGTTTATTTTAAAACCTTTAATAGCTAAAACAGTTAGCCAACTGACAAAAACAACAAGCTTGCAAACATCCCAAATAAAATTTAAAAAAAGGAAAGAAAATCAGATAGCAAGCTGCCGTAATTTTCAGCCTATAAGTATAATGCGCACCCCTCACTATTTTTTTAAAATTGTATTTTGGTCACAGATAAGGCGCAAATAAACAAGAGGAAGCAGGCAAAAAATGGATTGCCTCATTTGATGTGTAATGGAGGGCGAACAGCTCAGTGAAGATGATGCACAATCTTTAACTCTTCTAGAACCATGTATGTTTCGACGTTCTTGGTTGTCCAAAGCTTCTCAGCCAACAAAAAGGAAGTAACTATTTTTTCGAGTGCGCATGCATTGCTCTAAAAAAAACCTTTGAAAATAAGACAAACGCATGGCAGGGTGCTTGACAGTGAATGTGTTTGCATTTGATGGGAGTGTAGTGATGTTCTGGGTGAATGTATTCACCCATGCTGCTAGAAGTGTAAAAATGACAAATCCAATAAACAGAACTGGCTATGCATAATACATATTCTTCTATAGGCCTTTGCAACTAGGGTTATTAACGCCCTGGACAGTGAGAGTCATACCCTAACCCCTTGCTGGTCAGTACTGACAAGGGCATTCACTCTTGCGAAAGGCAGCCATTAAGTGGCATCAAACAGGGTTATTGGCGAGAGTTATCCCCCTGTTTGGTCAGTACTGAACCATCTTCCCCCACCCACCAAGGGCATTCACTCTTGCAAAAGGTGTTCGTTGCAGACCCCAATAGTAGCAATTTGTGACAATTAAAAAACCCAAATGTGTGTTTAAACTCCAGAGAAATGACATATCCGTGATGATATAAGCAAGTTATTTATTTTAGGTGCTTACCATTCTGTATTTTTCTTTCTATTTTGGGCATAGCGCTATCACCACATAAATAAGGTGCAGGGGTCAAAGTGCAGTAAAAAAAACACCCAGTTGCATCTTATAGGCTGATCAACTTTGGCCGTGTGGAAAGTCCCCAAAGGCCAACTACCCCTTAACCCCTTCCCTGCCCAATCCTGTGTCTACTACTTGGTGCGTGATGTCATTGATGATGTCATTGATGATGTCATAACTTTTGATGCTATAGCCCTGGAATGATGGTTTTTGGTTTAGACGAAGATGAGGAGGATGAAGAAGATGAAGAGGCGGAGGACGAAGAGGAGGAGGAGGAGGAGGAGGAGGAGGAGGAGGAGGAGGAGGAGGAGGGGTGAACTGACCACGGTGGTATGTGCGAGGATGAGGGGCAGGATGAACATCCCCAATCAGAAGAAGAAGAAGAATTAAAAGAAGAGGAAGAAGAGAAGAAGAAGAAGAAGAAGAAGAAGAAGAGGAAGAAGAAGAAGAAGAAGAAGAAGAGGAGGAGGAGGAGAGAGGAGGAGGAGGAGGAGGAGGAGGAGGAGGAGGAGTGAACTGACCACACTGGTGTGGGCCAGGACGAGGGGCAGGATGAACATCCCCAATCAGAAGAAGAAGAAAAAGAAGAAGAGGAAGAGGAAGAAGAAGAAGAAGAGGAGGAGGAGGAGGAGGGGTGAACTGACCATGGTGGTGTGTGTGAGGACGAGGGGCAGGATGAACATCCCCAATCAGAAGAAGAAGAAGAAGAAGAGGAAGAAGAAAAAGAAGAGGAGGAGGAGGAAGAAGATGAAGAGGAGGAGGAGAAAGAAGAGGCGGAGGAGGAGGGGTGAACTGATCATGGTGGTGTGTGTGAGGACGAAGGGCAGGATGAACATCCCCAATCAGAAGAAGAAGAAGAAGAAGAGGAGGAAAGGAAGAAGAAGAAGAGGAGGAGGAGGAAGAAGAAGAAGAGGAGGCGGAGGAGGAGGGGTGAACTGACCACAGTGGTGTGTGCGAGGATGAGGGGCAGGATGAACATCCCCAATCAGAAGAAGAAGAGAAGGAAAAAAGAAGAAGAGAAGAAGAAGAGAAGGAGGAGGAGGAAGAAGAAGAGGAGGCGGAGGAAGAAGAGGAGGCGGAGGAGGAGGGGTGAACTGACCACGGTGGTGTGTGCGAGGACAAGGGGCAGGATGAACATCCCCAATCAGAAGAAGAAGAGAAGGAAAAAGAAGAAGAAGAAGAAGAAGAAGAGAAGGAGGAGGAAGAAGAAGAGGAGGCGGAGGAGGAGGGGTGAACTGACCACGGTGGTGTGTGCCAGGACGAGGGGCAGGCCGCAGGAGGAGATGACGATGCCGGTGGTGAGGAAGACACACAGCTCCACACAGGCACTGCTGGATGAGTCCAGGCTGTCAGCCAGGCGCCGAGAAATCACCGTGGGTAACGGAGACAGCGCGTAGAAGAACAGCACAAACAGCGGCCACCAGTTGCTGGGAGAGAGAGACAGAAACAAAAGGAACGGGTATAGGTTAAATGTGTGTGTGTGTGTGTGTGTGTGAGTGTGTGTGTGAGCGAGATGCCCAGAAATTACTGTGGGCACCGGAGACAGCGCGTAGAAAAAACAGCAGCCACCAGTTGCTGACAGGAAAGAAAGAAAGAACAGTGTATGAGAGGGTTAGACGTTAAGTGTGTGCGTGTGTGTCAGTGTGTGCGTGTGTGTCAGTGTGTGTGTGTGTGTGTGTGAGCCAGGCGCTGAGAAACCACCATGGATACTGGAGACAGCGCGTAGAAAAACATCACAAACAGCGGCCACCAGTTGCTGATAAAAAGAGGGACAAAAGAAAAGAGTTTAGGTTAAATGTCAGATTTCCAGGGTGGTCTTTTGTACAATAGTTCCCCCACCTTCTGGAAGTGTTGTGCTTGTAATTTCCTTTAATCTGTCACTCTCTTTGACTCAGCCTTTTCCCTTTGCTTACTGTCATCTATTATCTTTCTGCCTTGCTGATCCATTCTCTTGCCTTTTTTCTATAAATTCTGGCAAACATTTTCTGCAGACGAAGACAGACATGCTGCACCTAATGGCAGCATGACGCATCTGCACTCATAATGACAGGAAACTGTTAGAGCGATCGAAGAAGAAGAAGAAGAAGAAAAGTCAGATTTTTTTAAATTTTGAGGCAAAAGGTCAACGTTAACATTTTAAGTCCATTGATGAATGCAATTTTCCAAAAGTTTAAAACTAAATGTTCCGTACGTAACACATCCATCCATAATCACCTTGATTCTTGTACACTCATTAACCCCTTGACTGCCAGACAAAATTAAAGAAAAAATAATTGGGCAAATCATGCAATGAAAATGACAACTGATAGAGCCAATCTGGCAAAATGGTCTGGGGATATAACTCTCTTGACTGTACTAGAGCAAACACCAGCATATCAGGGTTATTCCTCTTCATCTGATGACATCGTCAGTGATGTCATCAGGTCAGTATGTGATACGTTGGTGGCAGTCAAGGGGTTAAACCCCATTCCACATGCTTCCAAAAATAGATCATTGTTGGGCTTGTGGGAATGACTGACACAAACAATTGACACACTCACACAGACATCATTTTTAACAATATTCGAACGAAAGTTGAAGAGGACAAAATTTGAAGATGAATGAAGAAATAAAGAGTACAAAATATGATGGATAAATAAATAATTTCAGACAAGACGAAATAAAATCAGCAACACCATGTTACAAGAGCGATATTTCGATTTATTATAAAATCTTTGTCCAGCTAAAACGTTGGATAAATAAATAACTTGGGAAAGGAATTATCACAGCCCTGATAATAAATGCACGAGTGATTCTGTTCGTGAAAAGTCTGGGGGGAGAATAGTTTTGGGGTGAATTACGCTTGGGTCAAATTATCCCCTGTGAAATGTCCAAAGCGAATTCTTCTGCCTGCCCCCCCCCCCCCCCCCCCCTTCCCTCTTTCTCTCTTCTTACTTGTATTGCGGCAAGGCACACCCTAGGACCAGAAAGGTTACTCCCAGAGCACAGGAAAAGGCCAAGCCTATCAACCTGCACAGGACAAACATAGGTGAACACAAATCTTCTTCATTTGACATACACAGAAACATCTTACATGTACACCATGCAGTCTTGGTTTATTTACAATTCAATCAATATAAATATAAAAAAGGCTGTTATACTAACATTTCATTGTACAGTGGAACCTCCCTTATAAGACTCCCTCCCCATAAGACCTACTTCTCTGAGACATTGCCCTTCTTTGTAAGTATTAAAATTACCTCCTTTATAAGACCCCTCCCTTATAAGATCTCATTTTGGATGATTTTTGAAGGTTCCACTGCATACAGATTAATTATTTATGTACATAATTGTATAATACAATATATCCACATTACATACTTATCTGACTATTGTATTATAAACACACTTGATTACAAGGCGCACCCCCTCCCAAATTTTAAAAAGAAATCAGATATTTGCTATGATACTTTGTTTCTGTATTACTATTCAGATTATAAGACTGAGGGGGGGGGGGGGGGGGCAGTATCGCCTTATAGAGAAAAAAATACACTACTTTTTCTTCTTTTTCTTTCAAATTTGTTTATAAAAATACAGTGTATTCACAAGTAACAACACAGAATATCCAAATAAAATGGGCGCAAATGGATTTCTACACTGAACCCCTTACAGTAGAAGGATATTGCCAGTCACACGACAAGTCCTCTGCCGCAATAGTAATGTGGTTGGATACTCTGGCTTCGCTAAAATACCACAGTACAAAATATGAAGTAATTCACTAATTGTGCATACTCCTTCACAGGGTATTGTTTTTAAAAATAAATTTGTTGGTTTAAAAACAACAACTAATAACACTGTTTACTTTATTTCATTATTAACAGTGTTGAGTGGCACAGTGGTAGCGCGTTCGCTTCGCGCCAAGTAAACCCGAGTTCGAACCTGGGTACAGGGGATTTTTCCTCTCACTTTGCACTAGGCCTTGCGGTCTGGAAGTGGAGTCTTTCGGATGAGACGATAGTCCCGTGTGCTCATGCACTTAGCACACGTTAAACCCAGTGGCAACAAAAAAGTTGTCATTTGGTCAAAATTTACCCCCCTCCCTTCCTTCCTCATCAGTCACACAAAATCTGGCTGTGACACGCCCTCCAGGTGGGAACAACTCGAATTTCACAGAGACACCTCTATGACTACCTAACCTAACCTAACCTGACACACATCAGACTCACTGAACAAATAACACACACCGTTACTTTCTTTCATTAACACTGGATATTGTTGTTGACACACAAACAAAACAGCAATGGAAAACCCCCAGACAAGAACGATAATAGTAACAGGCCCCAATCCATCAAAGTGGTAGAGGCCTTAAAAGTAGAACATTATACTTACGCTGTAACATCCAAGCACAAGTGGCAGCCCAGTCACATGAAACGAAAAGTACATGAATCTGTTATTTTAGTGTTACTACAAACACACAGAAAATGGCTCATGGTAATAGACGATTTTCTGAGAAAAAAAAATAGGGGAGAGCACTTCGTGAAAATTAGAGTTGTTTACCTCCAATACTCGGTCAAATATCATAGCAACAATGCAACAATGGCGCCGAAGCTTGAAACCGCAGGATGTGAGTTAGCGACTTGCAAACATTTTTTAGAAAAATAAGGGGTGGCCAGTTGCTACAAAGAGTGATAGAACTTGCAAACTGTGACGTAAAAATATAAATTACATCAAATTTAGAATGACGCACTGCGTTCTACATGCTGTGCGTCTCCTCAAACACATGAAGCGAGGGCTACCTGAAGATGGAGTAACTCCCCCTGTTTGACCGATTGAATTAGGTGAGATCACTCCCACACACCATGAAATTACTCCCCTTAATTATTTCCAAACAATTCCTATTAGGATCAGAGAGAACTGAAAAAAAACTAAGCCCAAAAAATCACTGCAAGTGTTTCGCTGCACAACTTTTTAAAGCAAGCAAAATACTGGTAACTGCTAACTCAAACTGTATCCAAGTGTGCTTTCATAATGAAAGGATTGCGTTACTTTCTTTGTTCTACATAGTGTAAAGTACTTCAACAAGAATCAACAATCACACCTACTTCAATATAAAATCTTAACAACAGGCCTCCGGAGAGCAAGGTAATTTATCCGCGTTTGTGTACTAGTCAATAAGGCTATGAAAGTAAAAAAAGAAAAAAAAGAGTGAGAGAGACAGGGAAATGAAATGAACCTTTATTTTACAACGGTGTGGCGGCCATTTTTCATATTTGCCGTTAACATAAACAAATCCACACACACACACAAAAGCAAGCTAATACTAATAAAATTTATGCTCTTAAAACATATAATGTGAAAGTACATTAATAAACAAGAATGAAGAAAATAGTAGAAAGCACACACACACACATACATACACACAGACTATATCTGGTTTAACTTTGTGCTGGTTTGCTTTTATTGTGGATTTTCGATTTGGTGCAAAGAGGACACCATTCTCTTGTAGA
The DNA here is from genome assembly GCA_017654935.2 of Phymorhynchus buccinoides. Lineage (NCBI taxonomy): Eukaryota > Metazoa > Mollusca > Gastropoda > Neogastropoda > Raphitomidae > Phymorhynchus > Phymorhynchus buccinoides. The sequence goes on along the minus strand of CM065689.1, from coordinate 58,034,026 downwards.
ATGTCTTCTTGCTCAAGGTTGGCATCCACTGGACAGTCAAATTGCAGGCCAATCATGCAAACTGACGAGACCTTCTCTAGGTCGAAACAGCTGTCTTTGCATAAGGCACTGTCCCTCCCCCATTGGGAGAAAAAGTAAATCAGCACAAAAATACATAAAGTTAACGTGAACTGGTTTTGTTTTTGAGGCTCACAAATACAGACTTTGGACGTGTACACAAAAGTTTTATAAACGTCTTAGCTATACCTTTTTATCTCATGTCAGTTTTAAAACTTATTTTCCAGATAAGAGATAATACAAATCTCGAAAGCTTGAAAGCATTGGTGTTTTGTGGCTTTTTTAAAATAATACATACACACAGAGTGAGAGAGAGAGAGAGAGAGAGAGAGAGAGAGAGAGAGAGAGAGAGAGAGAGAGAGAGAGAGAGAGAGAGAGAGAGAGAGAGAGAGAGAGAGAGAGGGGAGGAGAGAGAGAGAGAGAGAGAGAGAGAGAGAGAGAGAGGGAGGGAGGGAGGGAGAGAGAGAGAGAGAGAGAGAGAGAGAGAGAGAGAGAAAGAGGGAGATGGGAGACAAAGATACAAAGGAGGGAGAAAAGGGTAGGGGTGTGGGTAGTGCATGGAAGGAAAAGGTATGAATGATGTGAGCAGCAGGTGTTAAAGAGATGAAAGAACGAGTCAGACAGAAGAAAGAGACACTGAACCATCAGTTATACAATTAATGTCCCATCAATCTACCATTTTAACACAACAAAATCTGCTTTCATAAAACATAAAAGGCTTATTGAGTTCACCAGGACAAGGGAACTTTAAGTACTTTTCTTTAATAACAGCATTAGAATACTAAAATAAAAACAACAAAAATCAAATCAAATCACCACAAAAAGAATCAAATCAAATCAAAGCAACTGAAATCAAACAAACTAACGATAAGCTTCAGAATTAAATGTGAATGTTCATGGTATGTGTATTGTTAACCTATTCACCATTCATAACTCAACGCAAAACCATGCTCATAAACTATGATGAAGAAGTCATAATAATAATGGCTCATTAACCAAACAGCAAAACCAAATGGAACTGTCGTTGAGCAGCAAAACCACAAAAAAATACAAAACCCACAACAACAAAGGATAAAATGAAAACTGGTAGGCTGACAGAGGGGCAATGGAGGTACCCCGGTAATTGCTGGTATTGGTCATCTATACTTTAATGATTTAATTGCTGGCATTGGTCATCTATACTTTAATTGCTAGCATTGGTCATCTATACTTTAATGATTTAATTCCTAGTATTGGTCATCTATACTTTAATGATTTAATTGCTGGTATTGGTCATCTATACTTTAATGATTTAATTGCTGGTATTGGTGATCTATACTTTAAAGATTTAAGGCCAAAGAAGTGAATTGCAGTGCATCTATTCTTGCACTGATTCAAAGTTACATCTTTGAAAAAAAAAGTTATACAGATTCATGATTGAGATTACGCTAAAATAAATCTTTATTTATTAATAAAAATTACTGTTCAAAAAGTCATAATCTCTCAAAAGTCATATCACTATGAAAATTATACGGTAAAGGTCAAGATGTGCCCCCCCCCCCCCCCCCCCCCCCCCCCCCCCCCCCCCCCCCCTCTACATTTCTCAGCTCTCCCTGCATTTTCACACTTGCCTTTCTTACCAAACATTAAGCTGTATATTATTAACCTTTTCAGCTAATTATCTTTGTTGAATAATTAATTGCAGCCATGATAAAGGCCATTATTTAAAAGGACCCCCCCCCCCCCCCCCCCCCTATGTAGTGCAGTACAGTACACACAACAGCCGCGGAGCATTTGTCACAGTCCTGGTTCATTGCGTTTTTCCGTCTTGTCTTTATCTTCTTCTACTATTATTGAATGCATGTGTTTAATTATGTAAATGGATGAAAATTAGCGATAAATATAGCAAACGACAGAGGACGAAGTACTCAATCTGCAGTAAGAAAGGCAAGACTGAAAAAGTGGAAACAACCGAGAAATGGAGGGGGGGGGGGGGGGGCGCATCTTTACCTTTACCTCAAAATATTGGCTGTATCTCAAAATAAAATTTCAGTCCCTTCAATTTTGACTTAAGCGATTTTCACTGTATAACTTATAATAATAATAATAATAATAATAATGAGGAGTATTTACATAGCCCCCATCCTACTAAGTAGGCTACAGGCTATGTTTTATGTGCATCATGCATGCAGTTTACTCCACAAAACATGAACAGTAACAGAATATACCTTGCATAGGACTAATCATGATGGTGGCTCAATCTGGATGTGTCAAACAAGCAACAAAATGAACATGGACGTTTTCTTTTAAAATTAATCTGGATGTGTCAAACAAGCAACAAAATGAACATGGACATGGAAGAGGAAGAAAAGTTTTGTTTTACGTCCTCCCGGAATTAACCATGTGGGACTAGGGATGGACATGGACTGTTTTTAAACCCTTAAATAATATATTGTGTTCTTTTTTTAAAATTCTGTTCGCACCCGAATGCAATTTTTCTGTATATAGATAACATAGATTTCTTGACTTGACTTGACATCTTTTAAAATTAATCACCAACAAAGTAAATAAACATAGCAAGCATTTATGCTTTGTAATAATCTTTTCTGGTGGATTTACAGAAGGCAAAATAAAAGGCAAAATCTATTTTGGCCACTTGCGCACGCGTGCGAGAGAGAGAGAGAGAGAGAGAGAGAGAGAGAGAGAGAGAGAGAGAGAGAGAGAGAGAGAGAGAGAGAGAGAGAGAGAGAGAGAGAGAGAGAGAGAGAGAGAGAGAGAGAGAGAGAGAAAGAAAGAGAGAGGGAGAGAGGGAGATTGCTGTTGCTGACAAAATGCCTTCAAGTGGAATGCCACTTGGTGTCAAGGGCTAAGGCCAATAACTCCACCCGAACAGCTCATTAAATCAACAGTCTTCAGTTCATTTTGTTGTGAGACTAAAGGCTAGCCATGGTGTGAAGAGACATTTCGTAAGAATATATATATATCCTCAGTCCTGGGTGGCTGTCAATTTGCTTTTCACATGATTACCCAACTGTGTTTCTATGATTTCAGTTCAAATTATCTATTATGATAAAATATTAATAAACATTAAGTTTGCATCAAGTACCAATATGTTTAAAAATCTTCTGGATAAAGAACGATATATGAATTTTTTTATAAGGAATACAAATATTGGCCATTCCTATTTTGGGGAGATATTTATTTGTAGCATAGGAAAATTATTGCAAACCACCAATACAAATACTCAAATAAAAAATCAAGATATAAGAAGAATGATAGGGCATACAAGGGCCACGAGGCCCATATCAAGCCCTTATCACTACTACTACTATAATATAGGGGAGTGTTGGAGGGACAGACACACACAAATACACACACACACACACACACACACACACACACACACACACACACACACACACGTACACAAACATTCTGGTTCTGGTTCTGGTTGGGTACGTCACAGGAGCCTATGAAGGCTATGAACATGACGGAAATGGAGAGCGCATTGAGAGTTGGAAAATAAAATACTTTAAAAACCAAAAACCTTTAGTGTCTGGTGGAGTTGACAGTCTCAAAACCTTTAGTGTCTGGTGGTGTTGACAGTCTCAAAACCTTTAGTGTCTGGTGGTGTTGACAGTCTCAAAACCTTTAGTGTCTGGTGGTGTTGACAGTCTCAAAACCTTTAGTGTCTGGTGGTGTTGACAGTCTCAAAACCTTTAGTGTCTGGTGGTGCTGACAGTCTTAAAACCTTTAGTGTCTGGTGGTGTTGACAGTCTCAAAACCTTTAGTGTCTGGTGGCGTTGACAGTCTCAAAACCTTTAGTGTCTGGTGGTGTTGACAGTCTCAAAACCTTTAGTGTCTGGTGGTGTTGACAGTCTCAAAACCTTTAGTGTCTGGTGGTGTTGACAGTCTCAAAACCTTTAGTGTCTGGTGGTGTTGACAGTCTCAAAACCTTTAGTGTCTGGTGGCGTTGACAGTCTCAAAACCTTTAGTGTCTGGTGGTGTTGACAGTCTCAAAACCTTTAGTGTCTGGTGGTGTTGACAGTCTTTAAAAAGTTGACCAGAGGCCTTCTTTTCCGCAGTATCCAGGCAAGACCACTCAATGACACTAAGGCGCACAATGACGTGGAACATCATGAAGAATCAAAAGAGTTCAAACTTGCATTGACAACTTAGTTTCATGGGCCGATACGTGGCTCATTGCATTCAATAGTCAAAAGTGTAATAAGGTTATGCACCTTGGTAAGAATAATCCCAAACATACTTATTATATGAAAGATGGCAAGGCTAAACAGGTGCTGGAATCTAGGGCCGAGTGTAAAAAAGCAATGCTTATCTCATTACCCTGTACGTGTATAAATAAATAATAAACAAAAATTGATTCGTAGTTACTGATGTTGAGAAGGATCTTGGGGTGTTTGTGGGGGCGGGCTTGATTTTCGAGCCGCACATAAATAATGTTGTTCTAAAAGTCAATAGGATGTCGGGTCTGCTTGTTAGCACTACATGTATTACTAACAAATTAAAAGTTATAATGATTCCTTTAAGGCTTTGGTGAGACCTATATTAGAGTATGGCAATCCTGTATGGTGTCCACATTTGAGAAAACACATAGATCTGCTAGAGGGAGTTCAGAGGAGGTTTACAAACAAGATTGTTGGTACAAATGATATGACCTATGAGGAAAGGCTTGTTTATCTATGATTACCTAGCTTATAGTATAGAAGGCTCAGGGGTGATATGATAGAAGTTTACAAGATTTGTAACCATTTATACGATTACTCTACTACTAACAGCCTATTAACTCTTTGTAAGGGTGACAGAAACCGTGGCCATAAATTCAAACAATACAAAAAAGATACTAACACCAGACTAGCACAAAACATTTTTACTAACAGAGTGATCATAAATGCATGAAATAACCTTCCTGATGAAACAGTCAATGCAAAGTCATTAAATTCATTAAAAATGTTCAAGTTATAGACAATTTTGTTCAAAACATTCAGTAAATACATTTATAAATACAGTAAATAGCTCTTTCTTTGTGCGGACTGCTTCAGAGTGGAACAAGTTCTTCTTCTTCTTCACTGTACGTGGCCACAATCAACACTTTGATTATTTTGCCACAGAACTGGGAGGTTCTACCACTTATGCCGAAAGAAGGCTCAAAGCCTGAGAAGAAACTGAAAAGTTAGGCTTGTTAGAAAAGTTGAGTAAGGCCACCGTCAACGCAGGCTCTATCAGCGCATTTACATCAGCGCTGATCAGATCTCCAACTGAGCCTGCCCCAACTGACCACTAAAATTAGATCCCTCCCCCTTCTCCTCCACCTGCTTGTTGCTTGTCTTTCCTTTCTATGTTTTCTGTAGGCACATCACTACATGCGCCCTCCTAGTTCCGTCGCGACTATTGCCAGTATTGGCACCTGCGACGTATTGATCCCGATCCTGATATACACAAAAACTAATGAAACACAGATGCCTTAGTAGTAGTCATCAGTGAATGAAGCCTAACCAAATGAAAAGAAAAATCAAAACCATATTTAGAGGGCAAAAGGCTAAAACAAAATAGCCTATAGTGCCGCTTATTCTATGCTATAATAATAATAATAATAATAATAATAGTACATTTATATAGCGCTTTACCTCAAATGAGCCCAAAGCGCTTTACAATCGATTGTTCATCAACAATTTAGATAACAAAAATAGTATTAAAGAATGACACAAACCAGCAACAACACATACAATTACAAAGCAACTCTCTCTCTCTCTCTCTCTCTCTCTCTCTCTCTCTCTCACACACACACACACACACACATACACACATTTATCGACACCGACTCATTATTCATCTTTCATTCAGTAAGCCATAGCAACTGAGTTGCACGGACTGACCACATACACCAACACACATACACAAACGTTAGAGGATACACATACAAATACACTCACACACAATGTATGCATGCAGACAACACACACATACTGGTCAACACACACACACACCACAAAACACAGCACAAACCTCTTATTCAATCTTCCCTCACGTGCACACAACGATAGACAACTGATCAAATATTTAGGGTGCAGCAGGAAAAAGGTGGGTTTTAAGAGAGGTTTTGAATGAGGAGACTCAGTTGGAGTGTCAGAGAGGAGAAGGCAGAGAATTCCAAAGAGATGGTGCTGGACAGGAAAAAGAACGCTGGCCAGCAGATTTGAGACGGATGGAGGGAAGGGAAAGGAGACGAGAATCAGAAGACGAACGTAGTTGGCGAGCTGGCCTGGGACATAGAGATGAAGAAGATCAGAGAGATATAAGAGAGCCTGATCATTCAGTGACTTGAAGACAAGGAGGAGAATTTTGTAGTCACGTGATTGAACTGGGAGCCAATGTAGGGAACGAAGAACCAGAGTGATATGATCGTACCTAGGGGAGCGAGAAATGAGACGAGCAGCATTATTCTGAACCCGTTGGAGCTTAGAGATGAGAATTGATGGAAAGCCAGCAAGAAGTGAGTTACAGTAGTCAAGGCAAGACAGAACAAAAGCACAGACTAGAGTCTTCAGTAGTAGTAGTACTAGTAGTAGTAGTAGATAGGGACAAAATAAGCCGTCAAGCTTCAGGGCATCTTGAGAGAGAAAACAGTGGATTGAACTAATTCTTCGAAGTTCTAGATAGCAAGACTTGCAAACATTGGAAACATGTGTTAGCTATGCTATGCTAAGACCAATCCGGCTACCGTAGTGGTCCCCGGGGAAGAACCACGACTGGCACAGCTCCTGCCCTTCATTTGACACTACTTTGACCTATGGCCCCGAACTCCCTAGATAACTAAGTAGATTTAATCTTTGAGTGGTGCAGGCAGGCCCTGGTGCCACCAGTGGTGGTGACAGGCTGGCGCTGATGGTGCTGCGCTGGCGGGGCCTCCTGCGATGGCGGCGTCGGTCAGTTGATTCCACTCCATCACACACATTCACACACACACACACACACACGCACATAATATAGGATCGACGGAATCGGGTCAAACCGACTCGATACTTTTCCCCTCAAAATGTCGAACCCGTGTTTTCGCTTCCTGCCAAGTGGTCACTGTCTTTGTTTTGTTTTAATTGGTAGTTATTCTTGTTGCTGACCCATCCGGGCATTTTCTTCATGTAATAGACACTTGTCCCGTTAGTCTTGACCGGTTTTTGTTTACAAGTGGACGCAAGTTCGCGAGTGTCAAGCGCTACAATTTTTAGACTGATTCCTCCGTCGACCAGAACTGAACGGTACATAAGACTTTAATGAAAACAATAGCACAATAGATTCAACCAATTGGCTACAAGTGTGCCAAATTTGGTGCATGTAAGTTTATCATCTGATACTTTGCGAGGTTAATCTAATCGAAGGTCCTTGGCCCACTTCTATTCCTCCTTTTTATCAACGATCTCCCGGACCAGCTCAAATCTCAAGCACGACTATTTGCAGATGACTATTGTTTACAGACAGATTAAGGGCACAGATGACTGCAAGATACTGCAACAGGATCTCAACACCCTATCCACATGGGAAAAATGCTGGGGCATGGAATTCCACCCCCAAAAATGCAATGCAATGACATGCTCCAAGTCCCGCAAACCTATCGCCTTCAAATACCACCTGAAGCGCCACTGCCTAGAAGAAATGTCAAGCGCTAAATACCTAGGAGTGGATATTAGCAACGACCTGAACTGGAAAACCCATGTCAACAGGGTCACCCAAAAAGCAAACAGTATGGTAGGGTTCCTACAAAGAAATTTTAAAACAGCAAATAGAACAACAAAAACAAACGCATACAATACCTTAGTGCGCCCACATCTGGAATACTGTTCAACAGTATGGAACCATCACACCACAGAACTAGCAAAGAAGATCGAAGCTGTTCAGAGAAGAGCAGCCAGATACGTGAACAACTGCTACGATACCACCAGTAGCGTCACAGCCATGCTCTCCAAGCTTCAATGGGAATCACTTGAGGCAAGAAGATCAAAACATCAGGCCACCATGATGTACAAAGTCGTCAACGACCTCATAGACATCAAAACGGAACAGTTTCTCCTCCCTGGCAAAACCCGCACTAGGTCAAATCATTCATTGAAATACAGACAAATCACAACAAGAACAAACACTCTCAAATACAGCTTTTCCCCCAGAACTATCCCAGTTTGGAATTCTCTTCCAGCAGCAGCAGCTGAGGCTCCCTCCTTGGTATCTTTCAAGAGGGAGGTCAACAACTTGTCTTTCTAATCTCTGACTAGGGGGCCATAGATCAAAGTAGCGGTAAATGAAGGGCAGGAGCTGTGCTGGTCAGGGTTTGGCCCCAGGGACCGCTACAGTAGCCGGATTGGTCTTGCCTGGATACTGTGAACAAAGGTCTATGGTGCACCACCCCTCCACACACACACACACTTTATTTATTTTATTTTTTTCCACACACACTTTGCCCCAAATTAGTTTTCTAATTATTTTGTTTTATTTTCCGCATTGCGCTGTCGCAGTCAAAAGTGTAGCTCGTGCAAATCTGCCGCTCGCTACTATGAGAGTGTATTTGCGACAACCACAAATTTCACTTTTTCTTTACTTGAACCATTTACCTAACCCTAACCCTACAAAAAAGTGAAATTTGTGGTTCATGCTCAATGTCGCAAATACACACTCTCATAGTAGCGAGCAGCAGATTTGCACGAGCTACACTTTTGACTGCAACATGCGCAACCTCTAAGTCACTGTAATGTCTACTGAGACGGCGTGACATGAACTTATTGAAGACTTGAAGGTGTTAGCCTAGTCCGACCATGTCCGACATTTTGTTTTTCTTCTTGCAGTCACACTGACGATCGAGACTGGAAGTTTTATGTTTTACGTCCTCTCGGCATAGCCATATGGGACATTGATCAAGACTTTATCAACTTTTTCTTATATATGGCTTGTACCCACGTGTCGTCATACCCGGCCACAAGGAGCGTGCCATATTAAAAATTATTATGGCAGACCGCCATCTTAGTCAGTAACTTTGTTTGAAAAATGCCAGATCGATGCTATTTACACACAAATCTGACTAAGATGGCGACACTTCCGTTGGAAGGGTCAAGATGCGCACGCAGGTGTGCGGGAGCCATAGCTCATGTAAAAAAAGGCTATCATTTTAAAACGTCGTAACTTTCTCAATTTTCGACTGATTTTGATAATTCTTTTCGTGTTCTTTTCACCGACATAATTTCATTAGGATTTGACAATAAAGAAATTTTTTTTCCTTCTAAGGTTCCTACATAATACACTCAAAGAAGTCAATGTTCTTCTTCTTCTTCTTCTCTTTGGGGCCCACGGTCATTAAATTGATCATTCTGGCACCCTTACTGGCTTAGCTCATTCTAGCCCGTTTACGAGTTATCTCGTAAACTCCAGTCAACTCTACCTGCCCGTTTACGAGATGACTCGTAATGAGACCCCATTCTCAAATGGAAGCGTTTCGTTCGGTTCACATTCATAGTTGGGTCGTCCTGGTAGCTTTAGCCTGTCTACTAATCCTTTTGTCTGCTTACATTTTGAGAAGTTTGGAGAGGTTTATCGATTTTTTTGCGCGCTTTTTTCACAATGAGCGAAAGACCCCAATGAATGACTGCTGAGGCAGCTAGCCAAAAGGTGCTAGAATGGGTTATGAACTACGATAGCGATATAAATGAAGATTCTATCGAGTTTGAAGCCGATCTAAGCCTAAGACTAAGGGATCTTGATGCTTTTATTTGTAAACACTTTTCAAATTTGAAAGCAATCCATTGAACCATTAAAAAGTTAGAGCTCTTTTTCTGAGAATACCCTTTTTTTTTTTAGCAAAGCTCTCTGCACAGCTGGGCTGGGAGTGTCGCATGAAAATAGGTAGCTCGTAAAAATAAAAAGCTCGCTACCTATGACAGTGTATATTTGCAACATTGAGCATGAAGATGAACCACAAATTTCTAGGGTTAGGGATAGGGTTAGGTTAGGGTTAGGGTTAGAGTTAGTTAAATGGTTAAAGTACCTGTAGAAAAAGTGAAATTTGTGGTTGTCGCAAATACAGACTCTCATAGTAGCGAGCTTTTTATTTTTACGAGCTACCTTTTTTCATGCGACAGGGAGAACTGAGTCTTGCTGCATGGCTGGGGTAGAAAGTGTTACTGTTACTAGTGTTAGGAGAAAAACTTAACTTCAAGTTCTTTCAGATGGTAATTTTAAGAAGCCAAGATTTGATTTTGACATCTCAAAGGCTTTCTTTCTCTCTTTCAGTCCTTATTGTGTAATGATCTTTTCATGATTACACCCAACTTATAAAATTACGTAAATTACAACAACTGCATGCTTGGACTCAGATTCACTCACCTCTGATACCGGCCATTTTGTCAACAAAGTCTAGCATCACAAGATTATGCGTAGTGTAGGGCTGTAACGATGCACACGCTTCCCAACTTGCACTTGAGGAGACCTGATAAATGTTTATACAAATTTTAACAATACTGACTTTACTAACAAAAGATTGTTTCAGCCCTCGAACTATTCGAAAACTAGAAACTGTGAATTAAAAATACTCATGTCCCATATGTGCCTTCCCAGGTCGAGAGGACGTAAAATTCAATTTCATCAATTAAAAATACTCATGCAAAACAAACAGCCTTGCAAATTAAAAATACTATTATTCCCAGGTCGAGAGGACGTAAAACTCAAACTTACGATACGAATTAAAAATACTAATACAATACAGCAGAACTAACATTAGAAAACATTTTTTTGCTAACAGAGTTGCCAAGTATTGGAATAACCTCTCTGCACAAATCAAGCTTGCACCAAACCTTAACCAGTTTAAAAACCTCCTGGACAAAGACCCTAAATTGACAGAATTGAAATACCAACATGACTAATTGAGTCATCAAAAACCGTCACAGCTGTGCCCAATACTACAAAAACTAAATTGAAAGGGCACTTCAGAGGCCGCGAGGCCTAGTTGCCCTCATTTCCCTGACCTGACCTGACCTGCACAAGAGTTCGCTCCCCTGGTGATCCAAGCTACAAGTAAAACAAGACGGCAGTCGCATTATACTCTCAGTGATCTAAAAAGATAGGGAATTGTGACAGAATTAGAACCACGTTAATAATCAAGACCAAGCTGGAAAGTTACCCAGTCTTATACACATCAGAATCTTCAGCAAGCTGAAGAAAGACCAGGATCAATGATTCAATATGTCGCTGGTGATAGTCATTATGGTCAGGTCAGGTCAGGTAGTTAGGACATTAGGCCTCGCGGCCTCTTCACTGTCCTGTCATTTTTGTTTGAACTTTTCCACAGCTGAGAGGTTTTTATATTTTGTTTTCGGCAAATCTGCCTTTTAGTCATGCTCATTATTGTAGTTTTGATATGTTGGTGTATCCACCAATGAGGTTTTTGAATTGTATGAGATTTTGTGCTCGTTTAATATGTGCAGGAAGAGTATTCCCGAACTTTGTTACTCTCTTAGAAAATAAAAAATTTCTGATATTAGTTCGGCTATACTGGGTTAGTATTTTTAAATCACTGTTACAGGTTTATGGAACTAGGAGGGTGCATATATCTATAGATGATGTTCAACTGTCGCTCCGCGACTTTCCAACATCAGGGCCAAGGCCAACAAGACCCTCAGATTCCTAAGACGAAATCTGAAGATCAGCTGCATCAGAATGAAATATGGCGTTTTACGTCCTCTCGACCCGGCAAGGCACATACCTTACATACATCGGTATGGGCAGCAGCTGCATCAGTATCAAAGAACGGGCTTACAAAGCCTTCATTCGTCCCTTGCTTGAATATGTGTGCGCCATCCGTACACAGAGGAGAGCATTGGCAAGCTGGAAGCAGTCCAGCGCCTTGGGTGTCATGATTTCTGCTGATCTTAGGTGGGACACCCATGTGAACAACATGGTCAGCAGGGCAAACAAAACTCTGGGATTCCTGAGGAGGGCCTTGAAAGTCAATAACAAAAAAGTCAAGGAACAGGTCTTCAAAGCTATGGTGCGTCCCCTCCTGGAATATGCTAGCCCAGTCTGGAACCCCACAACAAGAGCAGCATTGACGCCATCAAAAAAGTCCAGAGCCGAGCCGAGCTGCAAGATGGGTGGCCCGTGACTACCGTCAGTCAACAAGATCGGCATACCTCCTAAAAAACTTGAAATGGCCCCTTCTACAGACCCGTCGAACTAGGCCAACGGCTAGTGTGAGCAGCATGCTGGATAAGCTAGGCTGGGAATCGTTGGAGAGCAGATGGCAGAGGACTGGCTCTCCATGCTGTACAAGATCAGCACTGGCGCTGTCCACTGTCCCGGCCTACA
>CM065689.1:57992247-58021130 GCA_017654935.2 Phymorhynchus buccinoides | reverse complement strand
GGAGGCACTTTCTGCGAAACACACCACACAAATTGCCATTCCCACTCCTAGTGGAAGCGACACTTTCTGCACAAACACAACATTGCCATTACCACTCCTCCTAGTGGAGCCACTTTCTGAAACACACCCCACACATGCCATACACTCCTCTAGTGGAGCCACTTTCTGCACAAATCACACCAGTGACATTACCACTTCATAGTGGAGCCACTTCTGAAAATCACACACATTGCCATTACCACCCTCCTAGTGGAGCCCCTCTGCACACATCACCCACCATTGCCATACCACTCCTCTAGTGGAGCCACTTTCTGCACACAACACAAACCTGCATTAACACTCCTCCTAGTGGAGCCACTATGCAAACATCACACACATTGCCATTACCACTCCTAGTCGGTTTTTTTGTTTGCTTTTGGGGAATGCCACATTTCTGAACACAACACACACATGCCATTACCACTCCTCCTAGTGGAGCACTTCCGCACACATCACACACATTGCCATTAACCACTCCCTCCTGTGAGCCACTTATGACACATCGACAACACATTTGCCCTTACCACTCCTAGTGGAGGCCATGTCTGCACACACCACACACATTGCCACTACCACTACTCTAGTGGAGCCCGCTTTCTGCACACACACACATTGCCATTACCACTCCTAGTGAGCCATTTCTGCACACACCACCACCACATTTGCCATTAACCACTCCTCGTAGTGGAGCCACTTCTGCAACTCACACACATGTCCATTACTCACTTTTGCACACATCACACAATTTGCCATTACCACTTTCTGCACACACCACACACATTGCCATTACCACTCCTCCTAGTGGAGCCACTTTCGACGCACACATCACACGCATTGCCATACCAATTTCTGCACACACCACACGCTTGCCATATACACTCCTCTAGTGGGAGCACACCTTCTGTCACACATCACACAATGCCATTACCACTTTCTGCAAACATCACACACTGCCATTAACCACTTTCTGCACACATCAATCACGCATTGACATTACAAACTGTGTATGCACACATCACACCCTGCCATTACCAGCTTTGCTGCTAAACATAACACATGCCATTACCACTTATCCTAGCTACACATACACACTGCCATTACCCTTTCTGCACACACCACACACTGCCATTAACTTTCTGCACACATACACAAACTGCCCTACCACTTCTGCACACATCACACACTGCCATACCACTTGTGCACAACATCACACACACTTGCACCATCTCAATCATGAATCTTCTTCACATACAATCTTCTCTCATCTCCTGCATTCTTCCGAATAAAACCACTCCCACCATTTTCAACAAAACTTTTCAATTGTAAATCCATTTCCGCAAAGAACAAAAATAGAAAAACTCGTGTTTTTATGCAGAATGTAATGTAATGTCCTTTATAAAACAAAATGCGAAGCATTATCTAGTTGTTCGGTCTCCTACATTGTTGTTGTTCCCTGGCTTAACGACTCCAGGATCACACCCAACAGCCAGAGCACTTGAACAATCAGTACAAATGACACCAGCTGAGGGATGCAAGAAATTTATTGTGTGTGACGTTTTGATGTAGATCGATCCGCATGTGGGAGAGCCCACATACTACATTTCAGGGGGAGTCTTTATTATGTACATTATATGTCAGTAGGTGGAATAATAATAATGGGATTATATAGCGCTGTCGATCAACATGAGCTCAGTGCGCTTTGCATTGATAACAAGAACATTAAACGCCAAACAAATAATGAATCCACTAGAAAGTGTTGAAATAAGAGAAGAAAGAATACAAAGAGGAGAGAAGAGAGACAGACAGTGGAGAGAAGAGAGACAGAGACAGACAGTTGGAGAGAAAACGAGAGATGTTACCTCCAGGTCTACCCACCAAGGACGCCACGTTGGTTTTGTGCAAAGGACACTCCAATCTGAAAGCCAAACATCAAGTTTCACAAAATATGACAACAGTCATGAGAAATAGAAAAGCAAGGAGACCGAAAATTACTATGAGTAAATCAGAGGGGGAGTATTCTCTCTCTCTCTCACACGCAAACAGGACACAAACATAACAAACAACTATTTTTTACCAAAACATTGTGTTAAGCGAAGGCTGTAGGGAACGCTACCATGTCGAAAATGTTTAAGTTAACCTAACTAAATGCAGACACTCTTGTTTCAATAAGGACAAGACCACCACATACTTTAAAGTCAGAAAGTCATGTATTCTTCCTTCTTTATTACCTATTATGTGCTAGGACAATTCTGCAGTTTCTGCGCCGACTAAGTACTTACAGTCAATCCCACCCTCTGTGGACCAAACGTCTGACCACTAAGTGCCGCACAAACAGTGCACACACTTTGACACAGCAATCACATATACCCTGCTGTGACCAACGTCTGACAGTTACTTAAAAGAGGTATGCAACACATGTGAGCACACACATTTTGACAGCAACATACTCTACCCTCTGTAACCAATGTCTGATACACTTTAAGGCTGCACATTTGCCAACACTTGACTCAACATATTACCTCTTTGACCAACGTCTGAAAACTTGAAGGCCGCACACCGTGCGACACACTTTGGACAGCAACATATCTACCCTCTGTGCCAACGGCTGAACACTAGAAGGACTCGAGACAATTGTGACCACACTTTTGACAGCACATATCTACCCTCTGTGCCAACGTCTGAAAACACTAAGGCCGCACATATGCACACACTTTGACAGCAAAAATTACCTACTGTGACAAAGTCGTGGCAATACTAAGGCCGCACAACGTGCACCACCACTTTGACACAGCAACATAATTACCCTCGTGACTAAAAACAAACGTCTGAACACTAAGCCGCCACAAGAGGCACACACTCTTGACAGCAAAATATATACCCTCTGTGACCAACGTCTGCATACTAAGGCCGCACAACGGCACACACACTTTGGCAGCAACAATATCCTACACTCGTGACCAACGTCTGAAACACTAAAGCCGCACAAGTCACACACTTTGACAGCAACATATCTACCCTCCGTGACCAAAAATCTGAACACGAAAAGGCCGCACAACGTGCACACATTTGACACTAGCAAAATATCGCTACCATCTGTGCCACACTGTCTGAACACTAAGGGACGAGCATGTGCCAACACCTTTGACAGCAACATATCTACCCTCGTGACAACGTCTGAACACTTGACGGCAGCACAACGTGCACCACACTTTGACAGCAAACATATCTACCTCTGTGACCAAATCGAACACTAAGGCCCGCACAACGTGCACACACTTTGACAGCAACTAATCTACCTATGTGACCAACGTCTGAACACTAAGTCCGCGCAATGTGCACACACTTTTGACAGAAACATATTACCTCTGGACCAAACGTCTGAATACTTAAAGGCTGACACAACGTAGCAACACACTTGACAGGAACATATCTACACTCTGTGACCAACGTCTGGATACTTAACGGCAGCACAACGTGCACACACTTTGACAGCATACATATCTAACCTCTGGACCAACGTCTGAATACTAAGGCTGCCACAACGGCACACACTTTGACAGCAAACATCTCTACCCTCTGTGACCAAACTTTCTGAACCCTTGAAGGGCCGCACAACGTGCACACACTTTGACAGCAACATATCTACCCTCTGTGACCAACGTCTGAACACTAAGGCCGAACACCGGTGCCACACTTTGAGTAGCAACATATCTACCCTCGTGACCCACGTTGAACACTTGAAGGCCGACAACGGCACCACACATTTGAACAGCAACATATTCTACCCACAACTGTGACACGATGATGAACACTTGAGGTCCGGTCACACACGTGCACACGCACTCTCGTGACCGCACAACATATCACCCTCTGTGACCAACGTACACAGAACACTAAGGCCCCGCCCAACGGCACACACTATTGACAGTAGCAACATATTACCCTCTGTGACAACGTCCTGAAACTAGAAGGCTGCACAATGTGCACACACTTTGACAGCAAACATATCTACCCTCTGTGACTCGAGGTCTGAACACTGAAGGTCACCACACACCGTGCACACACGTGCACGCAACATATCTACCCTCGTGGGACATATAGTTCTGAAACACTTGAAGGCCGCTACAAAACGCTGCACAACACTTTGACAGCAACATATCTACCTCTGTGACCAATGTCTGAAATACTAAGGCTGCACACTTGCACACACTTTGACAGCAAACATATATACCCTCCTGTGACAACGGTCTGAACACTTAAAGGCTGCAAACAACGTGCACACTCTGACAGCAACATATCTACCCTCTGATGGACCAACGTCTGACACCTAAAGGCCGCACAATGTGCACACACATTTGACAGCCACAATCTACTCTCGTAACCCAACGTCTGAACACTTAAAGGCTGCCACAATGGCACACACTTGACAGCAACATATCTACCCTTGTGACCAACGTTGAACACTAAGGCCGCACAACGTGCACACCCTTTGACAGCAACATATTACCCTCGTGACACAAAGTCTCTGAAATAGTTAAAGCCTCACAAACGTGCAAACACTTTGACAGCAAAAGATCTACCACACAGCTTCGCACATGGACTGCATTTTAACAACATTTAAACTTCTTAATTAAACAAGTAACCCCAAAAGTTGATTTTTATATTAGTATTTCAACAATTTGAGGAAAATGATTTGTTTCCTTATGTGTACCGCATACAACGATGTTGTTGGTGCGAGGCCACTCCACAATATTTCTTCGCATGAGTCTGTGCCCTGTCCTGAAAAGCTCTTTCAACAACAACTACATTTCAAATACGTTGTTTGAGGCTCTTGTAGAGAGTGCTGCTATCCCCAATTTCTCCCTGATATCACGCAATCTGCCTGAACTTTGTTACAGGGAAGGCTCTAGGGGTTCCAAGTGGCACACCTTCTCAGACTGTTTACAGGATAGTACAGTACAATACAATACACAACAAGTTATTAGCACGCTGATACAGAGACCAGCGACTGTGTTGTGTAGAGTGTTCCCGTGTCACACTTGTTGTATATGCCTTTTACTTGATAGTACAGTTTCCCCTCCAATCAAACAATTCCCCGGTGAACATGACCAGCTTGTTGTTGGAGATGCTCCGATGTTCTGTTGCCACTGTCCATACTGTACAAGGTACGTCTTGTTGTTTTGTCATACAAAATATGGACCAAGCTGCGTTTGTGGTAGATGTACCAGAACACTAACACTTTTCCAGTGGGACACTGTCCTTACTGTACAATACTGTAACAACTGACCAGCTGTGTGTTGGAGATGCTCCCAGTGGGACACTGTCCTTACTGTACAATACTGTAACAACTGACCAGCTGTGTGCTGGAGATGCTCATGTCACAGACGTCCCCCCAGCCCACAGTGACAGCATCGTACAGCTCCAGGGGCTCCCAGTGGGACACTGTCCTTACTGTACAATACTGTAACAACTGACCAGCTGTGTGTTGGAGATGCTCATGTCACAGACGTCCCCCCAGCCCACAGTGACAGCATCGTACAGCTCCAGGGGCTCCCAGTGGGACACTGTCCTTACTGTACAATACTGTAACAACTGACCAGCTGTGTGTTGGAGATGCCCATGGTTCTCAGAGGAACGTCCCCCCAGCCCACGTGACCGGTATCGTGTACAGCTCCGGCTCCCAGTGGGACACCTTCACCGTGTCCTTACTACCACTGTATAACAGACACAGGCCGTCGGGTCTGTAGGAACAATACCGTTTCCTGAAAGAAACCAAGAAAAATATTTGCATTGTACAGACTCTCAGGCACATCTATTTTAATAAGTAGCACAGAAACGTCCCAAATTTCAGTTCACAAAAGTTCTGATTTTGGTCGTTACAGTTTCTTACTATATCCTCTTAGTCATAACATAAGACACAGGGTCTCAGTTAGGGAAAAACATATCGCCTTATAGTCTGTATAATACGCTACTTGAAATAAGTGATTGTGAAAGAAACTGTCAACTCAAAACCATCAAAGACACTCAAATAGCTTTCTATAGATAAATAAAGGAATCTGTGAATACTTTATTAATCAAAATCTCAAATTATACTAAAATTCATCACACAAAAACTAACTATGCAGAACATAACATTTTGATGTAGCCTTGGTGTTCTAGCCTATGTCAATTGGCTTGACACAGCCTGAAGCCAAGGCAGAATTTTTTTTAAATGATGCACTGTCCTGAGAAGCAAATGGGGCTTTGTGTTATTTCATGGCGGTGAGCAAAGGCGATAACTTTATTACTGAAACAAGAGCGCCACCTATTGATGATCAGGGACAGAGAATTTTCAGTGGCCATACACTGCTTCTCTGCAACGTGCAAGGGCGCTATTTACTTAGGCGACGCACAAAATTCAGTTGACAAGTCAGGAGCAGAGAATGTTCAGTATAAAGCCTCATTACCTATAGCGGCTGTGACTTCTGTGGGCATACAGCGTGGAAGTGACAACTTGACACGAAGTTACTGGCATATGAGGGCAATATCATACACAACTGCAACCATCGTTAATTAGCCAACCTACTGTGCCAATGTGCAATCCTCCGTGTATGTACTTGGCACCGAGAGTTACTGGGAATACGAAGTGCAATTCACTGACACACTACAACCATCGTTTAATGAAACCCACCCATAGTGCCATTACAATCCTGCCCGAAATCTGCCTGTGACGACGCACTCTCCAGGGGAGAGCAGCCCCGAATTTCACCATTTCACTCACTCGCGGACGATTGAGCTATATCCGGCTCATGGCTCGCACAACAGTTTAGGACGTATGAGCCAGGATCCTGCTCATGATGGAGTTTTCAAGAGGTTTTGATTTCTGGCTTGTAACTAGCTTTCCGGTGGGAAATTCATAACCTATTTTCAGTTTGCTTTGAACCTTGCCTATCTTGAAATCAACCAATCATTGCATAGTTTATTTTCAGCTTTGGTTGTAGAGGGGGGGTCAGAGATCGGAATATGAAATTTTCCTTCTTTTTATGTGTTGGCTGTTTACGTCAATAGGAGGCAAACAATGAAGGTATGGAATCTGATGTTTTACTATCGCTTAGTGCATGGTGTTGCTAATCTTTTCTGAAAAATATTGTTGCCTAACTCTTCATAACTTGGTTTTGGTGATTATTTTACGAAACCTAGTCAAATGCCCAGTCACCACAGAACAAGGGGAAATAATTCAGCCAGTCCCCGAGTGAGTTAAGCCCTTGAGACTACAATAATGTATACTAAATACCCCCCCACCCCCGCCCCCCCACAAAAGAAAAACACAAAAAAACATACATAACCTAAAGTAAACCCCTGTACGTTTGTAGCCACGTACCTGATGGGGTGGGTCTCTGCTTCTGATGTGGAGATCATCTGGAAGTTCTCCAGGTCCCAGAACTTCACTGTCCTGAGGGAGGGGACAACACAAACAATTAGTCACAAGGCTTCAAGTGGCATGCAGTAATATTACCATGCTGTACAGGCAAGCCAAGCACAGCCGGCGTATACACGCATGCGCAAGTTCCCAGTGTTGACAGGACACAATCACACACAAGCATGCACATAGCTGCCAATTTTTCCCAAACAAAATCCTGGAAGGGGGTGGGTCAGGGGGCACAGCCCCCTGAAGATGAGAAACTTTTTTTTTTTTAATGTGAAAACTATCCCTCAGGAGGCTCACTGAAGTCATTCTAAGCTAAAAGTTTACCACCAGCAAAAAATGCAAAAAGCACAGTATTTGTCCTGTGCGACAGCTGTCGATGAAGTCAAATTTTTTTGTATTCGTCTGTGAAAAGATGGTCTTCCATTTCTTCTACGTCTTCTCCTTTGCCTTCGGCATCGTGGTGAGGTTACTTCAATGGCGGCATGACAACAGGCCCTAAAGACCGCCAAACAAAGGATTGCAGGAGGAAGTAGCCCCCGCTTCCGACATGGACGCAGTACAAACTATGCTCCGCACGAAGCTTCCTGAAACTTTCCAGTTTCGGATTTTCGGGTTTCATAACACTCGTTTCTAAGTATCATCTAAGCTGGAAATTTCGAAATCTGGGAGTTTCACGTGAATTCCGGGAAGACCAGGAGAGGTGACAAAATCCAGGAAGCTCCCCGGATTTATTCGGGAGGGTTGGCAGGTATGCATGCATGCATGCATGCGCTTGCACGCACGCACACCACAAACCAAACTGTCAGACGGCCAGCAAGGAATTCATCATAGGATGGAAGCAGGATGAGTCCAGTGTGGACTGGACCACACGCACACACACACAACTGTCAGAGGCCAGCAAGAATTCATAAGGATGGAAGCAGGACGTCCAGTGTGGACTGGACACCACACAGACACACAATTGTCAGCAGAACTTGCCACAGGCCTCCACACAAAAAAAAACAAAAAAAAATCACAAAAAAAAAAAAACAAAATCATAAGGATGGAAGCAGGACGTCCAGTGTGGACTGGACATACACACACACATGGACACACATACATACACACCTAACTGTCAGAACTATCAAAGGCTAACAACATTTCATGAAAATGGAAGTATGCGGAGCTGACCACACACTTTGAGAGAGACACACGCATGCATGCACATGCATGTCCACATGACACACACACACAAGCAATGATACACAGACACACACACACAATGATACACACACACACCTGTCAGAGCCTCCAGAGGCCAGCCCAGCAATTCGTGGGGACGAAAGTTCACCTACAACTGTTTCACTGCGCCCCCGATGAAGTTTGAGGTCAGTTCAGACAGCATTGCCTTCTGTCAAGTCCCACAACTGGAACACATAGTCAAAGTCACATTGTTTCAAAGTCCACAATGTTCACTGGCCCCCGATGAAGTTTGAGGTCAGTCAGCAGTTTGCCTGCTGTCAGGTCCCACAACTGGAACACAAGTCAAGTCAAGTCATATTGTTAACCCTTTCTCCGCCAGCCAATATTCAGCCAAAATAATTCCATTAAACTTACCTGGACAGAGAAAATAAATCTATCTGCAATATTGCAAATTCCTCTTTGACATATATAACATTAGGCAATTATGATTACCTCACAAAATAAAGAAAATAGGGTCTTTGGATAACATAGCGCCCCAGGTTCACCGCCCTTTATAAGTGACATTGGTGTAAAAACCCATTGTGGTGCATAAATGCCTGACATTGGCATTGGAACGGGTTCAAGTCCCGCAAACTAAGACCATATAGAAGACAGATCCAAAGTTAATTTCTGAACATGACAAACTTACTTACTTCCATGTTGTAAAGAGCTTTTTAATCGAAATAAAGGTGAATATTTTTCTAAAATGCCACACACACACAAAAACGACATTTATGATAATTTTCAAAACTAAATCAATTCACACGTAAAATGGTTGATAAAAATATGAGAATAAGTACAGAAAATATGCACACAAATAATGAAAATAATTCTCCAGGAATTCATTTTCTCTTGAATACACAATCCATGAGCAACTTGAAGAAGAAAAAGAAACAGGACATTCTTTGTATTGCATACATATAATGTACTTAAGGTTAAAAAAAATTATTTATATAAATGTATGTTTAATTGATAATGACACAATTAGTAACAATAGTCATCAGCATCCACAAGTGAACTGAATATTATCCACTTAGATTTATTACCATTTTACATGCATTGGCATTGGCATTTACCGAGAGAAGGCGCGTTTTGACCCTGAGAAGAAAGAAATAAGAGCCAATGAACCCCTTCGCTGCCTACCTTCACCAGGCCATCCTCTGAAGCGGAGGCAATCCACTTGCCATCAGGGCTGAACCGAAGACAGTTGACACAGCCTGTGTGCCCCTGTCAATCAAACAAAACAAACACTCCTTTCATCCCTGCCCCCACACTGATATCCACCACTCTAGAAACCATTCCAGTCACATCAAAATCTTAAACACACGCACACACAAATCCAAAGTCAATAAAAAAAACCCAGAAATAACACAATCTTACACACAATAGTTTGACGGAAAAATCGAACTGAAACGTCCGAGTCCTTCGGATGGGGACTTAAAAAGCTAGAGTATGATCCGTGCGCCTTACCGCACGTGAATATCCTACGTCAGTTTGAAAGTCGGCAAGAGCCAGGGGGAGATATCCCGCTGCCTTGGTATGGACACATTGATAGCTAGTTTTCCCAGTGTCTGCACCACAACACCTCCTCACCGTGCACTACACAACACGGGTAGGCCGCCTGCACTGTGCGGCGACGCGGCGCTCCAAGGGAGAGCAGCACGAACTTTTCACAGAGATAAAGTCTTCTTTGACTCTCCAAGGAACATACAAAATCCACTCTCTACCCCCTTATACACCATAACCTCATCCTCTCAACACGAGAGCAACCCGAATTTCACAGAGATTTCTCTGTGACTAGAATATACCAAAATTGTTAGTGGCAGTAAGTGATGGAAAATGGCTTTGAAAAACATCACTTGTCAGAATACAAAATGGCCTGATCTAGCAACAACAAAGTTTTCAGTTTATGAAAACTGACGACAGTGTTCACTTTTTTAAATGAGGGAAAGGGGGAGGGATAAAAGGATTCACAAATATTTTCTGAACACCCGTTTTTTTAACCAACTCAATGTGGATTTTTAAATAATAAAAATGCAATGATCCTGTTTGTCTCCCTTACCCTGCAGCGGTTCACCTACTGTCATAAAGTGCTCAACATCAATAATACAAACAACACATATCCATAACTGAGCTTCTTTCTCTTTTTCCAAGAAACCTTTTTTTAGAGGTAGTTGTTGTTGTTGCCATAAACCTGGCTAAAAAGGAAAATGTCCAGGGATCAATCCACACAGCCGAAGCCCTTGACTATTCCACATAATAAAATAAAAAACCACTAACATAGAAAAAAAAAATAGTGTTCAAGAGCTTCGGCTGATGGGATGATCCCTGCAGTCTGTTTTTAGCCAGGGTATGGCAACAACAACAACTACCTCTAAAAAAAGGTTTCTTGGAAAAAGAGAAAGAAGCTCAGTTATGGATATGTGTTGTTTGTATTATTGATGTTGAGCACTTTATGACAGTAGGTGAACCGCTGCAGGGTAAGGGAGACAAACAGGATCATTGCATTTTTATTATTTAAAAATCCACATTGAGTTGGTTAAAAAAACGGGTGTTCAGAAAATATTTGTGAATCCTTTTATCCCTCCCCCTTTCCCTCATTTAAAAAAGTGAACACTGTCGTCAGTTTTCATAAACTGAAAACTTTGTTGTTGCTAGATCAGGCCATTTTGTATTCTGACAAGTGATGTTTTTCAAAGCCATTTTCCATCACTTACTGCCACTAACAATTTTGGTATTTTGGTATAATCTAGTCACATGAGACTTATCTCTGTGAAATTCGGGCTGCTCTCCCTTGGAGAGTCACAGAGACTTATCTCTGTGAAATTCGGGCTGCTCTCCCTTGGAGAGCGCGTCGCCGCAAGTGCAGCGCCTACCCTTTTTAGCACAGGGTGAGGAGGGGGTGTGGGCACACTTGGGAAAACCTAGCTATCAATTTGGCCATACCAGGCAGCGGGATTTCTCCCTGCTCTTACCGACTTTCAACTGCCGTGGGATTTTTTGCGTGCGTAAAGCGCATGGGTCAGACTAACTTTAAGTCCCCATCCGAAGGACTCGACGTTCAGTTCGATTTTCCTGTCAAACTATTTTGTGTAAGATTGTGTTATTTCTGGGTTTTTTTTATTGACTTTGGATTTGTGTGTGCGTGTGTTTAAGATTTTGATGTGACTGGAATGGTTTCTAGAGTGGTGGATATCAGTGTGGGGGCAGGGATGAAAGGAGTGTTTGTTTTGTTTGATTGACAGGGGCACACAGGCTGTGTCAACTGTCTTCGGTTCAGCCCTGATGGCAAGTGGATTGCCTCCGCTTCAGAGGATGGCCTGGTGAAGGTAGGCAGCGAAGGGGTTCATTGGCTCTTATTTCTTTCTTCTCAGGGTCAAAACGCGCCTTCTCTCGGTAAATGCCAATGCCAATGCATGTAAAATGGTAATAAATCTAAGTGGATAATATTCAGTTCACTTGTGGATGCTGATGACTATTGTTACTAATTGTGTCATTATCAATTAAACATACATTTATATAAATAATTTTTTTTAACCTTAAGTACATTATATGTATGCAATACAAAGAATGTCCTGTTTCTTTTTCTTCTTCAAGTTGCTCATGGATTGTGTATTCAAGAGAAAATGAATTCCTGGAGAATTATTTTCATTATTTGTGTGCATATTTTCTGTACTTATTCTCATATTTTTATCAACCATTTTACGTGTGAATTGATTTAGTTTTGAAAATTATCATAAATGTCGTTTTTGTGTGTGTGTGGCATTTTAGAAAAATATTCACCTTTATTTCGATTAAAAAGCTCTTTACAACATGGAAGTAAGTAAGTTTGTCATGTTCAGAAATTAACTTTGGATCTGTCTTCTATATGGTCTTAGTTTGCGGGGACTTGAACCCTTTCACCGCCAATGTCGCATTTATGCACCACAATGGTTTTACACCCATGTCACTAAAAGGCATCAAATGTCTGGTCAGGGCCTGTTATCCAAAGACCATATTTTCTTAAATTTGGGAGGTAAGGATAGGCCTAATGTTATGTCACAGAGGAATTCGCAATATTGCAGATAGATTTCTTTTCTCTACCCAGTTAAGTTTAATGGTATATTTTGGCTGAAAAATGGCTGGCGGCGAAAGGGTTAACAATATGACTTGACTTGACTTGTGTTCCAGTTGTGGGACCTGACAGCAGGCAAACTGCTGACTGACCTCAAACTTCATCGGGGGCCGGTGAACACTGTGGACTTTAACAATATGACTTGACTTGTGTTCCAGTTGTGGGACCTGACAGCAGGCAAACTGCTGACTGACCTCAAACTTCATCGGGGGCCAGTGAACATTGTGGACTTTCATCCCCACGAATTGCTGCTGGCCTCTGGAAGCTCTGACAGGTGTGTGTATCATTGTGTGTGTGTGTCTGTGTATCATTGCTTGTGTGTGTGTGTCATGTGGACATGCATGTGCATGCATGCGTGTGTCTCTCTCAAAGTGTGTGGTCAGCTCCGCATACTTCCATTTTCATGAAATGTTGTTAGCCTTTGATAGTTCTGACAGTTAGGTGTGTATGTATGTGTGTCCATGTGTGTGTGTATGTCCAGTCCACACTGGACGTCCTGCTTCCATCCTTATGAATTCTTGCTGGCCTGTGGCAGTTCTGCTGACAGTTGTGTGTCTGTGTGTGTCCAGTCCACACTGGACGTCCTGCTTCCATCCTTATGAATTCTTGCTGGCCTCTGACAGTTGTGTGTGGTGTGCGTGTGTCCAGTCCACACTGGACATCCTGCTTCCATCCTTATGAATTCTTGCTGGCCTCTGACAGTTGTGTAGTGTGTGCGTGCGTGCAAGCGCATGCATGCATGCATGCATACCTGCCAACCCTCCCGATAAATCCGGGAGCTTCCCGGATTTTGTCACCTCTCCCGGTCTTCCTGGAATTCACGTGAAACTCCCAGATTTCGAAATTTCCAGCTTAGATGATCTTAGAAACGAGTGTTATGAAACCCGAAAGCCGAAACTGGGTTTCAGGAAGCTTCGCGGAGCAGAGTTTGTACTGCGCATGTCGGAAGCGGGGGCTACTTCCTCCTGCAATCCTTTGTTTGGCGGTCTTTAGGCCTGTTTCATGCCGCCATTGAAGTAACCTCGCCACGATGCCGAAGGCAAAGGAGAAGACGAAGAAATGGAAGACCGTCTTTTCAGACGAATACAAAAAATTTGACTTCATCAACAGCTGTCCACAGGATAAATACTGTGCTTTTTGCATTTTTTGCTGGTGGTAAACTTTTAGCTTAGAATGACTTCAGTGAGCCTCCTGAGGGCTAGTTTTCACATTTAAAAGAAAAAAGTTTCTCAGCTTCAGGGGGCTGTGCCCCCTGACCCACCCCCTTCCAGGATTTTGTTTGGGAAAAATTGGCAGCTATGTGCATGCTTGTGTGTGATTGTGTCCTGTCAACACTGGGAACTTGCGCATGCGTGTATACGCCGGCTGTGCTTGGCTTGCCTGTACAGCATGGTAATATTACTGCATGCCACTTGAAGCCTTGTGACTAATTGTTTGTGTTGTCCCCTCCCTCAGGACAGTGAAGTTCTGGGACCTGGAGAACTTCCAGATGATCTCCACATCAGAAGCAGAGACCCACCCCATCAGGTACGTGGCTACAAACGTACAGGTTTATTTGGTGTATGTATGTTTTTTGTGTGGTTTTTCTTTGTGGGGGGGGGGGGGGGGGGGGGGGGGTAGGGGGGGGGGGGGGGGGGGGGGGGGGGGGGGGAGGGGGGGTTAGTATACAGTATTGTAGTCACTCAAAGGCTTAACTCACAGCGGGACTGGCCCAAATTATTTCCCCTTGTTCTGTGGGGACTGGGGCATTTGACTAGGTTCGTAAAATAATCACCAAAACCAAGTTATGAAGAGTTAGGCATCAATATTTTCAGAAAAGATTAGCAAACACCATGCACTAAGCGATCATAAAATATCAGATTCCTTACCTTCGTCGTTTGTCTCCTATTGACGAAAACAGCTAACACATAGAAAGAAGGAAAATTTCACATTCCGATCTTTGACCCCCCTCTACAACCAAAGCTGAATGTAAAGTCTGCAATGATTGGTTGATTTCAAGAGAGGCAAGGTCAAAGCAAACTGAAAGTAGGTTATGACTTCGCACTGGAAAACTGGTTACACGCCAGAAATCAAAACCTCTTGAAAACTCTTATGAGCCGGATCCGGGCCATTCGTCCTAAACGGTTGTGCGAGCCATGAGCCGGATCCGGCTCATTCGCCCCGAGTGAGTTAAATGTGAAATTCGGGCTGCTCTCCCCTGGAGAGTGCGTCGTCACAGGCAGACTTGGGCAGGATTGTAATGGCAGTGGTTGGCTCATTAACGATGGTTGTAGTGTGTATGAATGCACTCGTATGCCAGTAACTCGGTGCCAAAGTAATACAGGAGGATTGTACTGGCAGTGGTTGGCTCATTAACGATGGTTGCAGTGTGTATGAATGCACTCATATGCCAGTAACTCGGTGTCAAGTGTCACTTCCACGCTGTCTGCCCACACAGTCACAGCCGCTATAGGTAATGAGGCTTTATACTGAACATTCTCTGCTCCTGACTTGTCAACTGAATTTTGTGCGTCGCCTAAGTAAATAGCGCCCTTGCACGTTGCAGAGAAGCAGTGTATGGCCACTGAAAATTCTCTGTCCCTGATCATCAATAGGTGGCGCTCTTGTTTCAGTAATAAAGTTATCGCCTTTGCTCACCGCCATGAAATAACACAAAGCCCCATTTGCTTCTCAGGACAGTGCATCATTTAAAAAAAATTCTGCCTTGGCTTGAGGCTGTGTCAAGCCAATTGACATAGGCTAGAACACCAAGGCTACATCAAAATGTTATGTTCTGCATAGTTAGTTTTTGTGTGATGAATTTTAGTATAATTTGAGATTTTGATTAATAAAGTATTCACAGATTCCTTTATTTATCTATAGAAAGCTATTTGAGTGTCTTTGATGGTTTTGAGTTGACAGTTTCTTTCACAATCACTTATTTCAAGTAGCGTATTATACAGACTATAAGGCGATACTTTTTCCCTAACTGAGACCCTGTGCCTTATGTTATGACTAGTGATATAGTAAGAAACTGTAACGACAAAATCAGAATTTTGTGTGAAATTTGGGACGTCTGTGCCTTATAAAATGATGTGCCTGAGAGTCTGTACAATGCAATATTTTCTTGGTTTCTTTCAGAACGGTATTGTTCCACCCCGACGGCCTGTGTCTGTACAGTGGTAGTAAGGACACGGTGAAGGTGTCCCACTGGGAGCCCTTGGAGCTGTACGATACCGTCACTGTGGGCTGGGGGGACGTCTGTGACATGAGCATCTCCAACACACAGCTGGTCAGTTGTTACAGTATTGTACAGTAAGGACAGTGTCCCACTGGGAGCCCCTGGAGCTGTACGATGCTGTCACTGTGGGCTGGGGGGACGTCTGTGACATGAGCATCTCCAACACACAGCTGGTCAGTTGTTACAGTATTGTACAGTAAGGACAGTGTCCCACTGGGAGCCCCTGGAGCTGTACGATGCTGTCACTGTGGGCTGGGGGGACGTCTGTGACATGAGCATCTCCAGCACACAGCTGGTCAGTTGTTACAGTACTGCACAGTAAGGACAGTGTCCCACTGGGAGCATCTCCAACACACAGCTGGTCAGTTGGTACAGTATTGTACAGTAAGGACAGTGTCCCACTGGGAGCATCTCCAACACACAGCTGGTCAGTTGGTACAGTACTGTACAGTAAGGACAGTGTCCCACTGGGAGCATCTCCAACACACAGCTGGTCATTTCACGCTGTGAATTGTGTTGTATTGTATTGTACTGTACTATCCTGTAAACAGTCTGAGAAGGTGTGCCACTGGGAACATCTCCAAAACACAGCTGGTCATTTCATGCTGTGAATTGTGTTGTATTGTATTGTACTGTACTATCCTGTAAACAGTCTGAGAAGGTGTGCCACTTGGAACCCCTAGAGCCTTCCTGTAACAAGAAGTTAGGGAGAAATTGGTGATATTAGGGAGAAATTGGTGATAGCAGCATCTCCTACAAAGAGCCTCAAACAAAGTATTTGAAATGTAGTTGTTGTTGAAGAGCTGTTCAGGACAGGCACAGACTCATGCAAGAAACTATTGGAGGCCTTCAGACAACATCGTGTATTGCTTCACATAAAGAAAACAAATCATTTTCTCTCAAATTTGTTGAAATACTAATATAAAACATCAACTTTTGGGGTTACTTTTTTTTAATTAGAAGTTTAAATGTTGTTAAAAATGCAGGCCAAGTGCGAAGCTTGTGTGGTAGATCTTTTGCTGTCAAAGTGTTTGCACGTTGTGCGGCCTTTAAATATTCAGACGTTGGTCACAGAGGGTAGATATGTTGCTGTCAAAGTGTGTGCACGTTGTGCGGCCTTGGTGTTCAGACGTTGGTCACAGAGGGTAGATATGTTGCTGTCAAAGTGTGTGCACATTGTGCAGCCTTTAAGTGTTCAGACGTTGGTTACAGAGAGTAGATATGTTGCTGTCAAAGTGTGTGCACGTTGTGCGGCCTTTAAGTGTTCAGACGTTGGTCACAGAGGGTAGATATGTTGCTGTCAGAGTGTGTGCACGTTGTGCAGCCTTTAAGTGTTCAGACGTTGGTCACAGAGGGTATATATGTTGCTGTCAAAGTGTGTGCAAGTTGTGCAGCCTTAGTATTCAGACATTGGTCACAGAGGGTAGATATGTTGCTGTCAAAGTGTGTGCACATTGTGCGGCCTTCAAGTGTTCAGACGTTGGTCACAGAGGGTAGATATGTTGCTGTCAAAGTGTGTGCACGTTGTGTGGCCTTCAAGTGTTCAGACATTGGTCACAGAGGGTAGATATGTTGCTGTCAAAGTGTGTGCACATTGTGCAGCCTTCAAGTGTTCAGACGTTGGTCACAGAGGGTAGATATGTTGCTGTCAAAGTGTGTGCACGTTGTGCGGCCTTAGTGTTCAGACGTTGGTCACAGAGGGTAGATATGTTGCTGTCAAAGTGTGTGCACGTTGTGCGGCCTTCAAGTGTTCAGACGTTGGTCACAGTGGGTAGATATGTTGCTGTCAAAGTGTGTGCACGTTGTGCGGCCTTCAAGTGTTCAGACGTTGGTCACAGAGGGTAGATATGTTGCTGTCAAAGTGTGTGCACGTTGTGCGGCCTTAGTGTTCAGACGTTGGTCACAGAGGGTAGATATGTTGCTGTCAAAGTGTGTGCACGTTGTGCGGCCTTCAAGGGTTCAGACGTTGGTCACAGAGGGTAGATATGTTGCTGTCAAAGTGTGTGCACGTTGTGCAGCCTTAAGTGTTCAGACGTTGGTCACAGAGGGTAGATATGTTGCTGTCAAAGTGTGTGCACGTTGTGCTGCCTTTAAGTATTCAGACGTTGGTCACAGAGGGTAGATATGTTGCTGTCAAAGTGTGTGCACGTTGTGCAGCCTTTAAGTATTCAGACGTTGGTCACAGAGGGTAGATATGTTGCTGTCAAAGTGTGTGCACATTGTGCGGCCTTAGTGTTCAGACGTTGGTCACAGAGGGTAGATATGTTGCTGTCAAAGTGTGTGCACGTTGTGCGGCCTTAGTGTTCAGATGTTGGTCACAGAGGGTAGATATGTTGCTGTCAAAGTGTGTGCACGTTGTGCGGCCTTCAAGTGTTCAGACGTTGGTCACAGAGGGTAGATATGTTGCTGTCAAAGTGTGTGCACATTGCTCGGCCTTAGTGTTCAGACGTTGGTCACAGAGGGTAGATATGTTGCTGTCAAAGTGTGTGCACGTTGTGCGGCCTTAGTGTTCAGATGTTGGTCACAGAGGGTAGATATGTTGCTGTCAAAGTGTGTGCACGTTGTGCGGCCTTTAAGTGTTCAGACGTTGGTCACAGAGGGTAGATATGTTGCTGTCAAAGTGTGTGCACGTTGTGCGGCCTTAGTGTTCAGACGTTGGTCACAGAGGGTAGATATGTTGCTGTCAAAGTGTGTGCATCTTGTGCGGCCTTAGTGTTCAGACGTTGGTCACAGAGGGTAGATATGTTGCTGTCAAAGTGTGTGCACGTTGTGCGGCCTTAGTGTTCAGACGTTGGTCACAGAGGGTAGATATGTTGCTGTCAAAGTGTGTGCATCTTGTGCGGCCTTAGTGTTCAGACGTTGGTCACAGAGGGTAGATATGTTGCTGTCAAAGTGTGTGCACATTGTGCGGCCTTCAAGTGTTCAGACGTTGGTCACAGAGGGTAGATATGTTGCTGTCAAAGTGTGTGCACGTTGTGCGGCCTTCAAGTGTTCAGACGTTGGTCACAGAGGGTAGATATGTTGCTGTCAAAGTGTGTGCACATTGTGCAGCCTTTAAGTGTTCAGACGTTGGTTACAGAGGGTAGATATGTTGCTGTCAAAGTGTGTGCACATTGTGCAGCCTTTAAGTGTTCAGACGTTGGTCACAGAGGGTAGATATGTTGCTGTCAAAGTGTGTGCACGTTGTGCGGCCTTAGTGTTCAGACGTTGGTCACAGAGGGTAGGGATGTGAACTGTAGTACTGGTCGGCGGGAAGGCAGAAGGTCCTATCACTATAGTAATAAAGAAGGAAGATAGGACTTTCTGACTTAAAGTTGTGGTGTCTGTCTTATTTACACAATGTGTCTGCATTTATAGGTGTAACATATACATTTTCGACATGTGGCGTGCCAGGCTTGGCTTAACAAGTTTTGTTAAAAAATAGTGTGTGTATGTTTGTGCTCTGTGTGCGTGTGAGAGAGAGAGAGAATACTCCCCTCTGTTACTCATGATTTCTGTCTCCTTGCGTTTTCTATTCTCATGACTGTTTTTCAGTATTTTGTGAAACTTGTGTTTGGCTTTCAGATTGGAGTGTCTTTCCACAAAACCAACGTGGCGTCCTTTGTGATAGACCTGGAGGTAACATCTCTCTTTGTCTCTCCAACTGTCTGTCTCTGTCTCTCTTCTCTCCAACTGTCTGTCTCTCTTCTCTCCTCTTTATATTCTTTCTTCTCTTATTTACTTTCTAGTGATTCATTATTTGTTTGCCTTTAATGTTCTTGTTATCAATGCAAAGCGCACTGAGCTCATGTGAGAAAGAGCGCTATATAAATTCCCATTATTATTATTCCACCCTACTGAGATTTAATGTAGAAGACTCCCCCGAAGATGGAGTGTGGCTGCCCACATGGCGGGGTAATCAAAAACGGTCACACACGTAATGTTCTCATCCCTAGCTGGTGCATTTGTACTGAATTGTTCAAGTGCTCTGGCTGTTGGGATGATCCCTGGAGTCGTTAAGCCAGGGAACAACAACAATGTAGAAGACAGAACAACTAGATAATGCTTCACATTTGTTTATAAAAGGACATTACATTACATTCTGCATAAAAACGAGTTTCTATTTTTTGTTCTTGCGGAAATGGATTTACAATTGAAAAGTTTTGTTGAAAATGTGGGAGTGGTTTTATTCAGAAGAATGCAGGAATAAGAAAGATGTGTGTGAAGAGAATGGACATGATTGAGAATGTGCAATGTGTGTGATGTGTGCAGAAAGTGGTAATGGCAGTGTGTGATGTGTGCAGAAAGTGGTAATGGCAGTGTGTGTGATGTGTGCAGAAAGTGGTAATGGCAGTGTGTGGTGTGTGCAGAAAGTGGTAATGGCAATGTGTGTGATGTGTGCAGAAAGTGGTAATGGCAGTGTGTGATGTGTGCAGAAAGTGGTAATGGCAGTGTGTGATGTGTGCAGAAAGTGGTAATGGCAATGCGTGTGATGTGTGCAGAAAGTGGTAATGGCAGTGTGTGATGTGTGCAGAAAGTGGTAATGGCAGTGTGTGATGTGTGCAGAAAGTGGCTCCACTAGGAGGAGTGGTAATGGCAATGTGTGTGATGTGTGCAGAAAGTGGCTCCACTAGGAGGAGTGGTAATGGCAATGCGTGTGATGTGTGCAGAAAGTGGCTCCACTAGGAGGAGTGGTAATGGCAATGTGTGTGATGTGTGCAGAAAGTGGCTCCACTAGGAGGAGTGGTAATGGCAATGTGTGTGATGTGTGCAGAAAGTGGCTCCACTAGGAGGAGTGGTAATGGCAATGTGTGTGATGTGTGCAGAAAGTGGCTCCACTAGGAGGAGTGGTAATGGCAATGTGTGTGATGTGTGCAGAAAGTGGCTCCACTAGGAGGAGTGGTAATGGCAATGTGTGTGATGTGTGCAGAAAGTGGCTCCACTAGGAGTGGTAATGGCAATGTGTGTGATGTGTGCAGAAAGTGGCTCCACTAGGAGGAGTGGTAATGGCAATGTGTGTGATGTGTGCAGAAAGTGGCTCCACTAGGAGGAGTGGTAATGGCAATGCGTGTGATGTGTGCAGAAAGTGGCTCCACTAGGAGGAGTGGTAATGGCAATGTGTGTGTGTGTGCAGAAAGTGGCTCCACTAGGAGGAGTGGTAATGGCAATGCGTGTGATGTGTGCAGAAAGTGGCTCCACTAGGAGGAGTGGTAATGGCAATGTGTGTGATGTGTGCAGAAAGTGGCTCCACTAGGAGGAGTGGTAATGGCAATGTGTGTGATGTGTGCAGAAAGTGGCTCCACTAGGAGGAGTGGTAATGGCAATGTGTGTGGTGTGTGCAGAAAGTGGCTCCACTAGGAGGAGTGGTAATGGCAATGTGTGTGGTGTGTGCAGAAAGTGGTAATGGCAATGTGTGTGGTGTGTGCAGAAAGTGGCTCCACTAGGAGGAGTGGTAATGGCAATGTGTGTGTGTGTGCAGAAAGTGGCTCCACTAGGAGTGGTAATGGCAATGTGTGTGGTGTGTGCAGAAAGTGGCTCCACTAGGAGTGGTAATGGCAATGTGTGTGGTGTGTGCAGAAAGTGGCTCCACTAGGAGGAGCCCCGAGTGGTAATCGTCGGGAGTCCACCAGTTTGTCCAAGTAAGCAAAATTGGTCAGGTGAATGTCGGAAGGCGCTGTCACTTAGTGTCACTCTTCTTGTTTCCCTTTAGGATAGTGTCCAAATTGACTTGTTTGATATGAAAATGGTAAAGGTTTCAAATATATTCAATAAAAAAACTAACAGAGAAACAGCGTAGTGTTGAGAATATTAGTGGTCAGATTTACCAAGTTGCACTGATGTTGTTGGTTTATTAACCAGAAATAAGCTGAAATTGTCAAACTATATGGGCTGGGAATGGGGTGGAATTGTCAAACTGTAGGGGCTGGGAATGGGGTGGAATTGTCAAACTGTATGGGGTGGAATTGTCAAACTGTATGGGCTGGGAATGGGGTGGAATTGTCAAACTGTAATGGCTGGGAATGGGGTGGAATTGTCAAACTGTATGGGGTGGAATTGTCAAACTGTAGGGGCTGGGAATGGGGTGGAATTGTCAAACTGTATGGGGTGGAATTGTCAAACTGTAATGGCTGGGAATGGGGTGGAATTGTCAAACTGTATGGGCTGGGAATGGGGTGGAATTGTCAAACTGTAATGGCTGGGAATGGGGTGGAATTGTCAAACTGTAATGGCTGGGAATGGGGTGGAATTGTCAAACTGTATGGGCTGGGAATGGGGTGGAATTGTCAAACTGTAGGGGCTGGGAATGTGGTGGAATTGTCAAACTGTAGGGGCTGGGAATGGGGTGGAATTGTCAAACTGTATGGGGTGGAATTGTCAAACTGTAGGGGCTGGGAATGGGGTGGAATTGTCAAACTGTAGGGGCTGGGAATGGGGTGGAATTGTCAAAACTAATGGCTGGGAATGGGGTGGAATTGTCAAACTGTATGGGCTGGGAATGGGGTGGAATTGTCAAACTGTAATGGCTGGGAATGGCATGGAATTGTCAAACTGTAGGGGCTGGGAATGGGGTGGAATTATGGTTAAATTATTGTTATTGAAACAGAAACATCGAATAACATTTTTTAAAAAGTTGAATATCTATTATAATCATACTGTACCAACACTCAAAACAATAGCATAACATACCAATTGGCTGGAAAAACCTTAAGCGTGAACGCTTAGTTACCAAATAACAAAGAGTAAGTCACTCCAGTGACCGTGGGGTTATCCCCCCTTTCCCACTTCCGGTCACGCTTATCCACTTCCGGCCCCAACTCATTCTCTATTTACCATGCTTCAAGGCTGTTGATGATAAACCTTTCTCCCATTCAATTTCCTTTTCAAGTGTTCTTGGTGGGTTTGTTCTAGTTCTGTAGTTACCTTGTTACTAGCCTTCTCTTAGTGGCTAGCAAACGTTTTCTTTTTATTCTTCATTACTTGGTTTTGAAGTTTAGAAAATTAATTATAGTGTTTGGCCTAGCCGGTTTTCACACTGGTTAGTCATCCATTTTTTGGTTTATTCTTGGCACTGCGGTTTTTCAAGTTTTAACTCTGCAGTCTTTTATACATGTAGTTAACTTTGTTTAGCTACTCAGTTTATTTGATAATTTTCTTAGTGTTTGTTGAAAACTTTGTGAAAGATTTTTCATTTAGTTTTCCTTCGTCGTCATGAACGATAATTTCGGGGACCCTCCCTAGGGGGTCCCGCGGGTTCCTTCTTCGTAGACTTCTAAGTTTGTTCTTCTTGTCCATTACACTCGGGCGTTCCGTTTCGCCCAAGTCTTTTTCTTCAGGTTCGCCCAATTTTTTCGGTTTAAAATCGGCGTTTTCTGACTCTAAAATTTGTGCACGTTTTTTTTTTCGGACGTTTTTTTTTTTTTTTTTTTTTTTTTTTTTTCCGTCTAAACTGTTCTAGGATCTTCGTTTTCTTCTCCTATAACAGAGCCTATGGCCTCTGTGCATACTCAGGCTAAGTTGGAACAAAATTCATCCGCACAATTTTCCGGAAAATTCGTTGCAATTATCCGTCACCCGCCGTATAACGGACTCATTGTTTTTTGTACCGGCAATTACTGTACCAGCAATTACGTCTGTCACCTCCCCGGCTGGGGAGGGTTCTGCTTTCTGTTCGTCTGCACAGGTCTCCAGGACGCTTTCCGGACTTCGACGGACGAGGACGTCAGTAGACGGCCTGTCTATCGTCCCGACCAGGAGGTCGATGCCGGCCAGGAGGTCGAAGGCACCACGGACGGTGGTGCAAGTAGACGGTCGGTCTGCTCGGTCACGGCGAAGCATCCTCTCTCGCGTAGTTCGGAGAGGTGTCATAGCCTAGGCAAGAGCGACAACCCCCACGGCGGGTTGTCGGCTGGCTTTGGCTCTACAGGTCGACACCCGGACCGGGTTGTCCGACCATGCCATGTTAGCCCAGCCAGCTCAAGGCCTTTAGAGAGGGTCGGTCGACGGGATGGCTACTCCCGATCCTCTCTATGACCGGAGATATTCGGGGGAGATATTCATCCGTGGATATTCTCCCTTCGGATTATCAGCGTCGGGCTGCACTGTCTGCCTCAACGACCAGCCGTCCGCGGCACGGCTTGTCAACAGTGCCCGGTGACCCGGCAATCCGTAAGCCCGGAGGCCCTGACGCACCTCTACACACCCCGAGATAAGGGGTGCCGGTGTGGGCTCGCTCCCCCCACCGCGCGGGTACGAAGTACCCGGCGGTTGGGCCGGATGGATTTTCCCGATGACCGTACGGACGGTACGGCACCGGTCGAAACGGATTACGGCTAGAGGCTATGTCCAGCCCGGCTGGTCTGGTCTACGCTGTCCGGTGAAGGCGCGAGTTCTGTTCGATCTCGCCCTTCCCTCCGGAGGGAACATTCCCCGGTTCGATCTCCACGCGTATCCTACCGTGGCTGACGTTCTTGGGCGACGCCTCACGTTCCCCCGGTCCAGAAGTGCCCGGCGGTTGGGCGGATGGATCTTCCCGGTGACCGTACGGACGGTAGGGCGCTGGTCGAAGCGGGTTACAGCTACAGGCTATGCCCAGGCCGGCTGGTCTGGTCTACGCTGTCCAGTGAAGGCGCGAGTTCTGTTCGATTCGATCTCCATGCGTATTCTACCGTGGCTGACGTTCTTGGGCGGCGCCTCACGTTCCCCCGGTCCCTGCGTTTGCCGGCACCCGGTCTCACTTCTCCATGTGGGTACTTCTACCCGGTACTTTACCGGTATGTGCACAGCGAGGCTCCCTCTGAGAGAGAGGAGTACTCACGGACGGCCTACCCTGTTGCGGGGTCCCCCCCCCACGGATTTAGGCCCCTCGACCAACTCTGTCTAATCGCAGGCTTTAAGGTCGCCCAGATGTAGTTCTCCGGTCTCTGCCCTTGGGCACTGACGGACCTTCCTCAACGCCCTGCTTCGTTGTCGTATTCGGACCTACAGGAGCTTTCCAAGCCACGGTGTTTTGACGTCGTGACTAAGTCTACGTCGGTTCCCGGTCCCCTTCGTCAGGAGTGGTCGTCTCCTTCTGAGCACCTAAGGAGTCCTTTTGTTTCAGGTGCCCGGTGTCCACTCTGCATGCCCTTCTCTACACGGAGTTTACTGTCCCAGCGAACAAAATTTTCACACGGAGCGGCGATCAGTCTCAGAACCTGGCATGTAACAGGATGCTTCTTCGCCCGTAGGCTCCTTCAGGGCTCTGCGTTTTGTGTCTCTCTTTTTGATCGGCACTGCGATACTCCCCCTT
Organism: Phymorhynchus buccinoides; assembly: GCA_017654935.2. NCBI lineage: Eukaryota > Metazoa > Mollusca > Gastropoda > Neogastropoda > Raphitomidae > Phymorhynchus > Phymorhynchus buccinoides. The sequence continues at coordinate 57,995,860 of CM065689.1, read as the reverse complement.
GAGGAATCTTCGTTCCTCTCCTCTCTCCTCAGGGATCAGGACGTCTTCTCCACTCTGCTACGTCGGCTAAGGCTCTAGGGATGTCGTTCTCTAACGCACCCAAGTCGTACAATGTGTTTCTACCTTGCATGGCCTCCCAGGCTGCAACAGCAGCCTTTGCGGTGGAGCCCTCATACTCCCAAAGTCCGTCTACCGGCCCTACTTCCTGCGTAGGCGCTCTGGGCGCAGCGCTTCCCTCTGGGAACACCTTAGTAGGCGTTGGTTGGACTCTTCGGTTGGTACGGCAGGGTTCAGGTTCATGTTCCTTCAAGAACCTCCTCTCTCCACGATGTCCATGGTATTGGACCACTGGACCGTTGTTCATATACAACGATGGATAGACTAAAGAGATTTTGCCGATTCTAAGGCGTAGCAGCAGGTAGTGGCCCGGTCCGGCCACTCTCGCTTGCTCTCGGTATGGTGGATCACCCACCTTTGGTGGACCATATCGTGTCGGTGGACCATGATTTTTTGGTCCATTATATGGTTTCTACGGTATCAACCTGCACCGTTCGGGCAGGCCCCTTTTTGGGCCTCTGATGGGCTCTTCCCAACCAGCTGGGGACAATACTCTGACTTTGAACTGGTTTTTTAGCAGAGTGTTTCTAAAAATTTCCCCCCCCTAGGTCTTTTCTTTTTTGGCCCTTCCATAAGAGGAGTTGATTTCTCTCAGTCTCCTCTTACGGTCAAACCTCCTTTCCGGAGGTGTTTGTCTAATATTTGGGAAGTTTTTTGTTTTTTCGCCTTTCTCAGCCTGTATCCAGTTGGCCACAGGTTGACCCTTGAAATTTCTTACAAGAGGTGTTTGTTTGTTTGTTTTTTCTCGTACCCTCTTATCTTCTGGATAGATCTGCCTGTCGAAGTTTTGTTCTACCAAGGGATCACTTTCTTGATCCATTTAACCGAGTTGGGGCAACGGACCGGCAGATAACGTCCCGGTTCTTCTAGAACCCCCTGGTTATTTTGGCCTTCCGTGCTCAACCGTCTTTTTCGCCGTTTGACTCGTTTGAGTAATGTCCAGCGGTTGCTTCAACGGCTCCAATTAAAAATAATCTCACCAGTCTCTAACTGGCCCGCGATCACTTGGTTGTTCAACTGAGTGATCTTTGCCTTTCTTCAGGCCTTAATTGTTTGTCTTTGGCTTCTCGTTGCAAGTCAAGTCCGTTGAAACGGTTTTCTCTGCTACACCGAACCTAATCTTCAGTTCCCATCCGTTAGTTCTCCTTTTCTCGTCGTTTGGGTTATCTTTCCCTTTCAACAGATCTATGTTGGTTTTTGGCGAATCGTTCCAAGTCAGTACCGTTTAAATGGATTTTACCGCGGTGTCTTGACGTCACTTGGATACAATGTTCCGGTGTCTTGACGTCACTTGGATACAATGTTTCGCTTCTCGCCATCTTGTTGCAATTGCAGGATGAGCTTTTCAGCGTCATCTGCTAAGTTTTTACGTCAGACTATAGCTACTTTGTTGCCTTTTCTGTTCGTCTCTACGTCACGTTCCATCTTCCAGCGAGTATCCTTTTAGTCTGCTTCGAACGTAAATCTTTTTTCGTAGTGCAGAAACTCTGTCGTATCGGCACTTCAGCAATTTTTTCGAATATGCCACGTTGTGGCCCTGTCAACTTTGTATGCAGAGGCAAAGAAGCAGGGTTTTTTCATTTTATGATTGGGACAATTGTTTACTCCACTCTTTCCCATTCTTTGTGCGATTTGCGCTGGAAGGCATGGTTCTTTTCTGCTCCCTACCACTCTATGGAGTCCCTGCCCCTCTTGCGCAGGACTAAGGACCTCTCTGCTCAGTCCCTCTCTGACTATGGGGCTTCTCTGTTTAACACCTTTTCGTTGGCCTTAGGTTTTGATCGAACCTCTAAGCTCTCCGCTCCGTGGGTGTCCCACATTTTGGACACAGTGCTTTTGCGGGCCCCGGCGAGGGCTGTTCGGGTCCCGCAATGGTACGTGTTTCTTCTTTAGAATTATCTAAGGGATCTCTGTGAGCCTCTCGCTTCCCTCTCTCTCAAGGTCCTCACTTTCAGGACGGTGTTCTTGATTGCTCTCGCGTCTGCCAGACGGGTCAGTTGCCTCCACTCCCCTAGCGGGCTCTCCAGGGAAGTCGAGTTCGCGGAGGATTTCTCGGCCGTTTCGCTTTGAATCAGCCCGGCGATGTCGAGTCTCCTCTTCTCTCTATCTCCAGTTTGCGGACAATTCTCTGCTCATGCGTCGCGGACCGTTTTTTTTTCTCTGTCCGGTCCGCGCACTCAGATCCTACCTGTCTAGAACCATAGGTTTTAGGGGCTCTAGAAGAAGTTTCTTTCTTTCCATTAGCCCTAAGTACGGTAAGACGTTGTTGTTGTTTTTTTTCTAACGCGGTAGCAACGTGGTTGTTAGACTGTGTCAAGCTAGCCTACTCTCAGTCTCTCGTTAGCCCGCCATCCGGCTCTTTCGGGGTTCACGAGCCGCGCGCAATCAGCGCCTCGCTCGCTCTCGTTGAAGGGGTTCCCTTGGTTAATATCGTGTCAGCCTCCTACTGGAAGTTGGTCAACACGTTCAACTTCTACCTGAGGTACGTGGCGCAGTTATATCTCAGAGATTCACTTTTGTCCAGTTCTCTTTCTAGGTACTATCTGTCCCGCACTAGCTCCTTCAGGGGTTCTAGGAGGCGTCTGTTCTTTTCTCTGAACAACGGTATGGCAAGGACCTATCCAAGTCTACTTTCTCTAGGTGCCTGGTAGAAACTGTTAAGCTGTCTTACGCCAACTCTAGTTCTTCTTTGCCGGACAACCCCATCTGGGCGTATGATGTTCGGACAATCAGTTCTTCCCTGGCGCTCTCCAGATGAGTCTCCCTCGCCAAGGTCATGGAGGTGGCCACATGGCGTTCCGTCAATACGTTCCTTAGTTTCTACCTGGGACGTATCCATCAAGAGGTCAGACGACCTCTTGTCCGCCATCAGGCGGACTGTCGTACTCCCATCTCCTGTTTAGCTATCGAGAGTATTGTTTCTCGACCGTTCCCTTCTGGGGTAAGTCATGTATGACCTATGGGGGAAAAGAGATTGGAGTATTATGGAGTTTTAGATGTGATGTTTAGGGAGTTTGAATGTATATACTGTGTGTTGGTTTTCATTCTTCCCTTGTTCGCTTGGGCGCATCACCCTCCTCCTCGTTGGTAGTCTGCTATTGTTTTGAGTGTTGGTACAGTATGATTATAATAGATTGGTAGATTTTTATTAATCTTACTATCTATATAATTAAATACTTACCAACACTCAAAACAACCAAAGGTTCCCACCCATCCTCCCTCCTGATGCTAGGGTAAATAGGAATGAGTTGGGGTCGGAAGTGGATAAGCGTGACCGGAAGTGGGAAAGGGGGGATAACCCCACGGTCACTGGAGTGACTTACTCTTTGTTATTTGGTAACTAAGCGTTCACGCTTAAGGTTTTTCCAGCCAATTGGTATGTTATGCTATTGTTTTGAGTGTTGGTAAGTATTTAATTATATAGATAGTAAGATTAATAAAAAATCTACCAATCTGATGTGTCCAGATTTTATGACTGGCTGTAAATGTAAGAAAA
>CM065689.1:57934247-57991747 GCA_017654935.2 Phymorhynchus buccinoides | reverse complement strand
AGGCTTTGGGCAAGAGTAACCCCAGCACTCTGAGGGAGACCTCGGTGGAGGTGCCCAATGTGACCCATTATGTTATATTACTGTTATCATTACAGTGGGCTTTGGGCAAGAGTAACCCCAGTGCTCTGAGGGAGACCTCAGTGGAGGTGCCCAATGTGACCCATTATGTTATATTACTGTTATCATTACAGCGGGCTTTGGGCAAGAGTAACCCCAGTGCTCTGAGGGAGACCTCAGTGGAGGTGCCCAATGTGACCCATTATGTTATATTACTGTTATCATTACAGTGGGCTTTGGGCAAGAGTAACCCCAGTGCTCTAAGGGAGACCTCAGTGGAGGTGCCCAATGTGACCCATTATGTTATATTACTGTTATCATTACAGCGGGCTTTGGGCAAGAGTAACCCCAGTGCTCTGAGGGAGACCTCGGTGGAGGTGCCCAATGTGACCCATTTGTTATACTACTGTTATCATTACAGTGGGCTTTGGGCAAGAGTAACCCCAGTGCTCTAAGGGAGACCTCAGTGGAGGTGCCCAATGTGACCCATTATGTTATAGTACTGTTATCATTACAGTGGGCTTTGGGCAAGAGTAACCCCAGTGCTCTGAGGGAGACCTCGGTGGAGGTGCCCAATGTGACCTGGGAGGATGTGGGCGGCCTGGAGAACGTCAAGAAGGAGCTGCAGGAATTGGTGCAGGTAAGGAAACACTACTTTTGTGGCATGGAATGGGACGATATCTCCAGAGTTACCGTTCTTTGCATATCCTTACAGTTTCTACTAACTAGTGTTTTTTCTTATCCAATGCTCTAGGTTTCTCTCCCTTTGAATGAAGATACCCTCTTTGACATGAGGCATGTGCCTCATCTAACCAGCTTCAAACGGCTGCAGACTCCTTGTTAGATAAGACTCAAGCATAAAATGTCACAGTTTTATTCAAAACACGCTTAATTAATAATACAATGAGTAATACAGTAGTAGGAAAATAAGGTTTTGTTACATTTTCTGCCTTTAGAAAAGTGATGGGTCATGGGTGACCCAACGGGCCTTCATGGTCCACGTTTTCTTCTCTGTTTAAGTGCATGTCTCTATGTATGTGTGTTACTGCGTGTGCGTGTGTCTGTGTCTGTTTTTGTGTATATTTGCTTTTATGTGATTGTATGAGGGTAAGAGAAATTGTATCTACAAGTTTTTGTGTAATTGGGTGCATGTTTGTGTGCATGCGTGCGCGCACATGTATAAATTGGTTCCAGTGCATGTTGTTTGTATGTGTATGAGTGTGGGATCCATTCTGTATCCTAAATTACATTATGAAAAGTGCCATTTTGAGAAATAAAATTATGCAGGCTAATTTTTTTTTACAAGTAGGATAGAGTGATATTTTACCCCTCAGGCCCAATGGGTCACCGGTGGAACAAACAAAAAAGGTGGGTTAAGATTATGATGCAACAAATCTGATTGAAGATTGTCATAAGATGGCTCAAAGTGAACCCCTGAACCAAATTTTATAATTTTATTTCAACCAGAACCTAATTTGGGCCTCTGAGGGCTCTAGAGTTTCTGCACAGTTATTGTTCTTTGCATTTCCCTAGAGTTTCTGCACAGTTATTGCTCTTTGCATTTCCCTAGAGTTTCTGCACAGTTATTGCTCTTTGCATTTCCCTAGAGTTTCTGCACAGTTGTTTTTCTGTGCATTTCCCTAGAGTTTCTGCACAGTTGTTTTTCTGTGCATTTCCCTAATGTTTCTGCACAATTGTTTTTTGCGTTTCCCTAGAGTTTCTCCAGAGTTGTCGTTCTTTGCATTTACCTAGAGTTTCTCCAGAGTTGTTCTTTGCGCTTACCTAGAGTTTCTCCAGAGTTGTTTGCGTTTACCTAGAGTTTCTCCAGAGTTGTTCTTTGCGTTTACCTAGAGTTTCTCCAGAGTTGTTCTTTGCGTTTACCTAGAGTTTCTCCAGAGTTGTTTGCGTTTACCTAGAGTATCTCCAGAGTTCTTTGCGTTTACCTAGTTTCTCCAGAGTTGTTCTTTGCGTTTACCTAGAGTTTCTCCAGAGTTGTTTGCGTTTACCTAAAGTATCTCCAGAGTTCTTTGCGTTTACCTAGAGTATCTCCAGAGTTGTTGTTCTTTGCGTTTCCCTAGAGTATCTCCAGAGTTGTTGTTTGCGTTTCCCTAGAGTATCTCCAGAGTTGTTTTTTGCGTTTCCCTAGAGTATCTCCAGAGTTGTTTTTTGTGTTTCCCTAGAGTTTCTGCACAGTTATTGTTCTTTGCATTTCCCCAGAGTTTCTGCACAGTTGTTTTTTGCGTTTCCCCAGAGTTGTCGTTCTTTGCGTTTACCTAGAGTTTCTGCACATTTGTTCTTTGCGTTTACCTAGAATATCTCCAGAGTTGTTCTTTGCGTTTCCCCAGAGTTTCTCCAGAGTTGTTCTTTGTGTTTCCCCAGAGTTTCTCCAGAGTTCTTTGCGTTTCCCCAGAGTTTCTTCAGAGTTGTTCTTTGCGTTTCCCCAGAGTTTCTCCAGAGTTGTTCTTTGCGTTTCCCCAGAGTTTCTCCAGAGGTGTTCTTTGCGTTTCCCCAGAGTTTTTCCAGAGTTGTTCTTTGCGTTTCCCCAGAGTTTCTCCAGAGTTGTTCTTTGCGTTTCCCCAGAGTTTCTCCAGAGTTGTTCTTTGCGTTTCCCCAGAGTTTCTCCAGAGGTGTTCTTTGCGTTTCCCCAGAGTTTTTCCAGAGTTGTTCTTTGCGTTTCCCCAGAGTTTCTCCAGAGTTGTTCTTTGCGTTCCCCCAGAGTTTCTCCACAGTTCTTTGCGTTTCCTCAGAGTTTCTCCAGAGTTGTTTTTTTCGTTTCCCCAGAGTTTCTCCAGAGGAGTTGTTGTTTGAAGTAGCGCAGGCACCAATGGATCAACTGGATACTGTGGAGCTGCCAAGGGGGGTAACGATAGGTGTCTGACGGTGTGTTGTCAGATCAACCGACACCTGTCTTACAAGCCCATGCAGCAGGAAAGCAATTTTTGTAAATGTCTTTAATTGGTTCTGAAATGATTTTAAGGAAAGGCAGATATATCTTTCAAAATCTCTATCACAAAGTTAACTTATCTTTATAGCTTTAAACTGGCCACGATCGTTAATAATAAGGAATTTTCATATAGAGTTAAAATGTTATGAAATGAATTTTGTCATAAATGCCAGGATTGTAAATCTGAAATTTTCACAGAATAAAAAGTACTTGAAATGAATGTTGTTAAAATACCTGATTATATGTATATGATTTCTCTGATGTGTCCGTGTCACCCAGTACCCAGTGGAGCACCCCGAGAAGTTCCTGAAGTTCGGCATGACGCCGTCAAAGGGGGTGCTGTTCTACGGGCCTCCCGGCTGCGGCAAGACCCTGCTGGCCAAGGCCATCGCCAACGAGTGTCAAGCCAACTTCATCTCCATCAAGGGGCCGGAACTCCTCACCATGTGGTTTGGAGAGAGTGAGGCCAACGTCAGGGACATCTTTGACAAGGTACGATAACAACACCATACTGGTAGATGTGATGACTCTTAGTGTCAGGCCAACTTCATCTCCATCAAGGGCCCAGAACTCCTCACCATGTGGTTTGGAGAGAGTGAGGCCAACGTCAGGGACATCTTTGACAAGGTACGATAACAACACCATACTGGTAGATGTGATGACTCTTAGTGTCAGGCCAACTTCATCTCCATCAAGGGCCCAGAACTCCTCACCATGTGGTTTGGAGAGAGTGAGGCCAACGTCAGGGACATCTTTGACAAGGTATGATAACAACACCATACTGGTAGATGTGATGACTCTTAGTGTCAGGCCAACTTCATCTCCATTAAGGGCCCGGAACTCCTCACCATGTGGTTTGGAGAGAGTGAGGCCAACGTCAGGGACATCTTTGACCAGGTGCCGACATTCGGTTAAAGTAGGTCGATCACATTGTGGAGGAAAGTGCTGTATTTTGCGGACCATATATCGATACTTTTTCTCCTGCAACTTATACTGTGATTGATAAAATAGTTAGAAACTTATTTTAAAAAAGATCTGAATTTTGTGTGAAATGTAGTGATGGGCCTTATATTAGGTGCACCTTACAGTCCGTAAAATATGGTATGTAATGAATATGATTGAATGCAATTGGACGCTAGAGCACTTTGTTCCCCAACTATTTTATCTGAGAAATGCCACCCATCTTAGGAGGGCGCTTATGTGCTGTAGTTGCATTGTTCTGCCCAACAGTTTGTTAAGGGCAGGTTGGAATGAAATGTTTGTCTTAGTCCTTGTGACGAGGTAATGGGTTAAAAGGCTAAGTCCCTAGGGAAGACTTTAGAAAATTTGCCTTTAGCCCACTTCTCTAGGGTATGGGAGATGAGCAACTCTCCCGGCCCCTTTTCATCTAATAAATTTATATTTGTGCCCGGGTTCTGGCTCGTATGGTGGTAAGAAATACAAGTGGTTGAATTGCTCTAAATGGCAGACAGAGAGAAGTAGGGTTTTACATGAAATTACAAGACTCCCACTCTCATCAGTCTGACCAAAGGGTTCAGGATTATTTGACACTTGTATTTTATTTACTCCCAAAATCTGCATAAGATTATGCAACAATAATAATAAAGCAGCTCAATGGCGCCAAAACAAAATATGGATAAAAAAACAATGAAATCCGAAAGGATTCACAAGACTTTTGTCTTTCTATAAGGTTCGCCCCATGCCGGAAGGGTTACTAATTATCTTCAGTGTCCGTAGGAAAGTTCCAGTGATTTGCGCGGTTTTATAAACTTAGCTCTTGGCAAGTTCCTCCGTAGTGATCGGCGAGTGCTGGTGTGGCTGGGCTTGCTCATCAGGTGAGAGTAGCTCCCAGTCGTTCCGGTTACGGCTTCGCGGGATGGCACGGTTCAGGCGTGGTCTCCTCACGGATTCTGGGTGCGGGGCGTCTTTCCCGTCTTGGTGCTTGGTGGAGTCCGGGATGATCGTCCGGCCCACGATGCCCTGCTGATAATCACAGGAGAAGGTGGATGTAGATCTCTATGGCTTAGAGACAAGGGGCTTCAGTCGGCAGGGAATTAGTGAATCCCAACCGGCTAGAAGGCTTCCCTTGTACAATAGCACTATTTAATAAATAAACTGAATTTCAGTTAACAAACTGAGATCAGTAAAACATAAAAGGTGATCAAGACAACATCACTCTCCATCCAACACCTGGAAAGGAATGGTATCATAAAGTGCAAGATTGCGGCCCATAGGTTTCCTACTAAAAATAGACAAAAGGGTTAGTAGGCATAAACTCCGGTTCTGGTGCCAAAAGTGTTAAAGTCAAAAACACACACACACACAAATAATCAGTGCACATAAATAGAATAGAATGTTTACCACTTCTTTTCTATAGCATATCTATCTACTCCTTATTCATCATTGAACATAGGATCTAGATCAAAACTAGGGTCAAACAAACAACCAGTCTCAATCACCAGTCATCAATAAGACTTACTAGGTGGGCTATTCTGGCTGGGAGAGGTGTTGCTCTAGTCAGTTTCAGCGTCTTGTGTGAAAAACTTTTTCTCACTACGCCAATTATAGCCTTCACTTTCAAACAATGAAAGCCTGTCATTGGTTTATTACAGTCCACACGTCACAAGATGATGTTCAGAGTGTACAGAACAATCACGCGCCGATTACAGCATTATCACATGCCGGACATTCCTAACCTTGTGATTGGAAAGGCAAAACCGTCTTCAAAGGGAGATAACCGTGGTTGTCACTTTCTTGTGATGGGTAAGGACGAGGTGTCTTACAAAGGCAGCCGACTGTTGATATCACTATCTCGTGATGAGACGGTAGATAAGAGTGGGGGGGGGGGGGGTGAAGGGAGATAACCTCGGTAGGGGTTACATGCCGACCGGGGAGACAAATCGACCTTCAAAGGGACCAATCCCTTAGTCGGCATTCTTTAGATGGTGGGTGGCAATTAACGTGGCGGCCGGACAGAGAAATGAAAAGGAGAGGGGGGGGGGGGGGGGGGGGTAGATAAAGAAAGAGGGGTCGCGCGGGACACTTACGTCACAGAGGCCCCCCGAAGAAAAGATTCTGGTACCGGAATCTTCCTGTGGAACGCCGACTCCACTTTCGACTTGGGCGACAGGGACAAATTAGTGGGGAGACTGGGTCGGCTGGAATGGTGGAACATCTGGTCGCAACACAGAGTTCAAAGGAGCAGGTGGGTTAGAGATCAGTGGAATGGATTCCGACTGAGGTTGGTGCGGCAATCCTGTGTTGAGTTGTCCCAAGGTTGATTGCAGAATAGCAAACACCTCTTGCCTGAGTTTCCCCTTTAGCCTGGATTCATCATTGCTGATGATGTGGTTTGGTAGGCCGATTCGGGCGAAAATGGCTTTGAGTGCCGCGGCTACCTGACTAGCATCAAGTGAGGAGATTGGGGCGGCATCGCACTGCATGGTACATATGTCGACCACGGTGACTATATACCGGAATTTCTTCTTCCGTTGAGGTAGAGGCCCGACCAAGTCGACTGCCACTCGCTGAAAGGGAGGGGTAGGTGACGGCTGTATGTGCGGCGGCCTGTCCCGATAGTACCTTCGGTGGGTGTTTGCGGGTACAGTGCTGCCTTTCACCTGAGGTACCTGTGGCGAGTGGTCTTGGGTCGTTAGGCGGACATTCCTTGGGAAGGATTTTCCAAGTTGTGGCGGACTTGGGGACTTGGGACAATCTGGATTGGCTCGCGCGGCAATTTGGTTTGCCGCGTTGAGAGGTTTCTTCCCCGCTGAGGGAGATTTGCTCTTTGGGAAGGAGGGAGGGAGTTGGTTTGTGGATTGGGGAGAAGGGAATGCTGCTGAAACAATAGCAGGTTGAGAGGGGTGCCCTAAAAACACATACTGTGCTCCCAGTATGAGGTCATAGACAGGACTGTCCATGAGCACTGCCTTGATGGGTCCCTTAACATATCTGGTGTCGACATTGATTATGGCGACTGGCAAAGTGGATGGGGGGATTGCAGCATCAGGGCCTTGCAGAGAGATGAAGTCTCCCGTGTATGCTGACGCGGGGACTAAGGATCCGCAGACGATGGCGTCGCATGACAGTCCAGTGTCATAGAGACACTGAACAGGGATGTTGTTGACAGTCGCCTGTCCAACGACTGACGGTGTGCCTGGACACTGGATTGGGGAGGGGTTTGTGCAATTCTGCGAAGTCGAGACGACTTGCATAGTTGCAACATTTTGCCGCTTGTAAGCAAGTTTCCTGCAGTCATCCCGATTGTGGGTGTTCGACTTGCAGTATGAGCAGAATAAGGGTTGTCCCAGTGGTTGTCGTTCATGGGTAGAACTGTTTGACCCACTGTTGGAGTTGGGGTTACCCCTGCTCTGCTGTGAACCAGTGGAACCAACAACTTGCTGCAGTTTTGGCCTTTTAGGGGCGCTAGGTTCATCATGGGCTAGAGTGTACCGGTCACTTAGCTGGATGAGGTCAGCCAGAGTGGTGGCACCTTGTTCGGCAGTAAAGGTGCGTAACTCTGGGGACATGGTTTCGCGCAGTTGCTCGCCAACCATCAGTTCCCGGAGATCCTCATAGGACTCTGATTTTGCGGAAAGGGACACCCATTTAGTCAGATAGTTCCCCAGTCTATCTGAAAATTGGGCATAGGACTCTCCCCTACCTTTTCTGGTTGACCGGAACTTTTTCCGGTAGGCGTCAGCTGTCAACTCGTATCTGTTGAGCAGGGCTTCTTTCAAAGCTGGGTAATCGGTAATTTGGCTTGACGGAAGTTTGCTATACACCTCATAAGCCACACCCCTGAGACTTTGGGCAAGCTTGAGGTTGAACTTTTCCGGAGCAAGCTCAAATTCCTGGGCCAGTCTTTCAAATCTATCGAGGAATGCATCGATAGACTCTGTTGCCTCATTGAATGCCTCCAATGTGAAGGTCATGGCTGAGGTATGAATGGGAGGGTGAAAATTTTGAGGCGCAGCAGTCTCGGAGTCTGCTGAGTTTTCAAGCTGCTTCATAGCTAGCTCATGGTCTCGCGCCTTTTCTCGCTCAGTGGCCTCAAGTTCGAGTTCTTTATTTTTGGCATCCTGCACTAGTTGCCTCTGCCTTAACTCATGGGTACGGATGTTCTCTTGCTCCTGAGTGTCGCGAGCTTTATCAGCCTCTTGCGCCTCATGAGCTCTCTGTTTGTCTTTCTCAGCTTCCTCCCGAGCTTTATCAGCCTCTTGAGCCTCATGAGCTCTCTGTTTGTCTTTCTCGGCCTCCTGAGCCTCCCGAGCTTTCTCTTGAGCCTCATGAGCTCTCTGTTTGTCTTTCTCGGCCTCCTGAGCCTCCCGAGCTTTATCAGCCTCTTGAGCCTCATGAGCTCTCTGTTTGTCTTTCTCGGCCTCCTCGCGAGTTTTCTCTTTGTCATATTCAGATATGACAAAATTTGCTAACTCTTGGCCTGACATTCCTAGAGACTCTCCCCATTCTTTAAGCTCCCGCCTAAGTTTAACAATCTCAGCCATGGTTGTAAATACAACTATTCAAAATAAAAACAAAGCTGCTGAGTTGAATGTATCAAACAACACTTAACTATTTCAACATAAACAGAAATAGCATGCACATCAAAATAAAGTCATAAATAGCATTCAAACAAATCAAATCAAAACACAGTGAACCAAATCACAATAACTTTCCCAGTGGACACAAGATAAGTTTTTGAAAAGGAACTACAGTTTGAATTGAAATTTGTTAGACTTTATGAAAAAAAATATCCCGGACGCGAGCCCCCAATTAGATGTGACGAGGTAATGGGTTAAAAGGCTAAGTCCCTAGGGAAGACTTTAGAAAATTTGCCTTTAGCCCACTTCTCTAGGGTATGGGAGATGAGCAACTTTCCCGGCCCCTTTTCATCTAATAAATTTATATTTGTGCCCGGGTTCTGGCTCGTATGATTGTAAGAAATACAAGTGGTTGAATTGCTCTAAATGGCAGACAGAGAGAAGTAGGGTTTTACATGAAATTACAAGACTCCCACTCTCATCAGTCTGACCAAAGGGTTCAGGATTATTTGACACTTGTATTTTATTTACTCCCAAAATCTGCATAAGATTATGCAACAATAATAATAAAGCAGCTCAATGGCGCCAAAACAAAATATGGATAAAAAAACAATGAAATCCGAAAGGATTCACAAGACTTTTGTCTTTCTATAAGGTTCGCCCCATGCCGGAAGGGTTACTAATTATCTTCAGTGTCCGTAGGAAAGTTCCAGTGGTTTGCGCGGGTTTATAAACTTAGCTCTTGGCAAGTTCCTCCGTAGTGATCGGCGAGTGCTGGTGTGGCTGGGCTTGCTCATCGGGTGAGAGTAGCTCCCAGTCGTTCCGGTTACGGCTTCGCGGGATGGCACGGTTCAGGCGTGGTCTCCTCACGGATTCTGGGTGCGGGGCGTCTTTCCCGTCTTGGTGCTTGGTGGAGTCCGGGATGATCGTCCGGCCCACGATGCCCTGCTGATAATCACAGGAGAAGGTGGATGTAGATCTCTATGGCTTAGAGACAAGGGGCTTCAGTCGGCAGGGAATTAGTGAATCCCAACCGGCTAGAAGGCTTCCCTTGTACAATAGCACTATTTAATAAATAAACTGAATTTCAGTTAACAAACTGAGATCAGTAAAACATAAAAGGTGATCAAGACAACATCACTCTCCATCCAACACCTGGAAAGGAATGGTATCATAAAGTGCAAGATTGCGGCCCATAGGTTTCCTACTAAAAATAGACAAAAGGGTTAGTAGGCATAAACTCCGGTTCTGGTGCCAAAAGTGTTAAAGTCAAAAACACACACACACACAAATAATCAGTGCACATTAATAGAATAGAATGTTTACCACTTCTTTTCTATAGCATATCTATCTACTCCTTATTCATCATTGAACATAGGATCTAGATCAAAACTAGGGTCAAACAAACAACCAGTCTCAATCACCAGTCATCAATAAGACTTACTAGGTGGGCTATTCTGGCTGGGAGAGGTGTTGCTCTAGTCAGTTTCAGCGTCTTGTGTGAAAAACTTTTTCTCACTACGCCAATTATAGCCTTCACTTTCAAACAATGAAAGCCTGTCATTGGTTTATTACAGTCCACACGTCACAAGATGATGTTCAGAGTGTACAGAACAATCACGCGCCGATTACAGCATTATCACATGCCGGACATTCCTAACCTTGTGATTGGAAAGGCAAAACCGTCTTCAAAGGGAGATAACCGTGGTTGTCACTTTCTTGTGATGTGTAAGGACGAGGTGTCTTACAAAGGCAGCCGACTGTTGATATCACTATCTCGTGATGAGACGGTAGATAAGAGTGGGGGGGGGGGGGGGGGTGAAGGGAGATAACCTCGGTAGGGGTTACATGCCGACCGGGGAGACAAATCGACCTTCAAAGGGACCAATCCCTTAGTCGGCATTCTTTAGATGGTGGGTGGCAATTAACGTGGCGGCCGGACAGAGAAATGAAAAGGAGAGGGGGGGGGGGGGGGGGTGTGTAGATAAAGAAAGAGGGGTCGCGCGGGACACTTACGTCACAGTCCTTGTTTTCTGACTGGTTTTTTTACTCTTTTTAAACTGAGGAGTTTGCACTGCTTAAATTGAACAGAATGGCTACGGTGAAAACAGCAGCAAAGTGATGTTGAAATGCTTTGCTTGTTCAGGCCAGGTCTGCAGCGCCTTGTGTGTTGTTCTTCGACGAGTTGGACTCCATAGCCAAGTCCAGAGGAGGCAATGTGGGAGACGGGGGTAAGTTCTTAACTTGATGGCTTGCAAGGCCTGTGTACACATACTTTGATTGATTGCAAGGCCTGTGTACACATACTTTGATCGCTTGCAAGGCCTGTGTACACATACTTTGATTGCAAGGCCTGTGTACACATACTTTGATTGCAAGGCCTGTGTACACATACTTTGATTGATTGCAAGGCCTGTGTACACATACTTTGATCGCTTGCAAGGCCTGTGTACACATACTTTGATTGCAAGGCCTGTGTACACATACTTTGATTGATTGCAAGGCCTGTGTACACATACTTTGATTACAAGGCCTGTGTACACATACTTTGATTGCAAGGCCTGTGTACACATACTTTGATTACAAGGCCTGTGTACACATACTTTGATTGCAAGGCCTGTGTACACATACTTTGATTGCATGGTCTGTGTACACATACTTTGATTGCAAGGCCTGTGTACATACTTTGATTGCAAGGCCTGTGTACACATACTTTGATTGCTTGCAAGGCCTGTGTACACATACTTTGATTGCTTGCAAGGCCTGTGTACAAATGCATTCAAAGATGTAGCAAAGGCGTTGTTTCTTCATTTCTATGATGTATCATCCAATGTGCAGCTGCTCATAAACTGTCAATTATTATTAAAGACTGGCAGTCCTACTCGCTATGCTTCACGCACACACTCTCTCTCTCTTGCGCCTCTACCCCTCTTTCACTCAGATTTATGATGACAGGGAAGTAATCAGTGAAAACCAGTCCAACCAGTCATTCCCTAATTACTACCCTTTAGTTACTACTCCTACTTCTGATTGGTTTTCAAGGTCAGACGTCAAGGTCAACACCGTTACACATTTTCTATGGGACCCTCCCGGCACCATAATACATCACCACACCACACAAAATTTGAAGCGATTCTGTACACTGGTTCATGAGTTACAGGGCGAACAAACAGAAGGTGATGGTGAAAATGATGTTTTACGTCCTCTCGGTCATAGACACATATGGGACATTTGTAAATACAAAGATGGTGGGAACAATACTGGCTGCAATGCCCAGAGGCAGTGCAACACCAGTAAAGTCCCGAGTTTTTAACAATATAGATAGGTGTAGAGGTAACCATGCCTCAGTTAAACCTCATCGGCTATGGTACCGCCACATGATGTACAATGAGAACAAACAGAAGCACACACACACACACACACAGTTGTTCAAATATAAGTGGCACTAAGATAAGATAGCTAGAAATTAATGTAAGAATATGAATATAATTTTTATCTTTTTAAGAAAAGTAGACTTATTGCAAATTGGTGCGGACTATGCTGAGTAAGAAGTCCATTTTGTTATATTTTTGTATAACGTTATTGCATGATGGTAGAACATTGGCTGCAACATGCAAATAATCTTATTTGGTTTCTGTCTTCAGTTTGAAGCTTGGATCCCATACATTATGATGGTCATGCCGATGTTTGAGAGATGAAATATAGGTAGTCTGTTCATGTTTTGGTGTTGACGTGGGCGTGGTTTTGTTGTGTGGACGACAGGAGGGGCCGCTGACCGTGTCATCAACCAGCTGCTGACCGAGATGGACGGCATGAGTGCCAAGAAAAACGTCTTCATCATTGGCGCCACCAATAGGTAGGCCACATAGGGGTAACAACAAAATATATCTGGAATAAATGTTAATTTTAGAGAAACAGTGTGTGTGTGCATGGTTATGTCATCACACATGAAGCTACACAGTGTGCGGCTTTTTACCAGCATTGTCAGTTTCAGTCTGTGTGTGTGTGTGTGTGCATGGTTATGTCATCACACATGAAGCTACACAGTGTGCGGCTTTTTACCAGCATTGTCAGTTTCAGTCTGTGTGTGTGTGTGCGTGGTTATGTCATCACACATGAAGCTACACAGTGTGCGGCTTTTTACCAGCATTGTCAGTTTCAGTCTGTGTGCGTGGTTATGTCATCACACATGAAGCTACACAGTGTGCGGCTTTTTACCAGCATTGTCAGTTTCACTCTGTGTGTGTGTGTGTGCGTGGTTATGTCATCACACATGAAGCTACACAGTGTGCGGCTTTTTACCAGCATTGTCAGTTTCAGTCTGTGTGTGTGTGTGCATGGTTATGTCATCACACATGAAGCTACACAGTGTGCGGCTTTTTACCAGCATTGTCAGTTTCAGTCTGTGTGTGTGTGTGCGTGGTTATGTCATCACACATGAAGCTACACAGTGTGCGGCTTTTTACCAGCATTGTCAGTTTCAGTCTGTGTGTGTGTGTGCGTGGTTATGTCATCACACATGAAGCTACACAGTGTGCGGCTTTTTACCAGCATTGTCAGTTTCAGTCTGTGTGTGTGTGTGCGTGGTTATGTCATCGCACATGAAGCTGCACATTGTGCGACTTTTTACCAGCATTGTCAGTTTCACTCTGTGTGTGTGTGTGCGTGGTTATGTCATCGCACATGAAGCTGCACATTGTGCGACTTTTTACCAGCATTGTCAGTTTCACTCTGTGTGTGTGTGTGTGCGTGGTTATGTCATCACACATGAAGCTACACAGTGTGCGGCTTTTTACCAGCATTGTCAGTTTCAGTCTGTGTGTGTGTGTGCGTGGTTATGTCATCGCACATGAAGCTGCACATTGTGCGACTTTTTACCAGCATTGTCAGTTTCACTCTGTGTGTGTGTGCGTGGTTATGTCATCGCACATGAAGCTGCACATTGTGCGACTTTTTACCAGCATTGTCAGTTTCACTCTGTGTGTGTGTGTGTGTGCGTGGTTATGTCATCGCACATGAAGCTGCACATTGTGCGACTTTTTACCAGCATTGTCAGTTTCACTCTGTGTGTGTGTGTGTGTGTGCGTGGTTATGTCATCGCACATGAAGCTGCACATTGTGCGACTTTTTACCAGCATTGTCAGTTTCACTCTGTGTGTGTGCGTGATTATGTCATCGCACATGAAGCTGCCCAGCATTGTCAGTTTCAATCTGATTTAGGGTAGGTGTAAGGCAGGTGTATTGAATTTAAACCCTTTCGCCATTTTTAATAATCCTATTATGCTTCTTAATAAATATGTGCTTAAGGTTATTAGTTTTCTTATGTCTTACATGTTTTTGAGTTTTTGTTTTAATTTGAATAGTAAAATGTATGTTTAACGTTAAACAAACTAAACAGTATATAGTGACAAGTTGTCTTCTAATATCCAACCTTAACCCTTTCATCGCCACTGTCGCCTCTTGGCACCACAATGATTGAACACCCATGTCACTGAAAGGCATCCAGTGACCTTATGTTCTTCATTTTGGGAGGTAAGAATAGGCCCTATTTTATGGATGTCACAGAGGACCCAGGTAAGTTTAATGGAAAGTTTTGGCTGAAAAATGGCTAGCGTTGAAAGGGTTAAGTAGTTGTTTTTTCCAGCTGACTGCTTTTTGTGGGGTTTTTTCCTACCTTTAATGAGGTAAAGAGAGATGGGCGCGTGTTATGTGTTCAGACCAGACATCATTGACCCAGCCATCCTGCGCCCCGGGCGGCTGGACCAGCTGATCTACATTCCTCTGCCCGACGAGAAGTCACGCATCCAGATCCTGAAGGCTAATCTGCGCAAGTCGCCCATTGCAAAGGTAGGCCACGGTTTGGGTGTGTAAGTGTGTGCGTGATAATAAATCATATGTGGAAAAGTTAAGAAAACATGAAAAGGTTTGCAAAATCAGTGTTTTATAAAGTATGTAAATGATAGTCTGGTAAAAATAAAAACACAGTTGCAGAAAAAAATAAATAGGTTCAAAAAGGTGTGTCGAAAATCTGCCGAGAGTACAAAGAAATCAGACTAAAAATACTAATATGTCTGCATAAATCAATCTTACTGGGGAGCCTTTGGCTGGAAAACATACAGAAGAAGGAAATCAGGATAAAGATGGCAGATCTATGTAGGTTGGTTTAATAATTCCATGCAAAAATGCTATTGCTATTGAACCATAATATTGTATGATTTCGCTCAGTATGGGCGAGATCCACAAACATAAAAATACTCCAGTCTTATGAAATTTTAATTATATTTTTGATGGCTGCTCAAGAGGAATGTCAGTGGCCAAAAGCAAGCCTTAATAAAAAAAAATTGACCAATCAGATTTGAGCTTGTAATATTTTTTCGCAAACATTTTGTAGAGTCGTTTCTTAGACCCCTTTCGGCGCAAATGTAATGCGCGCGACGAGGAGACTTCTTGTGAAACTAGACCCTGATCTCAGTGTTTTAATCTAAAGTCTGTCTGTGTTGAAGCTGTGTCACGGAAGATGCGAAGTGCAGCGTGTGGTCCATGGTGTGGTTGGTTGTTCAGGACGTGGACCTGGTCTCACTGTTTCAATCTTAATGTGGAAGATGTGAAGTGCAGCGTGTGGTCCATGGTGTGGTTGGTTGTTCAGGACGTGGACCTGGTCTCACTGTTTCAATCTTAATGTGGAAGATGTGAAGTGCAGCGTGTGATCCATGGTGTGGTTGGTTGTTCAGGACGTGGACCTGGACTACCTGTTTCAATCTTAATGTGGAAGATGCGAAGTGCAGCGTGTGATCCATGATGTGGTTGGTTGTTCAGGACGTGGACCTGGACTACCTGGCCAAGGTGACCCACGGCTTCAGCGGTGCCGACCTCACAGAGATCTGCCAGAGGGCCTGCAAGCTGGCCATCAGAGCCTCCATCGAAGCAGAGATCCGCTACGAGCGTGAGCGGGCCGACAACCCAGATGCCGATATGGTGAGCCCACCTAACTGTTTGGGTTTATTTTTCTTATTGTTAAAATACTACTGTTTGAGAAGCGTTGTTTTCTTTTTTAATAAGTATATTCTCATGGATATTGCAGGATGTTCTGAATTGCAGGAAGTTTAAATTGCCTAGAGCCAGCATCGCTGGATTATGAGAATTTGAGAAACGATTTTCTTACACACACTTGTACAATAAAAAGGGCCTATATAAGCATTTGCTATATTCAAAGGAACGTAGCACTTGTACTGGTCTATAGGGGTGAAAACAGAACTGTAAATATGTGTGTGTGTGTGCGCTGCCCCTGCACTCTGCCGGGGCAGCACTTGCAGGATTGTTGAAATTTCCCAGGAGCACCCGTGTATTCTGCAAGAATAAAATTCATCTTCATGTAAGATTTAACATGTTTTTTTAAACTAATGTTATAGTTTACTTTCACTTTCATAATTAACACTCGTCACACTGAATGAGATAAAGGCCATTCACACTTTAGTATGATGTGATATTTTGGTGTATTTAATTCTGTATGAACTTAGACAACTTTTAGTTTTATAAACTTTGAAATGTTTGCCCAAAAGTTGTCCTTGTGGAAACTAAAATTGAAAAGTATTTGTTTAGACGCAAGAAGAAACCTTAGTACTTAATGAAATCTCACATTTTTTAATTTTTGGCATAATCAGATTTCAAAATGGCGCTATAGTCATGGGCCATCTCTAGAGTTACATTTAGTTTTTATCTGTGGTAGCGTGTTTCCAGTTTAATATCGTACATTTGTTGACCTCAGGAAACTGAAGACTATGACCCAGTGCCGGAGATTTCGCGGTCCTACTTTGAGGAGGCCATGAAGTTTGCCCGGCGCTCCGTCAGCGACAACGACATCCGCAAGTACGAGATGTTCGCTCAGACCCTGCAGCAGAGCCGAGGCTTCGGGGGAAACTTCAGGTAAAGGAGGGCTGTGGGAGGGTGTCACTGTGTACTGAAGTCTCATGGTCTGTCCTCTTTGTGTGTGTGGGAGGGTGTTCTGTCCTCTTTGTGTGTGTGTGTGGGAGGGTGTCACTGTGTACTGAGGTCTCATGGTCTGTCCTCTTTGTGTGTGTGTGTGGGAGGGTGTCACTGTGTACTGAGGTCTCATGGTGTTCTGTCCACTTTGTGTGTGTGTGTGTGTGGGAGGGTGTCACTGTGTACTGAGGTCTCATGGTGTTCTGTCCTCTTTGTGTGTGTGTGTGTGTGTGTGAGGGTGTCACTGTGTACTGAGGTCTCATGGTGTTCTGTCCTCTTTGTGTGTGTGTGGGAGGGTGTCACTGTGTACTGAGGTCTCATGGTGTTCTGTCCTCTTTGTGTGTGTGTGTGTGGGAGGGTGTCACTGTGTACTGAGGTCTCATGGTGTTCTGTCCTCTGTGTGTGTGTGGGAGGGTGTCACTGTGTACTGAAGTCTCATGGTTCTGTCCTCTTTGTGTGTGTGTGTGTGGGAGGGTGTCACTGTCTGTCCTCTTTGTGTGTGTGTGGGAGGGTGTCACTGTGTACTGAGGTCTCATGGTGTTCTGTCCTCTTTGTGTGTGTGTGGGAGGGTGTCACTGTGTACTGAGGTCTCATGGTGTTCTGTCCTCTTTGTGTGTGTGTGTGTGTGGGAGGGTGTCACTGTGTACTGAGGTCTGATGGTGTTCTGTCCTCTTTTGTGTGTGTGTGGGAGGGTGTCACTGTGTACTGAAGTCTCATGGTGTTCTGTCCTCTGTGTGTGTGTGTGGGAGGGTGTCACTGTGTACTGAAGTCTCATGGTGTTCTGTCCTCTTTGTGTGTGTGTGTGTGGGAGGGTGTCACTGTGTACTGAGGTCTCATGGTGTTCTGTCCTCTTTGTGTGTGTGTGTGGGAGGGTGTCACTGTGTACTGAGGTCTCATGGTGTTCTGTCCTCTTTGTGTGTGTGTGTGTGTGTGGGAGGGTGTCACTGTGTACTGAGGTCTCATGGTGTTCTGTCCTCTTTGTGTGTGTGTGTGTGGGAGGGTGTCACTGTGTACTGAGGTCTCATGGTGTTCTGTCCTCTTTTGTGTGTGTGTGTGTGGGAGGGTGTCACTGTGTACTGAGGTCTCATGGTGTTCTGTCCTCTTTGTGTGTGTGTGTGTGGGAGGGTGTCACTGTGTACTGAGGTCTCATGGTGTTCTGTCCTCTTTGTGTGTGTGTGTGTGTGTGGGAGGGTGTCACTGTGTACTGAGGTCTCATGGTGTTCTGTCCTCTTTGTGTGTGTGTGTGTGGGAGGGTGTCACTGTGTACTGAGGTCTCATGGTGTTCTGTCCTCTTTGTGTGTGTGTGTGTGGGAGGGTGTCACTGTGTACTGAGGTCTCATGGTGTTCTGTCCTCTTTGTGTGTGTGTGTGTGTGGGAGGGTGTCACTGTGTACTGAGGTCTCATGGTGTTCTGTCCTCTTTGTGTGTGTGTGTGTGGGAGGGTGTCACTGTGTACTGAGGTCTCATGGTGTTCTGTCCTCTTGTGTGTGTGTGTGTGTGGGAGGGTGTCACTGTGTACTGAGGTCTCATGGTGTTCTGTCCTCTTTGTGTGTGTGTGTGTGTGGGAGGGTGTCACTGTGTACTGAGGTCTCATGGTGTTCTGTCCTCTTTGTGTGTGTGTGGGAGGGTGTCACTGTGTACTGAAGTCTCATGGTGTTCTGTCCCTTTGTGTGTGTGTGGGAGGGTGTCACTGTGTACTGAAGTCTCATGGTGTTCTGTCCTCTTTGTGTGTGTGTGGGAGGGTGTCACTGTGTACTGAAGTCTCATGGTGTTCTGTCCTCTTTGTGTGTGTGTGGGAGGGTGTCACTGTGTACTGAGGTCTCATGGTGTTCTGTCCTCTTTGTGTGTGTGTGGGAGGGTGTCACTGTGTACTGAGGTCTCATGGTGTTCTGTCCTCTTTGTGTGTGTGTGTGTGTTTTTATGTGCACAACAAAGGAGAGGTGAGCGGATATTAATTTTGGTTGAGGCTTTTGTGTAAAGCAAACGTGGATGTTTTCTCAAGGGGTCCAAGAAATTGGTATCTTGTGTTGTAGTTCCTTTCTTGTGATGATCATATTATATGCAGATCATTACCAGCAGTGAACGAAGAGAGCGAAGTTGGTAATTCTGTTCTATGTGACTATCTATGTTGCCATGATAATGTTTGAACGGAAGGACCTAGGACGCTCTAATTTAAGGATATCTAGGCCATGTTTGAAAATGAAGGTCAAAGGTCAAGGTTACTGGAGCTGATCTATGTGACTGTTGCCATGATGTTTGAATGGAGGGACCTAGGACATTCAAATGCTGCATACAGATAGGTACTAAGGATATCTAGGATAAGTTAAAAAAATTGTCATTGGTCAAAGGTCAAGGTCACGAGCCGAAAATGCTGTCAAGCACCTGGCACGATAGCATTTGAATGGAGGGACCTAGGACGCTCAAAGTTTGTATGTATAAGGTACTAAGGGTATCTAGACCAGGTTCGAAAATGGTCATAGGTCTAAGGTCAAGGTCACTGAAGGTGATCTATGTGACAATGTTAATACAATGATGTTTGAACGGATGGACCTAGGACGTTCAAAGTTTGCATGCAGATAGGTACTAAGGATATCTAGGCCAGATTCGAAAATGAAGGTCATTGGTCAAAGGTCAAGGTCACTGGAGCCGAAAATACTGCCGAGCACCTGAGCCTGTATTCACATTGAGATAGTATGAGACTTGTCATCATGATATCTTAGAAGTCCTTCTAAAGTAGTGGGGCTTAATAGAACTTTAGGACTTCTAAGATATCGTTAGGCGAAGCACTGCAGCCCAAAATACTGCCGCTCGGCTGGTGATCTAGCGTTGTAACGCTCTAGTTTACTTTTTGGTTTTGTTTGTTTGTGTTATGCTTTTTTTTTTATCAATTGAAAACATATGAAACAGTTTCACCTCTATGAATATTTCTTTTTAAGGTTCTATAAGAGCACTACAGCATATGTTAAAATGTTTTCGGGGTGTTTGTTATGTGCATGTTACAAGGGACCATGAGCGTATGTGTGAAGCCTTGAATTCAATAGAGGCAGTGGTCTGCCTTTGGGTGGACAGAAACCTCTGCAAAATGAAATCACGATCATGTACTGCATGCTCTGTAGTATTTGGGCTAGGTTGGGGGAAAAGTTTTTTGTCACCACAAATAGGCATGAAATTGTATTTGAACAAGCTTTTTCACTGTGTGCAGGTTTCAAGTTTAGGCCAAAGTTTTGGTCACCGCTTATAGTTGCAAAATAGTATTTGAACAACATTTTTCGCTGTGTGCAGGTTTCAAATTTTGGTCAGCG
The DNA here is from genome assembly GCA_017654935.2 of Phymorhynchus buccinoides. NCBI lineage: Eukaryota > Metazoa > Mollusca > Gastropoda > Neogastropoda > Raphitomidae > Phymorhynchus > Phymorhynchus buccinoides. The sequence goes on along the minus strand of CM065689.1, from coordinate 57,971,925 downwards.
CACATAGCCATGAAACAGTATTTGAACAACCTTTTTCGCTGTGTGCAGGTTTCAAATTTTGGTCAGCGCACATAGCCATGAAACAGTATTTGAACAACCTTTTTCGCTGTGTGCAGGTTTCAAATTTAATCTAAAGTTTTGGTCACCACACATAGCCATGAAACAGTGTTTGTTGTTGTTGTCATACCCTGGCTAAAAGACTCCAGGGATCATCCCAAAAGCCGAAGCACTTGAACACTGGTACAAATGCACCAGATAGGGATGAGAACATTGCCATGTGACCGGTTTTTATTACCTCGCCACATGGTCAGCCACACTCCGACTTCGGAGGATTTTTTAGACTGATGATGTTACTCTAGGAGTTTGTCATGGCTAAAGACAATCCCTGCATAACTATGCAGAACATAACATTTTGATGTAGCCTAGGTGTTCTAGCCTATGTCAACTGGTCTGACATTGCCTTAAGCCAAGGCGAAGAAGCAGTGTTAGAACTAAGCGTTTTCGCTGTGTGCAGGTTTCCCAGTCAGGCCGGTGGCAGTGGGGGGCAGGGCTCCAGTCAGGGAGGCTCAGGGGGAGGGAACTTTGGGGCAGAAGAGGGAGACGACGACCTCTACAGTTAGACGATGCCAAACATCTCCGGGAGACAACGGCCACTTGTACAGTTAATAATAATAATAATAATAATGGGAATTTTATATAGCGCTCTTTCTCACATGAGCTAAGTGCGCTTTACATTGATAACAAGAACATTAAAGGCAAACAAATAATGAATCATTAGAAAGTAAAATAAACACGATGATTGCATGCAACATTCTCTTACTTCCTCACACACACACACACACGCACGCAGGCACACGCACACATACATAAACGCACACACACACACATGAACGCACGCACGCACACATACACACATGAACGCACACATACACACAATTATACAAGAGTAAAATCGTTACAATATGAAAATTCTAAGAAGAAACATAGACCACATTCACATTCTCAATTGAGTTTGGATACAATACTGCAACTTGAAATAAAATCATACTGCCATCGACATGCCAATTACATGACTATAATAGACACATTTGACAAATTAAGCGATGCGAAACGTCTCCGGATCTGTGCTGTCGGTGTTGACCCCCGCACACGCCTCTGTACAGAAAGAACTTTGATCGTGAAGGTGGTTTAGAGATGTAGTGCTGCTTTTTTCATTTCCTTTTCTGTTCGTGGGCAGTATCAATCGAGATAGAGCGGCGTTGGGAAGTGTGGGTCATTGTTAGAAGGGATTATGGTCGTAGATGCTGTAATTTGTTTGTAATCATTTCTCAATTGGCTTTTCATTTGTGCTTCAGGCGTTTTGTTTTGTTGTGTTTCCTGCTTGTGTTTGTTCCCCTCAACCTGTTGTGTAGTAATAGCCACGTTACTGGAAGAACAGCTTTTGATTTCATTGGTTTTGTGTTGTTAGTATTCTTGCTTGGGGGGGGAGGAGTAAGCATTTTTAGAGCTGCTGTTCCCACTTTTCGGTTTTTTTTTTACCATGGAATTTTTTTGGGAATATGCAATTTGAGAAAAGATACGCAAAATATGTCTACAGCTTTTTTTTTGCTTTTAAATTTTTTGGACACTTTTTAGTAAAGGAAAGAAGTGAGAAATTAGAAGTGAAGATTAAGAAAGGGGATGGGACATAAGGTATTTTTTGCTGGGGGAAAGAATGATGGTGAGAAGGATTTGCTGAATTGTAAACGGAGGCTGATTTTTTATACATTGTCTAAATTTCTTGTGAAAGTGCCATTTGAAAAGGAAGATTATGAGGTGGGGTGGGTGGAGGGGCTAAATTGAATGGAGTACCAGTTATATATTTGTTGTTGTGTAACTTGTTATTGTTTTATGTTAATCTAATACACTGTTTATACAAGTCCCTGGCTTTTCTCCCATACAAGGTGCATTTGGTCTGTGTGTGTACTTATTTGTTGCTTTATTTCTTCTTATTTGTTGGCGTTTATTTAGTTGTGAATTTGAAGAGCCAGTTTATTTGTGTTGTTTTCTTTGTGTGTGTGCTACTTTGGAAAGCCGTGGTTTATTTTTGGTTAAGTAATGTATCTTCTTGGTCGTGTAGGACATTCTGACAGGAAGAACTTCAACTGACGGATCGCGCTGACATTTATTCAAAGCGCACTTTCTTTCATATTTATTTACTGCAATAAGTCCCTTTGCTTTCTATTAAGCTAAACTCTACTTTTGACTATTTCTTGCCGAGTCACCTTGTGGGAATATCTTTTCCTTTTGATTGTTTATAGCAAAATCAGATGTGAAGGTTTGTGTACGTTTAACAGTAGGAAGACGTTTGAATTTTGTGGGTGAGAAAGAGAAGCACCTACTGCTTTGATTGGGGTCTAATGGAAAGATTTGTGACAAAGTTGACATTTTGTCCGCCCTTGTGAATCATCTGACTATTGCAATAAAAATGGCGATGAAACATTGGTATGATATTGTTGCTTTTCATTATGTGTGTGTGTGTTTGTCTTATGACTATGCATGCTTTTTGCTTCTGATATACTATAGTGGTTAAGATGTCCGCCTGCCAGTTGAATGTGTGAGTAACCCAGGGTTCGAGTCCCGGCCTTGCCCTTTCTGTCCAGTTCAATGGAACATCGAGTCCCGGCCTTGCCCTTTCTGTTCAGTTCAATGGAACATCGAGTCCCGGCCTTGCCCTTTCTGTCCAGTTCAATGGAACATCGAGTCCCGGCCTTGCCCTTTCTGTCCAGTTCAATGGAACATTGAGTCCCGGCCTTGCCCTTTCTGTCCAGTTCAATGGAACATCGAGTCCTTCGGATGGAGACCTAAATCAAATCTCATCCGTGCACTTTAGGCACATAAGAAAATTACGGCAGTTAAAAATTGGATAAGAGCAGGGAGAAATCATGCTGCCTGGTATGAACCAAGTTCCCCCTGGGGGGTCATTCGTATAACTAGTTCCCCCACCTTCTGGAAGTTCTGTGATTGTAACTTTCTCTAATCTGTCACTCTCTTTGACTCTGCCTTTTCCCCTTATCATCTACTATCTTTCTGCCTTACTGGTTCATTCTCCTGCCTTTTTTCAAGAAACACTTTCAAAAAGATTTCCTCCTGCCGAATCAGACATGCTGGGCCTAATTATTTCTTACTTAGGCGCATAACGGCAGCATGACGCATCTGCGCTCATAATTGACAGGACACTGAGCAATCGAAGAAGAAGAAGAAGAAGAAGCAAGTTGACAGGTTTCCCAAGTCCGTTCCCCTCCTCACCCGCCCCCCAAAATGGCTGGTGCTGTGCTGGTGGCGACGTGCCCTCCAGGTGGAAGTAGCCCGAGGTAAAGACAAATCATGTGAGTAGAAAATACCAAACACCAAATCATGGCTGGTGCTGTGCTGGTGGCGACGTGCCCTCCAGGTGGAAGTAGCCCGAGGTAAAGACAAATCATGTGAGTAGAAAATACCAAACACCAAATCATGGCTGGTGCTGTGCTGGTGGCGACGTGCCCTCCAGGTGGAAGTAGCCCGAGGTAAAGACAAATCATGTGAGTAGAAAATACCAAACACCAAATCATGGCTGGTGCTGTGCTGGTGGCGACGTGCCCTCCAGGTGGAAGTAGCCCGAGGTAAAGACAAATCATGTGAGTAGAAAATACCAAACACCAAATCTATTATAATCATACTGTACCAACATTCAAAACAATAGCATAACATACCAATTGGCTGGAAAAACCTTAAGCGTGAACGCTTAGTTACCAAATAACAAAGAGTAAGTCACTCCAGTGACCGTGGGGTTATCCCCCCTTTCCCACTTCCGGTCACGCTTATCCACTTCCGGCCCCAACTCATTCTCTATTTACCATGCTTCAAGGCTGTTGATGATAAACCTTTCTCCCATTCAATTTCCTTTTCAAGTGTTCTTGGTGGGTTTGTTCTAGTTCTGTAGTTACCTTGTTACTAGCCTTCTCTTAGTGGCTAGCACACGTTTTCTTTTTATTCTTCATTACTTAGTTTTGAAGTTTAGAAAATTAATTACAGTGTTTGGCCTAGCCGGTTTTCACACTGGTTAGTCATCCATTTTTGGGTTTATTCTTGGCACTGCGGTTTTTCAAGTTTTAACTCTGCAGTCTTTTTATTCATGTAGTTAACTTTGTTTAGCTACTCAGTTTATTTGATAATTTTCTTAGTGTTTGTTGAAAACTTTGTGAAAGATTTTTCATTTAGTTTTCCTTCGTCGTCATGAACGATAATTTCGGGGACCCTCCCTAGGGGGTCCCGCGGGTTCCTTCTTCGTAGACTTCTAAGTTTGTTCTTCTTGTCCATTACACTCGGGCGTTCCGTTTCGCCCAAGTCTTTTTCTTCAGGTTCGCCCAATTTTTTCGGTTTAAAATCGGCGTTTTCTGACTCTAAAATTTTTGCACACAATACTTCCTTCGGACGTTTTTTTCGTCTAAACTGTTCTAGGATCTTCGTTTTCTTCTCCTATAACAGAGCCTATGGCCTCTGTGCATACTCAGGCTAAGTTGGAACAAAATTCATCCGCACAATTTTCCGGAAAATTCGTTGCAATTATCCGTCACCCGCCGAATAACGGACTCATTGTTTTTTGTACCGGCAATTACTGTACCAGCAATTACGTCTGTCACCTCCCCGGCTGGGGAGGGTTCTGCTTTCTGTTCGTCTGCACAGGTCTCCAGGACGCTTTCCGGACTTCGACGGACGAGGACGTCAGTAGACGGCCTGTCTATCGTCCCGACCAGGAGGTCGATGCCGGCCAGGAGGTCGAAGGCACCACGGACGGTGGTGCAAGTAGACGGTCGGTCTGCTCGGTCACGGCGAAGCATCCTCTCTCGCGTAGTTCGGAGAGGTGTCATAGCCTAGGCAAGAGCGACAACCCCCACGGCGGGTTGTCGGCTGGCTTTGGCTCTACAGGTCGACACCCGGACCGGGTTGTCCGACCATGCCATGTTAGCCCAGCCAGCTCAAGGCCTTTAGAGAGGGTCGGTCGACGGGATGGCTCTACTCCCGATCCTCTCTATGACCGGAGATATTCGGGGGAGATATTCATCCGTGGATATTCTCCCTTCGGATTATCAGCGTCGGGCTGCACTGTCTGCCTCAACGACCAGCCGTCCGCGGCACGGCTGGTCAACAGTGCCCGGTGACCCGGCAATCCGTAAGCCCGGAGGCCCTGACGCACCTCTACACACCCCGAGATAAGGGGTGCCGGTGTGGGCTCGCTCCCCCCACCGCGTGGGTACGAAGTACCCGGCGGTTGGGCCGGATGGATTTTCCCGATGACCGTACGGACGGTACGGCACCGGTCGAAACGGATTACGGCTAGAGGCTATGTCCAGCCCGGCTGGTCTGGTCTACGCTGTCCGGTGAAGGCGCGAGTTCTGTTCGATCTCGCCCTTCCCTCTGGAGGGAACGCTCCCCGGTTCGATCTCCACGCGTATCCTACCGTGGCTGACGTTCTTGGGCGACGCCTCACGTTCCCCCGGTCCAGAAGTGCCCGGCGGTTGGGCGGATGGATCTTCCCGGTGACCGTACGGACGGTAGGGCGCTGGTCGAAGCGGGTTACAGCTACAGGCTATGCCCAGGCTGGCTGGTCTGGTCTACGCTGTCCAGTGAAGGCTCGAGTTCTGTTCGATTCGATCTCCATGCGTATTCTACTGTGGCTGACGTTCTTGGGCGGCGCCTCACGTTCCCCCGGTCCCTGCGTTTGCCGGCACCCGGTCTCACTTCTCCATGTGGGTACTTCTACCCGGTACTTTACCGGTATGTGCACAGCGAGGCTCCCTCTGAGAGAGAGGAGTACTCACGGACGGCCTACCCTGTTGCGGGGTCCCCCCCCCCCACGGATTTAGGCCCCTCGACCACGCTCTGTCTAATCGCAGGCTGTAAGGTCGCCCAGTTGTAGTTATCCGGTCTCTGCCCTTTGGCACTGACGGACCTTCCTCAACGCCCTGCTTCGTTGTCGTATTCGGACCTACAGGAGCTTTCCAAGCCACGGTGTTTTGACGTCGTGACTAAGTCTACGTCGGTTCCCGGTCCCCTTCGTCAGGAGTGGTCGTCTCCTTCTGAGCACCTAAGGAGTCCTTTTGTTTCAGGTGCCCGGTGTCCACTCTGCATGCCCTTCTCTACACGGAGTTTTCTGTCCCAGCGGAAAAAAAAAAAATGTCACACGGAGCGGCGATCAGTCTCAGAACCTGACATGTAACAGGATGCTTCTTCGCCCGTAGGCTCCTTCAGGGCTCTGCGTTTTGTGTCTCTCTTTTTGATCGGCACTGCGATACTCCCCCTTGAGGAATCTTCGTTCCTCTCCTCTCTCCTCAGGGATCAGGACGTCTTCTCCACTCTGCTACGTCGGCTAAGGCTCTAGGGATGTCGTTCTCTAACGCACCCAAGTCGTACAATGTGTATCTACCTGGCATGGCCTCCCAGGCTGCAACAGCAGCTTTTGCGGTGGAGCCCTCATACTCCCAAAGTCCGTCTACCGCCCCTACTTCCTGCGTAGGCGCTCTGGGCGCAGCGCTTCCCTCTGGGAACACCTTAGTAGGCGTTGGTTGGACTCTTCGGTTGGTACGGCAGGGTTCAGGTTCATGTTCCTTCAAGAACCTCCTCTCTCCACGATGTCCATGGTATTGGACCACTGGACCGTTGTTCATATACAACGATGGATAGACTAAAGAGATTTTGCCAATTCTAAGGCGTAGCAGCGGGTAGTGGCCCGGTCCGGCCACTCTCGCTTGCTCTCGGTATGGTGGATCACCCACCTTTGATGGACCATATCGTGTTGGTGGACCATGATTTTTTGGTCCATTATATGGTTTCTACGGTATCAACCTGCACCGTTCGGGCAGGCCCCTTTTTGGGCCTCTGATGGGCTCTTCCCAACCAGCTGGGGACAATACTCTGACTTTGAACTGGTTTTTTAGCAGAGTGTTTCTAAAAATTCCCCCCCCTAGGTCTTTTCTTTTTTGGCCCTTCCATAAGAGGAGTTGATTTCTCTCGGTCTCCTCTTACGGTCAAACCTCCTAACCCTAACCCTAACCCTAGGTGTTTGTCTAATATTTGGGAAGTTTTTTGTTTTTTGATTTTTCGCCTTTCTCAGCCTGTATCCAGTTGGCCACAGGTTGACCCTTGAAATTTCTTACAAGAGGTGTTTGTTTTTTTTGTTTTTTTCGTACCCTCTTATCTTCTGGATAGATCTGCCTGTCGAAGTTTTGTTCTACCAAGGGATCACTTTCTTGATTCATTTAACCGAGTTGGGGCAACGGACCGGCAGATAACGTCCCGGTTCTTCTAGAACCCCCTGGTTATTTTGGCCTTCCGTGCTCAACCGTCTTTTTCGCCGTTTGACTCGTTTGAGTAATGTCCAGCGGTTGCTTCAACGGCTCCAATTTAAAATAATTTCACCAGTCTCTAACTGGCCCGCGATCACTTGGTTGTTCAACTGAGTGATCTTTGCCTTTCTTCAGGCCTTAATTGTTTGTCTTTGGCTTCTCGTTGCAAGTCAAGTCCGTTGAAACGGTTTTCTCTGCTACACCGAACCTAATCTTCAGTTCCCATCCGTTAGTTCTCCTTTTCTCGTCGTTTGGGTTATCTTTCCCTTTCAACAGATCTATGTTGGTTTTTGGCGAATCGTTCCAAGTCAGTACCGTTTAAATGGATTTTACCGCGGTGTCTTGACGTCACTTGGATACAATGTTCCGGTGTCTTGACGTCACTTGGATACAATGTTTCGCTTCTCGCCATCTTGTTGCAATTGCAGGATGAGCTTTTCAGCGTCATCTGCTAAGTTTTTACGTCAGACTATAGCTACTTTGTTGCCTTTTCTGTTCGTCTCTACGTCACGTTCCATCTTCCAGCGAGTATCCTTTTAGTCTGCTTCGAACGTAAATCTTTTTTCGTAGTGCAGAAACTCTGTCGTATCGGCACTTCAGCAATTTTTTGGAATATGCCACGTTGTGGCCCTGTCAACTTTGTATGCAGAGGCAAAGAAGCAGGGTTTTTTCATTTTATGATTGGGACAATTGTTTGCTCCACTCTTTCCCATTCTATGTGCGATTTGCGCTGGAAGGCATGGTTCTTTTCTGCTCCCTACCACACTATGGAGTCCCTGCCCCTCTTGCGCAGGACTAAGGACCTCTCTGCTCAGTCCCTCTCTGACTATGGGGCTTCTCTGTTTAACACCTTTTCGTTGGCCTTAGGTTTTGATCGAACCTCTAAGCTCTCCGCTCCGTGGGTGTCCCACATTTTGGACACAGTGCTTTTGCGGGCCCCGGCGAGGGCTGTTCGGGTCCCGCAATGGTACGTGTTTCTTCTTTAGAATTATCTAAGGAATCTCTGTGAGCCTCTCGCTTCCCTCTCTCTCAAGGTCCTCACTTTCAGGACGGTGTTCTTGATTGCTCTCGCGTCTGCCAGACGGGTCAGTTGCCTCCACTCCCCTAGCGGGCTCTCCAGGGAAGTCGAGTTCGCGGAGGATTTCTCGGCTGTTTCGCTTTGCCTTTTGCCCGGGTTCAGGACAAAGAATCAGCCCGTCGATGTCGAGTCTCCTCTTCTCTCTATCTCCAGTTTGCGGACAATTCTCTGCTCGTGCGTCGCGGACCGTTTTTTCTCTGTCCGGTCCGCGCGCTCAGATCCTACCTGTCTAGAACCATAGGTTTTAGGGGCTCTAGAAGAAGTTTCTTTCTTTCCATTAGCCCTAAGTACGCTAAGACGTTTTTTCTAACGCGGTAGCAACGTGGTTGTTAGACTGTGTCAAGCTAGCCTGCATTCAGTCTCTCGTTAGCCCGCCATCCGGCTCTTTCGGGGTTCACGAGCCGCGCGCAATCAGCGCCTCGCTCGCTCTCGTTGAAGGGGTTCCCTTGGTTAATATCGTGCCAGCCTCCTATTGGAAGTTGGTCAACACGTTCAACTTCTACCTGAGGTACGTGGCGCAGTTATATCTCAGAGATTCACTTTTGTCCAGTTCTCTTTCTAGGTACTATCTGTCCCGCACTAGCTCCTTCAGGGGTTCTAGGAGGCGTCTGTTCTTTTCTCTGAACAACGGTATGGCAAGGACCTATCCAAGTCTACTTTCTCTAGGTGCCTGGTAGAAACTGTTAAGCTGTCTTACGCCATCTCTAGTTCTTCTTTGCTGGACAACCCCATCTGGGCGTATGATGTTCGGACAATCAGTTCTTCCCTGGCGCTCTCCAGATGAGTCTCCCTCGCCAAGGTCATGGAGGTGGCCACATGGCGTTCCGTCAATACGTTCCTTAGTTTCTACCTGGGACGTATCCATCAAGAGGTCAGACGACCTCTTGTCCGCCATCAGGCGGACTGTCGTACTCCCATCTCCTGTTTAACTATCGAGAGTATTGTTTCTCGACCGTTCCCTTCTGGGGTAAGTCATGTATGACCTATGGGGGAAAAGAGATTGGAGTATTATGGAGTTTTAGATGTGATGTTTAGGGAGTTTGAATGTATATACTGTGTGTTGGTTTTCATTCTTCCCTTGTTCGCTTGAGCGCATCACCCTCCTCCTCGTTGGTAGTCTGCTATTGTTTTGAGTGTTGGTACAGTATGATTATAATAGATTGGTAGATTTTTATTAATCTTACTATCTATATAATTAAATACTTACCAACACTCAAAACAACCAAAGGTTCCCACCCATCCTCCCTCCTGATGCTAGGGTAAATAGGAATGAGTTGGGGCCGGAAGTGGATAAGCGTGACCGGAAGTGGGAAAGGGGGGATAACCCCACGGTCACTGGAGTGACTTACTCTTTGTTATTTGGTAACTAAGCGTTCACGCTTAAGGTTTTTCCAGCCAATTGGTATGTTATGCTATTGTTTTGAGTGTTGGTAAGTATTTAATTATATAGATAGTAAGATTAATAAAAAAATCTACCAATCATGGCTGGTGCTGTGCTGGTGGCGACGTGCCCTCCAGGTGGAAGTAGCCCGAGGTAAAGACAAATCATGTGAGTAGAAAATACCAAACACCAAATCATGGCTGGTGCTGTGCTGGTGGCGACGTGCCCTCCAGGTGGAAGTAGCCCGAGGTAAAGACAAATCATGTGAGTAGAAAATACCAAACACCAAATCATGGCTGGTGCTGTGCTGGTGGCGACGTGCCCTCCAGATGGAAGTAGCCCGAGGTAAAGACAAATCATGTGAGTAGAAAATACCAAACGCCAAATCATGGCTGGTGCTGTGCTGGTGGCGACGTGCCCTCCAGGTGGAAGTAGCCCGAGGTAAAGACAAATCATGTGAGTAGAAAATACCAAACACCAAATCATGGCTGGTGCTGTGCTGGTGGCGACGTGCCCTCCAGGTGGAAGTAGCCTGAGGTAAAGACAAATCATGTGAGTAGAAAATACCAAACACCAAATCATGCAAGCCAACAATACTGTGAGTACCGGTAGGTTTGGGAATGTTGAATGCTATTCCCCCCCTGTGGGGATACCGGGAGGGTCTTTCATATAACTAGTTCCCCCACCTGGAAGTTCTGTGCTTGTAACTTTCTCTTATCCGTCACTCTCTTTGACTCTTCCTTTTCCCATTGCTTTCTGTCATCTGCTATCTTTCTGCCTTACCAGTCCATTCTCCTGCCTTTGTTCTAGAAACTGTTACAACGATTTTCCCCAGCCAAAGATGGACATGCTGGGCCTAACTATTTGTTTGTTAGGCGCATAACGGCAGCATGACGCGCATGCGCTCATAATTGACAGGAAACTGATTTTCTCTAGCCAAAGATGGACATGCTGGGCCTAACTATTTCTTAGGCGCATAACGGCAGCATGATGCGCCTGCGCTCATAATTGACAGGAAACTGAGCGATCAATAAAGAAGAAGAATGCTATTTCCAAATGTAAAAAAAAGGTTGTAATGATAAGGTTTATTACATACAAAAAATAATTATTTACAAAGACAGGTTGGCGTCTCTGTGTCATGAATTAATAACAAGCCACTGACAGTACAAACCACCATCAAACTAGAACCCCACTGCCAGTAGTGAACTCAGTCACATCCTTTTGCACAAATAATATGCCATAAGTGACGTCATTGTTGAGGACGAATCGCCTACATGTATGTGGAAGAAATATGAAGTTGTCAGCCTGACGAATTCAGCAGCGATGCGATTGACTTAAAAGCCCAGCTGTGCACAAGGAGACAATAAACAACACACATGTGTGACGGGAAATTTTGGAATCCGGGAAAATTTAGAATTCAGATTTTTCCCTGGAAAATTTCCCAACCTACAAAATCAGAAATGTTCCAAACATGAGAGAGAGAGAGAGAGAGAGAGAGAGAGAGAGAGAGAGAGAGAGAGAACACTTGAACTTGTACACTTGCATGTGTTCATTATTCATTAGGCCTATTTGTGTCCCATTGTAAGTCCTTTCTCATTTTAATCTCTATATTTAATATATTATCAATACATCTGTCAAAGCCATTCTCTCTCTCTCTCTCTCTCTCTCTCTCTCTCTCTCTCTCTCTCTCTCTCTCTCTCTCTCTCTCTCTTTTCAAGTGATATATACAATGACTTCTTTGTATGCTTGGGAACATTCCAAACTTTCCCTAACTGAGGAAGATTCTGAATTTTCATGGTAAACTTCGCAAAGCAATACTATGAAGTCCCGAATTTAAAAAAAAAAAATCAGGATAGTTGATTGTTGTGTCATATAAAACATTGTCACAGTTTTTAACAGCAAACAAAAATGATTCTGATTGATGCTAGATATTTATTATTTAAAAATCTCTACATACTCCCAGTTCTAGAAAAGATAAGGAGCATATTGCACTCTCTGTGTGTGTGTTGTGAAGAAAATTGTGTTCCAAACTATACAGCCTAAACTACTGAAACAACCATAATAGAAAAAATGAACAAAATTGTCCCCAATGTTCCACTGATATCCAATCTGCCCAAGCTCCAGACATAAGATCAAAGGAAAGTGAAATTAACTGAAAAAGTTACCTGGTTGTCCAAATCAAGATCCTGATCCTAAGAATTAACTGAGTGGCTGTTGAAAGTGGGCTTCATCTGAATGGGATGAACAAACTAGATTGGCTTGTGGATTTGAGTGGCAACTGGGGCATGACTGCTTCGTCTGAATGGGATGAACATACTACATTGGCATGTGGATTTGAGAGACAACTGGGGCATGATTGCTTCATCTGAATGGGATGAACATGCTACACTGGCTTGTGGGTTTGAGTGGTAACTGGGGCATGGTTGCTTCATCTGAATGGGATGAACATGCTACACTGGCTTGTGGGTTTGAGTGGCAACTGGGGCATGACTGCTTCGTCTGAATGGGATGAACATACTACATTGGCATGTGGATTTGAGAGACAACTGGGGCATGATTGCTTCATCTGAATGGGATGAACATACTACATTGGCTTGTGGATTTGAGTGGCAACTGGGGCATGATTGCTTCATCTGAATGGGATGAACATGCTACATTGGCTTGTGGATTTGAGTGGCAACTGGGGCATGATTGCTTCATCTGAATGGGATGAACATGCTACATTGGCTTGTGGATTTGAGTGGCAACTGGGGCATGATTGCTTCATCTGAATGGGATGAACATGCTAGATTGGCTTGTGGATTTGAGTGGCAACTGGGGCATGATTGCTTCATCTGAATGGGATGAACATGCTACATTGGCTTGAGGATTTGAGTGGCAACTGGGGCATGACTGCTTCATCTGAATGGGATGAACATGCTGGATTGACTTGTGGATTTGAGTGGCAACTGGGGCATGATTGCTTCATCTGAATGGGATGAACATGCTGGATTGACTTGTGGATTTGAGTGGCAACTGGGGCATGATTGCTTCATCTGAATGGGATGAACATGCTACATTGGCTTGTGGATTTGAGTGGCAACTGGGGCATGACTGCTTCATCTGAATGGGATGAACATGCTACATTGGCTTGTGGGTTTGAGTGGCAACTGGGGCATGATTGCTTCATCTGAATGGGATGAACATGCTACATTGGCTTGTGGGTTTGAGTGGCAACTGGGGCATGATTGCTTCATCTGAATGGGATGAACATGCTACACTGGCTTGTGGATTGGAGTGGCAACTGGGGCATGATTGCTTCATCTGAATGGGATGAACATGCTACACTGGCTTGAGGGTTTGAGTGGCAACTGGGGCATGATTGCTTCATCTGAATGGGATGAACATGCTACACTGGCTTGTGGGTTTGAGTGGCAACTGGGGCATGACTGCTTCATCTGAATGGGATGAACATGCTACATTGGCTTGTGGATTTGAGAGACAACTGGGGCATGATTGCTTCATCTGAATGGGATGAACATGCTACATTGGCTTGTGGATTTGAGTGGCAACTGGGGCATGACTGCTTCATCTGAATGGGATGAACATACTACATTGGCTTGTGGATTTGAGTGGCAACTGGGGCATGATTGCTTCATCTGAATGGGATGAACATGCTACATTGGCATGTGGGTTTGAGTGGCAACTGGGGCATGACTGCTTCATCTGAATGGGATGAACATACTGCATGTAGATTGGCTTGTGGATTTGAGTGGCAACTGGGGCATGATTGCTTCGTTCATCCTTCCATCAGCCACTCCCAGTCTACACACACACACTCCTCATTTCTCAATGGATTTACACTTATCTCAAGAACAGCCCTGCTTGCTTTAAAATTTCCTGAAAAATCTCATGTCTGACACCACAAACAGTAATTGTTTGTTTTATGATAATCCAGCATCTTCTTCGATCGCTCGGACAGTTTCCTGTCAATTATGAGCGCAGATGCATCATGCTGCTGTTATGCGCCTAACTAACAAATAGTTAGGCCCAGCAAGTCTGACTTCAGCTGGAGGAAATCTTTTTGAAAGCGTTTCGTGAAAACAGGCAGGAGAATGGACCGGTAAGGCAGAAAGATAGTAGATGACAGTAAGCAAAGGGAAAAGGCAGAGTCAAAGAGAGCGACAGATTAGAGGAAGTTTTAAGCACAGAACTAGGTGGGGGAACTATTTAATACAAAAGACCCCCCGGTATCCCCACGGGGGGGGGATCCGGCATCAAAATGGTCTGAAGTCTAATCCTGAAAACCGAGGTACAATTAAGGACCATCAAGACCCCAGACTATCTTGTTGATTGATGTGTGAATGGGATGAACATACTGTGGTGTCGTTTGTCACATTGCCTGGCAGCACAGGATATAGCTGCTTATGCTGGGCCCTTTTTGTGCAATTCGCTGCTTGGTGGTTTTTCTTTATTTTGTTTGTTCATTTTGTTTCTTTTTGGGTTTCTTTTCTTCTTTTCTTCTTTTTTCCGTGTACCCCCATGGGACTTCTTGAACGAATAAACCTTGAAACCAGTATATGGCTCAGCTTCTCTATATCACCACATTTCAGTTGAAGACAAGTATTTAAATTAAAAACACCAACTGATTTTGTGATTTTGTTAAAGTCTAAACAACTGATTTTGTGATTTTTTTAAAAGTCTAAAAGTTCGAAAAGAGTGGATAATAAAACTGTTTCTTTTCTTCTTTTTTCGTGTACCCCCATGGGACTTCTTGAACGAATAAACCTTGAAACCAGTATAAGGCTCAGCTTCCCTATATCGCCACATTTCAGTTGAAGACAAGCATTTAAATAAAAACTAAAAACTGATTTAGTGATTTTTTTAAAGTTTCAAAAAGGTTTGAAAAGCTTAAAAGCGTTGATAATAAAACTAGTAAAAATGTAAAGAGCAAACACACTCTTACACAATCTCTCTCCCTCAACTGCTATCATAACAAAGTTCTGTTACATGGAGGGGGGAAAAAAGTGTCACTAAAAATAGAAAGAAAAAAAATTCCCGCGAGGCGGATTCGAACCACCGACCTAAGGATTGCTCTTAGAATTCACCTCTACAGTCCTCCGCTCTACCAACTGAGCTATCACGGGATATACATTGTAGCATAAAGTAAGTATATAACTACAATCTTTGATAGCAAAAGTAACTCGTCACACATGTAGCGATGCGCACATGCGGTCATGCACAGCGAACAAGCAAAGTGAGTTATACACAAACCAACTAACCAATTTCGCATTGTGTTGTCTTTCTAACAGTAATAATCTAATGACTGCACTATTATGAGCGTAACTGTAACAGTCAGTGTAAGCACTAAAGCAGAGAAGTGCGATCATTTTACGCTCTCTCTGAATCTCTTTCTTTGGGCCAAAGCAATTTTATCAAACGACATACACCCCCTAAAATTATTTTCGTTTATTCTTGATTTCATAATTGCACATAAAAACACATCATGCTGTTGTCAACAAGTGAAAAGCAAAATAATGTTCTTATCTGAACAGAAATGTCTTAGTGCTCTTCAAAGGGACACAATTAATTATCTCCAGGATTAATTTGGCATGGGTAGTTTCCCTTGTTCCATGACCTGCTTTGCCCATCACAAAGATTCGATAAAGTTCTGTAGACTACTTATGTCAAATAATGCGATGTGGCATTAATTAACACTTGAAGTTGTGCTGAGTGGCAGGCAGCAGAAAGGGCGGCGCAGTCATCCTCCCTCACCATGGCTGTTGGCTGACTTGGCATGTGGATGGGGCGACGTACGATGACTTGGGTGATCTCTGCAGCCACCGCCGATGCCCAGTGGTGCTCCGGGTACACCGGAGGTGAGGGCCTCTACTGGGAGGAATCACATCTGCCTGCAGAGACTGTTCAACTCGAGGTGTGTCTCCCGCCGTGTGTCGACGACACCAGCATCCCGGTATGGAGAAGGCCGCCCGGTGGTCCTGAAGACGGCCTTTGGGAGAAGGGCTAGCAGCCAGCAACCACGGACATGTAAAGTGGGCATTGCGTGGGATCGACGGCATATAGGCTGTCTCACAATGCTTCGAACAACCTAGGCTGTCTCACAATGCTTCCCGCGACGACGATGCTGATTCCACCCTAAGCATGAAGGACAGGAATAAAGCCCAGATTCAGTCTCAGACGGCGAACCCCAACGTTCAAGGGTCCGCGATGTTACCAGAATCATACACGACGGCTGCCACGTCTCGACCACTGTCTCATTACCATTTCACCACCTTCATCCCCGGGAAGACCCTGCTGTCTTCAGGAATAACGTCCATAAGTCTACGACTAATTGGACGCTAATCTCATCTTCACGATATCTCAATTTCACATTCCGGTTCTGAGTGTGAGACAGCACACAAAGTCCTATTGGGTGGCAGACAGTAAGAAGGGCGGCGCAGTCTTTCTCCTTCACCACGGGTGTTGGTCGATTTGGCATGTTGACGGGGTGACGTACGACAACATGGATGATCTCGAGGTGATGAGATTAGCGTCCAATCGGTCAGAGACCCTTATGGACGGTTGGATGATCTCTGCAGTGTTGGCCTTTGAGTCAACAAGACCGCCGATGCCCAGTAGGCACAAGTTGCAAGTTTTCCAAGGCTGCCTTCAGTGGGTCCAGCTCACCCACTTGCCTGCTGGGGGGAAATCATCCGCCTGCAGAGACTGTTCGACTCGACCGTGGGTCCTATCTCCATGGCGGACATCATGTCCTTTCTTTTCTTTTTGCTTCCTTCCTTTTTTTGTATTTTATTAGCCCAACTACGTCGCACCAAAAAGACTGACACTGACTGCTGAATAGTAGAACAGCGGGTCCTAGTACGGCGAGATGTATGTCATAAACTAGAACTATGTCACTTAATTTACATCCAGGCACAGCCACAGCCACAGCCGTCAACTGTAGTGTGCTTATTTCAGCCACATACCTGGCTTTGTATTCACCATTCTTCTTCGCTTTTTCTTTTCCTTCTTTCTTTCATCCCGACTACGTTCAACAAAGGAGTAAAGGAGTATAAGTTAGTTTCAGGGTTTTTTCTGAATGTCTGTCAGCGCGGTGACGAAACTCCTCAAACAGGTGTTGACGAATAAAAATTCTAGTGAAATTTGACCTCAGGCTGACAGTTTAAGGGTTAGGGTAGCTTACCAGTCATCAAAAATTTAGGTTCATCCAGATTGTCATTTAGATACAGAAAATTTGGATCTTTTTGCATGAATTATGAAAAAAAAAAATTTGTTGATGTAAAGGTTATCAACGGTTAATCAGAGTTACTTGCTGGCGGTAAAAATAGAGAGTGCGATAATTTGTGTTTGTGTGTGTGATGAAGATTATTTGTCGAACTGAAATCAATTTTTCTGTGCATTTTCATTAAAAAGTGTGACTGTATACTTTTCTTTGTGTGGCTGTTTGAATTTTGTCTACTTTGAAACAGAGTCATGAACCCCCTAGAATTTCGCCATAGAAACAAAAACTTTCCCTCCCAGTCAAAACTTAATGATTCGATCAAAGATTCACCAACACCCCTTTGAACAGCACAAATTTTCGATTTTAATATCTTTTTCAACATCTTTAAAATTGGCAGCAATTATCTCATATGGAAACATATTAACAGGAATACTCATGCACCCACGCTCACCCACCCACACAGACACAAATACACACACACATACACACACACGCGCGCGCGCGCGCGCACGCACGCACACCGTTACTGCCATGCTTATAGACTGACTAGGGGTATCAAAGCCGTTAATGTTAATATTGGGTCCTCGGGTGTACCAAAATACAGTCCATCTTCTTCTTCTGGATCGTTCAGATAGGAACCCCAGTGGCCCAACGAAGGCTGCCGTCCGCCCAAGATCCTCCAAAGAGCCGAAGATCTTTTCCCGAACCGGTGTGTCCGACGGCCAAGGTTTGTCTCTGAGGCTCTGGAATGTTCGACAATCCTGGAGGAGATGCTCAACAGTCATGTCAGCGGCTCCACATGGGCACACAGGGAAGTCTCCAATGTGGAACTTCGTGTACATGTGATGCCCGAGTCACAGTCCATCAATATTGGGGCATCACTCATCAGTAATCATTGAACGAAATTGTCCTACTAGTTCTATCAATTCAGTGGTGTAGGCTGTGGTCACCGGATATATTTTAATTAACATTGCGCAGTCCATCGATAGACTACTTATGCAACATTGTGCGATGCCGCAGGAAAGAACAAAAAAAGACGAATCACCAATGCAACAGAAAAACAGGTAAACAAGAAACGAAAATCAGGCTCCCCAGCGTTTCATGGCTCCGGCCAGGCCAATCCGACTACAAACCCCGACCGGCACAGCCCCGACCTTCATGGCCACTTTATATGAAAGAACAAACACCATATGTTTAATTAATGATTAATTCATTAACGTATGCCTATTTTGTTTATTTATTTATTCATCCCACGCAAGAAGACAGAAAGGCACAAAATCGTCTGTCCGGTTATCAGGTACTGCCATGCTTATAGAACAGAATACTCTTCATAATCGCTGATAGCACGTTTGGCCCAGTGGAGCCCTTACATTAACATACATTGTGTGTACAGTAGGCTGGCTTTGACTTCGCGCATGGGGTGTTTGCGTTAGAACTTTTCACGGGACACTGAAAGCAAAAGGTAACGCATTGTTAGGCCTTGCATCCACACACGCACGGCTAGCAAGCAAATCACGACACCCGGGTTGTTTGGGAGGCAAATGGAACACACACACAAAAAGGAATTAGTAAGTGTATCGAGTCGTTAAACAGGGAACGTGGTAGTCTGACTAAACCACACAGCTCAATCCAAATAAGGGCTTTGGAGAAACACACAGGTCCCCCCCCCCCCCCCCCCCCCCCCCTTGACCATGGTCGGCGTCACTGAGGGCCTTTGCGGGTGCATGCTACATTGGGATTTAGCCATCCATTAGGTTGTTGTTGCTTGTCTGTCGTTTCCGACCATGACTGCCATATAGCAGAGGGGAGGGGGGGGGGGGGGGGGGGGTAGCTGCTATTCCAGCTTGCGGGGCAAAATGTGTTTATAGAGGAGAAACCTTGCCCAGGGTGCATCCCTACTCTCTCGGCCAAAGGGATTTGAGGACGACAGTTGGCGTTGGGGAAGGTCCCCAAAGGCCAACACATCTCTTTGGCTGCAGCGCTAGGGCTAGTGCAAATGCCCCCCTAGTTAGTCATAGCCTTCAACGAAAGAGTAGACTAAACCCTTTCACCGCAAGCCTTTTTTTTTAGCCAAACAATACCATTAAACTTACCTGGGTAAAAACAAAAAATCTGCAATATTGGGAATTGCTCTGTGACATGTTTAACATTAGGCCTGTCCTTACCTCCCAAAATCATGAAAATAGGGTCATCAGATAACAGGCCCTGAGTTGATGCTTTTAGTAACATGGGTGTTCAGCCATTGTGGTGCACAAATGCGACATTGGCGCCGAAAGGGTTAAGCTGTACCAAGATATTCCAATACTGTGGAAAACCATATAGACTACAGTACCATACAGCTCTCATTTACTATTGGCCCTTTCTACAGGCTAATGCCAACCAGTGATAAAAGCCATTTGAGTGAAAGGCCACCGACCATCATTCACACGTAAGGAAAAAATATCAAGACGTAAGAGATAAAAACTCCTACAGTCCATTGGTGCTATTAGTTTGATGGACTAACAGAAACTGAACAGACTGCAACGCGCGCGTGCGTAATAAAACGAAGTGTCTTTCAGTGCCCTTTGAAATTTAAACAAACAAGCTGACTGGTTCGTTTTACTTGATGTAATCAAGTAATTCATGTCCGAGTCGTTCGTAGGCCACTCACCAAAGGAGACCCAGCAATGCTCTCGCTTTCTTTCCATTATCAACCAACGCAGAATGTTGGCGAAATTGATTTCAAGACTTGATCCTCAAAGAGCAAAACTGCTTAGGGTTAAGGTTAGTTTTTTTGTTTCCGAAATTGGAATGTGATGGATCGGAAAGCAGCGAGGAGACCAGTGAAAACTGAAAACCTGACTCGTAGTTACTTCAATCCGTTAGGGCCATATGGCCCGGGAACGCAAAAGCAGCAGAAGAAGGTTAGTTTTAGGTCATGGTTTTAAAGTCATGCAGATCTGCATTGTAGGACCGAGTATAAGAGAGAGAGAGAGAGAGAGAGAGAGAGAGAGAGAGAGAGAGAGAGAGAGAGAGAGAGAGAGGAGAGAGAGAGAGAGAGAGAGAGAGAGAGAGAGAGAGAGAGACGGGGAGATGGGAGACACCGAGACAGAAACAGAGAGAGAGAGAGACGGGGTAGATGGGAGACACCGAGAGAGAGAGAGAGAGAGAGAGAGAGAGAGAGCACACTATACACCGGGGAGTCTGGGAATTCTACCCATCATTACAGTCTGGGTGAAGAACACCCTGCGTGTCTCATCTTTATACAATTAATCAATTAGAATGAAAGTAATGGTGGTTGGTTGATGTTTCGTCTCACCCGTGCTCTTTGGGCTGAGCAGACGCTAAACGTACTTTCACTCGAAGACCCCGTATTCAGTAGTCCGGCTGCTTCAAGGCCACCCACCGCGGCAGACCTGCCAAGCTGAGATGCTATCGGCCCGCTCCTGGCCAGTGGCCTCCACGCCGTTCAATCGTGTCCTGTGAATGGAGCGGGTCTCCATTGTGATTCCACGTTCTCCAAGCGTCCCTTCACCTCGATCCCTTGTGGCGGAAAATAAGTCACGTAATTCTCTGCTGCGACACATTTTACTTTCCGGTGAAGATAAAACCTCTAGAAGTAGGCCTAGATACACACACTCAGTCGTGCGCGCGCGCAGGCACGCGTGTACGCACGCACGCACACGCACACACACAAAGAGAGAGACATTAATATGAGAGAGGGAGAGACAGACAGGCGGGCAGGCAGGCAGACAGAGATAGAGATAGACAGAGAAACAAGAGCGAGAGAGAGAGAGAGAGAGAGAGAGAGAGAGAGAGAGAGAGAGAGAGAGAGAGAGAGAGAGACAGAGAGAGAGAGAGAGAGAGAGGTGGGACAAAAAAAGAGGACAGAGAGAGAGTGAGAGAGAGAGGGACAGAGACAGAGACACACAGAGAGATAGAGGCGTGATAGGGGTGGGGAATGGGGGAGGTATTTCATAGTCCCCCGTTTACAAGCCGAAGCACGCGCCCCCACCCTTCTCCTCTCGCCTCCCCGCTTCTTTTGTGGCCAGTCACAATACCTCCCTGGCCCTGGCCTGTGGCTACTACTGTTCTCCTACCTATACCCAGGGTGCTTTCACAAGAGGGCGTATTGCGCGCCGCAAGACGTTTGTGAAAAACGAGGTGTATGAAACTATTTATTTTACAATTAAACTACATTTCAAATTTCAACTAAATTTACAAAGCTTCCGCGAAAAAAAATAACAGGCTTTTGTCTGATTGGCTAAAACAAATATGGCGAACATATGGCGAGTCATACCCCCACCCCCACCCCACCCTAAAATTTCGTTTTTGAAACTTTGACCGACAAGCAGCATTTTGTCGTAGGGATAGGGTTAGTGTTGTTTCACTGAAAACTGAAAGAAGCAGACTTGTGAGATTGAGGGTCGTAAACATGACAGGGGAGACGAATCTACACGTTTGCCAAAAAATATGTAATATTTTACCAAATAGCATTCAAACAATAGAAGGAAAAAACCCCCAAGTAGGACAATCTGTGGTGTCATATATTTATTAGGCAAATATTTCGGACCACTGTTCTTTGACGATGCCTGTCTCCTTCACCAAATCATGTTAGGCCAGTCCGCAACAAGAAATACACGTGATTGTCTTCGGCGCGCAAGCTTGGGAGGAGTGAGAACGCTCAGCAAACTTTTCAACAAACGCTGGCAAACGTTTCTTAGACATTTCCTTCCCCCGAAATTTCGCGAAGCGCTCGCTCTTGTGAAACTCTTCCTCCTAGCCTTCACAAACAAGAGGGGGCTGTGTCCACTCGGGGGGAGCACAGCCATGAACTGTCCGGGGACATCAGGGTGACGAGGTGTTGTTGACCGTACACATCGGATCGGGACTAGACCGTGTCAGTCACCAAAAACCAGTCTTTCTGCCACCCCCCCCCCCCCCCCCCTCCCTAAAAAAAAAGGTGTGCCTGGTGATAAAATTAAAAAAAGATATGGGGGTGGGGGGTGGGGGGTGGGGGGGTAGAGACGTGGGGAGGGGGGGGGGGAGTGAAACCTAGGTGAAACCAGTTTTGGACATTCACTCAGTGTTGCTGACATCCAGTAGCAGACCACTAATAATCAATCAATCAATCAATCAATCATTTATTATGTCCTCAAGTACAGGATAATTTTCTTTAAGGGGAAGACACACTGCATACGATTCGACCCCAACGCGATCCGGTTGTGACTTAATTTTGTGAGGCATGATTCTCGTGAAGTTCTACTGTATAAATGATTCCGATGAAATCCTATTAGGGGAAGACGGGGTAAAAAGCGCATGGGCGGGTAAGAAGCCCACCCCAATTATCTCATGAAATAAAGAAAATTTCAGTCAAATTTGCACATGAGACGAATGCTAGACATTAAGGCTCGTCTCATGGGCAAAATGAGACTGAAATTTGCTTCATTTCATGAGATAATTGGGGTGGGCTTCTTACCCGCCCATGCGCTTTTTACCCCGTCTTCCCCCTAGTTATCTTCACTAATTTTTGTAGTCCCCCGTACACGAATCTGATGAAATGCCTGTATTTTTGTATCAGACATTTCGTTTTGATTCGTGCATTGGAGGAGGTCTACGCTACATGAGCATATTGAGCGGAAATAGTAGAATTAGTTTTTTAGACGGAATCACGACTCAGAAACACCGCATTAAGATCGAATCGTATGCAGTGCGTCCAGTTTGGCTGGGCCTTGAAGAGAGTAGGAGAGATAAGAGTGTGTGTGTGGGTGGATGGGGGTGGGTGGGTGCGGAAACGGTACTAGGGGGAGAGAAAAGTAAGTGTAGGGTTGGGGAGAGTGGGGAGTCTGTAGTGGGTGGTCTTGTGTGGGGTGGGGAGCCACGCAATGAAAGGATTGTTGTTTTGATTCCAATCGTTGATCTGCCACACACACACACACACACATACACACAAACACACGCGCGCGCGCACGCACGCACGCACACACACCATTCGGCAACCGTCAATTTGAGCGAACATACCAAAAGCGCGAATACTTTCTGTATGCAAAATGTCTGATAGTCAAAAAGCGCGAACAAAGACAACCTCAGAGTTTCGACGGCAAGGAACGGACTGTTAGTAACATTCAAGCACTATTAGTAAAATTCACACAAGTTACGCAAAGTGCGAGCGTCTGCGTGTGTGTGTGTGTGTGTGTGTGTGTGTGTGTGTGTGTGTGTGTGTGCGTGTGTGCGTGTGTGTGCGTTTGTTTGTTTGTTTGTTTGTGTGTGTTTGTTTGTATGTGTGTGTGTTTCAGTGTGTGTGTGTGTGTGTGTGTGTGTGTGTGTGCGTGTGCGCGTGCGTGCGTGCGCGCGTGTCAGTGTGTGTGTGTGTGTGTGTGTGTGTGTGTGTGTGTGTGTGTGTGTTTGTTTGTGTGTGTTTGTTTGTATGTGTGTGTGTGTTTCAGTGTTTGTAGGGGAAGACGGGGTAAAAAGCGCATGGGCGGGTAAGAAGCCCACCCCAATTATCCCATGAAATGAAGCAAATTTCAGTCTGATTTTGCCCATGAGACGAGCGTTAATGTCTAGCATTAACTAAATACTTGGATACTAACTGTCTGTGTGTGTGTGTGTGTGTGTTTGTTTGTTTGTGTGTGTTTGTTTGTATGTGTGTGTGTGTTTCAGTGTTTGTAGGGGAAGACGGGGTAAAAAGCGCATGGGCGGGTAAGAAGCCCACCCCAATTATCCCATGAAATGAAGCAAATTTCAGTCTGATTTTGCCCATGAGACGAGCGTTAATGTCTAGCATTAACTAAATACTTGGATACTAACTGTCTTTGTAGTGATAAATTATCAATTCATCACTTACTATTAGAATGCCCAGTATTGATCTCTAAATATCGAATGATCAATATGGACTTTTTTCGTAAGTATGATAATACCAAGGATATTTTAAATGACGCAGAAATTGACGTTACTGTAATTGCAAAAGCAATGCTGTCCTCAACTATTGGAAGACTACTATAGAGGTTTTCTTTCCTTTTTTTTTTTTTTTTTTTTTTTTTTTTTTTTAAAATATGTCGTTCTTATGCATGTTATTTTACCTGTTTGTTTTTTGGTTTTTTGGTGCATGCTGTCTAAAATCACGATCTATGTGAAAAGACATTAAATTAAAGATTCATTCTCATGGGCAAATTTGACTGAAATTTTCTTTATTTCATGAAATAATTGGGGTGGGCTTCTTACCCGCCCATGCGCTTTTTACCCCGTCTTCCCCTATGTGTGTGTGTGTGTGTGTGTGTGTGTGTGTGTGTGTGTGTGTGTGTGTGTGCGTGTGCGTGCGTGCGTGCGTGTGCGTGTGTGCGCGTGTGCGCGTGCGCGTGTCAGTGTGTGTGTGTGTGTGTGTGTGTGTGTGTGTGTGTGTGTGTGTGTGTGTGTGTGTGTGTGTGTGTGTGTGTGTGTGTTCGTTCGTTTGTGCACTCTCTCTCTGTCTCTCTGTTGGGTAGTCGCTCAAATTGTATTCTTCATGTTCGCGCAAATTGCATAGAGGAAAAATTGCGCAAATCGACGTATTCGCGCTTTTTGACAATTCCCCACAAATCCAATGGGGAATTTGACCTCATGACAGTTCTTAAAGATAGGAAGCAGGACAGTGGGTGGGTGCCTCGTGCCTCCATACGGGGAGCTTGACGACCCCCCTCCCTTCCACGAGTTTCTTCCCGTGGTGATACCGTGGGGTCTTTCGTACAAATAGTTCCCTCACCTTCTGGAAGTTCTGTGTTTGTAACTTCCTCTGATCTGTCACTCTCTTTGACTCTGCCTTATCCCTTTACTTTATATCATCTACTATCTTTCTGGCCCATTCTCCTGCCTTTTTCATTAAAAAAAACTCCAAATAATTTTCTCCTTTGAGCTCCTCCGAAATCTAAATATGTCAGTTGTATGCAGCGGGAAGACCAATGAAAACTGGAAACCGGACACATCTTATATATATTTTCCAAATCTGTCTGTCTGTCTGTCTGTGTGTCCCTTATGCACGGTCACAGTTCTCAACCGATCGACACCAAATTTGGTATCAAGCATCCTTGGCACCCTCGGAAGGTCATGCCGTCCTTACTTTTCGGAAACCTCCGCCAAGGGGTCGTGGGGAGGGGGGGGGGGACCACACGCAGCTCCACACGCACTTACGGTTAGTAAATCCGAGCTCTTCGGGTTTGTTTCCTTTTTTTGCTTGTTTCTTTGTTCTTTTCTGTCTGTCCCAAGGATCTCCCGAACCGCTTGACCGAATAGCTTCAAATTTTGTGTGGTGGTGTGTCCCCATGAGAGGAAGGCATCTGTGCAAAACTTTTTGCCATCCTGACCTTAATGTTGGTGTATGACCTTGAAAACCGAAAATCGTTAAGGGGCCATAACTTCCACACCGCAGGTCCTAGTCTTCAAACTTGTTATGGATGTACTTTCACTTATGGCCGTTCTGATGATGGCATACCAATGAAGGTCAAGGTCAAGGTCAGGGAGATCGGTATGCCTTGAAAGTGGTAGGGGTCTAACGATTGGGTTTTACTGTCCCACGCATATCTCCCGAACTGCTTTACCGAATCGTTTCCAGTTTTGTGTGGTGGCGTGTCACCATGAGAGAAGGCATCCGCGCATAAATTATCGCCGTCATGACCTTCACTTTGGCGTATGACCTTGAAAACCGAAAATCTTTAAGGGGCTATAACGTCCACACCGTTGGTCTTAGGGACTTCAAACTTGGCATGTAGGTACTTTGGCTTATGGTTGTTCTGGTGATTGCATACCGATCAAGGTCAAGGTCAAGGTCATGGAGATCTGTAGGCCTTGAAAGTGGTAGGGGTAAAAAAATTGTATTTTCAGCCACAAAAGTAAATATTATATTTTGCGGACCCGGCGAAACCGGTACTCAGCGGTACCGGTACTTGGCGTTACCTGTACAAAGCGTTACCGGTACTAGGCGTTACCGGTACGGGGCGTTGCGCTAGTAGATTATATACTTTACCCATCACAGCCATATGGCCTGGGAACGCAGGAAGAAGAAGAAGAAGATTATTGATCATTTCAGACGGATATGTCGCCCGCACGAAAGATCCCTGAGGTTCCTTGGCGAAGCCTCTGTAAATGTCCTCTGGTGAAAGACAGACGGTACTATGACAAGAGAAAACTAGAAAGCACTGATACAGCGCACCCTGGTGCCGAAAGCACCTGAGCTTGGCCTGCAGTACTCCAACTTCCCCTGTCTTGTCAAAGGGGCAATACTCTGGATTGTCAAATACCTGGAGTTGCTTCCCTTGGACCATTTTGGCAACATTTTGAATGTTAGTGTTTGAACAAACAAAACAAAACAAAAAACCTTCAAAGTCAAGGTCTGCACAGTTATATTTGTTACAGAACCCTCCCTGTATGATACACCAACACACACAATTTGAATCGATTCTGTTCACTGGTTCATGAAATACAGCTCAGAAATAAAATATATAGCCCAAAGAAGGACATTTCGGTTTTCAAGGTCAAACTTCAAAGTCAAGGTCAGCACAGTCATGAATATTGAAAGGAGCCTTCCTCTTCACGATGTGTACAGCCCGTGTAAATAATAGAGCGTGAAAACGCTTGATCAACCAGCCGCGTGACAGCATTGTCAGGTCCAGTGACCTTGCAGGAACAATTAGACAAACACCCCTGAAACAAAAGTCCGATCAAACAGTCTACACCCGCACTTTACAGTACCCCTGCACCGGCGAGGATCTCAACTGAAGCTCGCGCACTATTGACAGCTAGAGAAAAGCAGGAGCGTGGCAGCATTTTCGGCCCCTGAGACCTTGACCTATGACCAATGACCTTCATTTTCGAAATTGGCCTAGATTGACTAAATACCTATCCGCATGCAAAATCGGAGCCTCCTAAGTTCCTCCGTTCAACGGTTATCGTGTTCACATAGTCAGACAGATAGTCAGATAGTCAGGAACAAGCAGAAAGCCCTGAAAACATTAACCAGCTTTCGCTCGCGGCTGGTTAAATAGAGATACAGAGGCTCCGCAAGGAACGTCCTTTGGTTTGTTTCAGGCCCAGAGGTCGTAAAACTTCACTTCGTCGACCGCAAGGAACGACACAGCAAGGAACGGCACAGCAAGGAACGACACAGCAAGGAACGGCACAGCAAGGAACGGCACAGCAAGGAACGACACAGCAAGGAACGACACAGCAAGGAACGGCACAGCAAGGAACGACACAGCAAGGAACGGCACAGCAAGGAACGACACAGCAAGGAACGACACAGCAAGGAACGGCACAGCAAGGAACCGCGTACGGAGAAGACAAAAAAGGAAATGGGAAAGCAATATCCGAGAATAGCTAGACATGACCCTGACAGAGTCCCGGGGATCGATGGAGGAGAGAGAAAGATGAGGGACTGTGGTGGCCATGTCTTTCCTGGTGAAGCACTATAAGCAAAAAGGCAATTATAGAATAAATAGGGCTTATTGTCTAAATGTTGTTGTTGTTGTCGTACCCTGGCTAAAAGACTCCGGGGATCATCCGAACAGCCGAAGCACTCGAACACTATGGTACAAATGCATCAGCTAGGGATGAGAACATTACGTGTGTGGCCGTTTTTGATTACCCCACCATGAGGGCAGCCACGCTCCGACTTCGGACGATCAAAGAAAAGTATAAGAAAGGGTCATAGAGACAACAGAAAGGAGCACGGTATCAGAAAGGGTCATACAGACAACAGAAAGGAGCACGGTATCAGAAAGGGTCATAGAGACAACAGAAAGGAGCACGGTATCAGAAAGGGTCATAGAGACAACAGAAAGGAGCACGGTATCAGAAAGGGTCATAGAGACAACAGAAAGGAGCACGGTATAAGAAAGGGTCATAGAGACAACAGAAAGGAGCACGGTATAAGAAAGGGTCATAGAGACAACAGAAAGGAGCACGGTATCAGAAAGGGTCATAGAGACAACAGAAAGGAGCACGGTATCAGAAAGGGTCATAGAGACAACAGAAAGGAGCACGGTATCAGAAAGGGTCATAGAGACAACAGAAAGGAGCACGGTATCAGAAAGGGTCATAGAGACAACAGAAAGGAGCACGGTATAAGAAAGGGTCATAGAGACAACAGAAAGGAGCACGGTATCAGAAAGGGTCATAGAGACAACAGAAAGGAGCACGGTATCAGAAAGGGTCATAGAGACAACAGAAAGGAGCACGGTATCAGAAAGGGTCATAGAGACAACAGAAAGGAGCACGGTATCAGAAAGGGTCATAGAGACAACAGAAAGGAGCACGGTATCAGAAAGGGTCATAGAGACAACAGAAAGGAGCACGGTATCAGAAAGGGTCATAGAGACAACAGAAAGGAGCACGGTATCAGAAAGGGTCATACAGACAACAGAAAGGAGCACGGTATCAGAAAGGGTCATAGAGACAACAGAAAGGAGCACGGTATCAGAAAGGGTCATACAGACAACAGAAAGGAGCACGGTATCAGAAAGGGTCATAGAGACAACAGAAAGGAGCACGGTATCAGAAAGGGTCATACAGACCACAGAAAGGAGCACGGTATCAGAAAGGGTCATAGAGACAACAGAAAGGAGCACGGTATCAGAAAGGGTCATACAGACCACAGAAAGGAGCACGGTATCAGAAAGGGTCATACAGACCACAGAAAGGAGCACGGTATCAGAAAGGGTCATACAGACAACAGAAAGGAGCACGGTATCAGAAAGGGTCATACAGACAACAGAAAGGAGCACGGTATCAGAAAGGGTCATACAGACAACAGAAAGGAGCACGGTATCAGAAAGGGTCATACAGACAACAGAAACGAGCACGGTATAAGCTTCGAGCTTGTTGTTGCTCTAATTGTCTTTCTGCTTGATCGTTTCCGAATGAATAAAGATTTGTTTAAACCAACAGAAACGGACAAAAAAGGTGTATGCCTAGTAAGTGTTGGGGGGAACTAAACAAGGAAGGTGGCTATTATTTATTATAGGTAGGTAGGTAGGTTGGAATCCCTGGAAGGGGTAAGCCGGATTGTGTTGCTCAATGACTGTCGCTGCCCTGTGGCAGACAGGCTGAGTTACTGTGCCCTTTGGGATTAGGTGGTCATCCGAGATCTTCGCCAGCCACCCGACACCCCGACATACCCCGCGTGCTTTCCGCTCCCGCAACTGACGACCTGTTCTTCTTTCTCTCACTCTTATCTTGTTTATTGTCCTTTGCCGATCTACAAAGTAGATTGCACTGGAACGAGGGGAGGGCCTGTGTGTTTCTCTGTCTGTCTGTCTGTGTGTGTGTAAATGCAAACAACTTTTTGCTCCACCTTCAGTGGTATAGTACAGCCTAAACTCCTGAACAAATCGATAGTACATACCACATCGTCCACATTGATGGTACCCGTTATGCCAGTTACCCCAAATGGCAACTTTGGCAAGTGGGAGTACAATTAAACCCCTTCGTTAAGAAGGTCATTGCTTTCATGGCTTTTGTTGGTAAGCCTGTTTATCTGCCCTTCAATTCCGTTTCCTAGCAACTCTGGTCCAGGTGCTATGTTGCTATCAGTTATTGCACCTTTCTTTGGCCATCACAATGCATACTTCTTCTTCTGCCTTCCCAGGCCATACGGCCATAATGGGTAAGGTACGTAGGCGTCTGGTTTTCAGTTTTCACTGGTCTCCCCGCTGCGTCCAGCCGACACATTCCGATTTCGGAGGAGCTCACAGGAGACAAATTATTTGGAAGATGTTTTTGAAAAAAGGCAGGAGAATAAGTCAGAAAGATAGTACATGACAGAAAGCAAAGGGAAAAGGCAGAGTCATAGAGAGTGGCAGATTAGAGGAAGTCATAAGCACATAACTTCAAGAAGGTGTGGGGGGGGGGGGGATATTTTTACGAAAGACCCCCCCCCCGGTATCCCCACGGGGAGAGACAAGTGGAGGGTTGTCCAGCTCCCCGTATGGAGGCACGAGGCATCCACCCACTGCCCCCTAATGCATATAATAGTGGGCGTTTCTCCGTCGCCTTTCATCCCTGGATTCTTTAGACATACATGTACTTGTTAACATTCCAAACCACCCTTAATCAATCATGTTTTATCACACTTTTTCTTAATATTTGATAATAATTTAAAAAAATGTATGTGCTCAATCAAGGCACTGCGTTGTAATGTGTTGGCAGCAACGCGAGCGTCGAAATTGTCCATTGCGCTTTGACAAGGGGTGTGTGTGAAGGAAATGGTTGACCACAATAATCCAGAGACAATGGAGTTGCTAAAAGACAATATCTAAAGGGAAATCGCGGAGGGCTCTCTGAATCCCCGAACGCTCAAGGGTATTACTTCACCTTGCTTTTATTTACTGCACAGACTACAAACTTTGGTTGTTTCCACTTTTTCAGTCTTGCCTTTCTTACTGCAGATTGAGTACTTCATCCTCTATCGTTTGCTATATTTAACACTAATTTTCATCCATTTACATAATTAAACACATGCATTCAATAATAGTAGAAGACGGGAAAAACGCAAAGAACCAGGACTGTGACACTGAATACTCCGCGGCTGTGTTGTGTGTACATAGGGGGGGGGGGGGGGGGGGGGTCCTATTAGATAATGACCTTTATCATGACTGTGATTATTTATTCAACAAAGATAATTAGCTGAAAAGGTTAATAAAATACAGCTTAATGTTTGGCAAGAAAGGCAAGTGTGAAAATGCGGGGAGAGCTGAGAAATGTATGGGGGGGGGGGGGGGGGGGGGGGGGGGGGGGGGGGGGGGGGGGGGGGGGGGGGGGGGGGGGGGGGGGGGGGGGGGGGGCACATCTTGACCTTTACCGCGCCCCATTCTTGATGACTTAAAAATTATATAATAGGTATTCAATAGGTAGTCAACATATGTGATATGTGGAAAACCCACAGGGCAATCCAGGCACGCACGTGTGTGCATCATACCATGCATGCACACCAGCACACAGAGAGAGAGAGAGAGAGAGAGAGAAATATTTATTCTGCTCTTGACATGACTTTACAATCCCATTTGTTTTTTTATTATAGCCCTGGTAGGTATAGCTTTGTGATGACTCTGATTCAATGCAAGCTGACATTATGTTTTATATTGCCCCTAAAATTCATGTAGATTAGATTTACTTAATTTTGTTGTGTATTTTCTTTTTTCTGTTCTTTTTTTTCCCTTTTTGTATATAAGTGTTTACTACTGTTGTTGCTTTTATGTTATTATTTTTCAATGTTAGATTAGCGTTGCATGTGCAGCCCTTACTGTGTAACTCAAGTATTGGAGTACCCTGTATAACCTCTTAGCTTGTTGTACTCGAAGTTCATAAATGTATTGCTGCTTTGTTATGATTTTCTATTCTTGAATAAATTCTTGTTTAAACCAGAGAGAGAGAGAGAGAGAGAGGCTTTTTTTTTTTTAACGTGAAAAACAAAATTGCTGCGCTGCGTTTCAACGGGGGGGGGGGGGGGGGGGGGGGGGGGGGGGGGGGGGGGGGGGGGGGGGGGGGGGGGGGGGGGGGGGGGGGGGGGGGGGGGGGGCCTAGGGGGGGGGGGGGGGGGGGGGGCCCTAGGAGGCTCATGCATGCGGATAGATCGTTAGGATATCTAGGCCACGTTCGAAAATCAAGGTCATTGGTCAAAGGTCACGGTCGATAATACTGCGGCGCGGCTGCTTGATCTAGCGTTTTCACGCTATAGTTTTACTACAGATATCAAGGAGACGGGGAAAGGCGTGTGTGTAAATGAAAGGGCAGACAAAATGTATGAGTAGGGGGGTGGTGTTCAGGGGCGGACCAAATGATTCGTAGGGGGGGGGGGGGGGGGTCCGTGGGGAGTCCAGGGAGCTGCATAGGTCCTGCATGGTTGTAGAGGTTCAGGGGGTAAAGTCCCGGAAAACTTTGCAATTTATTAAAGAAAACATTGAGCCATTTTCTTACATTTGACCCTGGTAAAAGGTACATGCTTGGGGCAAAGGGGAGGGTTCTGGGAAAACCCTGGACCCCCCCCCCCCCCCCTCAGATCCGCCCCTGAGGATTGTGTCGGCCAATGTGGCGCGACAGACAAGGAATGGATGGCTGCAGTGCTTTCAGTTCCAGAAAAGACCCGTTGCCGAACTAACTAAACTAGCTAAATGGGCTGGAACTACTCGGCAGCAGCAAAAGAGCTGCCTGATTGTACAACAAGGCAGAGTTTGGCGCGGTCTTTATTATGGGCTGTCACTTGTAATTGCCTGTCAAAAGACGCCCTTCGTGGAACCCCCGACCCATCTGGGCGGCTTTCGCCAGATTACACCAACAAGCGTTGGCTCCACGCTCATTTACGGCAACCCAGGTACCCCCTACAAGTAGTTCCAGAGCAGTTTACAGTTGTTTTGTTGCGACACAATGGCTAGCCGTTTTCCTTTCCCCTTCAATTATACCGCCCCGCGAGCAACTTAATTTCATATTTACGCACTTCAGATACAAACTCACGGTGACGTATTGATTTCACCAAACTTCACTATTACACGAAAGAGGCTAAGGTTCCCCCAGCCTTTGATATCCATCAGGGCCACCGTTGGCTCGTCTGGCCGCCAGCCAGGGGCTGATTATACACCCCCCCCCCCCCCCCCCCCCCCCTACACCACTCCCTTCCTTCCTCCCCCACGCACATCTTGGGTGGTCTCCCTACCTGGGTGAGCCGTTGCCAGGCAACTAATGTCGGTCTGGTTCTCCACGAGCCGTCGTGGCGAAAGTTGACCAACCAGCGAAGCGATCCTTCCACATCAGTCAGAGGGAGGGGCGGGGCCTGTATGCAAATAGGCCACAGGTTGAGAATCCGAACGCGCTGTGAGGTTCAGCGGTTCACCGAGCAGTGACAATGCACGGGGTTTGGCCCGACGTTTTCTACTTGTTCTACTACCGTGTGTCGAGCAAGACGGATGGATGATGGAGTGGCGGTCAAACCCAACGTGTAGTAGACCCACTGGGGGTTAGCTGTTCGATCCGCGAGGCTCATCAATGAAAACTTGGAAGTGTTGTGGGTGGTCTAAGTGCTTGTGCGGTGACGATGTGAAAAGCGTGGTACTGATGTGAGAGGTTAAAAGACAAGAAGCATCATCATCATCACAGGTTTCCCCCCCTCGTTTTCTCAGGGCAGTAGGCCTAGGGTCCGACGATGTCCAGGGAGTATTGTGGCCCTACCAGGTCTGACCCTGACTTGCTGACCAGGCCAAGCTGGGTGGATGCTGCCACGGCCTACAGACTGGTGAAACGGGTAGGTGCCATACCATTATACTCTTCTTGCTACTCTTCTTGCTTTGATTCAGAAACGTGGGGGAGAACACGTGCTTTCAAATTAGTGTGTGTGTGTTATGTGTTGTTGTTGGTTTGTAGCAGTATTATAACCCCAACTACTGTCGTTTCCTTTTAGAGCGGCTTTGTTCTTTTGAATAAACTCTCTCTCTCTCTCTCTCTCTCTCTCTCTCTCTCTCTCTCTCTCTCTCTCTCTCTCTCTCTCTCTCTCTCTCTCTCTCTCTCTCTCTCTCTCTCTCTCTCTCTCTCTCTCTCTCTCTCTCTCTCTCTCTCTCTCTCTCTCTCTCTCTCTCTCTCTCTCTGTGTAAAAACACATTCATCATACACGTTTTTACAACACGACAGGCAGCTTGAAGCACATAGCACTCCTACGTGAATGACTTCGTGTGTGGCATTCGCTAGCTACGGTATAGGGGTCCTGGCATAGGGCACAGAAAGAAAGGGAAGGTTCCGATTTTTGTTCTTTGGAAAAAATAAAGGCAGAGACGGTTCGGGGGTAATGGCAGGGTGGGTGGGGGGTGTTCGATGTATGATGCACTTGATAACTGTCGACGGCAGGTCGGCGCTATCTGATTAATAGTGTGCAGGCTTCCAGTCAATGGAACTTGGTTAGGGCTAATGATTAATAGTGTGCAGGCTTCCATTCAATGGAACTTGGTTAGGGCTAATGATTAATAGTGTGCAGGCTTCCATTCAATGGAACTTGGTTAGGGCTAAGTGATAAGATTTATATTTTCGTAAGCGCATGAGAGGCCATTCATTCGTAGCAAAGGGGGTGTTCACACACACGAACAACACGCACGCACGCACGCACACACGCACGCACGCACGCATGAACACATACACACACACACACACACACACTACACACACACACACACACACACACACACACACATAGCGGTGCGCGCACGTTTATTTAAGCCTTATTTATAGGTTCAATTTATGTTAATAAAAACAATTTTTTTAACGTACTATTCTACTAACTTCCCTATCAAAGGATCGTTAAAGAAAATTGTTTTTATCACTAACTGTATGAAGGACAACACAAGAAAGTGTGCCTGTTCGTAAAAGAATGTAATCAAATGTTCATGATGCTTGAAGAAAAATATTATACAATATTTCTTATCTGCTTTTGTTGCCTCTAATTGACCAAGCACTTGCATGTCTTGTATATATTATGCATGTGTATTTGTAGAACAGGCTTTAACTCTTCTAGCGCCATGTTTTTTTGATGTTCCTGTTTTTTTGTTGCATCTCAACCGACAAGAGGGGAGTATTTTTTCGAGTGTGCATGCGTTGCTTTAATGAAAAAAGAAAAAAACCCCGACAAGCTCTAAAAATAGACAAACCCAAGGCAGGGTACTTGGCAGTGAATGTCTTTGCATTTGGTGGGAGTGTGGAGAGATGTACTGGGCGAATGCATTCACCCATGGTGCTGGAAGGGTGTGAAGTGTTTGTATTGTCTAACTAGCAACGTTTAATAATTATGTGTACTTTTTTTAAAAAGCTCTGTCCAACTACTGTTATTTCATGTCTGACAGATTAGGCATATATGTATGTAACATGTCTGAAATGGAATATTTGTTGACGTTTGTTATTTATTTAAATGGGTGTAACGTGTTTATCACCTGTGTGTGTGTGTGGGGGGGGGGGGGGGGGTATGTGTGTGTGTGTGTGTGTGTGTGTGTGTGTGTGTGTGTGTAAAAGAAACCATTGATGGTTAAAAAAATCAAAAAAATCAGGCAACTTTGAACTATGGCACTTTATCAGTTTATGGTGTGTTACACAGGGCCGAGCCGAGGGGAACACGTGTGCCTTGTGGATACGGTTACATTTACAAAGACACCTCTATTCCCTGGGCTGCTTCTTGCAGTTACACTGCGGCAAAGTGCTGTTCCTGGGAGTGTTGCTCCTGTCCCTGGGATGTGTTGGATTAAAAACGGCTCGCATCGAAACCAACGTGGAGGAACTCTGGGTGGAAGGTAAGACGAATGAGTATCTAGAGAGAGAGAGAGAGAGAGAGAGAGAGAGAGAGAGAGAGAGTGAGTGTGTAAATAACTTCATAGGCCAAGCCTATTCTTCCAATCTGTCCTTGGACCTTGGGACGAAAACTAGACGACGTGAGTATTACGAAACTAGACGAGAGAGAGAGAGAGAGAGAGAGAGAGAGAGAGAGAGAGAGAGAGAGAGAGAGAGATGTACTTCTTTAGAACTTCTTTTTTTATTTTCTCTCTCTCTCCAGTGTACTACTAAAATACGTGTGTTTGCTCAGTCCCGGACCCTCCTATTTCCCTCACGTTGCCTGGAGAAATCAAACACTCCACCGCTGTTTACATAGGCCTGCGCTTTTCTGTCCCCTTCTCCTTTCTCTTCACAACACCACTATTTCACTAGGGGGCCGCCATCTTGGATCCTGACCCAGTTGGAGCGGAGGCAGGAAAAGTGAGGAGAGGGGTGGGTGAAAAGGGGGTGGGGTGGGGGACAGCAGGGGGGTGGGTGGGGGTGGGGTAGCGGTATGTGTGTGGTCTCGGAGTAGCTGGCACGCTACCAACAGCCCAGCGTTCAGACGGCAGGAATGTGCTTCTCCTTTTCCTCGCCTTTCCCGACCCCCTTTTTACCCCTACACTACTACTATTATTATACACTCCCACACACACACCTCGTTTCTCCTGTCCTTCTCCTTTGCATTCACCTTTTTACTACAAGGCCTAGACTCTACGTATGTGTGTTGTCTCTCCGTGCTACTTTCTTTCTCTGTCTTTCTGTTTTCTTTCTTTCTCTCTCCCCCCCCCCCCCCCCCCCCCCCCCCCCCCCCCCCCCCCCCCCACCCCCCCCCCCCCCCCCCCCCCCCCCCCCCCCTCATTTTTAGTCCCCGAGCCGAAGGTTCGGGGAGCTATTGTTTCTGTCTGATCCGTCCGTGCCTACGTCCGTCCGTCCGTCCGGCTATTCGTCCGTTTTTCTCAAAAACTATTCAGTCTATCATCATCAAATTTGGTATACTAGTTTGCCAAGATGCAAGCTATCCACTGATGTATTTAGTTTTACATTAAGGTCAAGGTCGCGCCAGTTACGGGGTTCAAACCCCAAAACACATAATCGCTAATATCTCGCGAAGTTTTGCATGTATTTCAATGCAGTTTTTTTCTCACAACATTTCTTGATGAATGGTCTAGAGCACAGTTGTCATGAATTTTTCTGTGCGCTCGTGTGCGCATGATCGCGCGCGCTCAAATCACGGGTCCGAACCCTAAGGCTATATATAAAAAAAACACCTATTCGGTTTCGTGCTGTTTTAATGCGTTTTTATGTAGTTACGTGCTGTTTTGATGCGTTTTTATGTATGTGTACAGCCGACACATTCTGATTTCGGAGTAGCTAAAAGTCCAGTCCAGTATGTTACAATGTTTCGCGGCTGGAGTTGGAAAAAAAAGGAGAGATACTGAAGACTGAAAAAAATAAGAATTTAGGCTGAGCCTATTCATCCTTCAATTCTGTCCTTGAGAGAGAGAGAGAGAGAGAGAGAGAGAGAGAGAGAGAGAGAGAGAGAGAGAGAGAGAGAGAGAGAGAGAGAGAGAGAGAGAGAGAGAGAGAGAGAGAGAGAGTAAACTCAGTAATGGATTGGCGGCAAAATGTGTGTATGTTGTTGTGGTTTTTTGGCACCAGAAGGCAGTCTCGCTCTTTTCAATCTGGCACGGCATTCATGAGCGCGTCTTATACAGTTAACACGTGTAGTAAATGAGCATAAACAGCCAACCGTGTTGGTAGGTTCTTCTAATGTACACGTTATTACCCGTGTTAACTGTTTAAAGCGCTCTCATGATTACTGTACCAGGTGTAATGATGCTAATTGTTGTTTGTTGTACCCCGGTTAAACACTCCAGGGATCACCCCAGCAGCCGAAGCACTTGAACACCATGGTACAAATGCACCAGCTAGGGATGAGAACATTACGTGTGTGACCGTTTTTCATTACCCCGCCACGTGGGCAGCCACACTCCGACTTCGGAGGAAATGATGCTAATGATAATCGTAGCCATTGTCTTTCCCCACTCCTCCACCCCTGCACCCCCACGGTCCACCCCTTCCTCTCCCCCTTCCTCTCCCCCTTCCTTAGTGTCGCATTCACTCAGACTTGTTCTTGATATATGATATGAATTTAGGCTCTGTAGGCTTTCTTGGTTTTCACTGGGGTTTTAACACATTAATTAATGTTATTTTAGGTCCACTAGGCCAATGTTATGTATGAGGCGGGCCTACTAACTCTGTTTGGGAACTGAGAACTAGAAGTTATTATTTATTTGTACCCCCACCCCCACCCGCCGTGGGGGTACGGTGTGTGTGTGTGTGTGTGT
>CM065689.1:57929247-57931747 GCA_017654935.2 Phymorhynchus buccinoides | reverse complement strand
CACACACACACACACACACACACACATTACCACATCACACCATCCGGCTCATCCCACCCCTCTCCTTCCCAGTTACATTGGTGGAGACTACACATTGAAGTTTTTTTTAAAAAAGTGTCGTTAGTCAGTTTTGTTGAAGTAGAGCGAACGAAAGTCCGTTTAACGTCATCCGACCTCTAGCAGGAACATGTGGGACATTTTAAACTGTAACGATAATGGGACGGTCCTGGAGGTACTGCAATACCAGGAACGTTCCGGTGAAATAAATAGAGCGTGGACTGAGTTTGAACAGGATTACATCACTCCTTTATACATCTGTGTCGTTAAAAATTCGGGACTTTCCTGGAGTTGCACTGCCTCCGGGCATTGCCTCCAGGATCGTTCCCACCATCTTTATATCTACTAATGTCCCATATGTGTCTGTTTCAGACCGGAGGACGGATTTTTCTTCTTTGAACAGGATTGTAAACCCGAAGGCAACAGCCAGTAATGCTTGTAAACAGGGAGAAAAAACTGTGTGTGTGCGCGTGCGTGCGTGTGTGTGTGTATCATACTGTATGCGTGTGACTGTATGTATCCGTATAATATGTGTGTGTGCGTGCACGCGAGCGTGTGTATACGTGCGTGTGTGAGTGTGCGCGCGCGCGAGCATGTGTGTAAAACTATGGGCGAGCGTGAGTGTGTAGCTTTATAAAGATGATAAGGAAATAAAAATGTGAATATCATGTCTGCTAAAACTAAAAGGAACCTCGAGTGTGGCACACACAGCCTATTTTAATTTAGCCCATGATTGTGTTTGACAAAGGGAAGTAAAGTTCCGAAATATATTACCAGCAACAACGTGGGTGTTCGGGGTGTGCTGTTCATCAAAACTAAAAGGAGTGTGTGAAATCACAAGGAGGTAAATGGGGACAGCAGGAAGAAAGAAGAACATCTGATTAACGTCCTCCGGCCTGGCACATGTGGGATATTAATACATATAAAGATGGTGGGACGATCCTGGAGGTACTGCAATACCAGGAAAGTCCCGAATTTTTAATCGAGAAAGATATAAGTATAACCAACCATATTGGTTGATATTAAACAACCTTTGGGGTAGAAGGAAAACATCCCTAACCTCTTTTATTTGAGAGAGATATAGAATAAGTAGTGAAAAGGCGAGTTGGTTGGTGGAAGGGGGAGTGGGGGGGGGGGGTGAGAGGGAGGGAAGGGGGAGAAAAAGTACAGGTAAAAAGAGGCTAGAAGGAGATAGGCCCCTAGGCATCAAGAGGTTACATAGAACCAGGTCTGTTTGATGGGTCCCCTCCCTGCCCGCCTTAGCTAAAAAAAGAGAGAGAGAGAGAGAGAGAGAGAGAGAGAGAGAGAGAGAGAGAGAGAGAGAGAGAGAGAGAGAGAGAGAGAGAGAGAGAGAGAGTGACAGACAGTCCTTGGAAGATGTAGGCAGTGGTGTAGGTTGCTCTGTGTGTGTGTGTGAGAGAGAGAATGTGTGTGTGTGTGTGTGAATGTGGGTGAGTGAGAGAGAGAGAGAGGAGAGGGGAGGAAGAGAGAGAGGGAGGGAGAGGAGAAGAGAAAGAGACACATTTTGTTTATGTGCGCATGTGTGTGTGTGTGTGCGCGTGTGTGTGCGTGTGTGTGTGTGTGTGTGTGTGTGTGTGTGTGTGTGTGTGTGTGTGTGTGTGTGTGTGTGTGTGTGTGTGTGTGTGTGTGTGTTTGTTTGTTTGTTTGTTTGGGTGTGAATGTGTGTGTGTGTGAAAGAGAGATAATGTGTGTGTGAATGTAGGTGAGTGAGAGAGAGAGGGGGGGGGGAGAGAGAGAGAGAGAGGGAGAAGAGAAGAGAAGAAGAGACGTGTTGTTTATGTGCGCATGTGTGTGTGTGTGTGTGTGTGGTGTGTGTGTGTGTGTGTGTGTGTGTGTGTGTGTGTGTGTGTAGAGGGAAGAGGGGAAGAACATAAATAAAAGAAGCAGGACATATGATGACGAGTACAGAGTTTATCCACAGTATTACTAAATAAATAAATAAATAAATAAACATGACCTGAATAAACAAGTAAATAAATCACTAGTAAACAAAAGCCAATCAATTACTATCTAACCAGATGCATACAAAATAGACAATTGAGTAAAAATGAATACATGATCTGCATCTGAACAATGAGCACAACCGACTTTAACCCTTTCACCACCAATGTCGCATTTATGCACCACAATGGTTTAACACCCATGTCACTAAAAGGCATGAAGTCAGGGCCTGTTATCCGAAGACCCTATTTTCTTAATGTTGGGAGGTAAGGATAGGCCTAATGTTTTACATGTCACATAGGAATTTCCAATATTGCAGATTTTTTTTCTCTTCACAGTTAAGTTTAATTGTATTTTTTGGCTGAAAAATGGCTGGCGGCGAAAGGGTTAAAATTTAAACGGGTTAATTTCCAAAATTATAGCTAACTAAATGTTCTCAATATGTCTGCGCACAAAGCTTTGGGTAATGTTACCAACGACA
>CM065689.1:57914247-57919247 GCA_017654935.2 Phymorhynchus buccinoides | reverse complement strand
ACACGTGTACAGTGCCGCAAACAAACACACAATGAAAGAGAAATGAGATGAAAATTGTTTTAATGAATTCAGACCTCTGCCCATTTTCATGGAGCACAGTTACAAAAATACAACACGAATACATATCCAAAGCACATTAATTTT
The DNA here is from genome assembly GCA_017654935.2 of Phymorhynchus buccinoides. NCBI lineage: Eukaryota > Metazoa > Mollusca > Gastropoda > Neogastropoda > Raphitomidae > Phymorhynchus > Phymorhynchus buccinoides. Next base: position 57,919,103 of record CM065689.1, on the reverse strand, counting down.
GACATAAATATTCCATACAACAAAATAAGCGCGGCACAGTGCAATATTTACAAAGATACATTTGTCAGTTTCTGCTCTCTCAGTTTAAAAGCTTTAAAGAAGAACCAAGCTAGTTTCCTTTAATTGGGCCATCTTGACAAGACATCAAACTTACAAACTTATTTTTCTGGTTATCCATTGGAACATTTCGCATAACATTTGGCCTTAAAACCCTTTCATCCGGTGCATCACGTTTTGCCCAATCACCTTTCGCCCAATCACCTTTCGCCCAATCACGTTTTGCCCAATCACCTTTCGCCCAATCACGTTTTGCCCAATCACCTTTCGCCCAATTGGAAATTATACCGGTTTACATCCATCACGTTCCGCCCAAAAATCATGCAAGGAAATCAGGGAATTGAATCAATAATTTAATGGTTGAATCAAACAGATAGGGTTAGGGTTAGAGGGTTAGGGTTAGGGTTAGAGGGTTAGGGTTAGGGTTAGGGTTCATTCAGTTCATTCAACCCTTTGATTACTGTTCAAATCACTCACTCAGTTCATTCAACCCTTTGATTACTGTTCTCACTGTTCGCGCTTAGGAAACCATTTTGGGCGAACAGTGCTAGAGCAATTTGGGCGAACCGTGGCACATTCCGTTTGCTGAGCTTCGACTCGGAGGTACTCACTGATACGCAACGAGAACAAAGACTCGGGCAAAAGGTGATTAGGCGAAAAGTGATGTATCCCTTTCATCGCCACTGTCGCCTCTTGGCACCATAATGACTTAACACCCATGTCAGTAAAAGGCATCAAATGAGGGTCTGGTATCCAATGGCCTTATGTTCTTCATTTTGGGAGGTAAGGATAGGCCCTATTGTATGCACGTCACAGAGGAATCCCCAATATTGCAGACAGAATCTGTTCTCTACCCAGTTAAGTTTAATGGAAACTTTTAGCTGAAAAATGGCTGGCGTTGAAAGGGTTTTAAAGCATCATACACACCACACTGAAAGCACATATGAAGTTCGTTTTCTTCAAAGCCAGGACAGAAAGGACAATCATTATTATCTGTACAAATATATCTGTTTTTGTGAACTCTTATGCCACTTATTCCAAAGCGCATTCGTATCAGTACATCTCTAAAAGATTTTTGATCCACGCAATCTAAGTAAGCTTCATATCATGAGTAACGATTAACTTGAAACGAGAATAAGGTTTAAATGTATCACTCTCGTTTATGTCTGATTACTATCCTTGGTAAAATACATCTACGAGTCTCTGTTTTAGCAAAAGTAAGAAACATTTCTCATTTGCTACCCCTTGAGCTAGCCAAGCAAAACAAAACCATAAACTCTGTAACATTATTCTAAGCTTGGATACCCAGTTCACTCTTCCTGCATCATCGAAATTCATTAACATCTGATGAGATTGTTTAGGCAAGCGTGTATTCTCCATTTGTAGTAATCTAAACCAACATTGAACAGCACGTACATGACAATTCACCTGTAGCGGACACCTCCCAAGGTCTCCATGCATCATTTTATTGGGAGTACGACTACTGAGGAATCTTTTACAAGCAAGCAAATGTACACTGTCGACTGGATTGTTTTCTCCAATAATGCCCCCAGCTTCAGAAGAGTATAAGAGCATGGGTTGAAACTTTACATCGAATAGTTTGCAAAACGTTTTTCTATCTATAAGTTATTGAATTGATTATACAAATCCAATTGTTCTTTTAACAAAGCCTGTTTTCCTGTTACGGCCAACTGCGTGGTATTTTCAACAGAGCTCAGTGCAGTAGTGAACGTGAAGCCTAAGTAAACATATTTATTGACAACCACAAAGAAAGAGAGAAAGAAACGAAAACGAACACGAAATTTGATTTAACCAGGGAACATGAGATAAGCAAGTTACATGCTTTTTTCCACCCAGCTCTGGGGAAAAATAAGGTAAATCAAACAAGAAAGCTAAATAATATATGTACATGCAGAAATGAGAAGAAAAGGGAGGGAGGAGGGGGGAGGAGGCATAGAGGGGAATAAAGATGGGGAAATTTGGGAATTTAAAGTACAGGAAAAAAATACAACAAAATGTCACATGCAAACATAAAACACTCCTCAGCATTATTATTATCAGTAATAATATGATAGTAATAAACAAATCAAGCTATATGATACACAAATATCAAACAAATATGCTATCACATATTATATCAAAATCAGCAAAGGATAACACTCCTCAGCATTATTATTATCAGTAATAGTATGATAGTAATAAACAAATCAAGTTATATCATACACAAATATCAAACAAATATGCTATCACATATTATATCAAAATCAGCAATCATAGATATCATCATTCAAGTAACTTAATATGCATCAACATCTTCTGATGCGGCTGTTGTATGCACAATGATAGCATGGTTATCTGGATACAGTTGACATGTTTTCTTTTAGTCTCTGAAATAGAATATTTTGATGCGCGTTTTTGAAGGAAGTAATGCTGCTTTTCTGTTTAAGATTAGTTGTTAAGGAATTCCAAAGAGTACCACCTGAGTATGTTAATCTTGTTTTGAAAAGATCAGTTCTGGGTTTTGGAATAATAATATTGTTAGTATATCTAGATTGGTTAATTGGAAACCTTTTAATTAATGTTGGAGGTGCAAAACCATTGATTATTCTAAATATCATGACAGCTTTGTTGTATTGAAGTTTGTATGTGAGAGGTAGATTTTTTATCGTGATGTAATCTTGAAAAGTTAGAGAAGACGATTTTAGGAGGACTGCTTTAAGATCTCGCTTATGAACATTAATGAATGGCTTTAATGTGTTGGCTCTACTTGAATCGAAGAGTGTAGAGGCGTAATATATGTGTGATTGAATGCATGCATAAAAGAAGTGCTTACGGGCATCGAGATTAAGAAAGTTTTTAATTTTAGAGCTTAGGAAGACTTTTTGTGAGACTCGTTTGCTCAAACTACTAATATGGGGAGACCAAGAAAGATTATTGTCTAAGGTAACCCTAAAACATTCTGAGAACTGACTACTTCAATTTGTTTATTGTGAATATATATTGGAGGCAAAGTAAAGGTTACGTTTTGGAGAGAGAGAGAGAGAGAGAGAGAGAGAGAGAGAGAGAGAGAGAGAGAGCGATTGAGGAGAGAGACAGAGAGACAGAGAGACAGAGAGAGAGAGAGAGATACAGAGACACACAGAGAGAGACAGACAGAGAGAGAGAGAGACAGACAGACAGACAGACAGAGAGAGACAGATAGAGAGAGACAGAGAGAGAGAGAGAGACACAGAGAGAGACAGAGAGGGAGAGACAGACAGACAGACAGAGAGAGACAGATAGGTACAGACAGGGAGATGCGGAAAAAAACTCCGAACTAAAAAAACTCACACAAAACGATCGTGAAAGAACACAAATAAAACTTCAGTTTTCACTGACAGAAAAAAGGGGAGGGGGGAGAAAGACAGAGAGGGGAGCGGGGGGGGGGGGGGGGTTGCGAAGTCGGGTATGTGTATGCATAGTTGTTGTGGGTTTTGTTTTGTTTTTAGTTTTGCTTGGGGGGGGGGGGGGGGGGGGTGTACTCGGAAAAGGTAGAAACTTTCTTTTCAAATTGTGATTCATGAACAGTTACCTCTGGTACTTTTGCTAGCCTGTACTCTGTCTTTCTAAGATCAGGAGATTTTATTTTTGTAGTTACTGTTGCCTGTCTCCAGAATGTTTTTTTTTTGTCCCCCCATTCCTCCCTCTCTCTGTGCCCCTGCCTGTCTCTCTGTGTCTCTGTGTCTCTGTCTCTCTCTCTCTCTCTCTCTCTCTCTCTCTCTCTCTCTCTCTCTCTCTCTCTCTCTCTCTCTCTCTCTCTCTCTCTCTCTCTCTCTCTCTCTCTCTCTCTCTCTCTCGTGTGTTTGAGTGTTTGTGTGTGCGTGCGCGCGCGCGTCTATATCCTACCGCGGCTGCAACCTAAGCTAAGCCATAAATCCAAGGCATAAAAAGCAAATTGGGAAAGTAAAGTAGGAGGAGAGTAGCAAGTACTTGGGGGAACAGAACACACAGGGTCGGTGCTGTATAACTAACAAAATAAGACGAATTTGGTTCAACACTTCAAGCTTTTTTGTGTGTGTGCACATATTACTAACTCCCACGGGAGTCGCACGGGATTTCACTTTGGCAGGGTGGAGTGAGGGAGTAGTGGAGATAAGGGAGAAGAAATGGGAGATATAAAGGTGAAGGGGAGAGTTGCACGTATCATTATTTTTCAATTTTGTCTTTACTAAATATATCTTTGACTTCCATGGCATCGATTGTGTAAAATGTGATGCAGCCTGTTGCTTGTACCATTTGTATGTGTTGAGTACATGTAGTGTCATAAGCCTTGGCTTGTACTCCTGTCTAATTTTTTTTTGCTGCAATTGTGTGTCAATAAACCATTTGTTGAAACCAGGGGGGGGGGGGGGGGGGGGGAGCAGAGAGAGAGAGGAGGGGGGGGGAGGGAGGGGGGAGAATAAGATGGCAAAACCATTCCCACTTCAACGCGACTAACAAAACATAAAAATAAAAAAACCTTGAACTCACAAGAAATACGTTTAAATGGCTCGCCATTTAATTTTTGTTCGAAATATCATTACATGCCTCATTGTCGGGACATGGGATGCAAATTTTTTGATTGGAGTCAGTTCAACCGTTTGGACTGTCGCGATTGGAACACGTTTATCTGTTTAAAAACACCGAGTTTACTGGGAGTACGTTTATATGGGGCGCTGTTTGGATGACCTGACATCACGGGCATCGTCCTTGATTGTTAGGAACAATTCTGGAAACAATTGTCATCATGATGGGCTTCCCTCGAAAACTGAAAGACCATA
>CM065689.1:57906747-57911747 GCA_017654935.2 Phymorhynchus buccinoides | reverse complement strand
GTGCAGATCGACGGAATGTCAGTGATTTTTTGTTTTGAATAAGTATCATTTAGTTTGAACAACATTTATTCTCAAACATATGACGTTGTTGGTAGCAGTCATCGGGCACAAGAAGCTTTAAAGATCCACCAGATCACGTGTCATAATCACGGGTTTCACGTAGCTGGTAAGAAATCTTGTTTTGACCAGGTTGGATCCCGTAAAAATTCCCCCAAACTCAAAGCGAAACATTTTAAAGAGCAGCCTCAATTTCAAGTTGGGAACATTTGTATGTGGGTCACAGCTACCCAGAAAAACCCCCAAGGGACCCAATCGTGGTGCGTCAGTGTGTCTTTAAAGCCGATACGTGGTGCTCAAAATGTCTGTTTGTGTAATACAGCGTGTCTCATGAAAATGTAACCCACTAAATTGGCGACAACAAATATAACAAGGGCATCGCCGAGCGGCAGCAACGCATTGTGACAATGCAAACCCGGCCAGAGTTATGTCCTGTCCCGCCCCCCCCCCCCAATAAACACACCACTTTCCACCCATACAGAACGCATAAAATACATAGCCCAAAAATTTGAAGCGATTCTGTTCAGTAGTTCACGAGATACAGCTGAACTTTTATACAAATTTCCTTGCACCGAGTGATGTCCTCCCCCCCCCCCCCCCCCCCCCCCCCAATAAACACACCACTTTCCACCCTTACAGAACGCATAAAATACATAGCCCAAAATTTGAAGCGATTCTGTTCAGTAGTTCACGAGATACAGCTGAACTTTTATACAAACTTCCTTGCACCATGGTACACCACCACACAAAATTTGAAGCGATTCTGTTCACTAGTTCACGAAATAAAGCTGGAGGGAAATTACATAGCCCAAAGAAGGACATTTCGGGTTTCAAGGTCAAACTTCAAGGTCAAGGTCAGCACGGTGTTGATTAACGAAAGGAAGCTTCCTTTTCAAGCTGTTTACCCCTCTGCCAATTTTAATCAAAATCCAAACAGTAGTTTTTAAGATAATCGATACACAGACAGACACACATACAGACAGACACACACACAGACACACAAACCGATCGCAATACCTCGGCCTCTGGTAATAAATTAGGTATCATGTTGATTTTTGGGGGCTTGTGAACAAGATTCAATCCATGAAAGATGACTACAATTTGTTTTTCCAAGATTTGTTTATTTCCTCCAGAAATTGACTGTTTTGCATGGTACCCCGCTTTCAGAAGAAGCCCTTTTTGATGTCCAGAAACACGTTTGCAATTTCAACTTCTGCGGTACCCGGACAAAGCTTCCATTCATATGATATGTGGGCTAAAAAAGAAGAAGACGGGATACACACTCATATTTTGCATTTCAATTTTCGGAACAAAAAAGACAATTGTTTTTTGAGAAAACAGACAATTGGTCAACCAATGAAATTTTCTGCGAAAGTGTTTTTACCTCCCCAAAAGGGACTTTTCTAAATGGGTTACCATGGAAACTGTTCATTTCTGGAGTTCTCCGAGGCATCTTGGAAAAACAAACTGCTGCAGCCTGTCATGCGTTGAGTCGTCTTCATAAACCTGAAGAATCGGAATAACAACTTTATCATTAAACATTTTTAATGACGATTTTGTAGTTTGTTGTATTGTGTCGAGTCACCCTACACTGGCTAATATTGCGAGTTGTTTTATTATTTCTTTGTTAACGCGTTTTTGTCTTCATTCAGTTTGTGTTGTTTTCTGTTAGATGTATTGCTGCATCGCTGTGTATCTATGACATTCTTTTTTTTTTTCAGAACGTGGAAATTTCGCGACCTTTGTTACGCCGCTAACTTCCCATTGATAGAAGATGAATTATTTGACCATGTAAGTATTAGTGTCTTTTTGTCTTAGAGTTTTCAATGTCACAAATATGTGAGAATGCGTCCGCGCGCGCGCGCGTGTGTGTGTTGTGTGTGTGTGTGTGTGTGTGTGAAAGTCAAAGTCAAAGTCAAAATTTTATTTCCAGATGGACATCGAATAAGCATTATATTATGTTTTTTTACAAGGTGAAGTGTGTGTGTAGGTGTGTGTGTGTGTGTGTGTGTGTGTGCGTGCGTGTGCGTGTGCGTGTGCGTGCGTGCGTGTGCGTGTGTGCAAATAGATTAATTCCAGACGAACAGAGTGGCTATCAGACAGACAGACAGACGTATTATTTAGAAGCAAACACACAGATATGCACTCTCTAATTGTCACTGACGTTTTGTGTTGCTTTGTGTGTGATATTGATACTGTAGACAGATATTTAATGATGACTAGCGCAACACCTAGTACTGGCAAATCCCAGAACCGGTAACGCCTAGTACGGTACCGCCAAGAACCGGTAATGATGAGTAGAAACCGGGTCCGCAAAATATTATGTTATTAGAGAGAGAGAGAGAGAGAGAGAGAGAGAGAGACAGACAGACAGACAGACAGACAGACAGACAGACAGAGAGAGAGACAGACAGGAAGAGAGACAGACAGACAGAGAGACAGACAGACAGACAGAGATACAGAGAGACAGAGAGAGAGAGAGAGACAGACAGACAAAGGCAGAGAGAGAGAGAGAGAGAGAGAGAGAGAGAGAGAGAGAGAAACAGCGACTCTCGTGCCCTCCCCCCCCCCCCCCCCCCCCCCCCCCCCCCCCCCCCCCCCCCCCCCCCGCCCCACCCCCCCCCTCCCCTCCCCCCCCCCCCCCCCCCCCCCCCCCCCCCCCCCCCCCCCTCCCCCCCCGCCCCCCCCTCCCCCCCCCCCCCCCCCCCCCCCCCGCCCCCCCCCCCCCCCCCCACCCCCCCCCCCCCCCCCCCCCCCCCCCCCCCCCCACCCCCCCCCCCAACCCCCCCCCCCCCCCCCTCCCCTCTCCTCCCCTCCTGAGAGAGAGAAACAGCCACGCTCACGCAGAGTTATTTGTGAAAAGGTGAAGCGGCGCATAGCGCGCGCGTTTCGGAACCGATTCGCTTCCGGTTTGGTACACGGATAGTCACCGTCCCCGGACATCTTCCTGCCGAATGCGAAGGCAATCCACCCAGAAACACCGGAGATACGGGCGCCGAGAGGCCGGCGGATGCACGTTTCGCGCATTTGCCGAACCGCGCAAATGACACGGCCGCCTCGTTTGCCGTTGCCATCACCCCGTTAGGGATCACAGCAAATTTGAAGCGATTCGGTCGAAAAACGGCGGAGTTATAAGGCCCGTTTTGTGTTTCACACACACACACACGCACACACACAGACACAACTTTGCCTTTTTATTATATGATGACGACGACGACGATAATGATGATGATGATGATGATGATGATGACAAGGATGATGATGATAATAATAATAACTAGGATGATGATGATGATATCAATGATGATGATAACAATGATGATGGTGATGATATTTCAGATCCTGTATGGGTTGTTGCCGTGTGTGATCATCACCCCTATAGATGATGACGACGACGATGATGATGATGACAATGAAGATGACAATGACGATGTTTCAGATCTTGTACGGGTTGTTGCCGTGTGTGATCATCACCCCTATAGATTGTTTCTGGGAGGGCAGTCTTCTGCTGGGTCCTGATTATCCCGTCAACACCGGGTGAGTGGTGGAAATCATTGAGAGAGAGAAAGAGAACAATGAACAATGAACAATGAACAACTGTTTAAAAGTTGTTGAGAGAGAGAGAGAGAACTCAGAACTGTACAAATAGGAACTCTATGAAGCCAAGAATATTAAGGAGTTTTGGCTTTTTTGCGTGTGTGTGTGTGTGTGTGTGTGTGTGTGTGTGTGTGTGTGTGTGTGTGTGTGTGTGTGTGTGTGTGTGTTTGAGAGAGAGAGAGAGAGAGAGAGAGAGAGAGAGAGAGAGAGAGAGAGAGAGAGAGAACTCAGAACAGAACTGTATAAAGAGGAACTTTAGGAAACCAAGAATATTAAGGAGTTTAGGCAAATAAATTATTCTATTCTTCCATTTTTTGTGAGAGAGAGAGAGAGAGAGAGAGAGAGAGAGAGAGAGAGAGAGAGGAACTTTATGAAACCAAGAATATAAGTTTAGGCATACATACACACGCGCGCGCACGCACGCGCACACGCACACGCACACACAGATAGAGACGTGCGTGCATGTACGTGCGGTTCCGTCACCTGTCATGTTCTTGAACTGCCACGGTCGATGAGACCCGCTAGCTCGCTTGTAAGTAAAATATTCAACATAGCCCAATACATGCATTCGTGTGTGAGTTCGCGCGTGTTAGTGGCGTATGCGTGTTCGCGCGCTTTGTAACCGATCTGAATGGGCGAAGACACGCCTGAGCACTCTCTCTCTCTCTCTCTCTCTCTCTCTCTCTCTCTCTCTCTCTCTCTCTCTCTCTCTCTCTCTCTCTCTCTCTCTCTCTCTCTCGCACCTCTCTCTCTCTCTCGCCCTGGGTGGTCCCTGTTTTCTGTATCGCCTCTTATCTCCCTTTGGAAACTCTCTTTACTTGGTGAGGCGCGTTCGCTCAGGCGCAACACGTGACAGATAACCGAATCTTTTGTTTTTCTGCGCTCCGCCACATAGTGATTTTAATGTGTGGTGGCACATTGGAGGAACAGTCTGAGTGTTTGTGGGGGGATTGATGGGCGAGTGGGGATGGGCTGGTTGAAGGGTGGGGGTGGGGGTGGGTGGAGATGTTACGCGTTAGCTCTTCTAGCACCGTGGGCGAATATTACCGCCCATGACATCACTCTGCACTCACACCAAATGCAAAGACATTCACCGCCAAGCACCCTGCCGTGTGTTTGTCTGTTTTTAGACCTTTTGTCACTGGTTCTGCCGTTGAAGCAATGCATGAGCACTCGATAAAAAAAAAATTCCTTCTTGTCGGTTGTGATGACAACCAAGAACGTCAAAAAATACATGGCACTAGAAGAGTGGGCATTCCTTGAATACCGTGTTGGTGGCACAGTTTGACTTGTTTTCAACGAACAAGAAGCGTCAAGTAGGCCTTTTCTGCACTGGGTGTTCAATC
>CM065689.1:57894247-57899247 GCA_017654935.2 Phymorhynchus buccinoides | reverse complement strand
TGAATATACAGTGGAACCTCCCTATAAGACCCCACCTTATAAGACTCACTCATTAATTTTAAGACCTATTAAAACATTGTTATACATCTGCATTGTTGAATTCGGGACTTTCCTGGTGTTGCACTGCTGCTGCCTCCGGGCATTGCCTCCAGGATCGTTCCCACCATCTTTTTATATCTACTAATGTCCCATATGTGTCTGTTCCAAACCGGAGGACGTTAATCAGATTTTCATTTATTTAAGACCTACTTCTCCGAGACACTGCCCTTCTTTGTAAGCATTATAATTACCTCCCTTATACAACTCCCTCCCATTTAAGACCTTATTTTGGATGTTTTTTCAAGGTCTTAAACGGGAGGTTCCACTGTAGTCCAAAAGATTACGAGAAGTAGCTTGTCGACGGACTTGGTTGACTAAAGGTCATGTATGACAGTAGTCATAGTCATAGTAGCAGTAGCAGCAGCAGCAGTAGTAGTAGTAGCAGTAGTAATAGTAGTAGTAGTAGTAATAGTATTTGTAGTAGTAGTAGTAGTAGTAGTAGTTGTAGTAGTAGTAGTAGTAGTAGTAGGGGAAGACGGGGTAAAAAGCGCATGGGCGGGTAAGAAGCCCACCCCAATTATCTCATGAAATGAAGCAAATTTCAGTCTCATTTTGCCCATGAGACGAGCGTTAATGTCTAGCTTTCGTCTCATGGGCAAATTTGACTGACATTTTATTTATTTCATGAGATAATTGGGGTGGGCTTCTTACCCGCCCATGCGCTTTTTACCCCGTCTTCCCCTAGTAGTAGTAGTAGTAGTAGCCTAGTAGAAAGGAAGTTTAACATACTCGTGACTTTTGCCACACAAGTTCTTCTGGTGCGGTAGTCTTTATAGCTATAGTATGTGGACCGATCCTGGAGGTACGACAACAACACGTGTCTTTTTATGTGTCCAGCCGCCGGACCTTGGTGCCATGTTGACCGGCGGGTGCAGCGGGTTCTCCAGCAAGTACATGAGCTGGCCGGAAGACCTCTTGTTCGGCGGAGTCATGAAAAACAAGTCCGGCTACATCAGCAGGTAAAAGTCCGCCATTTTGTGTCGTCTGCTCTCAGGCTCCCTTCCGACTTAGTTTGGACTTTTGATTTGTTGAAATGTTTATCTTTGATTTCTCTGGTTATTTTGTTGACTCAGTCTCAGTCAACAGAATACAGTCAAACCTCTATTTTAATACTTCCAAAAAGTGAGAACAAATCGGTCTTGAATTGGACGTCGGTTTTATACATAAATTATAGTAAGATACATTGCATCCGTGCCGGAAAAAAACCAGTCTTAAATGAGAGGGGGTCTTGTATCGGAGGGTCTTATAATAGAGGTTTGACTGTATCATACTTTTATTGTTTCTGTTTTGTTGTTTGATATGCATATAAAACTAAATCATTTGTGTTTTGAAATGACAATAGTGTATTGTCCCAAGGATTGCTGGTTTGTTTGTTGTCTGTCATGTTTTGATGGGGACCTAAACTAACTTACTAACTATATGAGTGAATAAATGTGTAAATACAGAAATAAATCAACAAACCAACAGGTAAATAAATAAATGAATAAATAACAGCGCCTGGAATGAATAAATGTATAAATAGAGAAATAAATCAACAAACCAAAAGATAAATTATTAAATAAAAGAGCATTTTGTTGTTGTAAGGAGTCTCTTCTTCGAAGCAATTGTTTGCGAGGTGGAGAACTCTTGAAAACAATTAGATGACCACTAGGACCAATCGTAGTCGCACAAAACACAACGAAGGTCAAATACTGCCTGACTTTGTTGGGCTTCTTCTTCTTCTTCTTCGTCGATCGCTCCGACAGTTTCCTGTCATTATGAGCGCAACTGCGTCATGCTGCCGTTATGCTCCTCAAAAATAGGCCCAGCATGTCCGTCTTCGGCTGCAGAAAATATTTGTAAGAATTTTTAGGGGAAAAAGGCAGGGGAATTGACCAGCACGGCAGAAAGATAGTAGATGACAGTAAGCAATGGGAAACGGCAGAGTCAAAGAGAGTGATAGATTAGAGTAAGCTACAAGCACAGAACTTCCAGAAGGAGGGGGGACAATTTATACAAAAGACCCCCCCCGGTATACCCGGGGGTGGGATGGGGGAGGGGGGTGTTCGTGGTGAAGAAATTGCTACGGGAATGAGCGATGACGCATAGTATTTCTTTGGCAACAACAGCAACCAAAATGGCGACTGTAGGGAGGACAAAAACTGGTGACACCACGTGTTCGATAATTTTGAGGATAGTTTTCATTGTAGACGACCACGTTTTGAGAATCCAAAATGGCGGCACTGACGTCACTAACTCGGTCGTTCCCAAATACAATGGAACCTCCCTATTAAGACCTTGAAAACCCAGCCAGAAATGGCCTCAGGGAGGGGTCTTATTACGGAGCTGGACATTCAGTAATCTCCCTATTAAGACCTTGACAAACCAGCCAGAAATTGCCTCAGGGAGGGGTCTTATTACGAGCTGGACATTCAGTAATCCTGATATGAAAGGGGGGGGGGGGGGGGGGGGGGGGGGTGATTTTTGGGGGGTCACATATTAGAGGGAGTCTTAATGCTAAATGTGACCCAGCACCACGAAAGGGACATGAAGTCGCTGGGCTAGTTTCTCACAACAGGCTTGCAAAGTCAAACATCTTATTTTTCGTCAATTTTGAGCTATGGGTATTTTCGTGTTCTCTAACACCTCATCTTTCATATTTAATAAGGATATTCTGTAATAATATGGTCTCTAAATGGTCTTATAGGTGTTTTAAAACGAGTATGTCAATCCATTTTCTTCATCTAAGCTAGACTTTAGACTGTGTTTTCTCAAAATGGCCGACGTTCACCCTACGTTAGTTAAATGCTCATATCATTAGAAAGAGAATTGTGTGAAGTTGTCAAACGTTTAATGTTCTCAGAATGCTCAGTTTGACACTTAATTTCCCTTTCGTGGTGCTGGGTCACAGATAGGGAGGGTCTTAGAAGGTCCCGCTGTAGTTTTCCCGTAACAATGGAGTGTTGCCTGTCGGCTGTGTGTTCCTCAGGGTGGAGGCGTACCAGTCGATCCTGCAGCTGATGGGTGAGCAGGAACTGTATGAGTACTGGGTGGACACCATGAAGACTTCTGGCACCACCTGGAACCTGCAGGCAGCTCGCGACGTCCTGACCGCGTGGCAGAGACTCTTCGTCTCTGTGAGTTCTGCACAGTTGTTGTTTGTCAAGAATGTTTCATTGTCATTTCTGTGGCCTGTAGGCCTATACCTTGTACAGTGAGTTGTTGCTGCAACGATTAAAGACAAAGAAACTTTGTTTTTGTAAATTGTAGTGATTTTTCTTAGTGAAAAATGGTGTATTGTCAATTGCCAACTTTGCTTTCTTTTTCAGTTTCATTTCTTACTAAACTTTATGTGTTATCTGGATATCTTTCCTTCACTTCTATTCCATGTTACTGTATCATGTTTTGTGTGTGTTCTAGAACTTATTTTCGCACCGAATCTATTCAATTGCATTCTATGTCCAAACTTCATCGATTCCTAAGAGAAACAACGTACACTGTATAACAATGCCCCCCACAAAAAAAAAGAAGAAGAAGAAAAAAAGATGTAATACTCAAAACAAAACACAAAGCACAACGTTTTGGGTTCAACGGTGTTTTCGAGTTACATGTAATTGATTCCGTTCTCTCCTATGTTACCAAAAAAATAAGGAATTGTTTTTAAAAACTTGTTCCCATTTCCCTTCATCCCCGTGACTGACTGAGTGCGACTGTGTGTCCAGGCGGTGAACGGCGAGGGGGGCAGCACCACCCACAACGTGACGTCCGTGGACAGCGTGCTGGCCTTCTCCTACACCTCCCTCATGGACATCATGCAGGACTTCTCCAACGTGTCCGTCACCAGGCTGGCCATCGGCTACATCCTCATGGTCAGTTCCACCGCCGGCTCATTGTCCACCAGTCAGGGCGGACACCAGTTATCAATCCAATCAGACCCTTGTGGGGTTCTCATGCCCAGGTCATAGTCCTATTACAGACCTGTTTACCCTACTCTTTTCAAGTAGTATTCTACTCAATTTGGACCTCTACTACTCTTCAAAATTGAAAAGAATGCTCTAATTACTCATTTTCAGTGAACATTGTTTGATGGTTTAATGAAGAGGACTACTCATTTCACACCAAAACTACTCATTTCAGCTATCCAGACTACTCCAGACTTGTAAAGGGGGTAAGCAGGTCTGCCATTAAAACAGAAATTCTCCTGTTGTGTTCTGTCCTGCCAGGACAAAATTAATGTCCTGAAATGTTGTCCTAGTGGGGTTTTTAAAAAGCCAAGATATTTTTATCTTTTGATTTTTTTGTTGGAAGACAGTTTGTCCTATTGTTTTCCCATCCATGGCGAATCACTTGGATCAGAACCTATCACTTTCATGACCCCCACCCAGACTGTCCGGTGTGAGAGTTTCTTACCACCGAACCAATTTAATGTTCATTAAAAGTCCAGTTGAGAGAAACTTTCAACCCGTTTCGCTTAACTAATTTGTCAGTCAGAGCGCCTTTATAGCCCTGACGACATCAGTAAGTTAACATTCTCACACTCACATATGCACAATCCATTTATAAAATATCGAACTAAAATGTCCCCCAGACTCTGACCCTATCCCTCTCTCTACACTTTCTTCCGTCCTCCCTCTTTCTCTCTCTCCCTCTCTAAGATGCGTCATGCTGCCGTTATGCACATAAGAAATAGTTAGGCCCAGCTTGTCCGTCCTCGGCTGGAGAAATTCTTTGTAAGAATTTATTTTAAAGTAGCAGGAGAATAACAGAGTCAAAGAGAGCGACAGATTCGAGGAAGTTACAAGCACAGAACTTCCAGAAGTATTTGAGCGAAAGACTCCCCACCCCCACCCCACCCCCGTACCCCCAAGGGGGGAGAATGTATCAATACCACAACCAAAGGTCCCCTTTTCTCTGTGTGTCAG
>CM065689.1:57874247-57876747 GCA_017654935.2 Phymorhynchus buccinoides | reverse complement strand
GTGGAGGAGGGATAAGAATGGTTGGGGGGAGGGGGGGGTAGATATGGCGGCCAGAGGACACCAAGACAATAAGTACTGACTGTAGAAGGCCAGTCACACTGCATACGATTTGACCCCGCGTACGATACGATTGTGACGATATCTGTGAATCATGATTCACGTGAAGTACTTCCGTTGTTCAGTTGTTCACTGTACTCATGTAGGCCGTGCAGTACACGAATCAAACAAAACGTCCGATACTAAAATACAGATACTGTGTCTTTATCAGAGTCGTGTACTGGAGACTACAAATATAGTGAACATAGCTAGTAGGATTTCATCGTATTTATTTAGACAGTAGAATTTTACGTCAATCATGCCTCACAAATGTCAAAATCTGATCGTAGTGAATCGAATCGTATGCAGTGTAGCAGGCCCTTAACACCCATTCCCCTGCACACACACACACCACACACACACACACACACACACACCACACACACCACACCCCGAATCGAGCTTCTCTCCATATAGTGCTTCTAGAATTTATTTTTTAGTCTTTCCTTTCAACTCCCAACTTTTCATGTATTTCCTTTCAGCTCCAGACCTTTCCCTGTCTCTCCTTCTGTCTGTCTGTCTGTCTGTCTGTCTCTCTCTCTCTCTCTCTCTCTCTCTCTCTCTCTCTCTCTCTCTCTCTCTCTCTCTCTCTCTCTCTCTCTCTCTCTCTCTCGCTCTACCCTCTCTCTCATAACCTCTTAGTACCACACACACGGGGTTTATTTGCCCCTATTTCGATTTTAAGGCCAAAGAAAAAGCAAGGTCGTAAAGAACACGTGTGTTAGGTGCTGGAGGGGGTGGGTGGGTGGAGGTGTCTCTCCTGTACCAAGTCTCCTTGGTGGCTGTCGAGGTTTGGAATGAGTTCTTCTTCTTCTTCTTCTTCTTCTTCTTCTTCTTCTTCTTCTTCTTCTTCTTCTTCTTCTTCTTCGATCACTCAGACAGTCTCCTGTCAAATGAGCGCAGATGTATCATGCTGCTGTTATGCGCATACTAAGAAATAGTTAGGCCCAGCATGTCCGTCTTCGGCTGGAGATTTTGTTGTTGAGAATTTCTTTTTTTAAAGGGCAGGAAAATGGACCAGAAAGATAGTAGATGACAGTAAGCAAACAGAAAAGGCAGATTCAAAGAGAGAGAGAGAGATTAGAGGAAGTTACAAGCACAGAACTTCCAGAAGGTGGGGGGAACTATTTGTTCGAAAGCCCCCTTGGTATCCCCCCCAGGGGTGAGGATGAGTTTTATTACGTTCCACCGTGTCAGTGGAACAGTGCACAATAGAAGGTAATCATGCAATGTTCCGCACGCCATTCAGCTTCCGGAAGTCATCCAAGCAGATCTTTCAGTTATTCGCTAAAGTTTTGTTTGATGTATTTGACGGTTTTAGGGTTTGGGTTAGGGTTATGGAAAGGGTCAGTGTATATAGAGTCAGTTTGATAGGTCGAACGATACAGATTCTAAATATTCACTGAAAGCCCACATTGTCACGTGACTTTGGTCATTTTCCATATTTGGATGAAGGGTCATCAGTATTGAATGCCGTACCAATGTCAATGTTCCACCGTGTCTTAAGTTGGACACCCCCTGATCGAAGCAGCAGAATGGTGTGCAGAACCCACCCCCCTTCTTTGTCAATGCTACAACGTACATAACACACATTTTTATTATTTTTCAGATGGAAGATGATATAGGGTGTACACGAGAGACAGGGAAAACCGTGTCATTTTGTTGTTGTTAGTAAAAGGGTACTTTATACCACGCTGTAACCACAATGCCAATACAGTGGAACCTCCATTATAAGACCTCCCATTATAAGACTCCCTCCAACATAAGACCTACTTCTCTGAGACATTGCCCTTCTTTGTAAGTATTAAAATGACCTCCCTTATAAGACCCCTTCATTATAAGACCCCTCCATTATAAGACCCCTCCATTATAAGACCCCTCCATTATAAGACCTCATTTTATAAGGGAGGTTCCACTGTACTACGCAAAAAAAGCAGCCATAAAAATAAACAATCGTGAGATTGTTGTTGAGCTGGAGGTGAACAAACTAGGCTTTTCAGATCGAACTCAGTGGGTAGGGTAGGGCGCAGCGGGGTAGGTGGCCTCGACACTTAGCGTAGACCTGTCTGTCTCTGTCTCTCTGCCTTTACAGTAGTCAGGACAGAAAAAAAGACTGGGTGGCTTTAAATAAAGGACGGGGTGGAGAGCAGGGGGGGGGGGGGGGGGGGGGCAAGTAGGGTGGAGGTTTGTTAATGGAGTGGCAAGTTGATGGAGGCTAGAAGGGTAGAAAGAAAAGGATGAAAAAGTAAATAGGGGTGCTGGGTGGGTAGGGTGGGGTGTTGACATTGCGTGAGCGGGGTATGTTTATGGCCATCGGTGGCAGTAAAGTGTCGGGTGGGTGGCACCGGCTCGCCACCCTGTGACATTTGGCACTCCAGTGAGGACGGTCTCCTTCCGTGGAGTC
>CM065689.1:57849247-57869247 GCA_017654935.2 Phymorhynchus buccinoides | reverse complement strand
TCAACCAACCAAGCATCAAACCATGCAAGCACCTATCAATCAACCTACCACCACAAAACAGTCAACCAAGACAACAATTAACCAACACACCAATCAAAACCAAACAACCAACACACTTACTACCCGTATTTTTCGGACTGTAAGGCGATACTTTTCCCCAGACTCAGACCTCTGCGCCTTATAATATGACTAATAAGCTGGTAGGAAAATATAATAACAACATCTGAAATATGGGTAACAATTTGGAGGGTGCGCCTTATACAAAGGTGCGCCTTATAGTCCGATAAATCCTGTAACCTACTACCCAACTGACCACTTACAGAGTGACCTGGACTACCCCCGGAACCAGAAGCTCCTCTACGAGTACCACGAGGCCTTGCAGCGCGTGCGCAGCGTCAGCAAGCGCACGGACGGCTCCTCGCCCCCGTTCTGGCTGAGCATCTTCCGCCAGTGGCTGCAGAAGCTGCAGGACGCCTTTGATCGGGACCTGGCTGCGGGCGCCATCACCCGGGACGGCTGGGAGCCGCACGGCAACGCCTCCGATGAGGGCATCCTGGGCTACAAGCTTCTGCTGCAGACCGGGGATGGGGACAAGCCTGTGGACCATGACCGGGTGAGCTGGGCTGGAAGAAGGGGGTGTAGAGGTGGTGGTGGTGGGGTGTGTTTGTGTGTGTGTGGAAGTAATGAATTAATGAATAGTCACAGAGGTTAAGGTATTTCTGTTGTTTTTCTTAGAGTGTGTGTGTATGTGTTTTTGCTTCTTTGAAAAAAAAGAAAAGAAGAATATTGCATAACGTATGCTCGCAAAATTGTATTTATCCCACTTCCCCTCCCATCTCCAATATTGAAGTGCAACATTAAATGTTTTGTTCCCCCTAAGTCGGAGTGTGGCTGCCCACTTGGTGGGTCCAGGGATGCTCAAAAACGGCCACACACATAATGTTCTCATCCCTAGCTGATGCATTTGTGCCATAGTGTTCAAGTGCTTCGGCTGTTTGGATGATCCCTGGAGTCTTTTAGCCAGGGTACGACAACACCAACAACAAATGTTTTGTGATTATAATTGTCAGTATCCTTCGGACGTATTGTTGCTGTCACAATCCTTTTCATATCTACAGTACATATTTTTACCGGCCAGACTCTGACCGGTATTGTTTTGGGCCTGTTTGTTTGTTCGTTTGTCTGTCCTTCGTTTTTTACAAAAACTTCTGGACGGATCTCAACAATACTTGGTAGGAAGATGGAGTATGCGATGCTTGTTGCTATTGTAGTAATTATCTATCTTTTCTAAATCTTTTCAACTTCGAAATAGTTGTCTGTTATCAAGATTCCTACGGACACTAAAATATGTTTTTCTACAGTCACAATCCTTTTGACATTAAAATCCTTTGTCATCATCCTAATGACCCTCTCTCTGCCCCTCTCTCTGCCCCCTTAACCCTCCAGGTGCTGAAGCGCCGTCTGGTGAGCGGCGATGGGGTGATCAACCCGGGGGCGTTCTACAACTACCTGTCTGCGTGGTACGCCAACGACGCCATGGCCTACTCCGCCTCCATGGCCAGCCTGCACCCCCTGCCCAAGGAGTGGCAGCACATCCCCCACGACAGAGACTTCCTCGGTGAGTGGCCCACGGCCAGTAAGCTAGCAAAAACCGAAAGGTAATTGCCTAAGCGTACCATCACAAAACGAATAAATTTGGGTGATGGTACATTTACCCCTCGAAATATGAGATATCTTGCTATCAATTTCCAGATTTGGGGTGTAAAAGAAACCTAAAGAGAGTTTTTTTCTTTGACGATCGCCCAGACAGTTTCCTGTCAATTATGAGCGCAGATGCGTCATGCTGCTGTTATACGCCTAACTAAGAAATAGTCTGGTCCAGCGTGTCCGTCTTCAGCTGGGGAAAATCTTTTTAAGAGTTTCTTGAAAAGGGCAGGAGAATGGACCAGTAGAGTAAGGCAGAAAGATAATAGAGGACAATAAGCAAAGGGAAAAGGCAGAGTCAAAGAGAGTGACAGATTAAAGGAAGTCACAAGCACAGAACTTCCGGAAAGTGGGTGAACTATTTGTACAAAAGAGCCCTGGTATCCCCACAGGGGGCCTAAAGGGATAATGTTGTGACTTTACTGAATGCTTGGAGACATTTTTAAACGTCTGCCTACAGCCACAACCATTTATTTCCACTAATTTGTTTATTTTGTTTAAGAGTGTGGGAAAAAAGGGGAATGTGCCTGTCCTTTTGACTAAAAAAAGATGATGGTAAATTAATGTCTACAGTGTTATGTGGGTGATCAAACTACGAGAAATGAAATGACGTTGAAAAATATGAATGGGAACTGTATTAGAAAAGACCTTCCCCCGTGGGGAAACCGGGGGGGTCTTCATACAAATAGTTCCCCCACCTTCTGGAAGTTCTGTGCTTGTAACTTTCCTCTAATATGTCTTTGTCTTTGACTCTGCCGTTTTCCTTGCTTTGTGTCATCTACTTAGCTATTTTTCTGACGTTTTGGCCCATTCTACTGCCTTTTTTCCAAAAACATCTTCCGTAATAGTTTTCTCCTTTGAGCTCCTCCGAAAATCGGAATGTGTCAGCTGAATGCAGTGAGGAGACCAGTGAAAACTGAAAAACGGACACATACGTACCCATTGTGGCCTTATGGCCCAGGAACGCAGAAGAAGAAGAAGAAGAAGACACCATCCGCAGGTATAGCCTGTTGAAGTCTTAGATGTATATTCTTTGGTGTGTATTTAGATACAATTGTTGTATATTTTGGTTTTCTAAGACAGTTATGTGAACTATGGAATCCATGTTATTAACAACGCGAGGTAGAGAATATATATTATTCTCATATATCAGAAAATAACTTCTCATGCATGAGATAATAGAGTAGTCTTGAGTAGTAGTCTTGAGTGTTGAATTTAAGTTTGCACAAGATAAACGACACAAAGTCAGCATTTTTGCTCTGGTGATAAAGGGTTGGTATTTCTTTAAAATGTGAAAATCATGTGTGTGCCTGTGTGTCAGTTTGTGTGCACTCGCGTGCATATGTGTGTATAGTATATATAGTATTATTATGTATGTGCACAGTGATGAGGTCACAGCCGTTGGTGTACGCTCAGATCCCGTTCTACCTGACCAACCTGACCACAACCGAGGACATCATTGGAGCCGTGCAGGTCAGTTCCAAACAGAGCCCTTCAAAATGATGTTATTCCTCTCCTCTCTCTCTTTTTCTCTATGTCTCTCTCTATCTCCCTCCCTCCCTGTGTCTGTCTCTCCTTTCTCTCCCCTGTTTGTGTTTCTTTCTGTTCTAATCTCTTGCTGTGTCTCTTTATACCCTCCCCTTCTCTGTGTCTCTCCGTCTCTGGTCTCTCTCTCTTTGTCTCTCTCTCTCTTTCTGTCTGTCTGTCTCCCACCCTCCTGTTTTTCCTGTTGTTGTTTTTTCCTTTCTTTGTTTCTCTATCACTAGGTCTCTTTTCCCCTCTCCTCTCTGTCTGTCTGTCTGTCTCTGTTTCTATTTCTTGTTTTCTCTCTCTCTCTCTCTCTCTCTCTCTCTCTCTCTCTCTCTCTCTCTCTCTCTCCTAGTTTCTCTCTTCTTCTCTTTCTTTCTTCCATCTGTGTTACTCTGTCTGTCTAGTCTTAGGTTAATTGATTTATGTCAACTATTTTATAACAGGCCTGGGTTTTTGTTTTAATCAAAACAGACTTTATCCCAAATTCTAAGAAACAACAAACACAACAACAATAACATATAGCAACAACAACATTACTTAAAAAGACTCTTTTGTGACAACCCTCTGACTTTTAGAAAATCTCTTGTAACAACCCCCTAACTTTCAGGAGATATTTTGTGAAGACCCCCTAACATTTTTCAAGATTTCTTTTGTTTTGACTTTTGCAGAAGATCTTTTGTGATGACTTCCTAACTTCCAAGATTTCTTTTGTGACACCTCCCTGACTTTTGCAGATCTTTTGTGATGACCCCCTTACTTTTCAGATCTTTTGTGACGACTCCCTTTTGCAGGAGATCTTTCATGATTACTTCCTAACTTTCAGAAGAATTTTTGTGAGAACCCCCTGACTTTTTCAGGTGATCTGTGACGACACCCTAACTGTTTTTTCCCCAGGAGATCTGTGCGGTGTGTGAGGAGTTTTCAGGACGGGGTCTGCCCAACTACCCGAGCGGCTGGCTACCCGTTCACGTACTGGGAGCAGTACCTGCACCTGCAATGCACTAACAAACAAACAGAAACTCAACCACACTCAAAAAGCTCTTTTGTGACGACCCCCTAACTTTTGTTTGCTCCAGGAGATCCGTGCCGTGTGTGAGGAGTTCTCGGAGCGGGGTCTGCCCAACTACCCGAGCGGGTACCCGTTCACGTACTGGGAGCAGTACCTGCACCTGCGCTTCTACCTGGCGCTGGCCCTGCTGTGCGTGCTGGCCACCACCTTCCTGGTCCTCACCCTCGTCCTCATGAACCCCTGGCTGGCTGCCATGCTGGTCAGTGTTGGTGCACAGAGAGAGAGAGAGAGCGAGAGAACTCTGAAACTGAAATTGATGCTGTGTGTTTGTCTGTGTGGTGCGTCAGGTGGATGCAGGGCCCGATCAGGTGATTCTTAACGGGGGGGGGGGGTTTCTGCCAAGGGTCCAGGGAACTGCATAGGTTCTGGGTTAAGGAACCCTTTGGGGGACTAGGAGGCGAAGGCCCCGAAAAAGTTTGCAATTTAGTGACTATCCAGGCAAAAATCGAGTCGTTTTCTTCTTTTCATCCTTGTATAAGGTGCATGCTTTGGGGCAGATAGGGGTTTCCAGAAACTATGACCCCCCCCCCTAGATCTGGCCCTGGGGGGGGTCTTTAAAAAGATTTGAAAGAGGGGGGTTCCGGAAACTGGGACCCCCCCCCCTAAATCCGGCCTTGGGGTGTGTGTCTTTAAAAAAGCTTAGAATTGCATGCCTGGTTGTTACTGTGCATGTGTGTGTGTGGTGTGGCAGGTGGGGGTGTTGGCCATGCTGGTGGTGGAGCTGTTTGGCCTGATGGGTGTCCTGGGCATCAAGCTGAGCGCAGTGCCCGCCGTCATCCTCATCATGTGTGTGTGTGGTGTGGCAGGTGGGGGTGTTGGCCATGCTGGTGGTGGAGCTGTTTGGCCTGATGGGAGTCCTGGGCATCAAGCTGAGCGCAGTGCCCGCCGTCATCCTCATCATGTGTGTGTGTGGTGTGGCAGGTGGGGGTGTTGGCCATGCTGGTGGTGGAGCTGTTTGGCCTGATGGGAGTCCTGGGCATCAAGCTGAGCGCAGTGCCCGCCGTCATCCTCATCATGTGTGTGTGTGGTGTGGCAGGTGGGGGTGTTGGCCATGCTGGTGGTGGAGCTGTTTGGCCTGATGGGAGTCCTGGGCATCAAGCTGAGCGCAGTGCCCGCCGTCATCCTCATCATGTGTGTGTGTGGTGTGGCAGGTGGGGGTGTTGGCCATGCTGGTGGTGGAGCTGTTTGGCCTGATGGGAGTCCTGGGCATCAAGCTGAGCGCAGTGCCTGCCGTCATCCTCATCATGACAGTCGGCATCGGCGTGGAGTTCACCCTGCATGTGGCCGTGGTCAGTATTGCAGCACACTATGTTTAAGCCCCTTTTCCCCCTGTGGGGATACCGGGGGGAAGGGGGGTCTTTTGTGCAAATATTTCCTCCACCGTCTGGAAGTTCTGTGCTTGTAACTTCCTCTAATCCGTCTTTCACTGCGCCTTTTACCTTTGCTTACTGTCGTCTTTCTATCTTTCTACCTTTGTAGTCCATTCTCCTGCCTTTTTTTCTAAGAATTCTTACAAAGATGTTCTCAAGCTGAAGACGGACATGCTGGGCCTATTTCTTAGTTAGGCGCATAATGACAGCATGACTCATCTGCGCTCATATGGCAGGAAACTGAGCGATCGAAGAAGAAGGAGAAAATAAAACCCTTTTTTGTCTTTTGCACTCTGAACAAGTCAGGCTACTTTCAAGACTAAACTGTGATCGTTTGTACAATTTTCACAACTGATGTTATTTTCAAAACCGAAGTTTTGATCCTTACTTTCAGAAATCATCTTTCGATCTTTGATACACTTTTGACAACTCGGACAACTTTTCTGAACGAATTATCATTGTTGATCATGTATAGTTTAGACAACTTTAACCAATGGCTTTGGCATCTCTTGTGGCTTGGATGTTTCATGGCTGTGTAAAATGACATCCACAATGACATTCTTTTCGTGGGTGTTTCGGGGTTTTATGAAATAACAATTTTTGGTGGGCTTTTCTGAGGGTTTTGTAACTATATAATGACAGTCCTTTGCTGGATGTTTCGGGGCTGTGTAAAATGACCTCCAGAATGACATTCTTTTTGTGGGTGTTTTAGGGTTTTCTGAGGGTTTTGTAGCTAAATGACAGTCCTTTGCTGGATGTTTCGGGGCTGTGTAAAATGACCTCCAGAATGACATTCTTTTTGTGGGTGTCTTAGGGTTTTCTGAGGGTTTTGTAACTATATACTGATGGTCGTTTGGTGGGTGTGTTCCAGGGCTTTGTGACGTCCGTCGGCAGTCGAAGGCGGCGGGTGCTGGTGTCCGCGGAGAGCACGTTCTCCCCCGTGGTGCACGGAGCCACCTCCACCTTCCTGGGCATCATCATGCTGCTCAGCACGCAGTTCCACTTCATCGTCAAGTCAGTCACTGAAAGACACAGAGAGAGAGAGGGGGGGGTGGGGAGAGAGAGGGAGGGAGAGAGGGGGGGGAGAGAGAGGGGTGGAGAGAGAGGGAGGGACACTGGACACTGGAAGAGAGGGAGATAGAGAGACGGGGGGGGGGGGGGGGGGGGGGGGGGGGGGGGGGGGGGAGGGGGGAGAGGGAGAGAGAGAGTTCGACTTCATCGTCCAGTGAGTCACACAGAGAGGGAGGGAGAAAGGAGGAGAGAGAGAAAAAAAAGTAAGGCTGGGGGTTGGGGGGGGGGGGGACATACAAAAACGACAGGATGAAAGGGAGAGAGACAGAGAGAAAGAGGGACACACACACACACACACACACACATACACAGAGTGACACAGAGAGAGGGAAGTCTGTATTTGTGTCTCTGTACATGTCCTTGTGTGCATTATATTCTGCATTATATTCTGTGCATTATGTGTGTGAAAGAAGTTACATGCAAATAGAATGTGGAGATGTTTTGTGTAGTATAGAGCAGTATGTATTATACGTTTGTTGTCTGTCTCTCTTCCTGTTTTGTAGCATGCAGATCGTGGGAAGGGAGATGTTTCTGACGTTTGTTTGTCCATAACTCCTTCCTGATTTCTGTCACTGCAAATGAGAGAGAGAGACAGAGAGAAAAAGAAAGAACATGGAATGCATTACTCATGCCATAAACTTTTATGGTTGGGATAAGAGTTAAAAGTAAAAGAGAAAAGTCTTATGGGAAGAAGTGATGGCGATGGTTAGGTATAAACTACAGACAAACTGCTTCCAGTAACAGAAACTGACTTCAGATGGGCTTCTGCTGCTGATACTGATACGACCCCCGAATCAGACCGGTTGAGACGTTTAACCTCTCTTAAAAGTAGTTCCTCAGACTACAAGAAAACACCCGTGGGGATACCGGGGGGTCTTTCGTACTAATAGTTTCCCCACCTTCTGGGGGTTCCGTGCTTGTAACTTCCTCTAATCTGTCACTCTCTTTAACTCTGCCTTTTCCCCTTTGCTTACTGCCATCTACTATCTTTCTGTTTACCAGTCCATTCTCCTGCCTTTTTTTCTAGAAACGTTTACCAAGATTTTCTCCAGTCGAAGATGGACATGCTGGGCCTAACTATTTCTTAGGCGCATAACATCAGCATGACGCATCTGCGCTCATGATTGACAGGAAACTGTCTGAGCATTCGAAGACGACGACAACGACAAAGAAGAAGAAGAAGAAGAGAAAGCAACCAAGCTAGTGGTGCCTTTTCTTGCAGAACACATTGCCCTGGGTCTGTGTATTTGAGTGAGGTAAACAAAAAGGCAAAGGTTTCGTGCCTGATCTGTCCTTACCTCCAGTATGGGGTCTTTCTTGGGCACTGCAGGACCTCCAGGATCGACCCGCTATATTATTTGCATACATAAACGTCCCACATGTACCTGCACCAGGTCAGGAGGACGTTATACTCACTTTCTTCTTCTGCTCTGTGCTGACAACTGGCCCACTGTACGTTCTGCAGACCAACTCTCTGGAACAGAAACCTACTTTGGTATCACGGCTGACGGAAGAGGTTGGACCCTAATAAAGCCGAAGAAGGAGAGAAGAATAAATCAGTAAAGAATCTGGCGAAGATGTACTTTATTCACACACACACACCCTCATGTTCACGATCCTCAATCTCAATCTCAAAGTCTGCTTCTTTCAGTTTTATGAAAACCATCTTAACCTCCAAAGTTGGCAGAATGTTGCTTCACAGTGAAAAAAAAATAAAATGGGGGGGGTGGGGACTAACTACATGATAGCCAAGATTTGTTTTTTCAAAGGGAGGGAGGGGTGCGTTCTTCTTTTATTGGTAGCTGGCGTTCGGGTCATAGCTGCCTCAAGAAAAAATTCAAGCCCCTGGTTTTAATGTCAGGAGAGATTGGGCTGCCTTTTTTACATCCTTCAGTGGGCCTGGTAGGCTGGGGTTGTGGGGTTGTCTTGTAGTATTATTGCTGCTTCTTCTTTCTGCCTTGCTTGCTTCCCATAAACTCTGGCACATGGCTCGTAAAGTCTGCTGTGTTGAATTCCCGAGGCCTCTTCTTCAGGACTCTGTCTGCTTGAAGGAGAACTTGTTGTACCGGGGGCTGTGCAGCGTGGGGGGGGGGGGGGGGGGAGAGAGAGAGAGAGAGAGAGAGAGAGAGAGAGAGTAATTATAAATGTGAATGTGAATGCGAAAGGTTTATTCAAAAGGATTTGGCCACATTTGAAGGGTGGAAAACATGAGCATTCAAACAAGACATTCATCTAATGTATAAATCTATCTTTGGCTTAGAGAGAGAGAGAGAGAGAGAGAGAGAGAGAGAGAGAGAGAGAGAGAGAGAGAGAGAATGCGAATGGTTTATTCAAAAGGATTTGGCCACATTTGAAGGGTGGGAAACATGGGCATTCATACAAGACATTCATCTAGCATGTATAAGTCTGTCTTTGGCTTAGAGAGAGAGAGAGAGGTGGGGAGCAAGGGAGAGAGCACTGTGGGCTGTAACTCTAGCCCCCACACATACAAACACAATACACATGCATCCACAGTCATTCACACACTCGTACACACACTCTGTCTCTCACATGCAATTGCGCGCGCGCGCACACATACACATGCACACACTCTCTCTCTCTCTCACACACACACACACAAACACACACACACATACTCTCTCTCTCTCTCTCTCTCACACACACACACACACACACACACACACACACACACACACATTTTAACATAGAAAAGAAGGAACCAGCCAGGGAAAAGATAAACATCATAGACCTGACCTACATTGCTCCTGTGCACGTACAACGCATGCGATGGTACAGTTAGCGTGAAGAAAATTGACACTGCCAATGAAATTCAAACCCACTTCCAATTAATCGTGGCAACTTTTAATTAATTAATCAAGGGAACGAGAGAAAGATAGGGGGGGAAAACAGAGAAGCAAGAAGAAGAAGATAAAGAGAGAGAGAGAGAGAGAGAGAGAGAGAGAGAGAGAGAGAGAGAGAGAGAGAGAGAGAGAGAGAGAGAGAGAGAGAGAGAGAGAGAGAGAGAGAGAGAGAGAGAGTGAGAGAGAGACAGACAGACAGAGAGAGAGAGAGAGTGAGAGAGAGAGACAGGTTTAATCTAATAACCGTTTACGCCTCTTACAGAAGATAAACGTGTGCATAACCAAGCCAAACAAAACAATTAATAACGTTTTATTGATTTGTTTTGATAACTTAGAATAAAATAACGACTGTGTCTCATGCTTATTGAAGAAAAATCAACAAAGCCACCATGCACAATTTTAGATAAAAAGATAATACAGGTCTTAGTTTGTAACTTTTGATTCATATGTTGAACTACATCTTAAAAGATAGGCATTATGTGAAGTTGTTTAGGCTGTTGTATGTTTGACATTTTAGTTTTTGATTTCAATAGGGAAAAATGCATTTAATCCGTGTAGCTCTTATTTGGTTCTTAGAGCGAGAGGGAAAGTGTAAGTGAGGAAGGAAACATTGTAGAGACCCCAAAAAAGACCCAAAAAAGAAGGAACGAGAGGCCAGACGCATTGGAGAGAGAGAGGGAAGGAAAGAAAGGAAGGAACATTATTTGCATTCTCCGAAGACGGAGTGTGGCTGCCCACGTGGCGGGGTAATAAAAAACGGTCACACACATAATGTTCTCACCCGCAGCCGATGCATCTGTACCATAGTGTGCAAGTGCTTCAGCTGTTGGGATGAACCCTGGAGTCTTTTAGCCAGGGCACGTCAACACCAACAATTATTTTCCAACAAGGCAGAAACACCCGCCCCTCCCTTCTACCCTTTGTTGAGAAATCACACTGGGGGGGGGGGGGGAGAGAGAGAGAGAGAGAGAGAGAGAGAGAGCAATATTTTATTGCCATTAGCTTACAAAGCCCTTGTGGCAAGGGGGATTACAATACTAAGAGAAATTGAAGTGAAATGCGGCAAAGAAGAAATGAAATAGAAAATAAACAAAAATATCAAACTGTATTATGGTTATGCATAATGTGGCACACAGTCACACAGTCACACACACAAACACACACACACGAGAGAGAGAGAGAGAGAGAGAGAGAGAGAGAGAGAGAGAGAGAGAGAGAGAGAGAGAGAGAGAGAGAGAGAGAGACGGAGACGGAGAGAGAGAGAGAGAGAGAGAGAGAGAGAAATGGCATACATGGTTACCAAAACAGACAAAATCTGTATATAGGATGTAGGTAGCGCCATTGTTAAACCATAATGCTGATGATCAGGAATGCAGAAGGCGCTAAAGCACTAATGCTAACAAGCAGCAGTAGCAGCAGTGGCACAAACAGCATCCTTCCACCGTCAGCCGCACAGGGCGAAAACTTCATTTGAGCGTGACGGGGGGGAGGGGGGGGGGGGATACCTGGCAAGCACACGTGTATCTTCTGCCTAATCGGCCACCGCACCGAATTCCTGCCTACACCTCATTTATCTCTTGCCTAATTCCCTTATCACACACCACACCCCCTCCCCTCTCCTTCCTTCTTCCTCGTGCCTTTTTTTTCCTTTCCTCACCCACTTCCTCAACATAACGTAACAAGTGGATCGCCGAGCGGCAGATAAGTTCCCGAGCGGGCGAACTTGGGCACATAACAGCAGCATGACGCATCTGCGCTTCAGGGACATGAAACTGTGCAAGTGCCCAAAAAAACTTACTAAATAACCAGGGTCTGTATTCACGTTGAGATAGCATGAGACTTAGCATCATGCTAACTTAGAAGCTCTTCCAATGTCCTATAGGATTTAACAGGACTTTTGGAAGAGCTTCTAAGTTAGCATGATGCTAAGTCTCATGCTATCTCAACGTGAATACAGGCCCTGGGCATTTATTTGCCCGTTACACCCCGTACCTGCCTCCCCTCCCCTCACATCTTAGCTCCTATCCTCCTTGCGTCCTTTGGGTGATACACCTACACACCCTTGACTGGAGTACACATCCTTTGACGGGATGCACACCCTTAAGCGGTGGGGACATGTCAGCCCTACATGGCACATTTTGTGCTACAATGTTTTACTCTTAGTATTACATCCTGTCCTTCACTGCGATGCACATCCTTAATCAGTGGGGTGTACACCCTTAACTTGGAGACATGTCTGCCGCTCGGCGACATTTAAATTCTACGTGGCATAATTTGTACTACAATGTCTTTAGCTCTTCGCTCGGGAACTAACAACAGCCTCGTTGCCGCCTCTCCTGGTGAAGAGTTATCTCCAAACTATTTGTTGTTGTATAATTATTTTGTGGGGCCTTTGTTCATCTCACGTAATGATCCCATGTTGTTCCCCAGTCGCCCTGATTCCCTGCAGGCTGCACGTTTTGCCGCCTTTCTGCGTATCAAAGGGTGAGCTCCTCTTCCCCTTGTTATGCCATCAAGTCAAGCCTTCTTCCTCTCAAAGGCGTCTGTTAAGTCCTTTCGCGGATATTTGTCCTCTCGCGGATACCATGACCTACAATAACCCAAGGGTCTCCCATGACCATATATTGTCTTGATCATCATGTCACAACATATTCAGATCCTGAATTTTGAACCGCAAGTGCAAACCTCTGCCAAGGAAGACTGACAAAACCGAAAATTCCTTCCTTCATGTCCGAGCTGTATCTTTTGTGTGGCAATGTACCATGGCGAGTAATGACATAAATACTTGCAATGAATACCAAAACAAATCAGAAACTGGGTCATTTTAGACTAATGTGCACATAAGGACAAAAGGCCGCGACAGGACTTAACAGGCATCTCTCTCTCTCTCTCCCCCCCCCTCTCTCTCTCTCTCTCTCTCTCTCTCTCTCTCTCTCTCTCTCTCTCTTCTATAACTGTTCTCTCTCTTTCTCTATCCGCTATCTCTCACGTATCGTGTGGACAGTATTATAACATTCATAATGTCTTCATGCATAGGGGCCTACACAATCGCGTGTTCACGCGCACACACGTACTCGTGCGAGCTTACACATACTCACACACACACACACACACACACACACACACACACACACACATACATACACACATTCGGGCAGAGAGAGAGGGAGGAGGGAAATATATTTTTAAAAATAGAGAAAGAGAGTGTGAGAGAGTTCAGGCTTCTTAGGTTTTTTAAATTTTCATAATAAATAAACAGACTTCTAATGTTTTCAATTAAAAGCAAAAGAGAGAACACTTGCAATTGTATCGTCATAACCAGACGGGTTAAAGTAAGAGAGCGTGAGTGGGGGGGGGGGGGTATAGATCCAGTCAAATATTTTGCTGCAATTAGCAAGCGCCCTTTAGGTTAGGTTAGGTTAGGTTAGGTTAGGTACTTTATAGTCATAGAGGCGTCTCTGTGAAATTCGGGTTGCTCCCACCTTTAGGGCAAGGGGGGTATAATCCTGTAACATTCTGATAGTCCAGGTAGACACACCTTGCATAAATGAAAGGTGTAATAAAAAGAGACAAACAGACAGACAGACAGGAAGAGACCACCCACTGAGGAAGAAAGGGAGCTAACTGGACATATGGTTGTGCTTGCCTTGCCCTTGGGGTGAAACGGGGTACTATACTGTGTTCCGATGAGGATGTTGTCTTTGATTTTCACCCTTCAAACGACCCTACCCCCCCCCCCCCCTCTCTCTCTCCCTCTCTCCTCTCTCTCCTCTCTCTCTCTCTCTCTCTCTCTCTCTCTCTCTCAGTAGTATATGGAGAAACAGGAAGGTACCCCCTGTATGTTAGAACCTATAAAATGTATAAAATACTGGCTCAAGTTGTTAAAACTACCCATGTCCAGACTCAGTAAACAGGCCTATCAAATGTTATGAAGTGAACATGAAAAAGGAACGGAAAATTGGATATTCCGTGTGAAAACAATTTTAAATAAACATGGGTTTGGAATTAGCGACTTAGTGTGATTTTTTTCCCGCCAGGGGGCATGACTCTCGAGAGGGGCTTATCACGCTATATTCTTAGTTGGGCGTAGTGAGAGAGAGAGATGGTTGGACTCCTCCCTATCTCTCTCTCTCTCTCTCTCTCCTTATCCCCAACTAAGAATATAGCGTGATGAGCCCCTCTCGAGCGTCATGCCCCCTGGCGGGAAAAAAATCCCACTAAGTCGCTCATTGTATGGCTATGTCAGAGGGTGGGAAGTAAAAATGGATTTATTATTGAATTTAAAGACAGAATTATTGCTTCCTATCAGCAAAATGGGCACTCCAAAATTGAAAGTTCAGATAAGTATGATTGGTACTATAGATTTAAAGATGTATTTGAAGCTGAGAAATATCTAACAGTTGTAAACAATAGATGGCATAGAATAATTTTTTTATGTCTAGCCAGGTTTAGGTCTAGAACTATAGGCTTGAATGCACATACACAATGGTTTCATGATGATGATATATCTGTCATTTCTCCCTGTCCAATGTGTGGTTTTTATAAAGAAGATGATATACACTTTTTATTTTGTTGTAACAAATATGAAGTGTTAGTTTTTTGAAAAAAGTGTTGCAGTATAATGGATTTAGTTGGAGTGTTGAAAATGAACTATGATGACGAATCTATCAAATCCCTTGCCAAATATATTGCAGAAGCTTTGAATATTAGAACAAAACAAAAGCAATTGCAAGAAGAACATGGACAAAACATTAGTTCTTAATTAAAAGTCTTGAATAACTTAATTAGTTCACTTGTGTTATAAGAGTGTGATATGCTTGACTTGATGTAGGATTGGATGATCAGATAAACATTATTTTGCTTTTATTTCCTTTGAACAACTTAGTTCACAAGAAGTATGTGATATGTTTAGTTTTGATATATGATTGGATGGTCGAGACAGACAATATTTTGCTTTTGTTTATTTCCTTTTTCATAGAATAATTTAACTCGCATATGGTTGTGATATGCTTGATTGATATATTATGATTGGATAGTCGAGATAGACATTAATTTGTTTTGTTTTGGTTTTATTTTATTGTTAACTCCTTAATTGATATTTTGTTCTATGCGCACCCCCATGTCATCTAAGCTATGTAAGCCAATGACATTAAAACAGTTCAGTGTTTTCTCTCTCTCTCTCTCTCTCTCTCTCTCTCTCTCTCTCTCTCTCTCTCTCTCTCTCTCTCTCTCTCCTCTCCCCCCCTCACTTCTTGCACTTTTGTCTCTTCTTGCACTTTTGTCTCTTGACACTCTTCTATCTCTCTCTCTCTCTCTCTCTCTCTCTCTCTCTCTCTCTCTCTCTCTCTCTCTCTCTCTCTCTCTCTCTCTCTCTATTTCTCTCCGGACGTCATTCTCAGTGATTTTTTATTTTTATTTTTTATTTATCGCTTTTTCGATATATTTGGGAATAACTGCAAATCTCATGAATGGAATTTGCTGGTAGAAGTTTGTGTCATGCGTTTCTAACTGACACGAACACAGTAATCTACTTATTTCAACAATCATCTAATCATTTATTTTTTTGGAAGGGCTTTTAGGAAACAAACAAAACAAGTGCAACGCCGAGCGGCTGCAAAGTCCCCTCGCAGCATCGCCGAGCTACTCCGAAATCGGAATGTGTCGGCTGTACACATACATAAAAACGCATAAAAACAGCACGTAACTACATAAAAACGCATAAAAACAGCACGTAACTGAATAGTTATATATAGTCTTGGGGTTCGGATCCGTGATTTGAGCGCGCGCGATCATGCGCACACGCACGCACAGAAAAATTCATGACAACTGTGTTATAGACCATTCATCAAGAAATGTTGTGAAAAAACCCGCCTTGAAATACATGCAAAACTTCGCGAGATTTTAGCGATTATGTGTTTCGGGGTTTGAACCCCGTAACTGGCGCGACCTTGACCTTAATGTAAAAGTAAATACATCAGTGGATAGCTTGCATCTTGACAAACTAGTATACCAAATTTGATTATGATTGAATAGTTTTTGAGAAAAACGGACGAATAGCCGGACGGACGGAGGCACGGACGGACACCGGACGGACGGACGGACGGACCAGACAAAAAGAATAGTTCCCCGAACCTTCGGCTCGGGGACTAAACATGGAAAGAAAATCGATATGTAATGATAAAACGGACCAAGCAGAGATTCGATTTTGAACTGAACTTGTGGTGAAAATCTGTTAAACGGGTACATGTGTGACATTTGTAGTTATAAAGTTGATCCTGGAGCAATACCTGGAAAGACCCCAAACAAGAACGATTTCCCGAGGATCTGAAGATCAGGAGGAGTGTTGCCAGAGAGTGGATATCGTTCCTTCTTTGGTTTGCTGATCGTGGCAAGCCTAGCGGAGAGAATGTGCCTAGTTAGCTCATATCAACTTAGCCGTTTCGTTTTCATTTTGGTCCCTACCAGAATCTCTTATCTTTAATCTGTGGAAGGAAGTAAAGATCCACCTGTGCCTGAGAAGATCTGGCTGCCTGTAGACCATACTGGCTGAAACTAGAGTCTGGTGCCTTGTTTGTGGCTATTGGCCGTTATGGGGAGTGGGGGTGGGGGGGCACAGGACAGACCTGGGCCTTCAGGGGGAGACGTTGATAGCTATGGGAATTTTAGGGGCTTTTTGCTGGAGCCTGCAACTTTGCGAGTTTGGGGACTGTTTAGGCGGGTGGATTTTCATTGATTTTTCTCCTCTCCTCTACACCGCTGCTTTTCTTAGTATGGCTGATGAAGGAGAGAGAGCCTTTAGTTTTTCATGGCTTCCCCTTTTTATATATGCCAGAGAATCTTTGCTTTTTCGTGGCTCCTGTTCTGGGATGCTGATCCAAGGATGGGATGGAGCTTAGGGGGTAGGGGGCATTTAGAGAACGAGAGCTTGAAGGACCACCCTGATTTTTTGTAATAATGTATTTACTTTTAGGGGTGGAGGTAGAGAGAGGGGTGGGGGTGGCAAGGAGGTTTAATGTCCCATAAGGGCAGCGAAGAGACCTGATGGAGTTATGTGTTTGTAAAAGAGGATTGAAGGGAGAAGGGGCGGGGGTGGGGGTTCACAAGGAGTATGTGGAGATGATGCTAGAAAAGGAGAAGAAAGGGGGAGGGGGGTAGTAGGATTTAGTTGTGATTCCAAAGAAAGAGGGTTTTTTCTGGTGATGTTTTCTTCTCACATTTCCAGTATGTTACCTCAAAAAAAAAAAACGTCCTGTTTGGGGATGTTTCCGCTATGCCACAGGCCCGCTATGGCCACAGACCCACAGGTCCGCTATGCCACAATTCCCACACACCGTTGTTGGAAGAGGGACGGTCTCAGAGAGAGAGAGAGAGAGAGAGAGAGAGAGAGAGAGAGAGAGAGAGAGAGCGCAATGTGTAGAGTTCTCGTCCTTAGACAACCCTAACAAAGAAACTTAGTGGGTGAAATTATGAGATATCCTCTGCAAGGGAGGTAAAACAACATTGTACACTCATCAAGACATGTCCTTGCACCCCTCCCCCACACCACCCCCTCGATAACCCAACAAATGAAGTAGAACTAACATCCCCATTTGAAGAGGGCACGTCAGACCTCATTGATATCAACTTGGGCGACCTCTGTAGACAGAATTCTCGAACGCATAGTTTCCACTGGAAATAGCAAAGAATTATATGCGTACAATTGTGTGTTGTTCTGCTGCATTACTTTACATCAAGTTGTGTGCGTGGCTCCACGTGGACTGAGGTGTTGGATGAGGGAATTAAAATTTGTCTGTCTGTCTCTCTCTCTCTGTCTCTGTCTCTCTCTCTCTCTCTCTCTGTCTCCCTCCCTCTCTCTCTGTGTCTCCCTCCCTCTCTCTGTCTCTCTCTGTGGAAGAATGAAAGAATTAGGTGCCGTGAAAGGAAAATCAACAGACAGTGAAAGGAAGGAAAAAAGATAAAGGGAGGAGTGTGTAAAAGGAAACGGGCAAATCTCTGCAAACATAGCAGTTTAGTTTTAGCTTGGCTTAATGTTATAAAGTTTTAAACGGTAGGGTAATGAGCCTTGCTGGAAAGCCTTCAAGTTCTCTTATATTTATCAGCCTCTTCCACTCTCCCCCCATTTTATATATTTATACGTTTTTTTCTTTATTTTTTTCTTTCAGTTCGCCATCAAGGGCAACAAAAAAAGTAAAACGTTTATCGTTATGATAATAAGAGAGCAGTAACAATAAATTTGGTGGTGAAGCATAAAGATTCTGCCATTCATGTTCATTCCATACCCGTGTGGATATTTTAAAAAAGAAATATAAAGATGCTGCCATTCATTTTCATTCCACCCCCCACCCCCCGTGTGGGTCTTTTTAAAAATAAAAAAGATGCTGCCATTCATCCATTCCACGCCCGTGTGGGTCTTTAATTAAAACAGTTTTTGCATGGGACAGAACTGAGATGTAAATGGGCTCTACGAATAATGGTGAGGGCTGTTCTTCTTTCTTGTCTTAGCCCCTTGCTTCCTTGCGGTGTGATGGGGCATTGTGGTCCTTCGCGTCGGGTTGCATTTGTGTGTGCTTTCTTTCTTCTTCTTTTCCTCACATCTCGGCTATGTCTCATGAACCGCTGCACAGAAACGTTTCAACGTTGGTACAGGCATCTATTTCGTGAAGCTGGCGCGTCCTCTTGAGTAACTGGGTGATTTTTAAAAAAACAAGTTTAAAAAGGTTTAGAGTATCAACCCAAGACCAAAATGTAGGAATGGGGGTGAGGGTGTGTGCGTGCCTTGTTACTGTACTTTGACACCCCCACCCCCCTTTTGTTTTCTTTCTTCTTTTAAGCCAACTGGGAATATGAGCTTGTCCTTAGTCCAACACGTTATTTGGTCTCTACTGTTGTTGTCCCGTGTTCTATCAGTCAGGATTCCGGCAAGGTGGGAACAAACAGTACAGCGTCCACCCCGCTATTAGAGCTAGCTAGCTGACTCGTGTGGGTTTCTTGGTCTCTACTGTTGTTGTCCCGTGTTCCATCAGTCAGGATTCCGGCAAGGTGGGAACAAACAGTACAGCGTCCACCCCGCCATTAGAGCTAGCTAGCTGACTGACCACTATGCATACAGTGCCCCTCCTCAACTTCCTGCTGACCAACCGCCACATAGCCTAATATTTGTATGCCAGTCAGTCGTTTCCGACCATGGCTGCCAGATAGCAGAGGGGGCAGATGCTATTCCGGCGGGCTGGGAAATTTGCTTATAGTGGAGATGTATTGTCCAGGATATATTCCCACTCTCTCGGCCAAAGGGGTTTGAGGACTGCTGGCGTTGGGGAAGGTCCCCAAAGGCCAACCCATCCCTTTGGCTGCAGCACCAGAGCCGGTGCAAAGGCCCCCTCGTTTAAAATATTTAATAAAAGTCATAGTCTTCCACAAGAGACTAAAACCATAGTACCATGGTTTTCCATTATTGTAAAAAAGCATCTATTGTACAGCTCTAAAGTTACTATTGTCCCCTACAACTAGCCCAATAACTAACTGCTAAATAGAGTAGGGGCCAGTTCTCACTGTCAAGTACAGAGAAGAAAATGTAGTTCAGTCAGGTTGGGGGGGGGGGGGGGGGGGGGGGGGGGGGAGAAAAGGAAAAAGAAAAAAACATGGAAGGGAAAGGATCACATAGCCAAGGAAAAAGAAACCTGGATACCCATTTTTATTTACCCCCATTTCTTAAGAAAAAATATTCCTTCTTTCCTTTTTCTCTTTTATTCTAATGTTTGCTTCTTTCTTCTTCACACCTTTTTAAGGTAGTCCCCTCTCCTCACCATCACCTTGATTCCAACCCCCTCCACCCCCACCACACACACACGCTCGCGTGCTCTCACACACACACACGCACACACTTACATGCACACGCACGCACACAGACACACACACGTGCACGCACACACACACACACACACACACACACACACATCTCTCCCAGGTTTTGTTGTTAATGTAAAACCTGGGAGGCCAAGACGTGCACGCACACACACACACAACACACACACACACACACATCTCTCCCAGGTTTTGTTGTTAATGTAAAACCTGGGAGGCCAAGATCTCTGCTACTACAATATAACGTTTTATGTAGACCTTGGAGCTGGTGAAAGGTAATGTGCTTTTCATGAGGCGCACCTGGGGTGGGGGGTACACACATCACCACCCCCCCCCCCCCCCTCCACTGCTATTGTCGCCAGATGAAGACTTTGAGGACTCTCAACCAGTGGCAGCACTGGGAGGGCCAATGACCACACTTGCCAGGATGTCTTAGACTGGATGGGGAAAAAAGGGCAATATGAAAATAATATAATGGGCTGTTTGTTTGTTTTCCGGCTAATTAATGAAGCTTGTGGGTTGAGGGTGGTGGTG
>CM065689.1:57791747-57846747 GCA_017654935.2 Phymorhynchus buccinoides | reverse complement strand
GACATCAGACTAACGGCAGTAAAACTGTCTTATGCTTAGTTTCGTTGCCCCCCCCTCCCACACCCCAATCTCTCCTTCACTTACAGCATAACCTTTTTAGTACAAAGGACGGCGCCTGGTTGAATTAATTAAACAGGGCCATGAGCAATTAAGAAGATAAATGATTACACCAAGAACTCTCTCTCTCTCTCTCTCTCTCTCTCTCTCTCTCTCTCTCTCTCATGAAAGAGGTGTTTTTCATTTATGTCTTTGTTTGTTTGTTATTCTGTCGGTTAGTTTTCTGTTCTGTTTGTTTTTATTGCTGATGTTGATGCTCTGCCTACCATGTCGTTGCTATATTACTGTTGTTTCTGTTGGTGATGTTCCTGTGTCTCAATGTTCATGTATAGTATTAGTTATGTATTGCATGCTTAGAACCAAGGACAGAATGGAAGACTAGGCCCAGCTTAAATTCTTTTCCTTGTAAAATAAAGTGTTTGAAGTCTCTCTCTCTCTCTCTCTCTCTCTCTCTCTCTCTCTCTCTCTCTCTCTCTCTCTCCCCCACCCACCCACCCTTTATTCTCTCCAGAGAGAGGATGAACTACATCTGACATGTAGGGCTAAATCTAACGTAATAAAGTTGGGTGAAGGGCATATTTTGTTATGGGGCAGAGTACAGAGGTACAGACAGTTTTTAAAAATGCAACCCTCGAAATTGCTAATAAAGTTGTTTTGATAACCAATCTATCACGAAACGTACAGGGTGGTTTTTTTTGGGATAACCAATCTATCACGAAAAGTACAGGGTGGGTTTTGTTGATAACCAATCTATCACGAAAAGTACAGGGTGGGTTTTGTTGATAACCAATCTATCACGAAAAGTACAGGGTGGGGTTTTTTGATAACCAATCTATCACGAAAGGTACAGGGTGGGGAATTTTGATAACCAATCTATCACGAAAAGTACAGGGTGGGGATTTTTGATAACCAATCTATCACGAAAAGTACAGGGTGGGGATTTTTGATAACCAATCTATCACGAAAAGTACAGGGTGGGGATTTTTGATAACCAATCTATCACGAAAAGTACAGGGTGGTTTTTTTTTTTAAATGGAACCCTCAAAACCGCTAATAATATTTTTTTAATTTTCAATCTATCGTCTTGATTTTTCAAGTTTCTTAAGAAGATTTAACCCTTTCACCGCCAAAGTTGCATTTTAGCACCACATTGATTTAACACCTATGTCACTAAAAGGCAGCGGTAAAGGTAAAGATGTGCCACCCCACCCCCCCACCCCTGCATTTCTCGGTTAATTGTATTTTTCCGTTTTTGCCTTTCTTACCATACATATTTTAGGAACATTTTCAGCCAATTCTCTTTTTGGAATACCAACCCTAACCCTAGCCCTAAACCTAACCCTACCCCCCACTATGTACTGCAGTACACCGCGATTTGTCACAGTTGTGGTTCGTTGCGTTTTCCCGTCTTATAGGGTGGGGGGTAGGGTTAGGGCTAGGGATAGGGTTAGTATTCCAAAAAGGTTATTAGCTAAAAAGGTTCCTAAAATACAGCTTTATGTATGGTAAGAAAGGCAAAAACGGGAAAATGCAATTCACCGAGAAATGTAGGGGGGGTGGCACATCTTGACCTTTATCCAAAGACCCTATTGTTTTAGTTTTGAGAAGTAAGGATAGACCTTATTTTATGTATGTCACAGAAGAATCCCCAATACTGCAGATGGATTTTGTTCTCTACCCAGGTAAATTTAATGGACACTTTTGGATGAAATATGGCTGGCAGTGAAAGGGTTAATGCACGAAATGTTGCAATAGTTTAGTGGGGGTTTTTTTTCTATGATGCCATTAATGTGCTGTTTTCGTGGAAACCCATTTTCCGAAAAAATCCCCTTTTTTTAAGGTGAAAACCCCCTACAAAAGGTTTTGCAGGTTCAACGTTTTTGTTATCCAGTCAAATTGATTTTCTTCTTCTGTGTTCCCAGGCCAAAAGGGTAAAATACGTAATGTGTCTGGTTTCTGTTTTCACTGGTCTCGCCGCTGCGTACAACCGACACATTCCGATTTCGGAGGAGCTCAAAGGAGAAAAGTTATTTGGAAAATTTTTTGAAAAAAAAGGCAGGAGAATGCGCCAATAAGTCGGAAAGATAGTGGATGACAGTTAGCAAAGGAAAAAGGCAGAGTCAAAGAGAGTGGCAGATTAAAGGAAGTAACAAGCACAGAACTTCCAGAAGGTGGGGGAACTATTT
The DNA here is from genome assembly GCA_017654935.2 of Phymorhynchus buccinoides. Taxonomy (NCBI): domain Eukaryota; kingdom Metazoa; phylum Mollusca; class Gastropoda; order Neogastropoda; family Raphitomidae; genus Phymorhynchus; species Phymorhynchus buccinoides. The sequence continues at coordinate 57,844,504 of CM065689.1, read as the reverse complement.
TTACGAAAGACTCCCTGGTATTCCCAAGGGGAGAGACTCGTGGAGGGGGCGGGGTCGTCCAGCTCCCCGTATGGAGGCATGAGGCATCCACCCACTGCCCCGAATTGATTTTCAATTCTACATGAGCTTAAAAAAAAAAGTAGGATATAATAGTCTTGAATTTAAAAGTTAAAGGCAAAATTGACAGTCCTCTCAGGGCTAATGTAACAATACACAGGCCCTGGTTGTTGTTGTTTTGCACATCAAAAAGGGATTTTTAGAGAGGGACAGAGAGAAACAGAGATACACAGAGAGAGTAAGACAGACACATAGAGATAGAGATTCAGAGAGAGAGAGTGAGGCAGAGACATGGAGACAGAGAAGAGAGACAGAGAGAGACAGAGACAGAGGGAGCTGAACAGCAGCTGTGGCAGGCGAAGAAGTCTCGGGACCACCCAAGCTGCCAGTGTGGAATTCCCTCCACCCTTCTTTTTTTACCCACCCCCCTCCCCGCACACACACACCTAGCTTTCCCTCTCCCGCCCACCTTCTACCCTTTCCCCCACCATCTCCTCACTCTAGTCCCCCCTTTCTCTTCCTGGAGGCTCGACCAGGGTTGAAACGGGTCCCTGTGTAAACACACTCCTCTTGCGAAGAAGGGGCCCTGTCAAGGATAAGGGAACCGACTTGATAATGAGGGAAATTGGAAGGACAAAAAAAGATTTAAAAAAAGGAAAAAATATATAAAGGAACTCGTAAAGTTTTTACTGTACACAGATACAGGTGAGGGGGTGGGGGTGGAGTGGGGATGTTTGCTTTAAGAGTGTGTGCCTGGTGTCAACCGTAACCCACACCCTGATGTGTTGAGGAAACTGAGAGAATTGGGAAGAGGAGTGATTTTTGCGAGTGGGGTCGGTGAGGGTGGGAAGCAGTACAGTACAGAAGCAGTACGTACCTAAGCACGTACAGCTATACTAGGTCTAGGCCTATATACTAGGCCTATACCCCACGACAGCCGTCCGAAGTGAGACACCGGACCGCTGTAATATAATATGGGTAAAGATAAACCAAAATACAGAACTGGAAAGTGGTGAACCTTGTCCCTTGATTAGTTCTTCTTCTTCTTCGATCACTCAGACAGTTTCCTGTCAAGTATGAGCGCAGATACGCCATGCTGCCGTTATGCACCCAACTAAGAAAATTGTTAGGCCCAGCAAGTCCGACTTCGGCTGGAGGAAATCTTGAAAGCATTAATTGAAAAAAAAACCATGAGAATGGACCGATAAGGCAGAAAGATAGTAAATGACCGCCGCCGTAAACAAAGGGAAAAGGCAGAGTCAAAGAGAGTGACAGATTAGAGGAAGTTACAAGCACAGAACTTCCAGAAGGTAGGGAACAGGCTATTTATACAAAAATACCAAAGAACCCCCCCGGTATTCCCACAAGGGGGGGGGGGGGGGGGGGGGGGGTCCCTTGATTTTACTTATTAACCATTGATTTTTTTTTAACCAAAACAATCCCGTGCTATAGTATAAATCCATACGTTTTATCATACTGCTTTGGCCTTGTCTTGTAGCCTATTACACCGTAGCTCTTTTGTCTATGGAAAGTGGAATCTGCATTTTGGTATTGCGCATTTCGAACGCAATTTTGTATACTCATTGTGGGGGAAAAACATCGGTTTATTGAATCGATTTTGGATGCAAGGATTAGAGCTGATACATGAGGGGGGGGGGGGGGGGGGGTAATATTATATCGTTTATCCAACAAAATATGTGTGAGAGAGAATTTGAATTTGAACTTGAAATGTTTAGTGAGGATAAACTGAATGAGCAAAGCAACACTTCTGCGAGAGAGAGAGAGAGAGAGAGAGAGAGAGAGAGAGAGAGAGAGACCGACCGACCCCACCCCACCCCAGTGTGTGCGTCTTTGCGTGTGCTTGCATAAATTATGCACTGGAGTGGTATCCATACATTATATATTGCTACCATATATTATCCTCTGCTCAGTTATCCCCCACCCCCCTGTTATCATTGACACACACACACGTTTTCCAAATTAAAAACCTACCTTTGTACTACCCGCTTCCATCATAAATAAAAGGTAGGGGAAGTGCAGAAAAAAAGAAGGAATATTTAAACGGAAGAAAAGGAAAAAAGAGAAGAGAAAGGAAAGCAACGAACGCTAGCGATTTAAATTTGTCAGTAGTTTCACCTCCATTCATCACCTTCGTGGCTGGAGGTCCTTGCAGCTACTGCAGCGCCCTCTTGGGGGCGCGCCATGCATTTTAAATAAGGGGGAGAGAAACGGGTAGAGGGGTGCAAGGACAATGATTATCTCCCTTTGATCCGCAACGCGGTTCTCTCTCTCTCTCTCTCTCTCTCTCTCTCTCTCTCTCTCTCTCTCTCTCTCTCTCTCTCTCTCTCTCTCTCTCTCTCTCTCTCTCTCTCTCTCACACACACACACACACACACACACACACACACACACAAATATCACACGCACACAGTCAGGGTCACATGCACTCATGTAGAGAAAAAGAGACAGACAAACAGAAATGGAATGACAGATAATGTTTTAACAGGAAAGAGAGAGACAGACAGAAATAGAAAGACAGATAATGTTTTAACAGGAAAGAGAGAGACAGACAGAAATAGATAGACAGATAATGTTTTAACAGGAAAGAGAGACAAGACAGACAGAAAGACAGATAACATTTTAACAGGAAAAAGAGAGAGAGACAGAAACAGAAAGACATATAATGTTTTAACAGGAAAGAGAGACAGACAGAAAGACAGATAACGTTTTAACAGGAAAAAGAGACAGACAGACAGAAACAGAAAGACATAACATTTTAACAGAAAAGAGAGACAGAGAGAGGAGAGGTGTTCCCATAAATGCCTGTGCATTTTATTAAACAAGAGCATGGGTAAGAGCACCTCATCATTGGAAACACAGTTTTTCGAGGAGGCCCATGGATTATTTCAATAATTTGTGAAGTGCGCAGGTGACAGGTACCTGAAACAGGGAAATGCAATTGAGAAAAGAATCTGGGGAATGAAAAGGAAGGGAAGGGGAGGGGGTTGTAGATGGGGAAGGAAGGGAAAGCAAGGCAAGGAACACTGATAGGAATCACCGTATATAATATGTTTATTAGAATTTACCAGCCGCATGCAAAGAGAGCGAAGCTGGTAATGTTGTCACTGCTGTCTGTGGTTATCTATCTAGCTAGCTAGCTATGTTTGTCTGTATGTATGTATGTTACCACGATAGCGTTTGAAGGGAGGGACCTATGAAGCTCACATTTTGCATACTGATAGGTAGTGAGAATATCTAGGCCCAGTTCGAAGATGAAGGTCTTCGGTCAAAGGTCAAGGTCACTGGAGCCGTTTTTTGCAAGACACAGTCCAAGGGAAAGAAATCTCGAACGGAGGGACCTATGTGGCTCACATTTTGCATGTGAATAGGTAGTTAGGATATCCAGGCAAGGTCAAAAAATAAAGGCCGTTGGTCAAAGGTCAAGGTCACTGGAGCCGTTTATTGCAAGACACGGACCAAAGGAAACAACTCTTGCCTTGAAACAGGCCACCACTCTGAAACTTGTTGCTTCCTGTTACTTGTCGAAGTCACCTGTAGGTGTGCGAGTCCAAGTTCAGTGGCTTTGTGTGGTTGGCATGGTTTTCTCATTCACTAATTTTGTCAGTTTGGGGTTAATGTCAGGGGGTTGTTGTCTCTCTCTCTCTCTCTCTCTCTCTCTCTCTCTCTCTCTCTCTCTCTCTCTCTCTCTCTCTCTCTCTCTCTCTCTCTCTCTCTCTCTCTCTCTCTCTCTCTCTCTCTCTCTCTCTCTCTCTCTCTCTCTCTCTCTCTCTCTCTCTCTTTCCGCCATATCTTCCACACCAACAGTCTTCAAACTTGGTATGTAGGTCTATTGGCTTGTTGTTGTTTTCTTCTTCTTTTCTGTTTCTTGCTGTAGCCTTAAGCTCCCTTGCTGATGCTCTGTACTGGTGTGTGTTTCAGGTATTTTTTCACGGTTCTGGCGGCCCTCGTGGTGTTGGGTGTTCTGAACGGACTGCTGCTCCTTCCGGTGCTCCTTTCCTTCCTGGGGCCCAGGGCTGAGGTAGGCCAATAGCACAGTGAGAGGGAGAGCTGTCAATACGTTTGGCTACAGTGGTGGGAAATCATTGTACATTTTGGTATTTCGAATATTCTAGTCATTCGGGCTGCTCTCCCCGGAGAGCGCGTTGCCGCAAGCGCAGCGTTTACCCTCTTTTTTGGTGGGGTGGGTGGACAGATGAGGAGGGGGTGGGGGCAGGCTTGGGAAAACTAGCTATCAATTTGGCCATACCAGGCAGCGAGATTTCTCCATGCTCTTCGACTTTTAACTGCCGTGGGATTTTACGTGATTAAAGCGCACTGGGTCAGGCTAGCTTTAAGTCCATGTCCGAAGGACTCGACTTTCAGTTCAATTTTCCCGTTGAACTAGAAAAAAAAGGGCGAGGCCGGGATTCGAACCCGGGTCACTCACGCATTGAAATTGGCAGGCGAATGTCTTAACCACTCTGCCATCTTCTTTCCACACCTGCTTGTGTGCTTCACCAATAATAAAGTAAGAGTGAGAGCTGTAAATTAGTTTTTCAACAGTGATGGAAAATCGTTGCACATTTTCTACAGTGATGGAAAATCGTTGCACATTTTCTACAGTGATGGAAAATCATTGCACATTTTCTACAGTGATGAAAAATCGTTGCACATTTTCTACAGTGATGGAAAATCGTTGAACATTTTCTACAGTGATGGAAAATCGTTGCACATTTTCTACAGTGATGGAAAATCGTTGAACATTTTCTACAGTGATGGAAAATCGTTGAACATTTTCTACAGTGATGTAAAATCGTTGCACATTTTCTACAGTGATGGAAAATCGTTGCACATTTTCTACAGTGATGTAAAATCGTTGCACATTTTCTACAGTGATGAAAAATCGTTGCACATTTTCTACAGTGATGGAAAATCGTTGAACATTTTCTACAGTGATGGAAAATCGTTGCACATTTTCTACAGTGATGGAAAATCGTTGAACATTTTCTACAGTGATGGAAAATCGTTGAACATTTTCTACAATTATGTAAAATCGTTGCACATTTTCTACAGTGATGGAAAATCGTTGCACATTTTCTACAATTATGGAAAATCGTTGCACATTTTCTACAATGACGGAAAACCATTGTGTAGCGTAGTCTTTTGTGACCGACACATGACTCCAGAACTTGAGAGGTGTTTGGTTTGTTTATTCTGTAAAATATAACTTAATGATCTGCTAATGCTAATCTGAGCTTGGTCTGCCTACGCTTTGCAATAATTATGTGTGTGAGAGATATATATATAGAGAGAGAGAGCAGGTGTACGTGTGTGCGTATGTGCGTGTGCGTGCGTGTGCGTGTGCGTGTGTGTGCGTGCGTGCGCACGCACACACGTATCCGAGCATCAAAATATACAACGTTTATGTTGTCACTGTGGCTTTTGCTCTCTCTAATTTTCCAAATTGTTATCTGTCACTAACAGGTGATTTCCAAAGACCACCCTGACCGTATCTCCCCTCCAACGCCGGAGCCTTCCCCCAAACTCCCTCCTCGTCATCACCATCATCATCGACCGTCATCATCATCGTCGTCGCGTCACAGTCAACGCTTTTATCAGCGGCGCTACTCAGACGCTTCTTTATCGACCATCACAGAGGAATCGACGCAGTATTCCTCGCACGAAATCATCATCCAGCCGGAGGTGGTGGTGGAGACCACGACAGTGCCAACCACGCCCTCTGCAGGAGCCGATCATCGCAGCAGTTCCCACGACAGAGGGGGTCGTGGAGGAGAAGACACCAGGCAGAAAGAGACGGCGCAGGAAAATGGGGGTCCCACCATTCGTCAGAGTCAAAGAAAGGTACGTCATTTATGCGATGGGTGTTAAGTTTTGGAAAGGTGGTTTTTTTCAGTCGTTTACTGATTAAGCTTGCTTTAAATAAATTTAACGTACATCTCCCACATTCTTTGTGAGATTCTGTGTGAAATAGAATTGAACAGTTTTAACTATTCGAGTTTGTTTTTGTTTGTTTGTTTGTTTCGTTTGTGTGTGTGTGTGTGTGTGTAGAGATGAGACTTTTTTTTGTTTACTTGATTGCTTGGTTGCAGATAAAATACAAGGAAGTTATTGAATAATTTATCTGAGTGTTCTGCCATATATATTCATATCGGCAGGGTTGCCGCATTTGATCATTATGGAGGTAAAGCTGCTTCTTCTTCTTCTTCGATCGCTCAGACAGTTTCCTGTCAATTATGAGGGCAGATGTGTCATGCTGCCGTTATGCGCCTAAGTAAGAAATAATTAGGCCCAGCATGTCCGACTTCGGCTGGAGGAAATCTTTTTGAAAGTGTTTCTTGAAAAAAGACAGGAGAATGGACCAGAAAGGCAGAAAGATAGCAGATGACAGCAAGCAGAGGGAAAAGGTCAAAGAGAGTGACAGATTAGAGGAAGTTACAAGCACAGAACTTCCAAAAGGTGGGGGAACTATTTATGCAAAAGATCTCCGGTATCCCCATGGGGGGGGGGGGAGTAAAGCTAAAAGTATCTTCTTCGGCGGTGCTTTTCTTTAACATTAAAAATAAATCCATCTATGCTGTTATTTTTGCGACTTTGAGTAAAGTTTAAGTTGCAGTATCAGAAATCAACTTCATTTTTTTTAACCAATCATCTTCTATGAGTTGGCAAGTTTATTTGTGTGTGTCCATTTTACAGACTCTGCCGGTGGCGTACTTCCATGTTCCAACCAGCGCAGGACACTCCACCACGGTTACCACTGTCAAGGCCACTGCCACTGTCAAGGTCGAAGTTCACACACCCGTACCTGGTGAGTGTATATGCAGATTATTTAAGTCAAATTATTCAAATTTGTATGCAAATTATTTAAATCATGTTATTCAAATCTGTATGTGAATTATTTAAGTCAAGTTATTCAAATCTGTATGCAAATAATTTAAAAATCAAGTTATTCAAATGTGTATGAAATTTATTTAAGTCAAATTATTTAAATCTGTAAGCAAATTATTTAAGTCAAAATATTCAAATCTGTAAGCAAATCATGTAAATCAAGTTATTCAGATGTGTATGCGAATAAGTCAAATCATTGAAATCTGTATGTATGTTTTGTTTACTCTTGGTTTCTGTTTTCCATCAAATCGTATCTTACTGTGTGCATTTCGTTTACTTGGCGTTTTTGTTTTAATGCTGTTCTTCATGTTTTTATCCATCTGATATATTTCTGTTCAGTTCACCCTTTCTGTTCTTTTACCTCATATCTTTATGCTGTGTGTCGGCTGAATGCAGCAGGGAGACTAGTGATAACTGAAAACTGGAGACATAATGTACCTGACCCATTATGGCCTTATGCTTTGTATCTTTAGAGTAGTGTGTCTAAAATTCCTTACTTTATATATTTATGCTACTGCTTTTGTTTGATTGTATCTCTAGTGTTCCTCTCTTTGCATAGTTGTTGCTGTTGGCTTACCCTGGCTAAAAGACTCCAGGGATCACCCCAACAGCAGAAGCACTTGAACACTATGGTACAAGTGCATCAGCTATAGATGAGAACATTACGTGTGTGACCGTTTCGATTACCCTACCACATGGGCAGCCACACTCCGTCTTACGGGGGATTTTGGAGACTGATTATGTTATGCTAGGAGCTTGTCAAGGCTAAAGACAATCCCCGCATAATTAAGCATAGCATAACAACATTTTGATGTAGCCTTGGTGTTCTAGCCTATGTCAATTGTTCTGACACAGCCCTAAGCCAAGGCATTCTTTGTATAGACTCGCCACAATTCTAGCAACTATGCGTAAATTGATGTAGTGGTATCACATATTAATAAACCACTATGTTTGACGATTGTTAAAAAGAAGGAAACAAGCCACAAGAAATGTAGGAAAATGGATGCATATATTCAACCCACATTTTGGTGTGTTTTTTTAACAGGTACAGCACATAGAGATCATGCCTATAAAAGCAAGCGTCGGAAAAGGCGGGAGCTAAAGGAGAAGGGGAGCGGGGAGCACAGTACGAATTCAGAAGACGATTCCGAGTGCTAGCACAGGCTGTGTTCAGTTGTGTGTGAGTGGCTCTTTTTTACCAATAAATAGTGTTTTTGTTTGTTTGTTTCAGTATGGTGGGTTGTTTTTGTTTCAAAAGTGCACGTACTACACCATAAAATGTCAAGGGAAATGTGTATGCTAGTTGCGATGCTCTTTACATAATTATATAGAAAAGATCAGTCATTATGCAGTATAATACTATATTTCACCCTGTCATAGTTTACTTTATGACTTGTCTCTGAAAGTAATTCATTGTGTGTGTGTGTGTTTGTGCATGTGCGGTGTGTGTGTGTGTGTGTGTGTGTGTGTGTGTGTGTGTGTGTGTGTGTGTGATGGAGAGAGAGAGAAAGAGATTGTGGGTGTGGGTGCATTTAGTGTTCATGCATTCACCTGTGTCTGTCCATATATGAGTAAGAGAAAAAGAAACAACAACAATGTACATGCATTCTGCAGTTGTTTGGGGGAATTTGTGTGTGTGTAGTTTGTTTTCTAAACTAGAAACACTATTTGTGACTCAAACACTTGGTCCGTTTTTGTTTTCTCCAGGTATCATGAATGTTGAATCCTGGTGTGCCACGGGTGCCTGCCTCCTCCTGCCTTCTCTGACCTTCGCCTCTCAAGGTCAGCTGACCACTGTGGAGGGTTGACCAAGGGCGATGAGCCGATGGACGGACAACAGGACACAGGGATGGGGCCATGGGTGACCGTCACTGGCCGCTTCTGCATGTCTCTCACTCTCTACCTCGGGCCCAGCAGTCTAGGGACATTTGCCGGTGTCGTTTTCTAAAACAGCAAACCAATGAAAGCCCAGGACCTGTTTTTCTGCGGCAGTGAAGTTTTTGTTTGTTGATCTCTGCACCTTACTAGGTTGATGCTGCCTTTAGTGACCCACACAGTACCGTTGGGTATTTTCCACGACGGAGTTCACAGTTAGTCGCTACAAAGTCAGAAAGCATCAATTGTTTTTGTTTTAGAAACAGCAGAGCTTTTCTTCATTCAATAACTGGAAACAATCAATGAAACGTAGATCTACGTTTTCGCCCACTTTAGCAGAAGTGAGCTTTGATCAAAAGTGACGTCTCAAAATCTTTGATTTGAGAGACTTTTGTCAACGGTAGATATTAGCTGTGAAAACAGTGTGCTATGTCCTGAAAAGCTGGTGTAACTACGTAATGATTATGCCCAAGCAGTGCCTTACTGGTTATTTATCCAAGCTAACTCCCCAGTGTGCATCGATGATAACCTATTGTGCGCCGTGTTGAAATACACTTCACACAACTGAACGCATCTTCTCCCGGTTGTTTATCGAAGGACAGGAGGCATGGCGGCCAGCCCTGGCTTGCATTGTGTTCAATTCCATGAACCAAATCAAATGTTGGTCACCTCTCTCTCTCTCTCTCTCTTCTCCCATTCCCCAACACCCACCCCCTTCCCATCTTTCAAACAAACTGTTCTTCCATGGTATTTCGCCAAGAATGTGCCTTTCTTCTTTTTCTTTTGTTGTTGTTGTTTTAAGAGCATCATTGCCAAAGATTTTTCAATTCTGTGAACTGATGTGTGTGTGTGTGTTGATGCTGGACAGTGCGGCCCTTTCCCCGTCCCTGTGAGCTGTTGGGGTATCCTCCTTCGTCGCAGGATCCTACACAACTGGATCAGACGTCAAAAACACGCATGATTCAGCCTTTCTTTCTGTACAACCCCCGTTAAGCAAACTGTGGCCTATTGGAATAATAAAATGCAAATCTAGACACGCCTTTGGATCAGCCATTCTCCCAAAATGTTAAGCGGACATGGGCTACCAACATGGTCCTTCAGCACAGTCCACAAGTTACCTCAGATCTGTACATAGGAAATCAAGTGCGGATGTCGTTGTGTGTGATATTAAATGCTGCTGATGACGTTTTGTGTTCATGCTGCGTGTACATAGCGACTGTTCAAAATGAACACAGATTTTTATTGACAAAGTGACATTGGACTTGTGATCGGGTTGGTTTTTCTTTTCTTTTTTGTGTGTGCGTTTGTTTTTTTGGGGTTTTGCGAGTGGTCTTTGATCTTGCGAGTAAAACTGCCGTTTCTAAATATGTTCATTCTCAGGGGGTCGCTAAAGTTGTTTTTTAATTGAGGAAATTTTGAAAAAAAAGAAGCTTATGCATGTCTTGTCATTTTTCTGCCTCTTTTCCTCTTTAGTTAATTGTGATTAATTAGCTATGAATGCAATGTTCAAATATTCAGCCAAAGAAAACATATTGTATGTCCATATTAGATGTGTATAAACCAATTCATTCTTTTTAGCTGATAAAAAAGGAAAATAGTCATACCGTTTTGCTTACATTTACGGGTAATTGTCATGCTGCGCCAGTGAGAGGCTGGACGTTGCCATGTATGGTGGATGATTATGTGTGAGTTGACCTTTATTGTTATGTGTGATTATAATATATGTATAGCTATAATTATATACAGATTGCCTCACTTCAACCACTAAATTTTGTGTGTCAAACGTAAAACTATTTATTTATGGTCGCTTTTATTGTATGCATGAGAAAAACAGAATGTTGTTCTCGCCCAATTAGGCTATGTGTCAGACTTATTATTTACCAACAGTATTGAGTAGGCTGTTGGAAATGGGAAAGTGTGTTTAGCTTTTTTTTCTCATGGGTAAGACCAGAGAGAGGAGAGAATGTGTACCTCTGTGTGTGTCTGTCTGTCTTTCTTTCTCTGTGTGCGTGTGTGTTTGTCTGTCTGTCTGTCTGTGTGTGTGTATGTGTCATGGCTTCTGAATATGTAGAGACTGTGCGTATTTACGCAGTAGACCTCTCAAATCACCCTCTAGAATGTCAAACCATACGTGAGATTTACCCTTTAGAATCTCAAGTAGGGGTTGAGGTGATGCAATAAATGTGTTAACCCAGCCGTTATTAATTTTCAGTAAGATAACGACGTTGCTCATTTCAATTGTCTGCTATGCTAAACTAGGCTACTGCCACAATGAGGAGTCGATAACATAGATCTCAGATTCTTAAATGATCGTGCAGAAACTGCCAGAACTCAGAAAACATCGATAACTCATTGTTCATTGGCAGACCATTTTCTCAAAATCCAATAAAGTCGTTTCAAACACTTGATATTCCTTTCATCACCATGCCACCAGTCTGGCAAGTGTTAAAGAAAACTTGAAGACAAAGAAGAGGAAACAGGTTGTTCGTCAACAGGTTGTTCGTGTATCTGTCTGTCTGTGTGTGCACGCGCATGTGTGAGAGAGAGTGTGTGAGTGTGTGTGTGAGAGAGAAAATGCATTTGTATATCATGGTAATTATGTATGTATTGTTTTGAGGTGCAAATAAAGTTGAAACAAGTCGTTGTCTTTTTGGAAGAATTGATGAACAAAATACACAAATTTGTATCGTTCATCTAAGGGAGATTCACCCTTCTGGTTTGAAGCTGAAGTTGTTTGTTTTTTGTTGATGTACCCTGGCTAAAAGATTCCAGGAATCATCCCAACAGCCAAAGCACTTGAACACTATGGTACAAATGCATCAGCTAGGGGTGAGAACATTACATGTGTGACCATTTTTGATTACCTCCCCCATGGGCAGCCGCACTCCGTCTTCGGGGGATTTTAGAGATTGATGATGTTATGCTTGGAGCTTGTCATGGCTAAAGACAATCCCTGCATAATTACGCAGAGCATAGCAACATTTTGATGTAGCCTTGGTGTTCTAGCCTTTGTCAATTGGTCTGACACAGCCTTAAGCCAAGGCGATGAAGATGAACTTATCGGCTTATATCTGTAAGTGGATAGATTAATCTTCAGTCCTTCCATTAACCTAATGTGCCAGTGGATAATAAACACTAAGTATTGCTGGGTTTTTTGGTGTCTCCCTTGCCTATTGGAGGTGTTAAATGTAAGATTTTTCTTCGGATTTGAGATAATTAATACTAGCTGTGTCACAGAAGATTATAAATTACACCCATCCTCAATGGATTAATTCATTATCATCATCCTAATGACTTTTTAAAGTAAAAAATCAATTTTGTCCTATGGCCAGTATTTATAGAGTCAATGTTTTTTGCTTTGAAGGTATGCAAATGTTAAAAGAGAATGTGAGAGAGAGAGTGTGTGTGTGTGCGCATGTGACTGTCACATTTTGTTTGTGTGTGCGCGCGCGCGTGTGTGTGTCACTGTGTGTGTGTGAATTCTTCCATGATTGAGTGTGTTTTCTTTATTTTATTTTTTTGTAACAAATTTACAACCACTATTATTGATGTTTCCATTCAACCACAGCAGGCTTTTCCCCCCTTCAGTTTGTTTTTCGTTAGTCTTGTATGTTCGACTTTGAGTATATGTTTATATAGAATTAATAAAGTGATTGTAAAATGCACTGAATGCGTATATATAGGCTGAAATTAGACGGACAGTTTTCCCAGACAAGAGTCTCCGACCAATTGGACGCTAATCTCATCATCTCCTTCCCAGACAAGGAATGTAAAAGGAAAAGCGAGTGTCACTAAACTCCCAAAATGGATGCAACGTTAACATTGTATGTCAATACTCTATAGAAAACATCAGATTTAGGACGTCATGCTTTGGTTTTATGCTTTTTTTCCCCAGTTGTTTGAAAGACCTAGTACTGATTTTCTTGTTCAACACAATACTTAATTTGAACCTGAAATTCACTTGATAGAGCTGGCTGTCTGCTAAGCAACGGTTCGGTGGGAGGGAAGGGGAAAAGGGACAAAAATAATAATTTACTTCTATGTCGCATTTAAAAAACACCTTTTAATCGTAATCTTTATACAAAAAAACACATGTAAAGTATACATTTATAACAATATGAATTAAAGAAAACGAACATGCATAATATAATTCTGAAAAGAAAAAACCCACAACGCTTTGTAAAATGACACAGATACTTTTGAGAAATAATTGGAAAAAGAAGCTTTGTAGAATTTCTAAGCTACTTCTGTTACTCTTCTGAAATTATTCCATTCCATACAATAATCAATCACTACAGTAACCAGAAGAGAACAATGGCGACATTATCTTTAGAATTCCTATCATATGAGTGTTAATCATGCATCCTGTGATGCAATGTGTCCGAAGGGTTTACAACGAGAAATATGAGGCCTGGAATAAAATATCATCTTCAGTGTCTCTGCTGGAGATAGTTGCAAGCTGTTTCATTTTGTAAAATGCAAATTCATAAAATTAGAAAACTATCTGGGCTTTTTTAAAAGTGTTTAAAAATGTTTTCTTTTTCTGCAATGTTTCTTTTTGTTTATGTGTAGTTTTATGCGAAAAAGATTTCTGTTAACTGCTTTTTTTGTGTATGTGCGCTTTCTTTCTTTTTTTAAATCAGCTGAAGGCCAAAGATATATGACTGTGAAGTGCAAGACTCTCTCTCTTTCTCCCTCTTTTCTCCATCTCCATCCCTCTCTCTCTCTCTCTCTTTCTCGCCTAATTGTTTTGTCTTAGTCTCGTGTTCGTCCCGAGGACTAATTAAGATAGGCTTGGCCTAAATCGCAATCCTTGTGTAATAAAGTTTCTCTCTCTCTCTCTCTCTCTCTGGCACTTGGGGGTGCATAACATTTCTTCCCCCCCCCCCCTCTCTCTCTCTGGCACTTGGGATGCATATCTCTTTCTCTCCCCCCCCCCCCTCTCTTTCTCTCTCCCCCCACCCTCTCTCCCCCCCCACCCTCTCTCTCCATTATTTGTAGAAGGGAGGGCCAAAGAAGAGTCTCCACTGAGTGTTGCCTCTCTCCCCCCACCCTCTCTCTCCATTATTTGTAGAAGGGAGGGCCAAAGAAGAGTCTCCACTGAGTGTTGCCTCTCTCCCCCCCACCCTCTCTCTCCATTATTTGTAGAAGGGAGGGCCAAAGAAGAGTCTCCACTGAATGTTGCCTCTCTCCCCCCCCACCCTCTCTCCCCCCCCCCCCCCCACCCTCTCTCTCCATTATTTGTAGAAGGGAGGGCCAAAGAAGAGTCTCCACTGAATGTTGCCTCTCTCTCCCCCCCACCCCCTCTCTCCCCCCCCCCACCCTCTCTCTTCATTATTTGTAGAAGGGAGGGCCAAAGAAGAGTCTCCACTGAATGTTGCCTCTCTCCCCCCCACCCTCTCTCTCCATTATTTGTAGAAGGGAGGGCCAAAGAAGAGTCTCCACTGAGTGTTGCCTCTCCCCCCCCCCCCCCCCCCCCCCCCCACCCTCTCTCTTCATTATTTGTAGAAGGGAGGGCCAAAGAAGAGTCTCCACTGAATGTTGCCTCTCTCCCCCCCCACCCTCTCTCTTCATTATTTGTAGAAGGGAGGGCCAAAGAAGAGTCTCCACTGAATGTTGCTCTCTCCCACCCCCCCACCCCCCCCCCCCCCCCCCCTCTCTCTCTTCATTATTTGTAGAAGGGAGGGCCAAAGAAGAGTCTCCACACCCTCTCTCTCCATTATTTGTAGAAGGGAGGGCCAAAGAAGAGTCTCCACTGAGTGTTGCCTCTCTCCCCCCCCCACCCTCTCTCTCCATTATTTGTAGAAGGGAGGGCCAAAGAAGAGTCTCCACTGAGTGTTGCCTCTCTCCCCCCCCCCACCCTCTCTCTCTTCATTATTTGTAGAAGGGAGGGCCAAAGAAGAGTCTCCACTGAATGTTGCCTCTCTCCCCCCCCCCCACCCTCTCTCTTCATTATTTGTAGAAGGGAGGGCCAAAGAAGAGTCTCCACTGAATGTTGCCTCTCTCCCCTCTCTCCTCTCTCCCCCCCCCCCACCCTCTCTCTTCATTATTTGTAGAAGGGAGGGCCAAAGAAGAGTCTCCACTGAATGTTGCCTCTCTCCCCCCCCCCACCCTCTCTCTCCATTATTTGTAGAAGGGAGGGCCAAAGAAGAGTCTCCACTGAATGTTGCCTCTCTCCTTCAATTCTCAGGTTCCTTTGCTCCTTGTTCGTTTGACTGCATGACCATAGTAAATACGGTGCTAATTAATGAATGCCTTGTCAGTGGTACGCTTTGTCTATGAATATTCATGAAGTTGTTTTGAATGTTTTTTTGACTGTGAAAATGACGATGATGTCACGTCATAAAGTTTTGTTGTTGTTGGATTGTTTCTTGTCGTTAAAAAACTGAAATGATGTATTTTATATACGAAACTGCAATGATTTATTTTAAATGAAATTGTTGGTAACGTTGTGTGTGTGTGCTGACACGCATGCATGCATGTGCAGTGAGTGTGTGTGTGTGTGTGTGTGTGTGTGAGAGAGAGAGAGAGTGCGTACGTGTGTATGTGAGCGTTGTGAATGAGCATATAAGTCATGTGTATTACATTTTAATATTAAGAGATTAAGGAGAGAGAAAGAAAGAAAAAAAAGCAGTCTATTTTTTAAGTTGAAAGTTTGTTTAATTAATTTGTGGCATGAAAGAAAGAATAGTGGATACAAAAAGCTTCTAATTATGTACTTTTCTGAAAAAAATATACCAATTCTGCAATGTACAGTTATATACATTTGATTTATATGCGGTTTGTCATACACAAAAATGCAGAACCTTCTATCAAGAGGTTTGTTTTACGAAACGTTGAAGCATATGTTAACAATTGCCTTTTTAATAGTAAAATACACACGAAAGTGAGTCCAATATTCTTCCATTAAATCAAATTGTTATCCTTTTCTATTTTTTTTTGTTATTTGGAATTGGGATGGGAATACTGGGGAAATGTGAGAATTTGGGTCGGGGAAAAAAGGGGGTGAATATCCCATGACATTCTTGTGATAATTGTAATGAATGATGAGATGATGATGATGATGTGTGAAGAAGACGTGTGTCTGAATAAACGCAATCGTTCTTATCATACTCATGTTGTCTTGGACAATTATGTAAAAGAATGTGTGTGGGTGTCACATCTGTCTCTCTCTCTTCCTTTCACTCCGAGTCTCTCTCTCTCTCTCTCTCTCTCTCCCCCTCGCACCCAAGCACTTTGAGAGTGTGCGTGTGTGCAGTGAGAGAAAGAGAGCGAGAGTAAACACAGAACTCTTCTGCCAAGGAGAGAGAGGTGATCGCGCTAGGAATAAAGAAAACCAGTCCCATCAGCAACAATGCCCCCCAACAACCGGTGTCAAAACCAGTCCCATCAGCAACAATGCCCCCCAACAACCGGTGTCAAAACCAGTCCCATCAGCAACAATGCCCCCCCAACAACCGGTGTCAAAACCAGTCCCATCAGCGATAATGCCCCCCAACAACCGGTGTCAAAACCAGTCCCATCAGCAACAATGCCCCCCAACAACCGGTGTCAAAACCAGTTCCATCAGCAACAATGCCCCCCAACAACCGGTGTCAAAACCAGTCCCATCAGCAACAATGCCCCCCAACAACCGGTGTCAAAACCAGTCCCATCAGCAACAATGCCCCCCAACAACCAGTGTCAAAACCAGTCCCATCAGCAACAATGCCCCCCAACAACCGGTGTCAAAACCAGTCCCATCAGCAACAATGCCCCCCAACTACCGGTGTCAAAACCAGTCCCATCAGCAACAATGCCCCCCAACAACCGGTGTCAAAACCAGTCCCATCAGCAACAATGCCCCCCAACAACCAGTGTCAAAACCAGTCCCATCAGCAACAATGCCCCCCAACTACCAGTGTCAAAACCAGTCCCATCAGCAACAATGCCCCCCAACAACCGGTGTCAAAACCAGTCCCATCAGCAACAATGCCCCCCAACAACCGGTGTCAAAACCAGTCCCAGGGAAACAAAAACCAGTGAAAACCACAACAAAGCCTCTAAACAGTTTATCAGTCCTAGCAAAAATGCATCAGTCCCTGGCACTGACAGGCCAATTTGTTTTCAGTATTTTGGTTTTGCAATCAGAATTTTACTGATTCTTCTTATTCTTATTCTTCTGCGTTCCCAGGCCATACAGCCATAATGGATAAGGTACGTATGTGTCCGGTTTTCAGCGTTCACTGGTCTCCCCGCTGCGTACAGCCGACACATTCCGATTTCGGAGGAACTGAAAGAAGAAAAATTATTTGGAATTTTTTAAAGGCAATGGGCCAATAAGTCAGAAAGATAGATGACAGAAAGCAATGGGAAAAGGCAGAGTCAAAGAGAGTGGCAGATTAGAGGAAGTTACAAGCACAGAACGTCCAGAGGGCGGGGGAACTATTTTTATGAAAGACCCCCCGGTATCCCTACGGGGAGTTTTTACTGATAATTATCAACCACTCTGCTACCTTCCTACTTAAAAACTCATCTGAATTTTAACTCTTGTACTTTTGTAGCTGAGTTTGCATAACAGGCGCTTGAAATTGCACGCGCAACTTTACTCTCGTTTGTTATTTCAACAGGCTTTTGAAATCAACCCTGGCACTTGTTTGTTGTCTGGATCTGGATGTCGCAGAGGCCACGTCTGACGATAGAGCGACGCCGACTGCTGTCCGTCTCTGTGTCTAGGCGATTGAATCCACAGACAGAATTCAAAGTCTTTCACTTCTCACTTCTGATCACTTCTAAGTGCTAAGGCTCTTCAAATCACAGCTTAATCTTTTTCAGTCTTGTTTGCTGCATTGTCGGTTTTTTCACCCGTCGACTTTGCTCTAAAAATGATTGAAATTTCGCCATCGGGATTGGACTAAAGATTTGAACATGGCCAGTGACACTTCACAAGTACTTGAAATGAACACTGAAATTCTGCCGGTTAAATAGAATTAAATTATTATAACTATTAACAGAGAATGAAAGAGATGTACACCAACAGAGATTCGCCCCCCACCCCACCCCCCACACGCGCGCACACACACACTCGCTGATGTACAGTTACATTACAACGCATTTCTTAGTCAAAGGGAGTTAAGCCTTTTTGTTCTCACGACGTGGCAATTTTCAGTGATTGCCTCCCTTTTAGCAGAGAGATTTAAAATATCAAATCCAGTATCTTTGCCTGTTGAGTAAGTTATTCGATGGCGTCTGTTTTTACCTATAGATGCCTGCTTGCCCGCTCCACTGTTTATCCCACTGCTTGGTCTTCTGTCTTTCCCTCTGTCTTTCTACTTTGTTTTTACTAACAGAATAATAACTACATGGAACAATCTTTTCTAATGAAAGTGTCTTCTTCCCTTTAGTGCCCACAATCAACAGGCTGATTTTTTTGGCACTTTGGGTTGAGGTCCGAAGTGGTCGGTCACAATCCTACTCTGCGTTTGGGGGGAGGGTGTGTGTGTGTGTGTGTGTGTGTGTGTGTGTGTGAATGTGCATGCGTCCCGTCTATTGTTAGCTAAAATTTATATTTTTGATTGTTTGCATGGATAAGGCATCATCATGTACAAAAATCTTATTGACACATTTTTTTAATACTATTATGTGCTTCACAAATTCGGAGAAAATAAATTAAATAATCAATGCACAAAAGTCAAAGTCATTCATGGGCAAAAATATATCAATCTGTACAACATATCTAGAGGGCAAAAGGCCTCTAAAAGCCTACACATCCTCAACTGTGTGATTGGTTTTTAAAAAAAGTATTATTTTAACACCAATCAACAACAAGAAATATATTCACCCCATAAAAGTCACATGATAGTTCGCTGAGATATCTGATTGGTAGATGAATCAGCTAGCTGTACTTCCTTTTTCTCCCACTCCATCCACCTTCCCAACTTCCGGTGAAGATCTTACGATTTTTAGAAGACAGGATCTGAGAAGACTGCGGTTGTAGAATATCTTTATTTGAGACAAATAACTGCAGCATGGCTTCAACAAAGAACAAAGATCGAAAGCAGATTCAGCAAGAGAAGTTTCAGGCGATATTGGTTGGCATGCTGAGATCTGAAGACAACAAATTTTGTGAAGATTGTGATGCCAAAGGTTTGTTTTCTTTGTTGGCATGGATGATGATGGGCAAACTGGACTACTACATATGCCACATGGGCAAAGGTGCAGCTTAGCTTACGGACCCTCCCTCCCCTTCTCCAAATTTTCTCATCTTAGATTTGTAATAAGATAATTAGATATTACATTATGCCATGCTTGGGTTAGGATTAGTATCATGCACTTTAGTGCCCACCCCTTTCTAATTTCTCGGGCAGAGGCTCGGGGTACACGTCTGGCTACTCTCAGACCGTCAACATGAACGCAATCTGCTCATTAAGAAGCAACACTCTGCCTTGCTCGGGATAGGGTTAGGATTAGGTTTTGGTTATCTTCATGAAGCCGAAAGAACGATACGTTGACATTGGAAGGCGAGAACATGAGGTAGATACTATCCCTGAACATGGTCTAATTGTTGCAAGAATGCCGTACCTGTAGCCACTGAATTTCTCGGCTCTTCCGACTTTTTTTTAGTCTTGCCTCTTTTACTTTTAGTTTTACTATAGATTGAGCACATAAACCTCTATCGTTTCTAGTATGTAACATTATTTTTCATCCATTTAAACAATTTAAAAACTGCATCTGAAAATATTACAAAATAGAGGGGGAGGTTGACAGAAAAGCTGTGATGCTTAGCAAATCGAACATATGCCGCAAAGCTGGAGCGACGCTAGGATTCCTCCACCGGAATCTCCAGAATTGTCCTAGAGAATGCAGACGCCTGGCGTACATGGCATTGGTCCGATCCAGACTGGAGTACAGTTCGACAGTGTGGGATCCGTACCACTACCAGAGACGGGACATTGAAAAGCTGAAGAGAGTTCAGCGCCAGGCAGTACGCTTTGTTACCAGGGACTACAAGTCCATGAAACCAGGCTGTGTGAGTGGCATGCTCAGGACTGCCTCCCTGAAGGAAAGACGCAGGCACCAACGCCTCAGCCTCTTCTATAAGATAGCTGAGGGCCTCGTTCCAGCTTTCCCAGCAGAAAAGTTCCTTCCCCAGCCTCCACAAATCGTCGCTGGATCAAGCCGATCAGATTCAATGGGTTCCAAATAACCAACATCTTGAAAAGACAGGCCGTAAACCATTCCCGTGGATTTTGTGTCCCAAAATGGAGAACGGAGCAGTATCGTAGCTCCTTCGTTAAGACTGCCACATAGTGGAACGAACTGAGTGAGGCTACTGTCACTGCAGGCTCCGTCAGCACATTTTCATCAGCGCTGACCAGATCACCATCTGAGCCTGCACCCACTGACCACTAGATTATTAGAATTTTTGTGTGTGTGCTTCCTTCTGGAAGTGGGGCCTGGGCCTTCCTGGCTGAACTGGTTGGGTTTAATGGTCTTATCCCAGGGTAAGCAGTAGGTCTTTCTCCTATTTTTTTCTAATAGGGAATGCGCCCTCCAAGTTCCGTCGCGACTATCGTCAGAAGTAGCGTCTGCAACGTACGAAGCCAGATCCAGAACCAGATCCAGAAAGGGAGTATTCCATGACACTGTAACTGTTTCATTGTCACCAAACAGGGTCGCAGACCATGTGATTTGGAAGGCACAGACAAAGGCCACGCCTCCTAGACACGTTCGCTGTTCCGTTTATTGTACTAAATGGTGAAAAATTGAATTAATCATTACTGAGAATGGCGAGAAAAAATAATTAGCTCAAAAAGTTAACATATTGCTTAGTGACGTAATAATGTTCACTGAGAAAGGAAAAA
Organism: Phymorhynchus buccinoides; assembly: GCA_017654935.2. Classification (NCBI taxonomy): domain Eukaryota; kingdom Metazoa; phylum Mollusca; class Gastropoda; order Neogastropoda; family Raphitomidae; genus Phymorhynchus; species Phymorhynchus buccinoides. The sequence goes on along the minus strand of CM065689.1, from coordinate 57,823,823 downwards.
ACCTGAACAAGCCAAGAAACTAAGAGGGGTAGCTGAAGAACAAGAGCTGAGAAACAAGAGGGGGGTCTTAAAGTACAAGTGTGCCGAAAGATTAACAGCTGTTAACACTTTGAGAGCCAAGAACATGAGGGTTAGGTAAACTGCGCCTATGACCCATAGTGACATTATCAGAATTTACTGGCTTAGATTGTAACATAAAGTAATACATTATTGGAAATTGACAGTGTGTCTCATTCAGTTCATTGTGTCTTGTTTGATTGATGCCATGTTGAAAAAAAATTGACGGGAGAAAGAAAGCACTTTGGTTCCAGAGGCAGAGTGAATGTATTAGAAGTGTCGCATGGAGTCTAGACTTAAACTAGTGGAAGATGACATTTTGGAGGGATATCCACATTTATCCCCCTTTGGAAGATAATTTGATGGAAAGAAATCTTTTTTTAAAGAAAAAAAATGCCTTTGAACTTCTTTCCGTCAATAATTATTTTTAATTAATGTTTTACTTTCCCCCACACAACGTGCTGTATTGTAGTAATGGTATGTGCGTTTTTTGCAGGTCCCAGATGGGCTTTCACCCACACAACGTGCTGTATTGTAGTAATGGTATGTGCGTTTTTTGCAGGTCCCAGGTGGGCTTTCACCCACACAACGTGCTGTATTGTAGTAATGGTATGTGCGGTTTTTGCAGGTCCCAGGTGGGCTTTCACCCACACAACGTGCTGTATTGTAGTAATGGTATGTGCGTTTTTTGCAGGTCCCAGGTGGGCTTTCACCCACACAACATGCTGTATTGTAGTAATGGTATGTGCGTTTTTTGCAGGTCCCAGGTGGGCTTTCACCCACACAACATGCTGTATTGTAGTAATGGTATGTGCGTTTTTTGCAGGTCCCAGGTGGGCTTTCACCCACACAACATGCTGTATTGTAGTAATGGTATGTGCGGTTTTTGCAGGTCCCAGGTGGGCTTTCACCCACACAACGTGCTGTATTGTAGTAATGGTATGTGCGTTTTTTGCAGGTCCCAGGTGGGCTTTCACCCACACAACATGCTGTATTGTAGTAATGGTATGTGCGGTTTTTGCAGGTCCCAGGTGGGCTTTCACCCACACAACATGCTGTATTGTAGTAATGGTATGTGCGGTTTTTGCAGGTCCCAGGTGGGCTTTCACCCACACAACGTGCTGTATTGTAGTAATGGTATGTGCGTTTTTTGCAGGTCCCAGGTGGGCTTTCACCCACACAACATGCTGTATTGTAGTAATGGTATGTGCGTTTTTTGCAGGTCCCAGGTGGGCTTTCACCCACACAACATGCTGTATTGTAGTAATGGTATGTGCGTTTTTTGCAGGTCCCAGGTGGGCTTTCACCCACACAACATGCTGTATTGTAGTAATGGTATGTGCGTTTTTTGCAGGTCCCAGGTGGGCTTTCACCCACACAACATGCTGTATTGTAGTAATGGTATGTGCGGTTTTTGCAGGTCCCAGGTGGGCTTTCACCCACACAACGTGCTGTATTGTAGTAATGGTATGTGCGGTTTTTGCAGGTCCCAGGTGGGCTTTCACCCACACAACGTGCTGTATTGTAGTAATGGTATGTGCGTTTTTTGCAGGTCCCAGGTGGGCTTTCACCCACACAACGTGCTGTATTGTAGTAATGGTATGTGCGTTTTTTGCAGGTCCCAGGTGGGCTTTCACCCACACAACATGCTGTATTGTAGTAATGGTATGTGCGGTTTTTGCAGGTCCCAGGTGGGCTTTCACCCACACAACATGCTGTATTGTAGTAATGGTATGTGCGTTTTTTGCAGGTCCCAGGTGGGCTTTCACCCACACAACATGCTGTATTGTAGTAATGGTATGTGCGGTTTTTGCAGGTCCCAGGTGGGCTTTCACCCACACAACGTGCTGTATTGTAGTAATGGTATGTGCGGTTTTTGCAGGTCCCAGGTGGGCTTTCACCCACACAACATGCTGTATTGTACTTTTTTTTGTAGTAATGGTATGTGCGGTTTTTGCAGGTCCCAGGTGGGCTTCGTGGAACCTGGGCATCTTCCTGTGCATCCGCTGTGCCGGCATTCACCGCAACCTGGGGGTGCACATCTCCAAGGTCAAGTCAGTCAACCTGGACTCCTGGACTGCGGACCAAGTTGCTGTAGGTGGAATTTCAATGACACTTTTAAAATCTTATAAGCGGTAAAGATCTGTAGCCTGCGTCAATAGGAGTGCATCAGCTAGGGATGAGAACATTACGTGTGTGATCGTTTTTGATTACCCCGCCACATGGGCAGCCACACTCCGACTTCAGGGGAGATTAATATGTTTGTTTTCTTTTCTATTCAGATGATGCAGGAAATGGGTAACAGCAGAGCGCGCGCTGTGTACGAAGCTAACGTGCCGGACAACTTTCAACGGCCTCAAACAAATCTGTATCCTTTGGTCGTTGTTTCACCCATGATTATGGAGTCGAAGCATCATTGACAGACTTGTGTTTTGTTCCTTTACCCTCAACTTGAGCTCATTTGTTTTGTATGGTATCCTCTTGAAGCCACAGCTGGCCTATATAAACGATCCTCACAAGTGGCGAGGTCTCTCAGGGCTCCCAGGGACACCCATTTGGGGGTCTATGAAGCTCTAGCATTCTAAAGAACCCTCTAAAAGAATGTGCAGGGGGTCCCAGGGTTGCTTGCGGGACAATTGGGAGCCCTGGTCTAGCCCTGGTCTCTTCACACAAGTTACTCTTATCCTCAACAAAAAGGGGTCTTTGGTATTGCAGTACCTCCAGGATCGACCCACCCTCTGTACATTTATGAAATGTGCCACATGTACCTGTTCCAGGTCAGAGGACGCTAACCACATTTTCTTTCCCTTGGTGAGGCCGCATTTGCTTCGCTGCTGGCTTTAAGTTCAACCCTTTTTTTCCCTTGTTGTGGGAGGCAGCGCGTTACAAGTTGATGTTGTCTTACCCTGGCTTAAAGACTCCAGGGATCATTCCATCAGCTAATGCACTTGAACACTATGGAACACAAATGCACCAGCTAGGGATGAGAACATTACGTGTGTGACCGTTTTTTATTACCCCGCCACGTGGTCAGCCACACTCCGACTTCGGGGGAGCGTGTTACAAGTAAATAGTGAGACCCAAATCTTTGCATCGGCTGTATATGCCTTTTAGTTTAAACCACTTGAGAGGTAATCTTTTATTTCTCCAGCTTCAAGTTGTCACAATCATAGTTCAAGAACTAATTAAATCAAAGCCGTTCGTGTCATTCTTTTCTAATTGCAAACTTTAAAAAGTTTTTTAAAGGATATGTTAAGTCTGTCCTAAAAGTACAGTAGGTGTTAATTTTTATTACAAGATTCAATTATCAGAGCTTAGAATTGGAGTGACCAAGCTCTGTTTGTCGCTGTAAAAATTACAGCCTTATTTTAAGCTTTTGCATTGGGCATATGACTGATGTGTTTTATGAGACTACAGTTTTTGTGCTTCGAGAGCAGCAAGGCTCAATTTTACTAAAAGTTTTTGCATTAGAGACTACAGTTTTTTGTGTTTCGAGAGCAGCAAGGCTCAATTTTACTCAAAGTTTTTGCATTAGAGACTACAGTTTTTGTGTTTCGAGAGCAGCAAGGCTCAATTTTACTAAAAGATTGAAATAGTGAGGCTTAGAGAAGAGACAACGAATTTCAATTTCGTTGAATGTTCAATTTCGTTTTATCAATTTTACTGTTTATGTTTTCTTTATTCAGTCTATAGCCTATCAATGTATTTATATCACCTAGTGCATGGGTGAAAGTAGTTCAGGCATGCTCCTGAAATCAGGTTTGGAAAAGTTAATTGAAAGAGTCTTCAGGATTGGCCGTCTTGTCATCCAGATCCATGGTCTTATAAAATCAAACATTTCTGTCGACACTGATGGCAGATTGAAACAAGATGATAGACATGCAATTCTAACACTACCCCCACCCATCCTGTATATTCACACACACACACACATTAGAAATTAATTTTAATGCGGCCACCACTAAGTTCAAGAATGGTAAGATTCAGAAAACATCGAAACATGTCATTTCAGGATTGGAGAGTGTCAAGGCAAGTCAAGTACACTTTATTATCTCAGCAGAGAAATTACATTCAGGTGCAGCATTAATCAGTTAAAAAACAGATCACAGAAACAATCAGAGAAAGCACGATAACAACATTAATAATAATAATAATAGTACATTTATATAGCGTATTAAGACACATGAGATTTCACCCATGCCTAGCGTAAAGAACAAGCGAGTTTCAGCAAGTGGAAAAGCATGGTGGTTTTTCCTTGACCTTTGGACTAGATCCATCGAAGCATTCATCCGTGCGAAATACGAGGAGAAGAAGTACATGGCGCGAGAGTGGGTTCCCCCCAAGCCGGTGGTTCCGAAAGAAGTGAGCATACCCAGTGTTTTTCACATCCTACTTTCATTGACTTCAATGCCTCTGGTAGGTTGCTGTGATACCAATGATAGAATGAAATACCAAAGAATTGTAACCCCTTAATAATAATAATAATAATAATAATAATTAATAATGCTTGTATAGTGCATAATCTTGCTAAGCAACTCAATGCGCTTTTCACTCACCATTCGTACAAACATTTCTAACAGACTGGTTCACGTATCCTCACATACATCGCTATGAAAATGAATACATTTACTGATTTAGATAATGCATTGCATATATAACCCCTTGACTGCCAGAGAAAATTAGAGAAAAGAGCATGTTAAAGATTATGACATGAAAAAAGAACTGATTGAGCCAGTCGGGCAAAATGGTCAGGGGATATAACCCTCTGGACTGTGTTAGATCAAAAAGCAGCTTTCCAGAGTTATTCCCCTTCATCTGATGACATCATCAACAGTCAAGGGGTTAAGAAACCGCTTATTTTATATTGTAAAAAGTGTACCATATTTTACGGATTATAAAGACAATGCTTATTTCCCAGACTGAGACCCCTGCGCCTTATAATGTGAACAACAGAATCTGAATTTTGTGTCAAATTTGGGGGGTGCGCCTTACAATAATAAGGCGCGCCTTATAGTCCGAAAAATATGTGGATAGTCCTATCAAGTAAAGGTCTCTGTACACGTTAACATTATTCACAAAATAACTATTTCCCCATGGCAACACAGTGTTAGGCCGCTCATAATATGACTTACAACTCACTGTGTTGCCATGGGGAAATAGTGATATTTTGTGAATAATGTTAACGTTTATAGAGACCTTAACCCTCTTGCATTTATTGCGCCAAACACCGCCCAGCCGGAAGTTGCCTCTGTGTATTCAAGCTCCCAAAACCGCCCAGCCGGAAGTTGCCTCTGTGTTTTTAAACTCCCAAAACCACCCAACCGGAAATTGCCTCTGTGTATTCAAATTTCAAGCTCCCAAAACCACCCAGTCGGAAGTTGCCTCTGTGTATTCAAGCTCCCCAAACTGCCCAGCCGGAAGTTGCCTCTGTGTTTTCAAGCTCCCAAAACCGCCCAGCCGGAAGTTGCCTCTGTGTTTTCAAGCTCCCAAAACCGCCCAGCCGGAAGTTGCCTCTGTGTTTTCAAGCTCCCAAAACCGCCCAGCCGGAAGTTGCCTCTGTGTTTTCAAGCTCCCAAAACCACCCAGTCGGAAGTTGCCTCTGTGTATTCAAGCTCCTCAAACTGCCCAGCCGGAAGTTGCCTCTGTGTTTTCAAGCTCCCAAAACCGCCCAGCCGGAAGTTGCCTCTGTGTTTTCAAGCTCCCAAAACCACCCAGTCGGAAGTTGCCTCTGTGTATTCAAGCTCCCAAAACTGCCCAGCCGGAAGTTGCCTCTGTGTTTTCAAGCTCCCAAAACCGCCCAGCCGGAAGTTGCCTCTGTGTTTTCAAGCTCCCAAAACCGCCCAGCCGGAAGTTGCCTCTGTGTTTTCAAGCTCCCAAAACCGCCCGTAGTTTGCCCCCACTCTGAGACCCCCTCTGATGGCATTTTCATCACGCACTAAGTTCTGGCTTGTTATACACGCTCTATAAAGAAGTTTATCACTTGCAATGATGTGATAGTACAGTGAAACCTCCCTTATAAGACCTCCCATTATAAGACTCCCTCCCACATAAGACCTACTTCTCTGAGACAATGCCCTTCTTTGTAAGTATTAAAATTACCTCCCTTATAAGACCCCTCCCTTATAAGACCTCATTTTGGATGATTTTTGAAGGTCTTATAAGGGAGGTTTCACTGTAACTGTGCGCTTCAAAAGACAGATTTTCCAGAAACTGTGTGAAAGAATCTGAACACTAGAAGAAGCTTTGTCTGTAGCAAATGTGACTGCAAGAAGGTTAATGAAAATGACTTCACTTGTTTCATCAGTGGCTTGAAGATGATAAGACGGAGAAGAAGAAAAAGAGTGGAAGGCCCTCATCAGGCGTTTCACCCTCCACTTCCACTAGCAGTACTAGTCTGCAGGTGAGAGCTGGATTGAACATGTTGTGTTGGTCTATTATTTTACAAGTGTTGTAATTACTTATAAATTTATTTTCTTTTTTTTAATAACAAAATACTGCGATTTTGTTTATGTCAATGGTAAATTATGCCTGTGTTTTGCATGTCTGACTGAGCATATGCACTGTGAGTTTGTTTCTGTTGTTGTTATGCTTAGTGGAAAATAAGATTCTCTTGTCTGTGTCTGCTGACATTTTAGTGAATCTATGTGTGACAATGATTTCTCTGTTCCTTTGATCTGCATAGTGTTAAGTGGTTAGTGCCACAGGCGGCTTTCATGGGGACTTGTGTGCCTTTAACCCTTTGATCTGCATAGTGTTAAGTGGTTAGTGCCACAGGTGGCTTTCATGGGGACGTGTGTGCCTTTAACCCTTTGATCTGCATAGTGTTAAGTGGTTAGTGCCACAGGCGGCTTTCATGGGGACGTGTGTGCCTTTAACCCTTTGATCTGCATAGTGTTAAGTGGTTAGTGCCACAGGCGGCTTTCATGGGGACGTGTGTGCCTTTAACCCTTTGATCTGCATAGTGTTAAGTGGTTAGTGCCACAGGCGGCTTTCATGGGGACTTGTGTGCCTTTAACCCTTTGATCTGCATAGTGTTAAGTGGTTAGTGCCACAGGCGGCTTTCATGGGGACTTGTGTGCCTTTAACCCTTTGATCTGCATAGTGTTAAGTGGTTAGTGCCACAGGCGGCTTTCATGGGGACTTGTGTGCCTTTAACCCTTTGATCTGCATAGTGTTAAGTGGTTAGTGCCACAGGCGGCTTTCATGGGGACTTGTGTGCCTTTAACCCTTTGATCTGCATAGTGTTAAGTGGTTAGTGCCACAGGCGGCTTTCATGGGGACTTGTGTGCCTTTAACCCTTTGATCTGCATAGTGTTAAGTGGTTAGTGCCACAGGCGGCTTTCATGGGGACTTGTGTGCCTTTAACCCTTTGATCTGCATAGTGTTAAGTGGTTAGTGCCACAGGTGGCTTTCATGGGGACGTGTGTGCCTTTAACCCTTTGATCTGCATAGTGTTAAGTGGTTAGTGCCACAGGCTTTCATAACTTGTGTGCCTTTAACCCTTTGATCTGCATAGTGTTAAGTGGTTAGTGCCACAGGCGGCTTTCATGGGGACATGGGGACGTGTGTGCCTTTAACCCTTTGATCTGCATAGTGTTAAGTGGTTAGTGCCACAGGCGGCTTTCATGGGGACGTGTGTGCCTTTAACCCTTTGATCTGCATAGTGTTAAGTGGTTAGTGCCACAGGCGGCTTTCATGGGGACGTGTGTGCCTTTAACCCTTTGATCTGCATAGTGTTAAGTGGTTAGTGCCACAGGCGGCTTTCATGGGGACGTGTGTGCCTTTAACCCTTTGATCTGCATAGTGTTAAGTGGTTAGTGCCACAGGCGGCTTTCATGGGGACGTGTGTGCCTTTAACCCTTTGATCTGCATAGTGTTAAGTGGTTAGTGCCACAGGCGGCTTTCATGGGGACGTGTGTGCCTTTAACCCTTTGATCTGCATAGTGTTAAGTGGTTAGTGCCACAGGCGGCTTTCATGGGGACGTGTGTGCCTTTAACCCTTTCGCCGCCAGCCATTTTCCAGCCAAGAAATACCAATAAACTTCACTGGGTAGAGAAAACAATTTATCTGCAATATTGGGAATTCCTCTGTAACATGCATAACATTAGGCCTATCCTTACCTCCCAAAATCAAGAAAACATGGTCTTCAAATAACAGGCCCTGATTTGATGCCTTTTAGTGACATGGGTGTTAAACCATTGTGGTGCAAAAATGCGACATCGGCGGTGAAAGGGTTAAAGAATGGAGAGTTATCCACCATTGTTTGTTTTCATTATGAATGTTCTCACCTAGCTTCACTACTTAATTCTATTACTTTTTCTTCTTCTGCGTTCCCAGGCCATATGGACATAATGGGTGAGTTACATAGGTGTCCGGTTTTCAGTTTTCAATGTTCTCCCCACTGCGTACAGCCGACACATTCCGATTTCTGAGGAGCTCAAAGGAGAAAATTATTTGGAAGAATTCTTTTTTTTAAAGGCAGGAGAATTGACCAGTAGAAAGATAGTAGACGACAGTAAGGAAAGGGAAAAGGCAGATTCAAAGAGTGACAGATTAGAGGAAGTTGCTAGCAAAGAAATTCCAGAAGGTTAGGGAACTATTTATGCGAAAGATCCAACACCCCCCTCCACCCGATATCCCCACGGAGAGACTCGTTGGGAGTCGAGGTCTTCTGGACAGCTCCCCGAATGGAGGCACGAGGCATCCACTCATTGCTTGTTTGCACAAGTGTTTTACGTGTGTCCCCCACAGTGCGCAGTGGGCAGCGTGAGGCCGGTGGAGAGAAGGGGCAGCAGTGGTAAGGCAGCGGCGGTCAAACCCCCCAGTGACCCCAAACCTGCCCCTCCCCCCCAGCCAGTGCAGGCATCCCCTTCTGGGGCACATGACCTGCTGGGGCTCAGTAAGTGGCTGTGTGGCTGTGCATTTCTCTGTGCGTGGAGGGTGGGTGGGTGACTGTATAATTGTGTGTGTGGTGTGTGTGTGTGTGGAGAGGGGGGGGAGGGTGCATGTGTGTGTGTAGGATTTGCATATACATTTGTGTGTGAGTGTATTGGGGGGAGGGGGGGGGGAGTGCATGTGTGTGCATGCATTTGTGTGTGTGTGTGCATGCATTTGTGTGTGTGTGGTGGGGCACGTGTCTGGCATGGGTGGGGTGGGGTGCGTGTCTGTGGGTATGTTGATGGGGCCTTGAGATGGAGATGGATGTGTGGGTGCATATTGCGTGAGAGAGAGAGAGAGTGTGTACATGTGTGTGTGCATGCATTTATGTGGGGTTGGGTGTCAGTGGGGCCTTGGGGTGGAGATGGATGTGTGGGTGCATATTGCGTGAGAGAGAGAGAGTGTGTGTACATGTGTGTGTGCATGCATTTCTGTGGGGTTGGGTGTCAGTGGGGCCTTGGGGTGGAGATGGATGTGTGGGTGCATATTGTGTGAGAGAGAGAGAGTGTGTGTACATGTGTGTGTGCATGCATTTCTGTGGGGTTGGGTGTCAGTGGGGCCTTGGGGTGGATGGATACTGGTGGGTGGATCAGGCATCAGAATTGTCAGAGGGTCTGCTAATTTCAGAGAGAGAGAGAGAGTGTGTACATGTGTGTGTGCATGCATTTATGTGGGGTTGGGTGTCAGTGGGGCCTTGGGGTGGATGGATACTGGTGGGTGGATCAGGCATCAGAATTGTCAGAGGGTCTGCTAATTTCAGAGCATTCAACATTTTTGACAGAGGATTGGCTTCTATTCTCATATATTAAATTGCCTTTTTAAGGAGTGTCATCTTTTCTGTTAAATATCATGTTAAAGTGATTTCTCGCTGCATTAAGCCTTTTTGGTGATGTTGAGAACTGATTTCGGTGTTGTCCCTCTACAGTCTGGGGCCTTGGTGGACCTTGTTCCGCGGTTTTCACAGGATTGGACTTCAGACCATTCTGATGCCTGGTGGATGTGTGCACACATCAGAGAGACAGTGTGTGTGTGATGTTTGTATGACCCTGCCAATCTACATTGCCTTGTTGCGTGTGATGTGCAGACACAGAGATCCCATCGACCAGGGAAGAGGATCTGCTGTCAGATCTGTTTGGTGCCACGCCTTCAGTGACTGACGCACACACACCTTTTTCCAACAGCTCTACGTCACAACAGGTTAGGGCAATGTTGTTCTTGTTGTTGTTGGCATAAACTGACTAAAATACTCCAGGGATCGTTCCAACAGTGGAAGCACTTGAGCGCCAAGGTACAAATGCATCACCTAGGGATGAGAACATTACGTGTGTGGCCGTTTTTGATTACCGCGCCACATGGGCAGCCACACTTCGTCTTCGAGGGATTTTGGAGACTGATGATGTTATGCTATGAGCTTGTCATGGCTAAAGACAATCCGCATAACTATGCATAGCTCAACAACATTTTGATGTAGCCTTGGTGTTCTAGCCTATGTCAAGGCGATGGAAGGCAGTGTGTACCATATTTTACGGACTTAAAAGGCCATGCATCTTCTTCAGACTGAGACACCTCTGCCTTAAAAGGACTAATAATTTAGCAAGAAACTGTTCTAACGATATCAGACTTTTGTGTAAAATTTTAGAGATGTGCCTTACAATGATGATCTGCCTTAGAGTCCATAAAATACGCCCAGTATGTCTCTGGCTGGAACGGTCTCATGGTCCTGTTGTCCATGTCAGGTCTTAGAGTCCATAAAATACGCCCAGTATGTCTCTGGCTGGAACGGTCTCATGGTCCTGTTGTCCATGTCAGGCCTTAGAGTCCATAAAATACGCCCAGTATGTCTCTGGCTGGAACGGTCTCATGGTCCTGTTGTCCATGTCAGGCCTTAGAGTCCATAAAATACGCCCAGTAAGTCTCTGGCTGGGACGGTCTCATGGTCCTGTTGTCCATGTCAGGCCTTAGAGTCCATAAAATACGCCCAGTAAGTCTCTGGCTGGGACGGTCTCATGGTCCTGTTGTCCATGTCAGGCCTTAGAGTCCATAAAATACGCCCAGTAAGTCTCTGGCTGGGACGGTCTCATGGTCCTGTTGTCCATGTCAGGCCTTAGAGTCCATAAAATACGCCCAGTAAGTCTCTGGCTGGGACGGTCTCATGGTCCTGTTGTCCATGTCAGGCCTTAGAGTCCATAAAATACGCCCAGTAAGTCTCTGGCTGGGACGGTCTCATGGTCCTGTTGTCCATGTCAGGCCTTACAGAGAGTCCATAAAATACGCCCAGTAAGTCTCTGGCTGGAACGGTCTCATGGTCCTGTTGTCCATGTCAGGCCTTTGCCCCTTTGTCTGGTTTTCTTACTTTGGAGATCGGTGAATTCATAAAAGCTTGTGAATTTGATTTCTATCCAGATTTAGCGCCGTATAAATAAGTAAATAAATGATAATGTAAAAGCGGGTATATTTATTTCATTTCTTCTGGATGGGTTGATCGTTTTTCCTTTGTTACAAAAGTAAGTTTGTTTTGTTTCGTGGGTTTTTTTTAAATGTTTTTTTTCTTCCAAATTTTGACTTGACTGTTGGTTGTGTTTTTGTGATAATTTATTATCATGATAATTAATGTATTCGTGGGTTACAGAACGGTTTTGTGGAGCCGGACTTCTTTGAAAAGGCAAGCGGTGGTGGTAATGGTGGTAATAATACTATGAGTGGGGGTGAACAAGCAGAGAAGAAGTCGACCAAGGAATCCATCATGGCCCTTTACGGCGCGGGTGGAGGCCAACCACAGATGTTCGGAGTGCCAGGTTAGACTTCTTGTTTCGAAACTTTCTTCATTTCTTTGTTCTTATACGTTTTAAATTAACCAGATTGATTGAGATCTTTGCACGTTGTTTTTAAAGTTGGTGAAAATTGACCACAGATTCTTATGAGGAGGGATTGACATTGCCCTTCTTGGTAAGTGTTAAAGTTACCTCCCTTATGAGACCCCTCCCTTTTAAGACCTCATTTTGGATGAGTTTTTAAGGGAGGTTCCACTGTAGTAATATCACAACTCCATATGATTCAAATCTATTTGTAATTGGAGGGTAAATATCAAATCACAGTTTGACCCATGTTTATTGTCTTTATTTTATTTTGTTTTCTTGTGTGTTCTTTGAAATTCTTTCTTCATTGAACTTGGGTTTCATAGTGATGTTTTCTCTCTGCTTGTTTTGTGCTCTGTAAGCGCACCATTCACACACAAAAAGATCCACTGTGTTTGAAAGTTAAATGAGTGCAACACAATCGTTCACAATCCACAGTTTGAATAATGTCATTTTACGCTATCACACATCGTCATCATCGTTGTTCCGGAAAGTACTGACAAATACATTCAAGGGAGGAAAATCCCAAAGCTTGTTCACATGCTTGCCACGTTTTGGAATGTCTTTTATGTTCATGTTAAATGTTTGATTTCTGACTGAATGTTTCACAGTTTCATATAATCTTTAAATAGAAACCTGACGATAGTTCACTGTCCATAAGGGTCTCTGACCGATTGGACGTTAATCTCACCACCAGAGAGAGATACAGTGGAGTCCGGGTAAAACGAATTTTAAGGGAACACAGACTTAGTTCGTTGTATCAGGATTTCGTTATACATGTAGTGATGTACATGTACAATGTATGTTGAAAACAAAAACAGTTCAAACACTCACCAATGATAAACCGAAAACATAGACTTGACCAGTTTGGATCGTCTGTCTTAATCACGGGATGTACAAGGCTTGAAGAAGTTCAGCAGTGTTGTCTGACGCTGATCTGTTTTGGCACACTTTTCAACAAGTTTGTCCATTTTTGAAAGAAACTGCTCAAGTCCTCCAATTTTGCCTCCAAATATCTTCGCAACACACTTGCAGCTGCGCGTGCTTCCGTCGAAGTGGGGAGAGGTGTGGCTTCACGCATGCGCAGTTCATATTTTCCAACTTCCTTCTTCTTGACAACACATTCTAGCTTGGAGTTTGAAGGCCTAGGTTTTTGCAGCGCATCGCACAGGCTGAGTTCGTTATAGGCTATTTTTCCAAGTAAATAAAATTAGCCTGGGGCGTAGAACATGTGTTCGTAAAAAGCGGGTGTTCGTTATTTCAAAAGGATTTTTTGTTCGTTATACCCATGGCTTTAGAAATAGAAGGGCATTTGCCGGGAAATTGAAGTCAGTTCGTTAATCTCGAAATTTCGTTAAAAGCGAGTTCGTTATAGGTGGACTCCACTGTAGTTCAAGTATTCACTGTCCATAAGGGTCTGACTGATTGGACGTTAATCTCACCACCAGAGAGAGATAGTTCAAGTATTCACTGTCCATAAGGGTCTCTGACCGATTGGACGTTAATCTCACCACCAGAGAGAGATAGTTCAAGTATTCACTGTCCATAAGGGTCTGACCGATTGGACGTTAATCTCACCACCAGAGAGAGATAGTTCAAGTATTCACTGTCCATAAGGGTCTCTGACCGATTGGATGTTAATCTCACCACCAGAGAGAGATAGTTCAAGTATTCACTGTCCATAAGGGTCTGACCGATTGGATGTTAATCTCACCACCAGAGAGAGATAGTTCAAGTATTCACTGTCCATAAGGGTCTCTGACCGATTGGACGTTAATCTCACCACCAGAGAGAGATAGTTCAAGTATTCACTGTCCATAAGGGTCTCTGACCGATTGGACGTTAATCTCACCACCAGAGAGAGATAGTTCAAGTATTCACTGTCCATAAGGGTCTCTGACCGATTGGACGTTAATCTCACCACCAGAGAGAGATAGTTCAAGTATTCACTGTCCATAAGGGTCTGACCGATTGGATGTTAATCTCACCACCAGAGAGAGATAGTTCAAGTATTCACTGTCCATAAGGGTCTGACTGATTGGACGTTAATCTCACCACCAGAGAGAGATAGTTCAAGTATTCACTGTCCATAAGGGTCTCTGACCGATTGGACGTTAATCTCACCACCAGAGAGAGATAGTTCAAGTATTCACTGTCCATAAGGGTCTCTGACCGATTGGACATTAATCTCACCACCAGAGAGAGATAGTTCAAGTATTCATTGTCCATAAGGGTCTCTGACCGATTGGACGTTAATCTCACCACCAGAGAGAGATAGTTCAAGTATTCACTGTCCATAAGGGTCTGACCGATTGGACGTTAATCTCACCACCAGAGAGAGATAGTTCAAGTATTCACTGTCCATAAGGGTCTCTGACCGATTGGACGTTAATCTCACCACCAGAGAGAGATAGTTCAAGTATTCACTGTCCATAAGGGTCTCTGACCGATTGGACGTTAATCTCACCACCAGAGAGAGATAGTTCAAGTATTCACTGTCCATAAGGGTCTCTGACCGATTGGACGTTAATCTCACCACCAGAGAGAGATAGTTCAAGTATTCACTGTCCATAAGGGTCTCTGACCGATTGGACGTTAATCTCACCACCAGAGAGAGATAGTTCAAGTATTCACTGTCCATAAGGGTCTCTGACCGATTGGACGTTAATCTCACCACCAGAGAGAGATAGTTCAAGCAAGCCGTGATTAGAGAGTAGATTTAATTTAAGGTTAATATCAAATAACGAAAACTTTGAGTGGTTTGGCTTTTTTGCAGCTACTATTGTCTGAGCTTGAATGGTTTGTTGGCCACTATCGTAGCATAGACTATTATCTTACTATTATTTGTTTTGAAAGGTATGTGTTATTCCTTAATATGCATTTTGTCGTTGCAGTTTTGATAAACAATTGTGCATCCTGTCTTAATTGGTTTTATGTGAAAGAAATCATCCAGATTATTCTTTCTGGCTCAAGGGGAAAAACAAACAGAAAGAACAAAAGGTACCATATTTTTCGGATCATTAGGCGCTTGTGTGTATAAAGCGAATAGGTCAATTTTCAAGAAAAACTGAAAAACATTCAAGCAAAAGGCACACCTCGCAAAAGAAAGTCAAACTTTGAAGCCCGTACATGTTCGGTAAAGGCTTGCCAGCCACCTTTACTGCTGTCATAAACGAGAGTTGGCTCCCCTTTCAAATCATCAAACTTCCGTTTGTGCCTCCTGTTTGTACTTTTCTTTGCGAAAAACTGGTAGAATTATGGCATTTTACTAAAATCGTACGACTGCGATGCGATTCTGAGCACGGCAATCGTCGCCTCTCTTATGATTTTGTTCACTAATAGGGCGCCCTCGTTTATTAGGCACATATGTCGAAATTGGAGACAAAAATATTGCCTTATAGTCTGAAAATTACGACATGTCCAGGCTGCCACTTCAGCATTATATTACCATATTTTATGGACTATAAAGCGATACTTTTTTTCTTAGACTGAGACCCCTGCGCCTTATAATGTGAATGTAGTAAGAAATTATAATAACACAATCCGAATTTTGTGTAAAATTTGGTGGGTGCGCCTTGTAGTCCATAAAATAGGGTAGTTGTAAAAGTAGGATATACAAGATGTGAGAACATAATAGTCAGAAGTGACTGTGGTTGCTATAAGGAAAGGAAAAACAAACAAAAACAAAGAGATAGACAGAGAAAGTCTGAAGCAATTGTTAAAGGCAGGACATCTCTGCACTGGGATTGTCTTTCTCCTCTCCAGTAGGCCTAGTGACTGTGAGCAGCCCCGTCGATGGGAAAGGCCAGTTGCCCGGTGTGTGGGGCAACAGTCCATTGGTGTGCCCCAACGCCACTGCTATCTACCAGACTCGCTGTGCCGCCTCGGGCCCTGTCTATTATTCTAGCTCAGGTAACGGGGGAAGGCAGCTGGATCAAGGCTTCTGTGTCGGAGGTGGTCTCTTGTTGGCATGCCGAACAAAGTTTACTTCATTGTGCATTTCTTTTTGGATTCCTACTTCATTGTCCTTTTTTACGCCTCCTTAATGAAGGACTTGCATGGGCTCGTGTATAATTTTGTGCTTTGGTGTCGTGTGCATGGATTTGTGGGTGCCCCTGCCTGCAGGGAGCCAGGCATCGTGGGCGTACACCTCCATGATCTTCGTTCTCGAAGCCAAGCCGTGATATGGAGCAACCTGCATGAGCTTTGTCTCTGTGGTCATGGTCGTCGGTGAAAGTCAAAAACCTCGTAACTCGATTTTTTAATTTTTTTGTAGTTAGATACATAGTCAGCTCTCTCATTTTTACCGCCACCTTCCACCAAAAGCTCGTATCTCTAACGACTTTCTATCTGGGGTAGATGAGGTTGTGTAAATTGAAAAAAAAGTCGTAAGTCCCAAATTCAGATCTACTTAAGGACAAAAACTTCGTATCTTCGTTCTTTTCAAGTATTAATATATAAAAAAAAAGTAATTTTACCAAAGTGCATGACTGAACTCGCAATGTCTTAAACAACATATTCATCATAGTTAATAACTTGTGGTAAACGTGGGTAATTTTTAAAACAGTTTTTTTCATTTTTCTCAAAACTACCAAAATTGAGTTACGAGGTTTCTGACTTTCACCGACGATGTGCATGGATTTTTTGATGGGTTATTTGCCTTTAAAACAGCAGAGCAACTGTCGCTTTCGTTGCAGTGGTACGCATGAAGTGCTATTGTTTTATAATGACTGCATGGGTGCAACTTTTCCTGGTATACAAAGATTTCCTGTTTTTGAATAATACCAGAAAAGGAAGTTCCTTTTTTGGGGGGGGGGGGGGGGGGGGTCAAAAAAGATCTTTGTGTGTCTACTGTATTTTTCAAACACTTTAAGATAAGCATTTGTAGAAATTGTGAAAAAAGCAATCTAAAATACCTTCAACAATCCATGTTTGCTTCAGCTGCAGGGGGACATCAGTAGCCCTGGACCCCGGCCTGTCAGGTTTTTTCTTTTGATGCAGTTGCACCCATGGGACTGAAAGCAGTTTTGTTATCGCCGCAATTGTTTGCATGAATCTGTTTAGCGGTAATTACTGGTTCCATAACAACAGCAGCCACAACCTTCATGTTTTTCAGTGCTGTCGTGTACATGGACTTGTGGAGATTTATGATTCCTGCAGTGGCAACAAAATGTCTGTCGTATTTCCCACCTTTCTTTAAGGCGAAATTTTAGTAGTCGTCCCAGTGATCCAGTACTTTTTACATCAAATAAAGGGCAGAATTTGAATTTCCCCGTTGCGTGCAACACTTTCTTCCAGCGTGGTTTGTTTTTTCCCTCACACAACTCTCACCGTTATTTGAGACTCTCAGATCACAGTTGTTAAAGAAACTGTGCCTCAGAGTCCTACATATTTGATTTTCAAAACATTCGTTTTTCCATAATTAAGCTGTGTGCTCTTTTTGAAAAAAAATTCCCTACCGAAACCGATCCGCAATCCGCAAAGCAAATTGTGGAAGTAAGAAATATGAGGGAGTGTGCACGTTACACACAGAAGTAAGAAATATGAGGGAGTGTGCGCGTTACACACAGAAGCCCTTCAGCATATCACATCCGCCCATTTCTTACTTTACTTATTTGCGGTTTGCCGAAAGGATGTGTGCAAGGGTTTCCGCCTGTAATGTGCACAGCCCTCATTGTCTCTGTTACACGTTTAATCTGTTGAAGCTTTTATTTGCATTTTGTTTCACTTTTTTGCTTTTCACTGTTTCATTTTGTAACGTTCCCACATTATCCTCATAATTTGTGTTGTTATTCAGAAATGTTTAGAACTACAAGCCCTTTATGTTCTCTAGTTCAAGGGCAATTATGTATTTTGTGGTTCCTTAAGAATACGGTAATTGAATTTGTGTGATCACCTTCTGAGAACTGATAGAAAGACCGACTACAGGAACTCAGTAAGGCTCTTTTGAGAAAGTCTGTTTCTAACAAATGTGTTAAACACGTGCTTGGTCCGATTTCCATTTTGTCCTATGAATTGACCTTGTTGCAAAAATGACAAAAATGACGTTCTGTCGCTGGTCTGGCTTTTCCTTTATTGTCATTGTTGTTGTTTCGCATTGTTGTTGAAACCTGTCTGTATGATGTACCATATTTTTCAGATCATTAGGCGCTGCTGTGTATAAGGCGAATAGGGCAATTTTCAAGAAAAATCTGAAAAATGAAAAATTCCTGTTGATGTGTTTGGACAATTCTTTGCAAAAACTGTCAGAATTATGGCATTTTAAAGAGAGAAAAACAGGAGTTTAGCGTCTGGAACATAGAAGATGTGGACGTGTGCAGTAATGAACTATTGATTATCAGTCATGAGGCTTTATACCGAAAATTCTCTGCCCCTGTCTCGTGCCCTGAGATGCGAACGCCACCTACCGTATTTTTCTGACTATAAGGCGCACCCCCAAAGTTTACACAAAATTCAGATTCTGTTATTATATTTTCTTGCTATTTTAGTAGTCACATTATAAGGCGCAGGGGTTCCAGTCTGGGATTTAAGATTATCTTAAGATTATCGCCCTTGCCTGTCAGGAAGCCACAGAAAATTATCTGCTCCTGACTCTTCACCAGGGGGAATCGGCACTTTGGTCCTAAAATGATCGCCCTTTCGTGTCGGCAAGGAGTAGTATAAAGCCTCATTGGTGTTGGGTTGCAGTGTAGGCTATTGCAGAAATGCTCTTTAAGACTTGAATAAATAAAACAACAGCATTGTAGCTAAGACAGCAAATGTTCAGTTTATTTTAAAATCTTTGAGGAGCTAAAACACTTGGCCAACTGGCCAACTGCTCTTTCTTTATGATGAAAAAAACCCACCAACAGAAAATAAAGATGTCCAAAAGTTCTCATTTGCTTATTCTTGTATTCTTGTATTCTTGTATTCTTGCTACTGTTGGGTTCTTAATAGACGATTTTCGGAGAAAAAACAACTAGGGGAGAGCACTTCGTGAAAATTAGAATTGTTTACCTCCATTATTCGGTCAAATTCCATTGCAACAATGGCGTCGAAGCTTGAAACTGCAGGATGCAAAAAATATTTTAGAATGGCGGCCAGTATCCGCAAACTGAGAGAACTTGCAAAATGTGATGTAAAAATATAAATGAGATCAATTTTAAAATGACGCACTGCGTTCTAAGTCTAATCAAACACGCGAGCCGAGAGCTGGGGATCTACCTGAAGGTAGAGTGACTCCCCCTGTTTGACCGATTGAATTAAGCAAGATCACTCCCACACACCATGAAATTACTCCCCTTAATTATTTCCAAACAATTCGTATTTTTTTTCTTTACCACAACTTGACAAGTCAAGGACCTTTTGTGACTTACATTATTATGTGGAACCAAGGAAGGTGTGTGTGCAAGGCACCGGAATGTCTTCCCTCCTCAAGTCCTGTAATCTGGGTTAGCCTTTTCTTCTTTTGACCTATGTTTTGTCATGCTTGCAAGGAAATTGCCTAATTCGCCTTTTGCAGCTTAGAGAAAAATGGAAAAAAAATTATCATATACTCACACTAAGACTTAATTCATTCCGGACGAATTCTGAGTATACTCGGAACAGGAGAACGCCAGTCAGGGCCTAATTCTGAATATTCTCAGAACAGCGATTTTTTAGTCTAAAACCTGCCTAAATCCATGTTTTTTTTCAATTCAAAGCTCATTTTTCGAGTTACATCTCTTCATCACTGTTCCAGCTTTCGTTTCACAAATGTTTGACACTTCTATCTCAATTTGTAATGTTAAAAATTTCTAAAAAATCGGCCCTAGACAAGCCTCAGAAAATACTCCAGTATGTTTTAATTAACAGTGATAGTAATAAGGAGACTAATCATTCCAATTTCAATGCAAGTAACCATGATTTCAAACAAAAAATAAACGTGGATCGACCAGTAATATTGTCAACACTGAATCATTGACAGTGTGAGTTTTGTTGCGCTTCTTATTTGTTATAATTTTTGTAGGCCGCCCCAGGCCAGTAATGAAGTTTACCTACGGCAGTGAAGTCCTAAAGGGGTTAAGCAATTCAGCTAACTGTTGACATGTCCAAGCTTTTGGATGGTATGTGGGGACCATTTGGGGATTCTTTTACAACCACTTTCCCTTGTGTTATCAGTAGTTATCAGTGTTTTGTTTAACTTTAAACAAAATCTATTTCACCGTTAAATTTTAAAACCTTATTGAATAATTGCCTTTCTCACGTTTTGCAGTAAAGACAAAAATGAGAAAAGACTACCTTTGCCTGACAGGGACCTTGGCAGTGAATGTCTTTGCATTTGGTGGGAGTGTAGGGTGATGTCTTGGTTGAATGTGTATTCACCCATGTTGCTAGAAAAGTGAAAGTTATGTAAGTGCTTTCATCTGAAGCCGTTCCATGTTTGTGACACAACACCGATGTGCGTGGTTGCAGGTGGTGTGTACATAGCACCGATGTGCGTGGTTGCAGGTGGTGCGTACATGCCTCAACACTGATGTGCGTGGTTGCAGGTGGTGTGTACATGCCTCAACACTGATGTGCGTGGTTGCAGGTGGTGTGTACATGCCTTAGCACCGATGTGCGTGGTTGCAGGTGGTGTGTACATGCCTCAACACCGATGTGCGTGGTTGCAGGTGGTGTGTACATGCCTCAACACCAATGTGCATGGTTGCAGGTGGTGTGTACATGCCTCAACACCAATGTGCGTGGTTGCAGGTGGTGTGTACATGCCTCAACAGCAGATGTACGGCAGTGCAGGAATGACTCCCATGATGCATCCACAGCACGGCATGATGGGAATGCAGCCGGGCATGACAGGAATGCCCTCTACGCAGCAGGGCATGATGGGATTGACACAGGTAAGGGGTCTCTTGGACGAGCGAAGTCTCATCTATGTAGTGATGATTTTGGTGTGTGTATGTGTGGTCACCGTCTCATTAAACACTTTAACATAGCAATTTTCTCAGAAACTACAAATGATAGCACAACCAAAGTGTTGCATGATGATAAAAATCACATCATGTCTGCAGTGACTGCTTTTACTTAAAAATCACTAGAACAAATTGGATGCCAATCTGATATATTAATTTGCTTCAGGAATATTATTTAAATCTTTTGAGTTCAGCGGGTTATTACTTTGTTTAAGGGATATTTGAATTCTCCTCTGAGTACAGTGGATCCTATTTATGACGTCATAAAGAAATTATGTCATTTTTGTGATATTGTGGCACACACACACACATCCCCGTCAGGATCCCAGTCAGGGCCAGGGCGGCCCCTGGACCTCTGCCTTTCAGGTTTTGTTTTTCATTCTGGGGAGTTGCATTCATGCTGAAGTCTTTATCCTTAAAAAATAAAGTTGTTCAGTGCTCTCTCTCCCCCCCCCCCTCTCTCTCTCTCTCTCTCTCTCTCTCTCTCTCTCTCTCTCTCTCTCTCTCTCTCTCTCTCTTCATTTATTTATTTGTTTGGTCGGTTGGTTTTTGTTTTGCTTGTTCTTATTACTGATGGTGATGTTCTGCGCACCATGCCATTGTTATATTACTGTGGCACTGCAGTAGTGGTAGTGGTAGTAGTAGTGATGGTGGTGGTGGTGGAGGTAGTAACAGTTACAGTAGTAGTAGTAGTAGTGGTGGTGGTGGTAGTAGTAGTAATACAGACAAACCCCTATTTTACGACCCTCTGTTAAGCGACCACCTCTCATTTGAGACCGGATTTGTTGGCACGGATGCATTTTACTACAGTGAAACCCGTTTAGTACGAATTCCAGGGGAGAGGGCCAATTTACTCGTTGTAAGCATTGCTCGTTCAAACCATTTTATCGATTTTGGCAACCCTGACGAACCTATCAATCGGTCCTCACATCTACTGTGATGTGCGTGTTGGTAAAGTGTGAAAAAGACAGAAAAACGGAAACAACACACTTACCCAACAAAGCATGGTTGTAAGCCCAGTATCCTGTATCCATAGGGTTTTTAATGCCGATTACATACACTTTAAAACAGTTTATTAACACACGATAACATCAAAAACATAAAATCCACACGCGCGCTTTAAGAGAAAGTTAAAATCTAATTTAATCATACTGTACCAACACTCAAAACAACTGCATTAGCCTAAAACAACCTGGAACCTTACCCTAGCACATAGCTAAAACGAAACTGGCCCCATGGGACTGCACCCATACCGCAGGGAGTAGCGGGAGTGACTCCCCTTACTTCCGGGTATGACGCGCACCCTTGGGGCACCGGATATGTCATTCTTAAATTTTCCAGCCTTTCAACCACACCTGGGCCTACCCTGCTCCGCCTTTTCTGACTCTTGTCTTTCTGGTGGGTTCGTTCCGTGCATAGCTTTGTTCTATTCAGTTTCTTGGGAAGGCTGTTAGTCATCCTATCGATATTATTTCATTGTCATTTCTTGGTGTTCGTTTTAGTTGAAAAATTATTTCGTTCACTCTCTTGTTCGTTTTCGGGGTGGCGTCAGCCATTATGGCTTCTTGCACCCCTCGGTTTCCACTTCGGGCAAAGCAGTTTCTGCTTCGGTTGTTTTTCTGTTTCCAAGTCAGTTGACTCTTCTTCTCTCACTAGGGACCCTTTGGGCAGGTTCTCTTAATCTTCTCAAGAAGTTTCGTCTAAATCCTCTCACAAATCCTACGTCTCGTCCAGTCACAGTCCGTTTCGGTTACACCGGCCTAACCGGTTTCGGAGCCCATTCCAGTTTCTCTCCCTTCGGAGGTTTCTGCTCCTTCTCCTTTTCCGTTGGACTCGCAGGCTTTGTACTACGCTGTCTTTCTTTCGTCACTTGGACTCTTCGGGTTTCAGGGTTCTCCCTTTCGCATCGACAGAATCTTCCTCCTATTTCGGTTCTATGATTAGGCCAGAGAGGGTGCCGCCAGTTGTCTCTTCTCGTGAGACTGTCACTGGCGCAACCCTCTCTCCTTCTTCTGTTCACAGGCTTGCCTCCAGGAGGCCCTTGTCCACTAAGGCCAGCGTCGACCTCAACAGGGATAGGAAATCCCTTTCCACCTCTGGTTTCCGTCCTGTGGGCATGATGTTTACGGAACAGAGAGGCTCCCCTCCGGGGAGCTTGCCTAGTGACAGAGGTGACTCCTCTGTCACCAGACTGGCCAGTCTGTCAGGCAATCATCCGGTGGTACCTGGGAGGTACCTCCAGGATCGGGAACGGCCTGTTCCCTTTCCTGAGTCCGGGCTCAAATCCTCCACTCAGTTCGAGGGAGAGGTTACCAGGACAGTCAAATCGGTCGGTGCGGGGCACCTTCAATACCGATAAGAGTCCATACCCCCCTCCCGGGGGATGGCTCTCCAGTGATCCTGGCACTGGCGCGGTTGGGGCCTCTTGGCAGTCCCACCGCAACCGGAAATTCGCTTCTCCCGGTTGTGAGACGGTTTCCTCCGGTTCTCCCGGTGCTTACCCGGTTTCACCCGGTATTCATCCGGTTTCTCCCGGTTGTCTCCCGGTTGCTTGGCCAACGCGGACATACCGGGGGATGGCACGGTTGGAGCCTCATGGCATTCCCACCGCAACCGGATATTTGCTTCTCCCGGTTGCGAGACCGTTTCCTCCGGTTCTCCCGGTGTTTACCCGGTAATCATCCGGTTGTCTCCCGGTTGCTTGGCCAACGCGGACATACCGGGAAAGGGTTCGTCTGGAACCGGAAAATTCGGATGATGAATTTCCGGTTCGTTCCTCCGGTTCGGGTCAACCGGAAATGTCCCGTTTTCACGGTGGACGTCGGGGTCTCTCGGTTCCTGCCGGTGTTCTTAGATCTACACACTCCCAACCGGCAGAACCCTCTTCCAAGCATGGTCCTCCAGTGGTGTTTGCTTCTATGGGCCGTGCTTATCAGAAGCTTCAGCGACTAGACCCCTCCAAGGAATTCTGTGTGGATCATTCTGACTTTGAGTCTGACTTGGTGCTGGACCCTCAGTTGGAGGTCCCTCACTCTCTAACAGAGTCTTCTGTTCAGAATCTTCTCAAGATTTTGTCTCGATCGTGCCCTTACGTGGTCCCTGTTCGATCCACCCATCAGGAGTCCGCCACTGATCGCTCAGTTGGCTCTCTTCAGCAGTCTAAGAGCTCTTTGACTCTCCAAGCTCCCTCCTTCATGGAGGATTCGGTGGTTAAAACTGAATTCACGTTGAGGACTGGTAAAGTTTTCTCATCTGGTTAGATCTGCTTCGATCTTCTGGTCTTGAGCTCTTGTTCTTCTGATCGATCGCTCTCACCTATCCATTTAACCGGTATGGGCAACGGACCGTCCGATTCCGTTCCGGTTCAAGAACCTCGTGGTGTTTTTGGCCTCCAGTGCTCTTCCGCCAATTTCGCCGTTTGACATGGGGCTTTTGGGAATGCTCCATCGTTTTCTTTGTTTCATTCTTGTCCGTTGCAACGGCGCCTGTTGGTCCGTTTTCTTCGATTCTGACGAGCATGGATTTCCTTGCTCTTTTTAGATTCATGCCTTTCTGGTTACAACAGTGTTGTTCAACCTGATGACTTTTTCAACCGGTCCTGTCAACCGGTTTTATCAAAAAATTTCCGACCGTTTTCGGCCCATTCTGACTCTAATTGGCCGGCGATCTCTTAGGCCGTTTAAAGGGTTTTTTGTTCTTCTGTTCTCTACCGTTTCCAAGTCAGTACCGTTGAAATGGGTTTTTTCCACGGTTATCCTGACGTCACTTGGATACTCTGTTACGCTTCTCGCAGTAACTAACCGTTTCACTTTGGGCGGGTCTACCAGGCCCAAGGAAGATTCAGTTTCCTTAGGCTCTTTTTGTTGTTCATCCTTTCAAGTTGGTACTAGGTGTCCATGAGGACTACCTCCCTTTTCCCTCTTTCTCCAAGCCTTCTAAGGCTGTTGCAGAGAAACTCCATTGTGACAAATCTTGCCCGGTCAAGTTTTAGCCTTCCTACGTTATACTGTTGGAAGCATCTTTGTCCAAAGCCCTCAAGGGCTGTGCTTTTGTGACGTTGTTGGTTCGGTTTTTTTTTGCTGTATTGCGGTTTTCAGGCTCTTTGAGTCCGTGAATGGACCAGCCATTGGAGTGGCTCTAGCTTCCCTTGGTATTCTTCTGGCCAGAGACTCTTTTTAGGGGCACTTTAGGGACTGTCTGGTTATGAGGTTCGACACGGTCGTGTTCACAGTCTCAGCCTCGGAGGACACAGGTGGTGTCCGACCTCTCAGTAACGAAGGCGGTCTCACTTCGCTGTCCCCTCGGTTTTCTTAGTCTGATGGGGTCGATTTCGGAGCTCCTTCCTCTGGCCTGGGTATACAAAGGCCCTTGCAGAGAGAAGTCAGAGTGCGCACTCCTTCTTTCACGGTTTCAACCATGAGTTGTTCAACCTGTTGACTCGTTCGGCCGTTCCAGTCATCCTGTTTCGGACTGGTTCCGTCCCGATCTGGCTTTAACTGTCCGGCTAGCATGATCTTCCCTGCTCAGCCGTCAGATCACCGAACGGCACAGCTTTCAACCTAAAGTTGTTCGACGGGGTGATTTTTGCCTTCCTTCAGGCCCCCCCCCCCTTTTGGTCTTCGGCGTCTCGTTCCGACCGTTTTTTATGGTTTAGGTCGAGGTGTGTCATCGTCACGTTTGCACACTGTTTCGCTTTTTGTCTACATGTTTTCCTTTTCGGTGGGGACTTTTCCGCGTCATCTGGTTCGATTTGACGTCATGCGATAGCAACTATGTTGCTGTTGCTGTCTGTTCCTACTTCATAGGCAGTTTTTTATTTTTATTTTACCTCCCAACCGATCGAATTGTCTCCGCTGGTTTTTCACCCAGTCAACGGGGGTCCCTTTCGTCGGTCTTAGCATGTAGAGTTGGTTACGAAGTGCAGTCGCACATTCGTACCGTGGTTTCTCAGTTTGCTAGGTCAGAGGCTGAATCTGCTGCTCTTGCGGATTCTCATCCTAGTACTAGCTGTCTCTATCCCGCCATCGGTCCTTTGCTTGCCCGACATTCTGAACTAGTCTTGTCCAGTTTGTTTTCTGACCCAGACTCGCCCCTTCGATCGATATTTTCCAGTTCGAAAGGGCGTAGCAGTGTGTAGTGGCCCGGTCCGGCCACTCATAGTCCGTAATGTATCAGGCCTTGGCTGCTCTAGGTGACTCGATGCGGAGTTTGTCTTCTCCTGACTGCTTTGATAGTCAGCCATGTGCTTTCCAGAGATGCCTTCCCGGACTTTTTCAGGACTCTTTCTCTTGGTTCGCCTTCTGTGGTGACAGGAAGTTCGATCCGTTTAGACCTTCTTCGGTTCATTCGTCGAATTCTTAGCTTTTCTTCTCAGGTCTAGAAATCTCTGCCCATACCCTTTCTGGGTACAGAGCAGCCATCTTCAGTATGAGTTCCATGGCCTTAGGTGCTACCGTACCGCTAAGCTGTACGCCACCACTGTCTTGCACTTCTTGCTGAAGTGCATGCCGTTGTATTCCTTCCCTCTGATGGCACTAATCCCCCGGGTGTTGAAGAAGTCCTCCGGGAGCACCCGGACTTGATTCTCGTCACACCAATGTGGCCCACGAGCCTTGGTTTCCAGAAGTTCTCTACATGGCGAAGGACGGTCCTCTTCCTCTCAATCTCACTCACGCCACTCTAATTCAGCCAAAAGGCTGGGTCGGACACCCTTGCCCTTCAAGGCTAATCTTGGTCGCATGGCGACTATTCGACTAGGGCTTCGTAGCCAGGGATTCTCCACACGCACTGTGGACCTGTTGGTCGCCTCTAGGCGTAAGTCGACTCACGATCTGTATGTTTTTCGTTGGACCACCTGGTTTTCCTTCTGTCAGGTTAGAAAGTTTGACCCGATTCGTCCCCCTGGTCCAGTTTTTAGAATTCCTCTCTCACTTGCTTAGAACCAGGAATTTGTCTTCTCAAACCTTATCCGGTTATAGGGCGGCTTTGATTAGCACAATTTTGTTGGCCTTTGGTTCCAAGTTTACGGAGAATCTCTCAGCCTTGCCTGTTTCTCACTTTCTCGACACTGTGTGCCTCCAGGCTCTGTCCAGGACGTTCCAGTGTCCCCAGTGGGACATCTTTTTTGTTCTTTCTTTCTTTTCTCAGGGACAAGTATGAACCTCTGAAGTCGTCCCTTAAGCTTCTGACTCTTAAGACAGTTTTTTCTGATCTCGCTCGCCACTCTCGGCGCATCAGCGGTGTGCATGCTCTGAGTGGCCTGACCAAGGACGTCCAGTTCGAGGAGGTTTTCTCGTCCGTCTTCCTTTCTTTTCTCCCGGAGTTCCGGGCAAAGAATCAGTCTGGCGACATGTCCTCTCCTCTAGTCTCCTTTTCGAGTTGGAGCTCTACGTTTTTACTTCCTCGGACCAAGTCCTTCAGAGGGTCTAAGCGTCGGTTGTTTGTCTCCATCAATACCAAGTATTGTAGCGATGTGGCTAAAGGTACTGTGTTTCGTTGCATCCTCAACCCCATTAAGTTGGCTTACGCTGGCTCTCTGGTTTGGTTGCCTGATAACCCCATTCGCGCCCATGAGTTGCGGGCCTTCAGCTCTTCCCTGGCGATAGTGAAGGGCGTCCCTCTCGTGAAATTGTTATTATCTGAGGGACATCACCGCTCAGGTTGAAGACGTCTCCTTTTCCTTTAAGAAGGTTGTCGTTTCGCAGGTTCCGGTCTCCTTATAGTGTGAGTCCCTGCGTTTTGTCTTTCTGTGTTCTTTGGTATATCATGTATATGATTATTTGGGGGTATTTATTGGCATATTTGATGGATGTTTTGCATCTTTCAGGGGGTTTTCTTCATGTATGAGTGTTACCCTCTCTGTTTGTAAAATGCCTTTTCGGGTTATTGGTGTGTCAGTTGGCACGCATCACCCTCCACCACGGTGGTAATCTGCAGTTGTTTTGAGTGTTGGTACAGTATGATTAAATTAGATTGGTGGATTTTGATTAATCCTACTATCTATTTAATTTAATACTTACCAACACTCAAAACAAAAAATGTTCCCTCCCAGCCTCCCTCCTGATGCGGGGCTGTAAAATTTCATGAATGACATATCCGGTGCCCCAAGGGTGCGCGTCATACCCGGAAGTAAGGGGAGTCACTCCCGCTACTCCCTGCGGTATGGGTGCAGTCCCATGGGGCCAGTTTCGTTTTAGCTATGTGCTAGGGTAAGGTTCCAGGTTGTTTTAGGCTAATGCAGTTGTTTTGAGTGTTGGTAAGTATTAAATTAAATAGATAGTAGGATTAATCAAAATCCACCAATTTCCCGGAAGTCACAAGATCAGTGTGCAAAGAGTGAGTCCAGTGTCGTCTGCTTGCGCTGCAGACACCCAAGTTGTTATATCGGCCAATCAGAATGCCACTTACATATCGAGGGGTCAGTCAAGATGGCGATGTTGTTGTCAGTGTGTACTCGTTCTAGCCAGGTAGTTGTGCAAGAAAGCTTGACTTTGGGATGGCGGTGTGGTTGTAAGTGCGTTCTCGTTCTAACCGCGTAGTTTTTGCATAAAAGCTTGACTTTGGGAGTCAATAAATTGTACGTTATATGCAAGTTGCTCGTTGTAGCGAGCTCGTTGTATGCAGAATTATTTAACAAGGAAAAAGAAGGCTTGTGGTCGGGAATTTTGAAACCACTCGTTAAACACGGGCTCTCGTTTAAACCGTACTCGTACTAAATGGGTTTCCCTGTATGTAAACGACCTCTCTTAAACGACTTCCTCTAAAACGCGACTTACGACCGCCATTTTGTTGGTTTTTACGACCGTTGTTGTCGTCTGCATAGACTTCGAGCAAAGGGAAACAACCACGGTCAAGGGCCTGAAAGCGGAGTCGCTTCCCTTGTTGTAGAAAAGATGGCGGAAAGCGTAGGAAAAGCACGAAAACCACTGACTTTGAAAAAGAAAACCACTGACTTTGGACGAGAGTGGAGGTGATTAACAGAAGTCGGCGAAGTGAAACTGTAATACATCGATTGCACAATCCTATGGAGTTGGAAAGACCCAAATCCAGTTTCAATATGTCATTGTATGTGTGCATGAAGAAGAGAGTATGAACTGTGCTGAACTTTTTCTTTCTACGGCTGCCAGTGAAAACCTCCGTCATACGACCCCTCCAATTTACGACCGATTTTTCCGGACATTTTGGAAGTCTTAAAATAGAGGTTTGTCTGTAGTAGTAGTAGTAGTTGTGTGGTGGTGATGGTGGTAATAACAGTAATAGTAGTAGTAGTAATGGTAGTAGAAGAAGTAAATTGTAGTGAAAGAGGTGTTTTCCATTTATTTATTTGTTTGTTTGTTTATTCGGTTGGTTAGTTTTCTGTTCTGTTTGTTTTTATTGCTGATGTTGATGCTCTGCCTACCATGTAGTTGCTATATTTCTGTTAATCGTTGTTTCTGTTGGTGATGTTCCTGTGTCTCAATGTTCATTGATAGTATTAGTTAAGTATTGCATGCTTAGAACCAAGGACAGAATGGAAGACTAGGCCCAGCCTAAATTCTTATCCTTGTGAAATAAACTGTCTGAAGTCTCTCAAAGACATTGACAAATTGACCATCAACAATACTGAACAGCTTCTCTCTTCACTGCCTGTTCTGCAGACATCAGGATCAGCAACGTACGTGCGACAGATGGGTGGCGGCAGCTTGATGGCTGGAGGGGGAGGGGGGCAGGGGATGATGATGATGGGGGGTGCGGTGGGATTCGTGCAGCAGCCAGTCTCTCAGCCGTCTGTGGCTCAAGGGTTCAACCACCTGCTGCAGCAACCGGTCTGTGTTCAGCCGGCCGTGACGCAGCAGCAGCAGCAGCTCAACCCAGTGCAGCAGCAGCTCAACCCAGTACAGCAGCAGCTCAAACCAGTACAGCAGCAGCTCAACCCAGTACAGCAGCAGCTCAACCCAATACAGCAGCAGCTCAACCCAGTACAGCAGCAGCTCAACCCAGTACAGCAGCAGCTCAACCCAGTACAGCAGCAGCTCAACCCAGTACAGCAGCAGCTCAACCCAGTACAGCAGCAGCTCAACCCAGTACAGCAGCAGCTCAACCCAGTACAGCAGCAGCAGATGCAGTTTCAACAGGTCAGTTTACCGTAGTTTTATACGGCGCACACCCCAAATTTTACCCCCCAAAATCTTTTTTATTGTATTTTCCTACGTTTTTATAGTTATATAAGGTGCAGGGGTTTGAATCTGGGGGAAAAAGTACAGTATTTTACAGACTATAAAGTGCACCTGATTATGAGGCACAACCCTCAGACCTCGACCGCTTATAGCATAATAAAATCAAACTGATGATTGTGGATACTCAACGGTAGAAGAAGAACCCCCAAATTTGACTCAAAATTCAGATTGTATTACTCTATTTCCTTACTATGATTATTATCAGTCACATTATAAGGCGCAGGGATCTCACTCTCATTGTGGGGGAAAAGTATCGCATTATTGTCCCTAAACTACGGTATTGCCTTATAGTCTGAAAAATACGGTACATGTATGATGTGTGATTACGTGCCAGTCTGGCGTTTCCGACAATGACTTCCGAAGGAGGTTGGTTGCTGTTGTTCTGGAGGGCTGGGATCTTCTTCTGCATTCCCGGGCCATAAGGCCACAATGGGTACGTATGTGTCCGGTTTCCAGTTCTCACTGGTCTCCCCGCTGCATTCAGCCGACACATTCCGATTTCGGAGGAGCTCAAAGGAGAAAACTGTGGAAGATTTTTTTGGAAGAAGGCAGGAGAATGAGCCAAAAATCAGAAAGATAATAGATGACAGTAAGCAAAGGAAAAAGGTAGAGTCAAAGAAAGAGACAGATTAGAGGAAGTTACAAGCACAGAACTCCAGAAGGTGGTGGAACTTTTTGTATGGAAGACCCCCCGGAATCCCCACGGGGGAGCTGGGATCAAATTTGTTCAGATGAACCATGTTGATAATAGTGTTCATCATTTATTTATTCCTGACGTATTTGCACTAAAAACATCGCAATACCCTCCACAAAAAGATGATTACAAAACAAAATTAAACAAACTCAAAATAAATATTTTTTTATTTAATCACAAATTTTCTTCTTAAAAAACACTTCTTTGAGACAGATGAAAGATGTGTGGTGAATTTTTGTTGTTGTTGGCGTACCTTGGCTAAAAGACTCCAGGGATCATCCCAACAGCCGAAGCACTTGAACACAAGTCAATCCCAACCCTGGCTATGGAAACGTTGACTGGGCTCCAGCCCCTAGAAAATAGAAGGGATGCCAAGATCCTTACACAGGCGGCAAAATACAAGAGGTTGACAGATCACCCTATGCACAGTCGAATGGCACAGCCAACAAAGTGCCGACTGAAGAGGGGAAGTTTCCTGCACCATGCTCATAGACTGGAGAGGCAAGACCCTGGCCTGATGGAGCAGACAAGAGCGCCCATTCCCACACTCTCGGCTCTGCCGTCATGGAAGAGAAGGTGCTTTCCTGAAATCCGAGAAAGCGTTCCTGGCATTATGCAGAAAGACCTACAGTCAGAGATAGTAAGGAGGGCACTTACACTCAGCCACATCAGTGAGGCCTACCCAGCTGGAGAATGGACACACGCGTACACCGACGGCTCAGCAGAAGATGCTACAAGAAATGGTGGAGGAGGAGTGCTGATCTACCAAAAGGACGGTACTACACATTGCCAGCCTGTAGCCACAGGGAAGTTCTCCACCAACTACAAAGCAGAGGCAGAAGCGCTGAAGGTGGCAGCTGACCACATCATACAGGCAAAGGAGAACACCCACAAGAAAGTAGTCATCTTCTCCAATGCTCTCTCTGTGCTGCAAGCGCTCAACAGTCCAAGAAACAGAGCTGAACAGTCTCTCCTCATCCTTGCAGCAGTCTGAGTATAGAAATACTTCTTATGAGTGAATACAAATGAACGAAATATATCTATTCTACTTCTAATGCTGTTTTTAAGGCTTAGATTACAACACACACAAAAGGCAAAGCAGAGGTCTTCAGCCTTTTTTGGCCGCTTTTCAGCCTAAATCATAATTTGTTAATCTCATGCCTGAACCTGTCTGTTTACAGATGCAGCATCAGATGTCCCACTTGGCGGTGGGGGGCAGACACCCCTCCCAGCAGACTGCGGGGGCCAGCGTGGGGCCTGGGGGGGGGAGGAGGGGGGGAGGGGGATCCACCTGGGGAGGGGTAGGGGGATCCACCTTGGGAGGGGGGATGGGAGGGGGATCCACCTGGGAAGGGGTGGAGGGAATGGGAGGGGGATCCACCTGGGG
>CM065689.1:57741247-57791247 GCA_017654935.2 Phymorhynchus buccinoides | reverse complement strand
TATTACGTTCAGTTTCTGACCCTCTTTCTCTCCAGATCCCTAGGTATAAGCTTTCAACTGTTGGTCCGAGCGCTCTTTTGCTGTATCAGGACCAACCTCCTGGAACAAACTTCCTCTTTCCCTCCATCAGCGACCGACCCTCTCTGCTTTCAAAGCTAAAGGCTTCGGCACACACTACCACAAATGAGTTGCTACACTAGTGTTATACCACAAGTTGCAGTCAAAATCGGCACACGCTGCAACTTCAAGTTGATACAACCCCCTTGCAATCCTATGCTGAACCAACCACAGGTAGACTCAGAAATATTGTTCTAAAATATATGTAGACTACATAACATATATGTAAACTAAAATGCCAAACTGACAGAAAATAGTGTAGATCAAAACGATGGTCAGTACCAGAGTCGGATGTCATGATCATGATGTTGAGTAGGCCTATCCATGGACACTTCATTAAATATAGGATCCATGGCCTATCTAAGAACTCGAACTGATAATGTGATATGACAAAGAATAGAAAATAGAAAAGAGTAACTATGCAATATTCCGAACGGTGTTGATACTACGAACGCTTTTTGCCTTCTAGTTGTTTTCGTTTTGTTCATACGTTTCCTGCGTTTACTCAGAGTTGTCTTTCCTCTATCAGGCTCCAGAACTGTGTCAACCATTAAATATAACGACCAACAAGAAAATTCAGTTGATAAATATCAACTAAAAGGAGGCCAAACAGTGTTAACATTATGTAGAAGAGTGTAATGCACTTCAAATGTGTATGAACATGTATGTCTTTTCAAAATATCTTCAAGGTGATGCAGTTGACTATTTTAGAGAAGAAGAAGAAAAAAAGTTATATAAAATATGAACGTGTCATGAAATACGTTCGTCATCGACCGCTCAGACAAGAACAAAAAAGAAGTTCAACACAGTAAAGTGCTGAAAATGACGGTTTAGTTCTGTAAGCAGATGAGATTCGTCTTCCAAAGTATTTGTGATCCTAATGTTGTCATGAAACTGAAAGAAACCAGTCTTCGACTTTTGAGATAGAGAGTCATAAACACAAAGAGAGTAGGGTAGGCTCAGCCTACGGTTGTGTGAATAAAACTGAAAAGAACCAACTTGGCTCATATTCATCTTTCACTGTCAACTGATTGTGTCCGTCTGCTAACCTTTGCACTAGGCCTAGGCCTACAGGGACTGTACCCTGCTTCCATAGCTCAACACCACAGCACAAAGAGAGTCGCATCACTAAGCCTACCTAACTGTTTTGGTCAGTTGCTAGGCTAACGCATATTAATGAGTCACTCAATGGTAGTGTGTGTATCAATGAAAAAGAAAGCGGGGGGGGGGGGGGGGGGGGGGGGGGGGGGGTCAAGGCATAGTCAACTGATAAATGAACGTGAGGATAGAAGAATGTAAAATCCATCCGTAAGTATTTCTTCAAAATAAAGGGTTTGGTGAATATACAATTGGCATGCGATTATTGTCACTGATGAGGGAGGGGGGGGGGGGGGGGGGGGGGGGGGGGGGGGGGGGGGGGGGGGGGAGGGGGGGGGGGGGGGGGGGGGGGGGGGAATTTTGACAAAATTACAACTTTTTCGTCGCCACTGGATTTAACATATGCTAAGTGCATGGGCACACGGGACCTCGGTTTAGTGCAGAATGAGAGGAAAAAATCCCTTGTACCCAGGTTCGAACTCGGGTTTACTTGACACGAAGCGAACGCAATACCACTGTGTCACTCTACACCACCTCAGTCATTGTGGTTGAAGCGTTTTCTTTTTTTTTGTAGTGCAGTAAAAAAAAGAAGAAAAAAAGAGCTGGTTCTTTTGTTGTGAGTAAAACTCCTCAGCGTGTTTCTTACAATAACTCATCCGTCAGGATGCCCCTTTAACGGTGTGCCATTTGAGGCCCTGTACAGGTTTTTCCCACCTAAAAGGCGAGGACGAAAAATGTTATGTGTGCAGTCCTTTTATTTTTTTTGGTCATTTTTTTTATGAATGCAGTATTTATTATTTTAACGATGCAATTGCTGTTGTTTTGCAAAAGTTTAGCAATGCACTTCTGTGATTTTGCAAAGGTTTACTAATGGTGGTTGTACACTTTAAAAAAAAAGAAGCCAAAATAACGATGAGGCCCTGTCAAGTGTTTTATCATCATACAATTCACGCCTGGTTTTTACTTAGAAAGAAATAGTTTTGTTTCTGTGCAATGAAACAAAAGAACCTGAGAGACAGATGGAGCTGATAGAGAGAGAGAGAGAGAGAGACTGAAAGCAGAGACAGAGAGCGACAGAAAGAAAGAAACAGATAAAAAGAGATAGTATGTGAGAGAGAAGGACAATGAAAGTGTGAGTAAAGCAGAGAGAGAGAGAGAGAGAGAGAGAGAGAGAGAAAGAGAGAGAGGTAGGTTTAGCAGACGACACCAACTCCAGTGGAGAAAGTGTGGTAGAACCAATAGGCCTACTGCTAGGCACGCACACACACAGTAGGCCTGTCGGGTGCAAATCTGTCGCTCGTGCAAATCTGCAACTCGCTACTATGAGAGTCTGTATTTGCGACAACCACAAATTTCACTTTTTCTGTACTTGAACTATTTACCTAACCCTCTAGCCTACACCAGACTGAGGCATTGTAAAACCATGAATCAAGTCTGCTGACACATGCACACACCAAGGGGGAAGGGCGGGGGGAGAGTTCTGTTTCTGTGTAATGAAATAAATAAAAAGAAGCTGAGAGAGAGACAGGTAGAGACATTGTTAAGAGAGAGAGAGAGAGAAAGAGAGAGAGAGAGAGAGACAGACAATCAGACAGACAGAGACAAAGAGCAGGGAGAGAGGCAGGAAAAGACAGGGCGAAAGACAGAGACAAAAAGAGAGTATGTGGAAACAAAATTGGAAGCCGTGCAAGGCAGAGAGAGAAAAAAGAGTAAGAGAGAGAGAGAGAGAGAGAGAGAGAGAGAGAGAGAGAGAGAGAGAGACTAATACAAAATACTACAACGAGATTGTGACGTAGAGCACCCTCGTTTTGATACTGACACTTTGCGGAAATTTTGAGAAGTGCTTGTGCACGCATTGAGTTCAAGGTGACTTCGACTTCAGTTTTTACAGGGATGTACATCTACTGTACATCCCTGGTTTTTACCATCACCAGATAAGCAGGTGTAAATTATATTGGTTGTTCTGCTGATGGGTACATTGAGGCTCTGTTTGGGTTTGTGAAAAAGAAGATATTGTGTGTATGAAAGCTTATATTGGCGTTAAAAACGTGCGTTCGGGGTTTCAACAAGATTTTTGCACTCTGTTCTCTGTTCATATTACGAACTACTAATGTTTGAAACTTCGAACCTATGATTATGGCATTACACTGGTGACTCTGAACGGGCACTGACTGGTTGGCCAGCTCACATAATATAATGTAGGGTTATTTCGGACCGTTACTTCTATTGTATTTATCACGTTTTTGTCAATGATATAGTATCCCTTTTGACTGTTTTATCCAGATCCAGATTAAGTTGTTAAAACGTGTACTTCAAGTAATTATAGCCCTGTTCGAAATATCAACAACTCCTGTTCGTGATTATCAACAAATGTTCGAAGTAACCCACACATGACCTCACTGTCTTCAAACAGTCAAAACGGATGCGTTATGTCGAAACGGGGCGATCTATTTTTAGCCGTTGGTTCGTCAGTTACACTTCTTTGCTGCAGATCTCCAAATCTAAGCATTGGAGAACCAGAGACACGAGAATAACGCTTGAGTCCTGGAGGCGTTCGAAATACTACATGTTTACTATACTAGGCCTACATGTGGCGCTTTACACATTGTTTTGATCTACATCGATTGACAAAGAAAACATGCTGTGCAAGTACTCATCATTCATGATGCTGCCCATTTCAATATTATTTGGATTTTGGCCTCTTGGACCCTGTCCCGATTTTTGTAATCGGAACTCCCGGTTCCTAAATGTAGGGGAAATTACGAATTAAGTCGATCAGTTTGCTTGTTCCAGTCCGACGGTTTCACTCCGCCATTGTGACGCAAAAACCACGTGATTCAAAACGACGCTCTGATTGCATCAACCTACAACTTGTTGCAAGTGGGGGCTCAGAAATAGGATCGTTTTCTATCGCCCTACAACCTTGTAGGCGGCATGCGACTGTTGCAACCACAAAGTTGAGTTGCAGCCAAAGTTGTAGCGTGTGCCACCTGTTCCCCCGTCATTAGCCCCGCTCTCTTCTCTCTCTTGCCATTAGGTCTGTCTGCTGTACACTCCGTGTGTGTTCGCGTTTTTGTTTGAATGCGTTATGAATGCTAACGTGTGTGTGCGCGCTTTGATTTGGTTTCTATCAAGATTCAGCGCCGTACAAATACTGTACAACTAACAATTATATCACAAGACATGCCTATCGTGCCCTCACCTATTTTATTGTCACGAATATGGGGCATAGCATTCAGGTCATTGACCTCTATTCATGAGCCCGAGCGGTCGAAGGTCACGCGAGCGAAAACGAGGCTTGTTTGTGTGTCAAGTCGCCAATGTTAGCTTGTTGCCAACGTTTTATATACTTAGTGCTTTGACTCAGTTTACGCGCTTCAGCCTTGTAACAAAATAAAGATAACCCTTTTGCCTTTTCTTTAGTGTGGTTGTTTATTTTGCATGAATGTAGAGAAGTTTTTCAGTTGAGGGGACCAAACGTAAAGTTGACTGTTTTGTGTTATTTTTGGCCTTCGTTTGAAAGAACCTATTCACTGACTTGACCTAGTTTCAATGGCAAAACTTGTAAAGCAGTCGTTGACCTAGATTTTAGGTCAACGACTGCTTTAACCTAGATTTTAAATCTAGGTCAACGACTGCTTTTTAAAGACCCAGTGACGCACCACGATTAAGTCCCTTGTTTTTTTCTGGGTTGCTGTAACCCACATACAGATTTCCCCAAGTTGAAACTGAGGCTGCTCTTTAAACTGATGTGTCGGTCAAAACAAGATTTTTCCAGCTATGAGGGAAAACATGTGAAACCCGTGATTTTGACACTTGATCGGGTGGATCTTTAACGAAAGAAGCTTCGGGATTCTCTTTGTTCAAACTTGTAAGCAAAAACTTCAATGGGTAAAGCTGTTAGATAGTGGCTATCCTCCCTCTAATGGGAACATAAAATTAGGGTTATTTTCCCTCATTCCCCCAAAAGGTCTGTGCACTAAAAAAATAAATGAGTCTGCATTGTGTGTAAGCCAATCTCTATACGTGTGTGTACCTATATGTGTGAAGACCTGTGTTTGTGCAGGCCAATGTTCATGAAGGCCTATGTGAGCGTAGGATTATGTGTTTGTGTAGGCCTATAATAATAATAATAATAGTACATTTATATAGCGCTTTACCTCAGATGAGCCCAAAGCGCTTTAATGTGTATAGGCCTTTGCTTGTATAGGCCTGTGTGTAGACCTATGTGTTTGTAGGCATATGTACGTGTATTTGTGTAGGCCTGTGTGTATGTCTTGTAGACCTTTGTTTTTGTAGACGTACGGTATGTGTTTGTATGCATATGTGTTTGTGTAGGCCTATATGTGTGTGTGTGTAGGCCTAGAAAGACCTATATGTGTGTACACCTATGTGTTTGTGTAGGCCTAACATTAATTATGTGACTAATAATATAGTAATAATCTGCAATAACCAAACCAAAATTTGATGGGGGTTTTCAGTGTCTTAACCCTTTCACCGCCAGCCATATTTCAGCCAAAAATGTCCATTAAATTTACCTGGGTAGAGAACAAAATCCATCTGCAGTATTGTGGATTCTTCTGTGACATATACAAAATAAGGTCTATCCTTACTTCCCAAAACTACAATAGGGTATTTGGATAATAGACCCCAATTTGATGCCTTTTAGTGACATAGCTATTAAATCACTGTGGTGCTAAAATGCGACTTTGGCGGTGAAATGGTTAACACCTTATAGTCCATGAAATAAAGTATGCCCATGTGTGTGTAAGCTTATGTGTATGCATAGACCTATAATTATATGTGTAGACGTATGTGTGTGTAAACTTTGTGAGTATAAGCCTATAATATATAGTATATGTATGTAGGCCTGTGTGTAGGCCTAGGTGTATTTTTGTAGGCTTATATTTGTTTAGGCCTATAGATGTGTATGCTATTATTTTTAAAAATGGATTGTAGAGGGGAAGCATTGTAATGTTTTGCTCCTTTTATCTTTAAACTAAACTGATTGATCATACACATACTGGGTTGCAGAGGGGAAGCATAGTTTTTTTGCTCCTTTTATCTTTAAATTAAACTGATTAATCATACACACACTGGGTTGCAGAGGGGAAGCATAGTTTTTTGCTCCTTTTATCTTTAAATTAAACTGATTAATCATACACGTACTGGGTTGCAGAGGGGAAGTATATTTTTTTGCTCATTTTATATTTAAATTAAACTGATTAATCATAGATTGGATTGTAGAGGGGAAGCATGTTTTTGTTCCTTTTATATAGGCTGTTTCCCCATTTTCTTGTGTATCTATACTGTTCACAAAAAGAAACGCATACTTTTTGATTTCTTCACTGCTGATGCCAATGCGTTAGTAGGATGTAACCAACTAGTCCAAAATGTATGTTTACTTCTGTGCTTCACGTGCGCTCACGCTTTTAGCGCCTGTCGGATTGCACGTGCACAAAATGACGAGTTGAACAATTGTTTGGTTTTTTTGTCCTGCTTTGCGACTGGTTGAAGCAAATCCATGCACACCTTGGTGAATTACAGCTCACACAAAGGCAAACAAACCATGCACACACCGAGTCATTCTGATGAAAACTTGTGTCAATTCCAACTCAGCTAGAACGTGAGAATGCACTGGGGCGTTTGCAAGCTGGGCAAAGTCAACCTGAAGTCGCCAGACACTTCAACGTGAGCCGGAGCACCCTTAGCAGGCTTCTGAGTCGTCAAGGAAACACCGGCTCCACGGCAGACCACCCACGCTCTGGAAGACCTTTAGTAACTACTCCAGCGCAAGATCACTTCATCCGGGTCGGCCACCTTTGGAATCGCTTTCAGTCAGCCTCAGCAACCACCCGGAGGTCGCAGAATCACTGGCCAGACCATTCGGAATCGCCTGCTTGCTGCAGGGCTCGCACCTCTGTCAGAGGACCTGTCCTCACACAGCGCCATCGTGGGAACAGGCGGCAGTGGGCCACCCACCATCGTCCTTGGACCCTCAGGAACAGGGTCCGGTTTTCAGACGAGTTCCACTTCCTGCTTCAGCGCCATGACAGGAGAGTGTACCGTAGACGTGGGGAGCGTTTTGCCCAGGGCTGTGTGGATGAGGCACCTGCCCATGCTGGTGGAGGCGTCATGGTGTGGGGGGCCATCCACTATGCTGGCATCCTCTGGTGCAAGTCCGAGGAGTGCTGAACGCCCAGCGGTATGTGGCTGAAATTCTCCAGCCTCATTTGATCTTCCAACAGGACAACGCCAGGCCTCGCACTGCACGACTGACAATGCCTTGCCAACAACATTAATGTTCTTGCTTGG
This sequence comes from Phymorhynchus buccinoides, assembly GCA_017654935.2. NCBI lineage: Eukaryota > Metazoa > Mollusca > Gastropoda > Neogastropoda > Raphitomidae > Phymorhynchus > Phymorhynchus buccinoides. The sequence goes on along the minus strand of CM065689.1, from coordinate 57,783,717 downwards.
CCCTCAATGTCGCCAGATCTCAACCCGCATATGGGATGAGCTGGACAGACGAGTCCGGGCGCGAGTGCACGCCCCTGCCAACGTCCTGTTCATTGCCCTCCAGAAGTGGGACACCATGCCAGCAGAGGTGATCCGCTCCATGCCAGCCAGGTGCCGCGCCGTTGTTGCTGCAGGTGGTGGACATTCCCCTTACAGTCCTTGCTGCCTGGAACGGGGTGTATCGGCAATGTGAACTGTTCACACACTGGAAATAAATCTGGAATCGTTTACCTTTGTTCCAAAACAAATTGTTGTGAAATGTTTGCAATCGAATTGAATGAAATTTATTTTTAAAAAAGTATGCTTTTCTTTTTTTGAACAGTGTATGTTGATAAAGGCACATTCGTGGAAATATCCAGTTTTGTTGCGTCTTGTAAATAAAATAACGTCACTTTACACTTTGTTCCAGTGACGTTGCAGTCTGGGTGATTTTTTTTATTAGTCCCGTGTTTAAAATGTTTTTGAGCATTAAATATTCATGTTGAAGAACTAAGCAGCAGAATTTCTATTTTTGTGATGCTTTCAGCACATGTTTCTGTGGTAAGGGAAGCAAAATATTCTTTTTTCTTTCACTTTGTCAACTTTTTTGTTTCTGCAGCTCATGTGAACAAATAATTCTGCAAATTTAGATGCAGCTTATATACAGGTACATCTTATGGTCCAGTTTTTACAGCACTTTAGCTTAATAATATTCCACCCTACAAAATTTGCAGAGATTCTATTCAGTGGTTCAAAATATTGCACAGATAGATGTTAATACAGTAAATCAGACATGAACAATCGCAATGTTAGTATGCTTGTGTGCAACCGTGACCACAAGGATTTGAATGTCTAAAATGATTTACATTTTCACGCATGCCTCGGCATGAAACCTTGTGCATGCCTGGTAATTCAGTAAATACACTACTAAAAATAAATTAAGGCCACCAACTTATCTCACATTTGACCATGTTGCATGATGCCTCATGTATCCAGCAAGCAGAAATGGTGCAAAACAAGTGTAGGAAGAATACAGCTTATGTGAATCAGTTTTCTCCACACCATCCTGCCTAATCTGGAGACTGCAATGAAAAACGGGAAATTTGCGTTTTGAGGTTAGTGTAAGTACGGACACCAACACTTGTTTATGCCACAGGCTGAAATCTCACGACATGGGTGCAACTCCCTAAAATGAAAATACACTGAAAGACATGTCCAGGTGCCCAAGTCCCGGTTGGGAGGTTCAGAGGCAAAGTCCATCAAAAAGGACATTGTGTCCCTTTTCTTTTCTTAAAAATTTCCATTCGACTGATAAACCTTGCCTAGTTGCGTTTGAAAACAAAATGGCATCACTTGAGGGAGAGAGGACTTGCGGACATGAGCGACCATGATCAAAATGCCCCGAAGCGCTTGTAGTCGATGCCCATTCTTTTGATTTTTAAAGTTGTTTTAAGTAAAAATTTAAAAACCTTGTGAAAAGTTGCACACAAGATATTTTTGCACTTTATTGTAATATTTCATTCTAATATACTGGTACAGTGGTAGTCTATCTTTCGAAACACCCACCAATGCTGGCTCGCCCCTCAACTTACTTTGAGTAGCATATGTATCCTCCAAAGTCACGGTGTGGCTGTGTAATCAAAAACGGTCACACACGTTATGTTCTGATCTCTAGCTGGTGCATTTGTACCAAAGTGTTCAAGTGCTTTGGCCGTTAGATGATCCCTGAAGTCTTTAATCCAGGGTAAGACGAAACAGTTACACGAGTGGCAGAAAAATGGACTATCGCATCCTCTAAGGAAGGAGTCTCCTCTTAATATTTTGTAAAGGGTCAGCTACCACCTACAGAACACTTGTTCCAATTTCAGAGTAATGTCAATCAGATGCAATAATTGCATTTTAATACTTTTAAAAAAAAGTTTTAATAATTTTGTTCAGATGTCAGCTACAAAATAGGCTTTTGAGACTTGCATAAGGCGATAGCCTCCAGTAGTCTGTAGAGCCAGCATGGTTGGCTGGGCTTCTAGTCTTGGTTGTTCGTTGCATCTCAAGTGACAAGCAACTTTTTTTTTTAGTGCAGATTCGTTGCTTTAACCAAATCAGCGACATAAGCTCTAAAAATACAGAAAATCATGGCAGGGTACTTGTCAGTGAATGTGTTTGCATTTGGAGTGTAGTGATGTTCTGGGTGAATGTATTCCATGGTGCTAGAAGAGCTAAAGAAATTTGAACCAAGTTGTCTAAGCATTTGTATTGTGTCAGCGCATTTCAGGCAAATTCATTTTCTCTCATTACCTAATCTGCCCACCCCACTTGTTAAAATACCAAGCTGAAAAATAGCTGTTGCTATCAACCAGACGTTTCCTCCAAAGTCGGTGTGGCAGGATAATAAAAAAAAGGTCACACATAATGCTCTCATCCCTAGCTGGTGCATTTGTACCATAGTGTTCCAGTGCTTCGGCCGTTGCGATGATCCCTGGAGTCTTTTAGCTAGGCTAGGACAACAACCAGAGGCGTTCAGTGGACTGAATTTCAAACAAAATTACACAGAACAAGTGAAGTCGGGATACAAACATGGTTTTTATTCAGATTCCAGTCAATGGTCCGTCAGGTGTGTCCAACTATAGCATAGAGTAATCAGTATGGCCATCGTGTGTCTTCAATATGGCATCTCAAACACTCCAACCACACCTGAGGATGATACGAGACGATCTGTGTCATAACTGCCAGTAGAGATACGTCTAAGAAGCTTCCTTCGGATTCTATGTAGATTTCCATTGTTCTTTAAAAAATAAAAATAAATCCAAAGAAACAGCGCATTCAAGAAAAAAGGTCAGAGACAATTGTGTATATTATCCAAGACAATCCCACCAGGAAAAAATAAAAGACAAAACTGAACCGAACCAAACCAATATTAACACAATGTTTAACCGTGTATACCTAACTGACAGCGGTGCAAAGATGTCCCATGCTATAAAGCTTTTCAATCAAGACCGACTGAAGCCATTTTTCCAGAGAGAATTCACCGATCATTGTAACATCCATTGTAGCACGGTCAGAAGACCAGAGGGGGAATTGTCGATACAATGTAAAACGTCCGGACCATAAAGTAAAATTTTAGTACAAAAGCGCAATTCGCAGAATTTCCATCTTGCCCCAACACACACAAGTCACACACGCAGTGGTCACACACTTAAAGTCTCCAAAAGATACCAGAAGCTCGTAATACTTCACCGTTGAAATAAAACCAGAGTTCGCCGTCGATTGAAATAAAAACAAAACCTCGAGAGAGACACGCATACAAATTGTGTAGTAGCTTCTTTTTTTTTCCCTTCCTTCTAAAAAGTCAAGAATACGAAATATCCATATAACCATCGACGAATAACTCCTGTGCACATCTTGACCGCAACATCTCTCGGAGTTGCCTTGGATGTAGTGCACACTGACTGGGAGTAGCCTGAGAGGTATGGCACACTAGTTATGAAAATGCTGGGCAGTACAACGAAACCTACTGACATGAATATCCCATTTGATTTCTTGATCAAAGCCAGACAAAAACTAAACAGAAAGTGGGGGACACGGATTGGGGGGTTAAGGGGGGAGTTTTAAAAAGACACTGCGTTTGACGCAACAACATGAACTGGTGCCAGACTACGCACGATTACGATCAGGTACAAGTAAAGTAAAGAACTGCTATTCTTCTTTATCCCCTCGCAGAAGCAGGAAGCGAAGCAGCGTGTTTAATAGGAGGCCTGGGAAGTGATTTCTTCGATGAGACCCTTGGCGTGCTGGATGGCCGAACGACTGCCGACGAGCTCTACCTCCGTCTGCCCGTATCTTCCTCCGTCACGGGAAACCTGCGCAGGAAAGGGATTGCACTAATGTTTAACACAACACATTAAACAAACCAAAATATATATATAAACACAACACGAAAACGGACAACTCAAAAATGTTGGATAATTCGAATCATTTTTTGCTGTTTAATTATTTTTACGCCCAAAAGGTGTTTTTTCTGGTCTCAAAACACTGGCTATCTCGAAATGAAATTCCAGTCCCTTCACTTTTGACTTTGCCGATTTCCACTGTACGTAACGATTTGTGAATTATAAATGACAGTAACTAAACATTTAAAAGAGTCAAGGCTATGCGTACCCAAGATGAGTCAAGGCTATGCATACCCAAGATGAAATGTCTGTAAATATTTTCTTCACATTCACTATTATTAATAAATGGCATGATAAAACCATTACAGTTAGAGTAACACTGCTGATAACTGACTAACTGCCAAAAGCCATCTCTATGGTAGAGTTAAACATACATTTTTGACACTTACATTGATTCTGCAGCCCGTTTCGTCTTGCAACTCACGGATTCTGGAACCGCCTTTGCCTGAAAAACAACCAATTCTATAAGAAAAAGTCTGGTCAACGTTAAGTCAGCCATTACTAACAGGTTAAAACAAGTTTTTGTCAAAAACAATCAAGCACGTAAACTGTAACCTACATTACATGACTTCTACCACTTGGGAATGTTCAACTTCTTGTGCTTTTTGGTGCCATAAAAATCAATGTTCAGGCTCTTACATCAGAACTTCAGACTGTCAATGACCGGAATCAACGCCTCATATTACGTATTATGCAGCCAGGGTTCATATTACCATAAAGTCTCAAAACTAAATTTGGCTCCTTATTTTGGAAATTGACCCATCATTTTCTGTTATCAGGGTCATATCGCTGTCCACATGCAAGTCGTAACTCAAAATTGGCCAACTTCAATGTGTTGAACTTACAACTTACAAAACAAGAATTTGCAAAGATAAAACACTGACGCTAAATTAACAAAAAAACATGACATAATTTGACCTGAAATTACCAAAATATTGAGTTTTCCATTCCTCATGCGAGGTGACGTCTTTCGACTTATGACTCTTTTGCATGTGGGCGATATGAGCCACAAAGTTTGAAAATCTGAAGCTGTTTGATGCTCAGCAATCTGTTAAAACGTTAACAGCATCCATTGCTTGGATTTCAGAAAGCTTTAGATTAGGAAAAAAAGAAGTACATTACCGATGATTCGTCCAACGCAGTTGGAGTCAACCTGCATGGCCTCTTTAGATCCAGGGCCGCTGCTGCTGCTGCCGCCACCACTACCACCTGAAAACGGCTCATCTGTGTACACCTGAATTAGTCAAGTTAAGGACAACTAGCACATTTCACACTACATGAAAATGGCACATCTGTGTACACATGAATTAGTCTAGTTCAGGACTACAACTAGCACATTTCACACTACCTGAAAACGGCACATCATTATTAATTCAGGACTACAACTAGCACATTTTGCATCTTCAATTTGTAGCAGTAGTGTACGAGGTGCATTGTTGAAAGTGAAACATTCTCTCAATCCTGAAATGACACTTTTCAATGTTCTCTGAATCTTTCCAATCCTGAAGTGGTAAACACGTTTTAATTTCCAACGTGTGTCTGTGCACAGGATGGATGGGGATAGTGCTAGAATTGCATATCTATCATCTCTTTTAATCTGCCATCGATGCTGGCAAAAATGTTTGATTTCATAAGATCGTGAATCCTGATGAGAGGATGGCCAATCCTGAAGACTTTCTATCAGCTTTTTCAATCCTGTTTTCAGGAGCATTCCTGAATTACTTTCACCTATGGAGGTGTGACTTGATACTTCAATCACCTGAAAACTAAGCAGTCAACAATCACAATATACTTTTTTTTTAAACTATCAAAAAAAGAAAGGAAAATTGATCTATAATTAATGAAGAAAAAGTAATTATATAATTTTGCTTTAAAAAACACTATGAACACCCATTCCCCTCACCATATCCTCCTCCTCCTCCTCCTCCTCCTCCTCCGTAGCTCTGCTGTTGTCTGCCACCGCTGCCGCCTCCACCCCTCTGGTCTCCACTCTGCAGGAGCTGGTTGATCTCGTCCATGGCCAGTTCAATGGCATCCTCGGCGCCGCTCAGAGTCACTCGCCGGGTGCCGTCACCCTCGTCGTCACGAGACACCTGGGGAAACGAACACAAGTCATCACAAACATGTCACGGGACACCTGGGGAAACGAACACAAGTCATCACAAACATGTCACGGGACACCTGGGGAAACGAACACAAGTCATCACAAACATGTCACGGGACACCTGGGGAAACCACACATCATAAACATGTCACGGGACACCTGGGGAAACGAACACAAGTCATCATAAACATGTCACGGGACACCTGGGGAAACGTCATCACAAACATGTCACGGGACACCTGGGGAAACAACACAAGTCATCAAAACATGTCACGGGACACCTGGGGAAACGAACAAAGTCATCACAAACATGTCACGGGACACCTGGGGAAACGAACAGTCACGGGACACCTGGGGAAACGAACACAAGTCATCAAAACACACAAACGTCATCACAAACATGTCACGGGACACCTGGGGAAACGAACACAAGTCATCACAAACATGTCACGGGACACCTGGGGAAACGAACAGAAGTCATCACAAACATGTCACCACGGACACCTCACAGAAGTCATCACAAACATGGGACACCTGGGTCATCACAAACATGAAACCTGGGGAAACGAACAGAAGTCATCACAAACATGTCACGGGACACCTGGGGAAACGAACAGAAGTCATCACAAACATGTCACGGGACACCTGGGGAAACGAACAGAAGTCATCACAAACATGTCACGGGACACCTGGGGAAACGAACAGAAGTCATCACAAACATGTCACGGGACACCTGGGGAAACGAACACCTGGGGAAGTCATCACAAACATGTCACGGGACACCTGGGGAAACGAACACAAGTCATCACAAACATGTCACGGGACACCTGGGGAAACGAACAGAAGTCATCACAAACATGTCACGGGACACCTGGGGAAACGAACAGAAGTCATCACAAACATGTCACGGGACACCTGGGGAAACGAACACCATCACAAACATGTCACGGGACACCTGGGGAAACGAACAGAAGTCATCACAAACATGTCACGGGACACCTGGGGAAACGAACAGAAGTCATCACAAACATGAAGTCATCACAAACATGTCACGGGACACCTGGGGAAACGAACAGTCAAGTCATCACAAACATGTCACGGGACACCTGGGGAAACCAACACAAGTCATCACAAACATGTCACGGGACACCTGGGGAAATGAACACAAGTCATCACAAACATGTCACGGGACACCTGGGGAAACAAACACAAGTCATCACAAACACTTTAAGCACACACTCAATTTAATACAATTCTCCCTGTGGGGGTCTTACATAAAAAATAGTTCCACCTTCTGGACATTATGTGCTTGCAACTTCCTCTAATCTGCCACTCTTTGAGTCTGCCCTTTCCCTTTGCTTTGTCATCTGTTATCTTTCTGACTTATTGGCCCATTCTCCTGCTTAATAAAAAAAATCTTCCAAACAATTCTTGTTTGAGCTCCTCCAAAATCAGAATGTCAGCTGTACACAGCGGGGGAGACCAGTGAAAACCAACACATACGTACCGAACCCATTATGGCCTGGGAACGCATTCAGAAGAAACAGAATTCATAAGCACTGAAGCAGCAGAAACCAAATGTTTTCTAACCAGTGTTAATTCTGGCGCATGCCCAAACTGCTATCTAACGCGCTCTGGGTTTCACACCAGTGCATCACTAAATGTATAACATTTTCAACTGATTCTGGGTTTATTAAATGTTAGCAAAAATTAATGAGAGCCCCCCTAAAATATCCAGGCGACCCTCACCAGAGACCTATTTCACGCTGATTCTGACCCAGGGCTTCACTTTGAAGATAGAATAGATTTTCAGAAAAATACTGTCTTTTTACCACAAAATCTGATTATTCCCCATGAAAAACCAGGACAAGCACAAGGCATTTGTCCTACCAATTAATGAAAGGTCACTCATGCAAACCACAAAATTATGTCCCTTGGCTATTTGCGAACATTTCTTATTAATAACAATGTTTTGCTTCAATGCCATCGACAAAACTTTTGATGGGTCTAATTTGATTTTTTTCTTAGTTTCCAGCAACGGAGAGGCTGTCCTTTTCAACCATTTCCAGGCACAAATAACCCAAACTGGGGTACTGTACAGGTGGGTGGGTAGGCAGCCCTCATGTTGCAATATCACAGTAAATTCAGCAATAGACCTGTCATTTAACACATTCTACCCCATCCGTGCAGCTGCATTTATCTTCCCTGGCCCAGCTGTGCAGAGAGCTTTGAGCATAACTATCAAAATGTTTAAAAAAATTGCTCTAGGTTTGAAACAATTCACTGTATTGCTTGAAATGTTTAAAGTTTTATTGTCAAATTTGTATTTTAAGTTTAGTTTCATGGAATTTGAAATGTGGCTTGTTCTAAAAATAACTTTTACACACACAAAACCCCAGTAATATAGAAGTGTTTGTAAAATGTAATGATCGAAAGAGCTTTGTACTTCACCTACATTCGATAAAATAAAAAAATTGATACAATCACCATTTTTGTATTATACTTTTAATAAGTCTTAAATCAATCAAAACAATTTTACTTGCCGTTTCATTACTCAGATATAATAGGCATCAACTCATCGTCGAAAAAAATTGGTAAAAATATGAGAAATCTGCTCCAAAATCGATTAAACCTAACCATGACCAAAAAGGAAGTGTCTGTAAACAGGCTAAAGCTACCAAAGTGAACAGTTTGAGGATGAGAACCAACCTTCACACTTCAGTTTGAAGATGGAATTGTATAACGAGTTAACTTGTAAACGGGCAGATATGGTTGGCGTGAATTTACGAGTATACTCGTAAATGGGATAGAATGAGCTCAAACGGAGTATATAGCCTACATAGGCTCCTTCAAAGTCATGTGCTGAACCAGAAACTGAAAGATTTAAAAAGAAAAAACATCTTTCAATCAAAAACCAAGATAAACCAGAAAAGAAACAAACTTACCTTGATTTGGCATCCAGTCTGGTCTTGCAAATCTCGGATCTTGCTGCCACCACGTCCTGCAATTTTTATCACGATTATCAGACTCCACAAGTAAAATTGCTATTTCACAATGCACACAGACAAGGCATTTCATAAATGAAGTTTTGGTAAAGGTAAAGATGTGCCACCCCCCATGCATTTCTCGGTTAATTGTATTTTTCCGTTTTTGCCTTTCTTACCATACAAGGTGTATATTAGGAACATTTTTAGCTAATTACCTTTTTCGAATACTAACCCTAACCCTACCCCTAAACCTACCCCCCACTATGTACTGCAGTACACCGCGATTTGTCACAGTTGTGGTTCGTTGCGTTTTTCCGTCTTATACGGTGGGGGGTAGGGTTAGGGTTAGTATTCCAAAAAGGTTATTAGCTAAAAATGTTCCTAAAATACAGCTTTATGTATGGTAAGAAAGGCAATAACGGAAAAATACAATTAACCGAGATAGGTAGGGGGGGTGGCACATCTTGACCTTTACCGAAGTTTTTATTATTTTTATTTTTTGAGCGCCTTGAAGCGACAAATAAAATGCTAAATGTAAATCAACTCTTAGCACAGCATCCTGACTAACTTACTTCAAAATGTGTACATTGTTTTTAAAATCTTTCTTTACATCATACGGCGTGATGTACAAGTTTCATGGTTACTTTAAAGATGAAACATTTCTCTCAATAGCTTTGAAAACATCCAAATATTTAATGTCTACTTTTTCGAAATGACAGGAAGCTGAACACATCAAAAAGCCGCATTGCCACTGGACGTAACTAGCCAACCACAGAAACTTACGAAATGGATGCACTTCTGCTACAAAACTTCTTTTGTGCTGAAGGAAGAAAGTCTATAACTACTGAACTCGTCAATGTCTCCCGGTCTGTACTTTTTAAAAATTTAGTTGAAAAGAAAAAGTGCATATAAAATGCGCATCGCTCACATCCCTGAAAATTTGGGGAAAATAAGCGTTCGCCCGTCCCTTCATTCAGCTGACCTGTGCAGGAATGCCATGAGGGGGTTCACAACGTTACAATTCCCAAGAAAATAGAACACTTGGAAGAAAAAAAAGGAATGTGGCCCTTCACCTCACACTCCTTGCAGATCTTGTTTATTTAACAAAGATTAAGAATAGGCCTTGCTTAAAATCTTAAGACTTGTTAGAAGTTTCTCAGTGTTCAGATTTTACTAGTTTTTAAGACAAAATTTATATTATTTCCTATTCTATGGACGGAAATCAACTAGGCCTTATTTGCCCAACTTTTGTACTCTATTATCGGGTAAGGGATAGAATCAGTTTAAACATAGTTGCAAACTTTTCCAGAATTAAAAAACCCTGAAATGCTGCCACGGATTCAGGCATGAAAACCAAAAACAAGACATGTTGGGGGGGGTCAGATACTCATTTCATGGCTTGCTTTGTCTTCTAACACTCAAGCACACCAATCATCGCTACGTCGGCCATTTTTACTTCCGACCACAAGCGTACACTCGACCAGTTACAGACCACACCGTTTGAGAAAAACATTGAGGTCGCATTTTCAGCAGATTCCTTCAAGTTCATTTATGCCATTTTTTGGCGGAAAAGGCGGGGCTGTTTTCATGCCTGGGATTAGAGCAGAAGCTTTGGTTTGTGTGCAAATGTTCCCTCGAGACACGCACTGAAAAATGACGGAGCAAAACGGTACAGATACTCCACATTTTGTCTGTCTACGGACAACTTCGATTTTCCCCCGTCAAATACGGAAACTCCGATACATATACAATAGCATTTCGAGCGGCTGTTCATTTTGTTAAATTGAAATAATTAATCTTTGATTGTGATGAAAATAGCCCTAAATTGATTTTAACAATATCCATTACCCGATAAAGTACAAACCGGTTTTTTTTAAACCCGAAAAAGGCCTAGTTAGGGTTAGTCCATATAATCAGAAAGTATAACTTTCTTCCAACACCATGAATTGACCACCTTGTTGATATCTTAGTCTTCTGCTACAAAACTTCTTTTTAAAACATCATCCACCAGCATTGTGATGTTCTACAAAAATGGGTGTTTCCAGAAAGTCTACTACACTAGTGTAGTATTAAAAGTATCAGCCAAGGCTATTCAGTATTGCGTGGTAAGATTTAACGTGGCGAGAGTCCTGACATGGCCTTAGTTGTCAACGGGTCTACAATTTTAATATTAACCTTCAGCACGCTACAGGTGCATTCAGTCGCCAAGCCAATAAGTCTCCCTTGTAGCTGCAGGCGCATTCATGCACCCACAGAGGGGTACTCAAAATCAATGCTTCGCAGACCTTATTTCTGTAACTAAAAATGGAAACCTTACTTTTGCTTCAAAACGAGGCTTAACTGCTTCTTTCACTTCCGGCAAGCCGCCATTTGCTATTTTAGTCATATTGAATTTTTCAAAGCTTTGGTCAGTCAGAAAGTTCCTTATCAAATATGGCGGATTTTCGTGTTGGTGAAGCTTTCTACTGGAAATTACCGTCGATGTTAAATGAATTTTTAGGCTTTATTAAGTCGGATATCGACAGTAAAAGGGTGATAGAAGATTGTAGTGCAGTAGAAGGAAGGGGGGGTAGCTGGTGTCATGACTCGAAGACAATCCGATATCAATTCCAGCCGCGATCGTGATTCGGTACCGATTTTGACTACTAGGTTGAATTCAAAGAAAATTTCGCCTTTCATAATATTTCTGCGAGTTATTTCGTTAAAAGTGAACTTCGAGTTCGGCATGAGTTAATCAGTCAGTTGGCGGAACTTTGAAACAGTTACAGTAAGTCAACACTTACGCTTTGATTAAAAAAAATTCATGGACATCAAAACGTATTGTATCAAAACTTTCATCAATCATCTCTTTATTAGTATTCCAATAATCAAGTCTGCACACAACAAAAGTAGAGCATTTTTAATCAAGTGGGTGTTAACTGGCGTTTTTCACCGCCTCAAAAAGAATGCAGCATTTGGAACGTCAGAAAACATGCAGTGTGTTAACAGGCATGGTAATGGAGGAAAATAATTTTTCTCTGAAATTGTAATACGGTTTCAGATGTTTCTTGGTGTAAGGGATTAAAAGCCCTTTATTGTCAGGGGACAATTGCTCTTCACTTAATATGTAAAACTGATCCAAATTGGAAAAAAGGCATCTGCTCAAGCTTAAAATCCCTTGACATTGGATTTTCTGCATTCATCTTTCACAGTTAATCTTTCTCTGAATTTGGAGAATTCTCTGAAAAGTACCATGCCTGGCTAGGGCCTAAAGGTTAATCAGCCAAGGCAAATGTGCTGTTTATCTCTAGCCTACATCCTTCATGTTCACGGCTTACTTCTGTCTGAGTGACCAGTCACATTGGACTATTTTGTCACTTAAAACAGGGGGGTCTGCGGAAGAAGCGCCTTACGGGGAAAAAATAAGAAAAATCTTAACTGTGACCCAGCCAGTCAAGTTTTGAATTCAGTTTCAACGTGTTGATCTTTCAATTTCGTAAAAATAACCTAAAATGATACTAAAATAGTAAATCTATCCCTTTTGGAGTTTCCCGAGTAAGGCAATTTTTTGATTCTATGTGAACATTTTCAATTTAAAAAAATAATAAAATTGGAGGTTGGTGGTGAAACTGCACATTTGCCGCCAAGTCCCAAGACCGGTTTTCCCGACACACATTTTCTAAAAATATAATAAAAAATGGAACAAGTCAAGGAAATAAAAACTAAGAAACCAGTCAATCATTTTCAAGATATTAAGACATTGAAAGACAAGGACTGAAGGAAAACGTGAAAAGCACATCTGTCTGTCGCAACCGGTCGCAACCTTGTGACAAGTCGCTTGTGATTCACACGTGCTCCTCCATTGTCGATGTCGGACAGGAGAAATTGAAGTCGGCTACCAATGATTTTTCCGCAGTCACCAGCTTGAACAAACATATCGACTGATGGTCCTGATCCATAATCGCCATCTCGGCCACCATCTCTACTTCTGCCATAGCCTCCGGTTCTTCCAAATCCCGACATTTCTTTTTCTGCTTCGACTGCTTCGCTGGGTGCCCGTCCTGCTACAGAGAATGCAAATGGCGGAAAGGACCCGGATGGAAAGCGCAGCTCCAACAAAGCCACGCTTGGGATTGGTGCAGGGCTTGGTGCTTACTTTTTAGCGGAATCGATTCAAACTAACCGCAAACTACCACAACAGGGCAAAAGTGTTGGTCTTGATCTTGATCTTGATGGGTCGACGCTGGCAGAATCCAACTTGGATATAAGCGCCAGCGGGGGAAAACTGGGGAGAGCATTATAATCTACACAAGAACTAAAAAATAAAATAAAATAAAAATAAAAGTGTTTGGGGACTGTTAGCAGAGACAGTCACAGTATAAGCTTTCTGCTGCTAGGGTCTCCTTTCTCTCCAATTACTTAATTAAGTGCCTAAATGGTGCAAATGTCAACATGGTTTTAATAATAATAATAATAATAATAATACAGAAAGCTTATATAGCGCACATTCCAGACTAGCTGCTCATGGCGCTTTACAACTTTTAGAAGTAAGAGATCATGTACCACCCAGCTTATGGAAGTCATGGAGGAATTAACAGAGTTAATCCAGTGGACTTAATTTATTTAGACTTTAGAAAGGCATTTGATAGTGGGGGGGGGGGGGGGGGGGGGTGAGAAGAGAGACAGGCAGGTAGGCAGACAGACGGACAGACAATAGAGTATAGATAAAGAGAATGAGAGAGAAAGAGGAAGGGTGCATGTAAGACCAAAAAATATATACATTTTTTTATTTTTTTGGATAACACAATAATTATTATGGTATCAAAGTATTATAATGCACAACGTAGTCTCTCTTTCTACCCCCCCCCCCCCCCTCTCACCCTCTCTCGCACACACACGGCACAACTTACACACACAGACACACACACTGACACACATGCGCGCACATGCACACACACCAGGACCGGATCACAGACTTTTGAAGGGGGGGTGCTTGAAACTTTTTTTAGGCCGGGGTCCAGGGGCCGCCTAGGCCCCGGTGGGGTCCAGAGGCAAAGCTCTGGTGGGGGGTCCAGGTGGGCGAAGCCCCGCGGCCAAAAACGAGTTTTCAACATTTTAAAACTGTTTTGTGGCATCTCCTGTGCCGGAGCTCAGAACAGAACTTCTTACGAGCGTTGACAGCCGAGGGGGGGGGGGGGTGCTGCAGCACCCAAAGCACCCCCCTAGATCCGGCCCTCAGGCTGCACACGCGCATCAATATAATTCATAAACATTTATATGAGGGTTATTCAAAAGTGTCCCACTGACACACTGTGTACATGTCAAATATATTAACCCACATTTTGTAAGCAGTGACTCCTCTGCTTATTAATAAGTTCAAATATTCAACAAAATTAGCCTAGGTAGAAGTGACCATATTATTGGAACATGTTAATCATGATATTTTAATACGTTTTAATACATTTCAGGGGGTAATCACAAGTTTTCGGCATTACTCATAAGATAATTAAAAAATGACGTTTTAAATCTACCAAAATTTGGTTCAGCTTTTAAATAAATAGGAAGCTTATTCCATAACCAGCTACCAGAATATGAAAGGCTTGATTTAAACAGTGTTATGGAGGGCAGTGGTAGATCAATGCTATGACTCTGCCTAAACTCGTTAAGTGACTGTGGACATCACTTATTGAAGATGGACAGTTACAGTGTAAAATCCTATGCATTAAGATTCATTTATTGAAGAGAGAGAGAGAGAGAGAGAGAGAGAGAGAGAGAGAGAGAGAGAGAGAGAGAGAGAGAGAGAGAGAGAGAGAGAGAGAGAGAGAGAGAGAGAGAGAGAGAGAGAGAGAGAGATTTACAAATTGATAATATTAAGTTTAATGTCATCAGTCATGAAGAGAGAGAGGAAGAGAGAGAGATAGGGAGAGGGTTTTTGCCATTGTCAATGATGTCTGAAGCGTCTCTCTCTCTCAAGCACATAATTATACACACACTGACATGCGTGCACGCACGCACACACAAACGCGCGCGCGCTTCAATGTGAACCTACTTGTTTCTTCTTCTTCTTCTTTTTCGATCGCTCAGACAGTTTCCTGTCATATGAACGATAATAAGGTTTGTTGTTTGTTGTCGCGGTTTTGACTTAATTATAACACATGCAGTTCACTTTTTCTTTCATATCTAACACAAGTTATCGTAAGCCCCTGATACTCATGATTACTGACAGGTAAACAGAAGTATCTGAATTGTTCTGAAGACAAAAGATTTGTTAGATGAAACAGACATCGCCAAGATTTGAAGGCGGGATGGGGAAAGGGAAAAGAGGGATTTCTTTTTTCTTTTTCAGTTGGCAAAAAAGCGGGCCGGCCATGGCCGCGTGCTACGTCCGTGTCTACTAATGTGACATTGATAATAGTCAGTGATAGCGACAAAATGCTGTGAAGTACTGAACACTGTGGACCCTCCGACGTCGGAGTGTGGCTGTCCATGTGGCGGGGTAATAAAAATGATTACACAAAGACATGTAATGTTCTCATCCCAAGCTGGTGCATTTGTATCATATGTTCAAGTGCTCCGGCTGTTGGGATAAAACTGATGGCCCTTCCTAGTCTCAACTCTCAGCCGCCTGCTGAGCCGGCAGCATCAGGGAGGCATAGGGTGAAGCTTTTAATCTCTTATCTTAACAAGCGATCAAAGCAGGTCTACGACCCAGTGGATCTTGACCAGAGAGATAGGCCTATACAGAAACAGAGACAGGGGATATAGAAAGACAGACAGCAGAAATAAAGAGAGATGGACAGACAAACGCACAAAACTCACTGAGAGAGACAGATAGACAGACAGAAAGAGAGACAGACAGACAGGAAAAGGCAGAGACCAACAGTCACACACAGACCGAAACACCAAATATAAACTCTGATCACACACACATACACAAAAAAACACGAGTAGGTGTGTGTGTGTGCAGGGATCAATCTTGTCACAGGACATCATAGGTCATTTGACCAGTTCGAAGAAAATATAATAGGTCATTTTCATAAAACGATGTCATAATGTAAAAAAATACAAGGAAAAAAATACAACTTGAGCGCAACAAAAACTGTTTTCTAGGACACTGCTGCAATCAATCACATAGTTTCACAGACTGCATGTCCAAAGAATGACATGAGAAGGTTTTTTTTATATATTGTTGTTGTTTTTTTGCATAAGAAAAGCTAGTACAGTACTATGCAATGTAAAGTAATTGTTTTTACAGTCTATTGTTTCACCTAAGTCAATCTGATCACTATACTACCGGGAATCAGTTGCCGCGGCGGCACCGCACATCAAAATCCTTCTTCTTCATCTTGCATATATAGCGTCCTCCATCAACAATTTGATGATTATGACGTGGGGGGGTTTCAACTAAACAGTAGACTTGTGTAAAAGACTTGCTGCCCAGATAATAAGTCATATACCTCTTGCCTATGAAAAACAATACGTAATTTCAAAATTTTATCAATGACTCGCTGATGAGCGGTGCTAAGACTGAATAATCCCTGGTATATGTGCGCGCGCGTGTGTGTGTACATGCGTGCGTGCATGTGTGCGTGCGCACGTGTCACGGTGTGTGTGTATGCATGCATGCGTATGAAACTGACTCAAACTCTTTTATTTGTCACCATCAAAGGAATTATTGACACAGAAGTAGTAAGTACATACCATGGAAGAAAGAAAATAAAACAAACAGCACAAGGTAAAGTTCCTGACGAAGTAAATGCTGCAGATAAGTACAACATTTATATATTATATTCTTGCTAATTATATTTACTGCGGACAGCAAAGCATTCATAAATGTATCTTGCTATTTCAGGTTCAAAGGAATTTGATTTTTAGTATGAGACTTGGAGACTGATGAAAATCTGTTAACAATGAAGAATGCATCTGTCTGTTAATACCATTAATAAGAGCAAGCCGCAAATCGGTATACAGTGTACATGCATCTAGAAAATGAAGTTCATCCTCCACCACGCTACACGATTGACAAAGTCTGTCTTCAGTCTCTTGGGATATTGCGATGGCGACCCCTTTCAATGTGAAGGTCGTGTTGACTTAATCTTAAGCGACATAGAGCTGTTTTATGTTTCACGTTCTTGCATGTTGTTAGATATGGCTGGACAGCAAAGCATTCATAAATGTATCTTGCTATTTCCGGTTGAAAGGAATTTGACTGATTTTAGTATGAGACTTGGAGACTGAAAATCTGTTAGCAATGAAGAATGCATCTGTCTGTTAATACGTACATTAATAAGAGCAAGCCGCAAATCGGTATACAGTGTACATGCATCTAGAAAATGAAGTTCATCCTCCACCACGCTACAAGATTGACAAAGTCTGTCAGTCTTCTCTTGGGATATTGCGATGGCGACCCCTTTCAATGTGAAGGTCGTGTTGACTTAATCTTAAGCGACATCAGTAGAGCTGTTTTATGTTTCACGTTCTTGCATGTTGTATATGGCTGGATATTATAAGACCGTGTGACTATGTTATAGAATTGAAGCCTCGAGGCACCACTGCCTTTAATGGTTTTCCAAAACTGTACATAATATTCTTTCAATTTATTAATTAATGAATATCTAAGTCTTTTAATATTAAAAGTGCCCTGATTTTTTCCATAATTATATGTGAAAAGCCCAGTGATTGAAGCAAAGATTTAACATATGATCCAAGGTGCTTTATTTCGAACTTCAGCTGATATCATATCATTATATGCTTGCTTAATGTAGCTGTCTTCTTTTGACTCGATTATATGTACCCAAAATGATATTACTTGTCCTATTGACGGTGTTCAGTGAGATTGGATATCTTCATAGTTCTGCTAGAACGGGTATTTTCATTGTCCTTTTGTGTACCCCTAACAGCCCTCTACACTAGAACCGAATATGTGCGTTTTCTGATGAACATTTCAGGGAGAGAAAATAATTAAATTGATTGGGCAGTTCAAAGCAATCCACCACCCCTTTGTTCTTTGATATAATTAAATGGGAACCATACCTCAGCTCCATAGTTGACAATGCGTATGCCGCGCGTGTGTGCGTGCGTGCGTGCGTGTGAACGACCGTGACTTCAAGTTGCACTTTCTTGCAAATTTGTTCTTAACATTTCCCCCAGTCTCTTATGCAGTTCTTGCGCAATCCGTAATAAATATCTAAAAGAAAGAAGGGTAAACATTTACGGATTAGGGGAAATAGGGATACGTGGGCAATCCCCCCCCCCCCCCCCCCCCCCCCCCCCCCCCCCCCCCCCCCCCCCCCCCCCCCCCCCCCTTTCTTTTACTTATTTACGGATTGCAGTGGGCCGGTTTCTGCACGGAATCTTTGCATGTTTGAGTGCGTACCCTAATCTTTTTCCTGACTTGGACTTGTTCTTCTTTGTCAATCACTCCAACAGTTTACTGTCGTGTGCGCCGATGAGTCATGCGGCCGTTTATGCACCTGAACTCAGAAATAGATAGGCCCAGCATGTCCGTCTTCGGCTGGAGAAAAATTTGTTTACGGGAGACAACAAATATAGTGACTATAACTACAGTACACCCCGCTTATAGTAAAGTCCAGGGGAGCAAGGATTTTCCTTTACTACAACAGGTTTTTCTTATGAACGATGTTCGGATAGTAAAGTTTTGATGATATTTTGTATCTTATCTGAGGACATTTTTCAAAGTCAAAGCTAACGTAAAATGTTGAATATAACACCATCCCACCTCTTCCTCATATGGTTTGAGGTCCAAAAAGGTGATTGGGTTTATACATGGTATATTTCCCTGTGCACAAAACAAAACTACAGTGAAACCCACTTAGTACGAATTCCAGGGGAGAGGGCCAATTTACTCGTTGTAAGCATTGCTCGTTCAAACCATTTTATCGATTTTGGCAACCCTGACGAACCTATCAATCGCTCCTCACATCTACTGTGATGTGCGTGCTGGTAAAGTGTGAAAAAGACAGAAAAACGGAAACAACACACTTACCCAACAAAGCATGGTTGTAAGCCCAGTATCCTGTATCCATAGGGTTTTTAATGCCGATTACAAACACTTTAAAACAGTTTATTAACACACGATAACATCAAAAACATAAAATCCACACACGCGCTTTAAGAGAAAGTTAAAATTTCCCGGAAGTCACAAGATCAGTGCGCAAAGAGTGAATCCAGTGTCGTCTGCTTGCGCTGCAGACACCCAAGTTGTTATATCGGCCAATCAGAATGCCGCTTACATATTGAGATTGCTATATCAGCCATATATCTCACATTTTTGCAATTACAGGCTTCAATTTTGGTAGGCACATAAACAGGCTGATCGTTATGTGTGTTGTAAAGCATTGGTGACCTTGATCTTTGACCTTGTTTTTTAAAATTTAGTGGAGGTTGTAGTAAAAAAAAAATCATTGATCGTATGCCCACAAAGCCATATATATTTGTGATCAGAATCACCCAAGGAATACAAAGGAAGACGTTTTAAACATTGACCTTGGACATGACTAATATTGTTTCTTAGCTGTATGTTTAGCAAATTCACAGCTACAGCTATGAACTTTGATTGGGTGATTGACTGTTTTAAGATTACTTGTAGTGCAGGGTATTATTGACCTTGACATTGTTGTTTCCTTGTCTGAGTTGTGGTATTAGTCTGAAAACCTAAGGACACTAAGAAAGAAACAAGTACAATGGTAGTGGTAATACCACCTATCATTCAGGGCATAACTCTTAATAAGGCGCATAATGGCAGCACGACACATCTGTGCTCATAATTGACAGGAAACTGTCTGAGCGATCGAAGAAGAAGTCCTGCTGTTTCCAATGCAAAAGTCAAGGGCAGTTTCATTAGTACGACATACATTTATGTTTGGTACAATGGATTTGTTCAAGACAACCCGTCAGATCACATTTATAGCCGATTTGACCTGTCTCATGTCCTTGTCTGACTTAACATAAAATCTTGAATATACAAAGCGGTCACTTTTATTAGAATCTCTCCTTTTTGTATGACTGTTTCCAGAGATAAATGACAGGCAGACATTATAAATGATGAATGAAATTTGTTTTACGTCCTCCGACCTTATGACAGGCACATATATGGGACATGTGTATTTGATCAAGATGAGGATATATTATAAACGTAACTTAAGTCCATGGCCAAAGATATTACGTTTTTTTGTTGTTTCTGCTATGTAAATAAACCTCTAACAAAGCTTGAAAACACAACAATACTGAAAAATATGTAAAAAGGATACAACACAATAACACATTATAATAAAGACTGGACATGCAACCAATACAATTTGGTAAATTGTTTAGTTTGTCACACACACACACACACGCACGTATACACACACACAAAGAAGAGAGAGCTAGAGAGAGAGAGACAGAGACATGGTAGCCAGGCACAGATCAGTTAGTCATGGAAATCAGGTCTGGAGTCCGTTTTTAAAAAGGCAATCGGCAGCATTAGAAAGGGTCCAAAGACGAGCAACAAAATTAGTTAAAGGCGTTAGTCACCTTGACTACGAACACAGACTAAGGAAGTTCTCTATGTGTCTCTCTCTCTCTCACGGTGTTCAGTCTGTCTCTGGGGTTACAGGGGTTCCTCACGCACACACATCAAAAAAAGGTAAAAAAACAAGAAGTGTAATTCCATGCCAACATTGTAATTTTTACCATCAGATTCTGGTGGGGAGACCCCCCCCCCCCCAACTCAGCCCATGGAACCTCCACCTCCAGGTCAGGTAGTTAGGACCTTAGGTCTCGCGGCCTCTTCACTGTCCTTCCATTTTTGTTTGAACTTTTGCACAGCTGAGAGGTTTTTATATTTTGTTTTCGGCAAATCTGCCTTTTAGTCATGCTCATATTGTAGTTTTGATATGTTGGTGTATTTATCAAGGAGGTTTTTGAATTGTGTTAGATTCTGTGCTCGTTTAATATGTGCAGGAAGAGTATTCCAAAACTTTGTTACGCTGTTGTTGTTTGGTATTAGTCTGAAAACCTAAGAAAGAAACAGACAAGTACAATGGTAGTGGTAATACCACCTGTCATTCAGAGGTGGTGGAGGGCCAAAACTATCTTTCTGCGTTACTGATCAATTCTACTGCTTTGAAAGAAAAAAAAACACCTTTCAAAAAGATTTCCTCCAGCCGAAGTTGGATTTGCTGGGCAGAACTATTTCTTAATTTAAAGTTAATAATGACATTTTGTAAAGGGTCAGCTACCACCTACAGAACACTTGTTCCAATTTCAGAGTAAATGTCAATCAGATGCAATAATTGCACATTTTAATACTTTAAATCACCCAAACTGGTATAGAAGTGTTCCTCTACAGTCCCTTAATAGTTTTCAACCAATGAAATCACTTCCAGTCTATTTTTAGTACCACAATGAATGAAAACGAGTAACTACCCCTCTCTTCATCTTGTCTATGCTTTTCCAAAAATCTGCTAATAATAAAATGTTTACTTTGGAATTACAGTCGAACCCGCTTATAAGAAAGCAATTTTTTTCCCCCAGCGGAACTCCTTTCTTATGTATTATCAAAACTCGGATATAAGAAAACCGCTTATAGAAAACTCGGTTCAGGTCAGGTCAGGTCAGGTATTTGGACGACCAGGCCTTGCAGCCTCTCAATGCGTCCTTCCTTTTGGTTAGTGTTTGGCAATAGGGCGTTTGCCACGAGTGTTCGTTCACTATGCTAGACTACTAATTTGCCCGAGCTCGTTCTGCCCGAGTTGCGCTGACCTCTCTAATTCAACTCTCTAAATTCAACTCAGTGAAATTCAAGGTCACCGGCGCGTGGCAAATGCTCTATTGCTGTGGCTGTTTTTAGCATCCATATTGATGCACTAATCATGGACATACTTTAACAGGGCAATTTTTGGATCACTGTCTAGGAGGTTTTTGAATTTGTTAGTATCTGAGGTCAGCTTAGTATGTGCAGGGAGGTTGTTCCAATATTGGGCGACTGTTAGAAAAAAAGTTTTTTGTAATGTTAGTTCTGCTGTAAGATTTTAAGATCGCTATTACGGTTATAATGAAGCAAATTCGTTCTCCCATCCGCGATGTAAACTCGAATATAAGAAAATGATTTCATACAAGGGAGTTGGTTTGCAGTTCATTTTCTTATAAGCGAGTTTAATTTTTTCTTATAAGCGATTTAAAAAAAATTAGGGTATGAATGAAAGGATGTTTCAAGAAGTGCAGTCGTTCCAACAAAACAAGAAAATAGAGCTCGCTTATTAAAAAAAAAGGTAAAGGTAAAGATGTGCCCCCACCCCTACATTTCTCTCTATTGTATTTTTCCGTTTTTGCCTTTCTTACCATACATAAAGCTGTATTTTAGGAACATTTTTCAGGTAATTCTCTTTTTGGAATACTAACCCTAACCCTACTAGCCCTAAACCTACCCCTACCCCCCACTATGTACTGCAGTACACCGCGATTTGTCACAGTTGTGGTTCGTTGCGTTTTTTTTATCTTATTTGAACTGAAAGGATGTTCCGAGAAAATTGAAGTCGTTCCAAAAAGGGAAAGTTTACCACATACCAGTTGCGTCAGTCTAAACAGTACAGGTACTTGATTGCAAGACTAATTGAGTTGTTTTTGTTCCTTTATTCTATACTTTCCTCTATCAGTATTCTGTGCAAAATAAATGTTGAGCAGAAGAAAACAATAAGAGTGCGGATACTTTTGTGTTGGTGGTAGAGAGACTGTCCATTCTTTTATTTTCAGTAGCAATGGCAGAGAGGAAAAGGCAATCCATTTCTTTAAGAAGATAAATACAAATAACTGAATATGTGGACGAAAATCCACATAAACAAAAGCAAACGATTGACAAAAAGCTGCATGGGTGGACAGTAAATGGTAATAGTTCAGTACAAGAAAGGTGAAGGGGTACGTATTTGATAAGTGAAAAGGAAAACAAAGCTTGTTAGTTTGAGTGGTTGTAGGCACCTTTAAATATTCTTCTTAGTAGACGATTTTGATTTTATGATGCAACTTAGAAATGCATCAAATTAGGAAAAAGGATGTTCTCTTCATTTTGTTTCGGATATAAGAAAACTCGAATATGGTAATAAGCAAAAAATGATCTCCCTTCGATATTCTTATAACCGAGTTTTGCTGTATTTTGATTTTATGATGTATAACATAGTTATAGGTCGCAAGTTTCTTTATAGTCCATTGGCATTGTACAAACGCAAATACAAAATTGTCTTCCACTGTGTAAAATGAGTTATACATCCAAATTAGAATATTGATTAAAAACAAGAAACAAAAATTTACATTTAAACAAATACTATACTCTCACACCACACCCACTCATCTGCTCTCCGCTATCTTGCTCGCTCATCATGCAACTCGCACCACGTCTGCCTTCATTTTTGTTTTGAATTTTCTGTTCCGTTCTTACTTTTTTTCCTCCTTTGTTTTGCATATTCCCCCTTTTTTTCATGCACCAAATTAAGTAAAAGCATTTTCTCTTCGTTTTATGTTTCTGTTACTTTATTTTAATTTTCTCCATTCAAATCTGTTATAAGAAAACAAATTCAAAATGTTTTCTTATATCAGAGTATCGGATATAAGAAAACAAAAAATTATCCCCCTTCGATTTTCTTATAACCGGGTTTTACTGTATAACATATGCTAGCTTTTAATAAGCATTATTTTAAAAATAATTTTTATGTAATGATGCAAACCCGCCTAGTATGGAACGTTTGTGCGCGTCATGTATGCTATAGCGTACATTAGTATAGAGAGATAAAATTGTTTTTACAATTTTGTTCAGATATGTGATGTTAGAAACAAAACAAGGTTTTGAGATGATCATTTGAAAGACAGTTGAAGGTGCTATGTTGTCAGCTACAAAATAGGCTTTTGAGACTTACTGTTTGCATAAGGCGATAGCCTCCAGTCGTCTGTAGAGCCAGCATGGTTGGCTGGGCTTCTAGTCATGGTTTTTCTTTATGCTCTTGGTTGTTCTTAAGCGACAAATAACTATCTTTTTAGTGCAGATTTGTTGCTTTAATTAAAGGGGCACCATGACGGATGAGTTTTTGCAAGAAACACGTCGAGATCACCAGGAAAACACCCTTTACAGAGATCGCAACACTCACTTTACTCTGGTTTCCTATAAATCAAAAACGGCAATTCCTCCTTGGCGGAGGTGCTGGAAGTCAAATTTTTTCACATTTTTTCACCCAAAGAGAAGGCATTTGCAGTCTCCTTTTGAATGGCTGCCTGCGTTTAGACCAAATCGTTTGCACCAACTTTTCACAATAAAAGCTTTTTTTTTATAAATTGTATACAAGGAAATATTTTTTTTTAAATTTGTTTTACTGCACTACAAAAAAAACCCCACTTCAACCACAATGAGTGACCTCCACCCACCCAAAAATGGCTACTCTCTCCGGCATCTCTACCAAGGAAGAATTGCCGTTTTAAATTTAAAAGAAACCAGAGCAAAGTGAGTGTTCAGATCCTTGAAAAGGCTGTCTTTCTGGTGATCTCGACATATTTCTTGCAAAAACTCATCCATCAGAGTCCACCTTTAACCAGGCATGGTAGTGGGGGCAAAGTGGTTTTCAAGGAAAATGGTCGCGGGTCCAGGGGGGCGAAGAAAATTCAATGAGTGAAATTTTCACTTTTTCATGTCATTTCAATAATTTTGTTTCTAACTGTTTCGCGGACGTCTACCATTCCTGTTTAACAGAAAAAATCGGCGACATAAGCTCTAAAAGTAGACAAAAGCATGGCAGGGTACTTGTCAGTGAATGTGTTTGCATTTGATGGGAGTGTAGTGATCTTCTGGGTGAATGTATTCCATGGTGCTAGAAGAGCTAAAGAAATTTGAACCAAGTTGTCTAAGCATTTGTATCGTGTCAGCGCATTTCAGGCAAATTCATTTTCTCTCATTACCTAATCTGCCCACCCCACTTGTTAAAATACCAAGCTGAAAAATAGCTGTTGCTATCAACTAGACGTTTCCTCCAAAGTTGGAGTGTGGCTGCCCACGTGGCAAGGTAATTAAAAATAATGGTCACACATAATGCTCTCATCCCTAGCTGGTGCATTTGTACCAGTGTTCCAGTGCTTAGGCTGTTGGGATGATCCCTGGAGTCTTTTAGCCAGGCTAGGACAACAACCAGAGGCGTTCAGTGGACTGAATTTCAAACAAAAAAATAACACAGAACAAGTGAATCGGGATACGAACATGGTTTTTATTCAGATTCCAGTCAATGGTCCGTCAGGTGTGTCAAACTATAGCATAGAGTAATCAGTATGGCATCAATATGGCATCTCAAACACACCTGAGGATGATACGAGCCGATCTGTGTCATAACTGCCAGTAGAGAAAAAATCTAAGAAATCTTCCTTCGGATTCTATCTAGATTTCCATTTTCATTGTTTGTTCTATAAAATAAGATCATCAAAGGAACAGCGCATTCAAGAAAAAAGGTCAGAGCAAATTGTCCGAGACAATCCTGTGAGGAATAAAGACAAAACTGAACCAAACCAATATTAACACAATGTTTAACCATGTATACCTAACCGACAGCGGTGCAAAGAAGTCCCATGCTATAAAGCTTTTCAATGAAGACCGACTGAAGACAATTTTTTTCCAGAGAGAATTTACCGATCATTGTAACGTCCATTGTAGCACGGTCAGAAGACCAGAGGGGGAATTGTCGATACAATGTAAAACGTCCGGACCATAATGTAAAATTTTAGTACAAAAGCGCAATTTGCAGAATTCCTTCTTGCCCCAACACACACAAGCAGTGATCACACACTTAAAGTCTCCAAAAGATACCAGAAGCTCGTAATACTTCACCGTTGAAATAAAACCAGAGTTCGCCGTTGATTGAAATAAAAACAAAACCTTGAGAGAGACACGCATACAAATTGTGTAGTAGCTTTTTTTTTTTCCTTCCTTCTAAAAAGTCAAGAATACGAAATATCCATATAACCATCGACGAATAACTCCTGTGCACATCTTGACCGCAACATCTCTCGGAGTTGCCTTGGATGTAGTGCACACTGACTGGGAGTAGCCTGAGAGGTATGGCACACTAGTTATGAAAATGCTGGGCAGTACAACGAAACCTACTGACATGAATATCCCATTTGATTTCTTGATCAAAGCCAGACAAAAACTAAACAGAAAGTGGGGGACACGGATTGGGGGGTTACGGGGGGAGTTTTAAAAAGACACTGCGTTTGACGCAACAACATGAACTGGTGCCAGACTACGACCAGGTACAAGTAAAGTAAAGAACTGCTATTCTTTATCCCCTCGCAGAAGCAGGAAGCAAAGCAGCGTGTTTTAGGCCTGGGAGGTGATTTCTTCGATGAGACCCTTGGCGTGCTGGATGGCCGACCGACTGCCGACGAGCTCTATGTCCGTCTGCCCGTATTTTCCTGTGCTGTCACGGGACACCTGCGCAGGAAAGGGATTGCGCTAATAATTAACCCAACACATTAAACAACAAAAAATATATATAAACACAACACGAAAACGGATAACTCAAAAATGCTGGATCATTCGCAATAATTTGTTGCTCCGTTTAATCATTTTTACGCCCAAAAGTGGTTTTTTCTTTTGTCTCAAAACACTGGCTATCTTGAAATGAAATTCCAGTCCCTTCACTTTTGACTTAGCCGATTTCCACTGTACCAAACGATTTATTGTGAATTATAAATGACAGTAACTCAGACCTGTTTCCACTGTATCTAATGATTTATAGTGAATTATAAATGACAGTAACTCAGACCTGTTTACCCCTATTTTGCCAAGTTGTAATTTCTGAAACAAAAAACACGTAATTTTGAAGAAAAAAAAAAAATCCAATGCGTGACCAATGAACGTCGATATCGTACTGACCTGAGTGTGCAATACTAATGTCCCTCGAGCAGTAGACACAGAACACATACTTGTCACCTTGTGCTAACGACGTATTCCTGGAATTTTGAGGTTACTTTCCCGGAATTTCTGTCACTTTCAATGTCTTTTCTTTTGATTTTTGACCAGAAGATTCAGAATGCACTCGCTTGGATGCCATTTTGAAACAGAAAAGGAAATGACTTTTCACCGCATAGTTTCAAAAGCTTTGCTTACCGACGCAACTGTAGTGGGTTTGTTTTTTTATAGTTAGGAATTTTTTTCCGTAGCCGTAATTTGACTTTTTCCCCGTAAAAGTTACGGCAAAATCGGGATGGTAAACAGGTCTGGTAAGTAAACATTTAAAAGAGCCAGAGCCAAGGCTATGTGTACCTAAGATGAAATGTCTGTAAATATTTCTTCACATTCACTATTATAAATAAATGGCATAATAAAACCATTACAGTTTGAGTAGCACTGCTGATAACTAACTGCCAAAAGCCATCTCTATGGTAGAGTTAAACATACATTTTTAACACTTACATTGATTCTGCAGCCTGTTTCGTCTTGCAACTCACGGATTCTGGAACCGCCTTTGCCTGAAAAACAACCAATTCTATAAGAAAAACAGTCTGGTCAACGTTAAGTCAGCCATCACTAACGGGTTAACTCTTACGTCTCATAAACCGCTCCAATCCGCCATTACCGCTCGTTCATGAATCGCTTGTAACCGCGCCTATCCACCCACAACTGAAACCAGTTTCATGCGAAGATTAGCTTCCTAAATGGTCGATTTCCTTCCTGTCTGCACCATAACCACCTCATGGCCGATCTCACAAAGTTTTGCATCGATTTTCAGGGAATTTTTTTGGTTCGACTTCTGGACCAAAATGGCCGAAGCTGCATCATTTTATGGATCGTTCTTTGGCAGATTAATCGACTGAATGGTTCCAGAACACAAAGAAGGAACTTAATAAGTCTTTGGAAGTGAAACGACTGTGTCAACTGTGCTAAGAAATGACTTGTCTGGAATCGGTGATCAGAATATTTCCGAATTTTTTACACAATGGCCTAACCTGTGCGACTCACCTTCGCCGTATAGCGGCATGACAGGAAAAATATATATCAAAAAATCAAACAGCGATCCAATATTTGTAGCAGAAATTTAGTGTGCTAAACAGCAATTCAATTGAACTTTGATCATTATGAAGTGGGTCTGCAGCCCGTGATATTTGGTTTGAAACTGATTGTAAGATGATTCACAAACTCGAGATTGTGTACCTGTGTGAGCCGTTAATGAATTGTTAATTACTAAACAAACTAAACAAGATTAGTGAATTATTTTGTTGCTTTTGCTGTTGTTTGTTCATCAGTGTTGTGTGATTTACAAAAAACGTAATTTAGAAAAAAAAAAAAAAAATTCTACGCATGACCAATGAACGTCAATATCGTACTGACCTGAATGTGCAATACTAATGTCTGTCGAGCAGTAAACACAGAACACATGCTTGACCTAGTGCTGAACGATGTATTCCTTGAATTTTTAGGTCACTTTCCCGGAATTTCTGTGCCACTTAAGTGACTTTTGATGTCTTTTCTTTTGATTTTTTCGACTAGAAGATACAGAAGCTTCGCAATGCACTCGCTTGGACGCCATTTTGAAACAGAAAAGGAAATGGCGCGAAATGACTTTTCACCGCATCATTTCAAAATCTTCGCTTACTGACGCAACTGTAGTGACGTTTTTTATATTTAGGATTTTGTTTTCCCGTATCTGTAATTACCGTAATTTGACTTTCCCCCGTAAAAATTACGGCAAAATCGGGATGGTGAAAAGGTCTGTATTACCCATTAAAGTCTCAATACTAAATTTGGCTACAAGAATTTGCAAAGATAAAACACTGACGCTAAATTAACAAAAAAAACATGACATAATTTGACCTGAAATGATCAAAATGTCAAGTTTTCCATTCCTCATGCGAGGTGACGTCTTTCGTCTCTTTTGCATGTGGGCGATATGAGCCACGAAGTTTAAAAATCTGAAGCTGTTTGATGCTCAGCAACCCCTGTATCTGTTAAAACGTTAACAGCATCCAGTGCTTTAGCTTAGAAAAAAAGAAGTACATTACCGATGATTCGTCCAACGAAGCTGGAGTCGATCTGCATATCCTCTTTAGATGATCCAGCGCCAGCGCCGCCGCCGCCACCGCCACCGCTACCACCTGAAAACGCTACCACCTGAAAACGGCTCATCTGTGTACACCTGAATTAGTCTAGTTCAGGACTACAACTAGCACATCTGTGTACACCTGAATTAGTCTAGTTCAGGACTACAACTAGCACATCTGTGTACACCTGAATTAGTCTAGTTCAGGACTACAACTAGCACATCTGTGTACACCTGAATTAGTCCAGTTCAGGACTACAACTAGCACATCTGTGTACACCTGAATTAGTCTTTAATTCAGGACTACAATTAGCACATCTGTGTACGCCTCAATTAGTCTTCAATTCAGGAGTACAACGAACACATTTTGCATCTTCAATTTGTAACAGTAGTGTACGTATACGAGGTGCATTGTTGAAAGTGAAACATTCTCTCAATCCTGAAATGACACTTTTCAATGTTCTCTGAATCTTTCCAATCCTGAAGTGGTAAACGTTTAAAAATAATTTCCAATGTGTGTGTCTGTGTACAGGATGGATGGGGATAGTGCTAGAATTGCATATCTATCATCATATAGTAAAAAGCCAACTGTCCGTCCGCGCGTGTGTCTGAAACACGAAACGGGCCTTATAACTCAGCTGTTTTTCGACCGATTCGC
This sequence comes from Phymorhynchus buccinoides, assembly GCA_017654935.2. Lineage (NCBI taxonomy): Eukaryota > Metazoa > Mollusca > Gastropoda > Neogastropoda > Raphitomidae > Phymorhynchus > Phymorhynchus buccinoides. Next base: position 57,753,955 of record CM065689.1, on the reverse strand, counting down.
TTCAAATTTGCTGTGAGCCCTCACGGGGCGATGGCAACGGCAACCGAGGCGGCCGTATCATTTGCGCGGTTTCGCAAATGCGCGAAACGCGCATCCGCCGGCCTCTCGGCGCCCGTATCTCCAGCGTTTCTGGGCTGATTGCCTTCGAATTTGGCAGGAAGATGACCGGGGCCGGGGACTATCCGTGTGCCAAACCGGAAGCGCATCCATTACTTAGGCGCATAACAGCAGCATGATGCAAAACGGGCCTTATAACTCCGCCGGTTGCTGTCACCGGGGCAAAGCCTGGCAGCAAATTTGAAGAAAATCGGGAGAGCACGTCACTCTCAGAGCAGCGCCAACGGGAAACGGGGCTTTATAACTCCGCCGTTTCTTAACGAAATCGCTTCAAATTTGCTGTACTCAGCGTTACCAGTACTTGGCGTTACCGTTACTAGGCGTTACCGTTACTATGGAGAGCGCATCACTCTCAGAGCAGCGCCAACGCGAAACGGGGCCTTATAACTCCACCGTTTCTTTACCAAATCGCTTCAAATTTGCTGTACTCAGCGTTACCAATACTTGGCATTACCGTTACTAGGCGTTACTGGTACTCGGCGTAGCACTAGTCTCTTTTAATCTGCCATCGATGCTGGCAGAAATGTTCGATTTCATAAAATCGTGAATCCTGATGAGAGGATGGCCAATCCTGAAGACTTTCTATCAGCTTTTTCAATCCTGATTTCAGGAGCATTCCTGAACTACTTTCACCTATGGAGGTGGGACTTGATACCACTTCAATCACTCGAAAACTAAGCAGTCAACAATCACAATATACTTTTTAAAAAAACCTATCCAAAAAAAAGAAGAGGAAAATTTATCTGTAATTAACAAAAAGTAATTTATATAATTTTGCTTTGACAGAGGTGTAAACCATTGACTAAAATTTAAGATTTTAAACAAAAGCACCATACTTTTATTTTTAACTATAAGATGCACCTCCCAAAACAGCACTAAATTCTGCTTTTGTTATGATTTTATTACTATACAAGGGCGTCGCCGGGCGGCAGACATGTCAGTCACCAGCAATGCCACGCACTTGCGACACCCCGTAGTGCGTCACATCCTGACACAAAATTGGAAGGGATTCTGTCTTCTAGTTCACGATACAGCTTGAAGAAGAAACATATAGGGCAAAGAAGGAAATTTCGGTTTTCAAGGTCACACTTCAAGGTCAAGGTCAGCATGGTGATAATTTATGCTCGGATGTTTTCTTCTCTAGGGTATACAGTACCACACACAATCTGAAGCGCTTCTGTCAAGTACAAATGTGGGAAATATGGCTTAAAACCCAATTTGTAGACCCCTACCACTTTCAAGGCCTACCGATCTCCCGGACCGTGACCTCGACCGATATGCCACCATCAGAACGGGCATAAGCCAAAGTACATACATGCCAAATTTGAAGACTCTAAGACCAACGGTGTGGGAGTTATTGCCCCTTAAAGATTTTCGTGTTTTCAAGGTCGTATGCCAAGGTCAAGGTTACGACGGCAAAATTTTGTGCGCGGATGCCTTCGTCTCATGGTGACACACCAGCACACAAAATTTGACGCGATTCGGTTTCAAGGTCGTACGCCTTGATAATTCATGTTCGGATCTCTTCCTATGAAGGCGACACACCTACACAAAAAATTTGACGCGATTCTGCTAACCCGTTCGGAAGATATCCCTGGGACAGACAGAACAAGGCTTACCTATCTCCCGGATCGTGACCTTGATCGGTATGCCACTATCAGAACGGGTATAAGCCAAAGTACCTACATGCCAAATTTGAACTCCAACACTAATGGTATGAGAGTTATGGCCCCTGAAAGATTTTCGGTTTTCAAGGTTGTACGCCAAGGTCAAGGTGACGACGGCAAAACATTTTGCGCGGATGCCTTCCTCTCATGGTGACACACCAGCACACAAAAATTGACGTGATTCGGTCAACCCGTTCGAAAGATATCCTTGGGACAGACAGGAGAAAAAATGACACTTCAATTTTCAGGCTCCAGCGATCTTTTTGACCTTGACGCCATCATCAGAACGGGCATAAGCCAAACCACCTTCATACCAAGTTTCAACTTCCTATGTCAATCTGTGCCCGAGATATGGCTAAAAATAGATTTTCGGTTTTCAAGGTCGTACGTCAAGGTCACGACGGCAAAATGGTTTGCGTGGATCTCTTCCTATTAAGGTGGCACACCTTCACACAAAATTTGACGCGATTCTGTCAAGCGGTTCGGGAGATATCCTTGGGACAGACAGAAAAAAACAACCCCAAAACTATAAAAAAAAACCCAGCCCATCGCAATAGTCCATCACCTTTGGTGACGGACTAATCATCAGGTATATATATAAGACGCAGGGGTCCAAGTTGGGAAAAAAGGTTTCACCTTATAGTCTGAAAAACATTATGTACACCCATTCCCCTCACCATATCCTCCTCCTCCTCCTCCTCCCCCTCCTCCGTAGCTCTGCTGTTGTCTGCCGCCGCCGCCGCCTCCACCCCTCTGGTCTCCACTCTGCAGGAGCTGGTTGATCTCGTCCATGGCCATTTGAACGGCGTCATCGGCGCCGCTCAGAGTCACTCGCCGGGTGCCGTCACCCTCGTCATCACGGGACACCTGGGGAAATGAACACAAGTCATCACAAACATGTCACGGGACACCTGGGGAAACGAACACAAGTCATCACAAACATGTCACGGGACACCTGGGGAAACCAACACAAGTCATCACAAACATGTCACGGGACACCTGGGGAAACGAACACAAGTCATCACAAACATGTCACGGGACACCTGGGGAAACGAACACAAGTCATCACAAACATGTCACGGGACACCTGGGGAAATGAACACAAGTCATCACAAACATGTCACGGGACACCTGGGGAAACCAACAGAAGTCATCACAAACATGTCACGGGACACCTGGGGAAACGAACAGAAGTCATCACAAACATGTCACGGGACACCTGGGGAAACCAACACAAGTCATCACAAACATGTCACGGGACACCTGGGAAACCAACACAAGTCACAAACATGTCACGGGACACCTGGGGAAACCAACAGAAGTCATCACAAACATGTCACGGGACACCTGGGGAAACCAACACAAGTCATCACAAACATGTCACGGGACACCTGGGGAAACCAACACAAGTCACAAACATGTCACGGGACACCTGGGGAAACCAACACAAGTCACAAACATGTCACGGGACACCTGGTGAAACGAACAGAAGTCATCACAAACATGTCACGGGACACCTGGGGAAACCAACACAAGTCATCACAAACATGTCACGGGACACCTGGTGAAACCAACACAAGTCATCAAAACATGTCACGGGACACCTGGGGAAACCAACACAAGTCATCACAAACATGTCACGGGACACCTGGTGAAACGAACAGAAGTCATCACAAACATGTCACGGGACACCTGGGGAAACGAACACAAGTCATCACAAACATGTCACGGGACACCTGGGGAAACGAACACAAGTCATCACAAACATGTCACGGGACACCTGGGGAAACGAACACAAGTCATCACAAACATGTCACGGGACACCTGGGGAAACAAACACAAGTCATCACAAACATGTCACGGGACACCTGGGGAAACGAACACAAGTCATCACAAACATGTCACGGGACACCTGGGGAAACGAACACAAGTCATCACAAACATGTCACGAGACACCTGGGGAAACGAACACAAGTCATCATAAACATGTCACGGGACACCTGGGGAAACCAACAGAAGTCACAAACATGTCACGAGACACCTGGTGAAACCAACACGTCATCACAAACATGTCACGAGACACCTGGGGAAACGAACACAAGTCATCATAAACATGTCACGGGACACCTGGGGAAACAAACACAAGTCATCACAGGGTCGGACAGTAACGGTTGCCCGACTGCCCGGGGCAGGTAGTTGTAAGTGTCGGGCAGGTGGCGAACTCGACGACCTGCCCGCTGGGCAAGTGCAAGTGCTTAAAAAAAAAATCCAGAGCTGCCAACCGTTACGTTTTCGCCGTATTTTGCTACAGCGACCTCAATGAAATACGGTCCAATACAAATTAATACGGAGACATACACGCCGAAATGTACAGCGGTGCGATGGAGTTGCACATGTTTTACTTCTGCTGAAGCCGAGTAACTCGCTCTTCGCACATGTTGATGCAGACAAACTGAGGAATTTTTAAGTATCCCAGCAGAAACTGCCAAGCGAACCAATCGTCGCTCGTAGCTCATGAGCGCCTGTGATTTTATCCAATAGATGAAAGCCGTTTTATGCAGACTGAACAGGTTTCCGAGAAAATTGCAAGTTGGAGCAACGTGCTTCTGGGCGAAAAATAACCATCGAGCCTGAGTCATCAGGCAGTGTTTAGAAGAAAAAATGACAACAATACTTTCTGCTGTCATATTACGAGGTTGACATGCATTATTGCTTCAAAAGTGCCGAAGATGTGTCATTATTGCTGATAGTTTGGATAGTATCGCCATCGGCATGCAGTGTGCGATTTTGACTTCCATCACTTCGTGATCAGTCAGTCTAGGGCCTAAAAGTGGATTTGATTTTGATGAAGCTGGCAATTTGGTTTGCTGGGCATGAGACAAAAGCACAAGCTATCCAGAAAACTGCAAAAAATGACAATTTTTTTTGCACACATACTCTGATGGAAAAGCTGTAGATAGACCCAGATAGAGCAGATTGGTGAAATGACCAATAGTATTGGGCAATAGATTCCAAGACAGTTTGACATTGCAACAATGTTTGACTTGTCACTGTGTCAGTCAAGTGTCATAAGGTAGCATTCTTCTTGAAAAAAAATTTGTATAGTGTATGTGTCTGTCAGTGACTTTCTCTCTCCCTCTGATAGTCCGTCTCTGCGATTGTGTACTTATCTGTGTGTGTGATACTACTGTAGTATGCTATAATGTATGTTGTCACAGAATAACCCCCTATACATATGATATGCTGATAGTTTGTTTAATCAATGTGACCACACATACGCGCACGCACATACACATGCATTTTAAAACAAAATCACTGTATGAAAAATACTGACATTAAATTATGTCATTCCTGAGGAGCTGTGTGACAGGATGGCCAATCATGAACTCTTTCTACTAGCTTTTTCACTCATGGCACATTCATTTATCGGGCAAGTGGCTAAAACTGGGGGGCAGGTAAAAGGTTGTGTTACTACCTGCCCCCAGGGCACCTGGTTGTCAACAAAACCAACACAAGTTACTGTCCTACCCTGCAACAGAAGTCACAAACATGTCACGGGACACCTGGGGAAACCAACAGAAGTCATCAAAACATGTCACGGGACACCTGGGGAAACCAACAGAAGTCACAAACATGTCATCACAAACATGTCACGGACACCTGGGGAAACGAACACAAGTCATCACAAACATGTCACGGGACACCTGGGGAAACAACACAAGTCATGTCACGGGACACCTGGGGAAACGAACACAAGTCATCACAAACATGTCACGGGACACCTGGGGAAACGAACAGAAGTCATCAAAACATGTCACGGGACACCTGGGGAAACGAACACAAGTCATCACAAACATGTCACGGGACACCTGGGGAAACGAACACAAGTCATCACAAACATGTCACGGGACACCTGGGGAAACGAACACATCACAAACATGTCACGTCATCATCAAAACATGTCACGGGACACCTGGGGAAACCAACAAGTCAAGTCACAAAAGTCATGTCACGAGACACCTGGTGAAACCAACACGTCATCACAAACATGTCACGAGACACCTGGTGAAACCAACATTAAAACACAACACCTTCTCCCCGTGGGGAAACGTCTTTCGTAAAAACCAACACGTTCACAAACTTGTCACGAGACACCTGGAAACCAACACGTTCACAAACATGTGAGACACCTGGTGAAACCAACATTAAACACAATTCTCCCCGTGGGGGTCTTTCGTAAAAAAAGTTCCACCTTTTGAAGTTCTGTGCTTCCTCTTCTTTGATTCTGCCTCCCTTTGCTTTCTGTTATCTATCTTTCTGACTTATTGGCCCATTCTCCTGCCTTTAAACAAAAAAATCTTCCACATAATTTTTCTTCAAGCTCCTCCAAAATCAGAATGTGTCGGCTGTACACAGCGGGGGAGAACCGTGAAAACGGACACATACGTACCTAACCCATTATGGCCTGGGAATGCAGAGGAAACAGAATTCATAAGCACTAAAGCAGCAGAAACCAATGTTTTCTAACCAGTGTTAATTCCAGGCGAACCTCACCAGAGACCCATTTCACGCGCTGATTCTGACCCAAGGCTTCACTTTGAAGATAAAATAGATTTTCAGAAAAATAGTGTTTTATTAGCACCAAATCTGATTGTCCCCCATAAAAAAAACCAGGACAAACGCCTTGACAAACACAAGGCGTTTGTCCAACCAATTAACTCTTAGCATCCTATAAGGAAGTGGCAGTCAGGCCCACAATCAAGCACAAGTCACATAATCAGAGAAACACTAAAAGCACAAAATAAACTTAGTACCATAGTATTTTGGTGATGCAATTAACAGGTAAAAATTATGTTCGGTTACGCACACCTGTCGGTCTTACTGCCGAATATTCGCGATCAAAGTTTTCATGTGAAAAACATCTCTATGCTTTGTACAAAGTGTTAAACCACTCTAAGTCCGATAAAAACAATTGAAACTGTCCACGTCGCTGTCTAAAACAGTGTCCGAATGCTCGGCAGATGACCGGTTGTCGGAATCGTTCAATTGATTTTCTGCCGATCGATAGTCAAAGTTAACCATAGTAGTAGGCACTGCACTAGCATGAGTCTCAACAGTCACGTCACTCTGGCCCCTATAACTAAGTCCAAAAGCATGATTGGCACACAATTTATCGGTAAAAACATCGATAACATTATCATTCATCGTTTGGATCGACGCCATTTTGATTTTTAAAATGTGTCCAAATTGGACAAAAACGATCAAAATTAGCCTTCAAACAACTTCCCTGCAAATGGCAGCCATTGCAACAGGAAGTCGAATGCTTTCCGGCCGTCGCTAAAGCTTCCTCTCTGCATTAGAGTTCCCAATTCCTTAGCAATATGACTAAACAACGTGGGTGGATCGGTGCGCTTTCATGCGGTTTAGGACTGACGGTGAGGTGCGGTATAGGACGCTAAGAGTTAATGAAAGGTCACTCGCGAAAAAATGTCCCTTGGCTATTTGCGAACATTTCCTATTAACAATGCTGACAATGTTTTGCTTCAATGCCATCGACAAGACAACTGCTTGATGGGTCTAATTTGATTTTTTCTTAGTTTCCAGCAACGGAGAGGCTGTCCTTTTCAACCATTTGCAGGGACAAATAACCCAAACTGGGGTACAGAACAGGTGGGTAAGCAGCCCTGATGTTCCAATGTCACAGTAAATTCAGCAATAGACCCGTCATTTAACACATTCTACCCCATCCGTGCAGCTGCATTTATCTTCCCTGGCCCAGCTGTGCAGAGAGCTATCAAAATGTTTAGAAAATTGCTCTAGGTTTGAAACAATTCACTGTATTGCTTGAAATGTTTGAAGTTTTATTGTCAAATTTGTATTTTAACTCTTTAGTTCGGTGAACGTTCAGAAAAAAAATCAGATCATAACTGCTGAGAATGTTCGGGAACATACGGATTCCATGTGGCCGGTTTGGGCGCCTCCATTTTGTTTCTATCACATGGCAGTCACGTGGATGCTTCAGCCTCACTTTCGCAATAGATTACACTTCCGCCTTATTGCTTGCAATGGCTTCTAGGCCGATTGGTTTGGAAGATATGAATTTTTGAAAATTAGTGACAGACTTCGGCATTTTCACTATTTTTCCAATATGGATGACGAACAGTTATGGCGTCCATTGACTGAAGAAAGTGATGAATAGTCGTATTTTTGTGAAAGATGGGACTTGTGAGATCGCGAAGTGATGAGTAAGGAGTGTACTCTGACCTATTTCGGCAGCGAGCTTGTTTTTGTTCGATCAATGCAAATTTTTGAAGTCGTGTTACTGACATTGGCATTTTCCCGACTTTGACATCAAGGATGATGAATCGTTGCTGCATCGACTGAGTAATGACAGCGATGAAAATTCATTTTTTTGTGACAGATAGTAATTATTAGATCGTGAAGTGAAAGGGTAAGTCAATGATTTTGATCTACATTTCCATTTCAGTCGTCTTAGGCTTCACCAGTGGTGACCAGTCTGCAAAAAGTGAATGCAGTTTGCGACTACACTTTGGCATTTTGATTTTTTTTTTGTGGAGTCATGCATTCCCATAACATCTTGAAATTCATTTTGCAAATCAGACAGACATCTCGGCAACACATTCAAAACAAAAAGTATATTTTATTTTATTATTTTTCTGACGCTACCCCCCCTTTTGTACGGAGCGACGTCCCTTGGGCTAGGATTTCAGAGGTGACTGAGCACACAGAGCGTCAGGACTTAAAAGTTTAGCTACATGGAATTTGAAATGTAGCTTGTTCTAAAAATAACTTTTACACACACAAAACCCCAGTAATATAGAAAAGTGTTTGTAAAATGTAATGATCAAAAGTAGCTTTCTACTTCACCTACATTCCATAAAATAAAAAACTCGCTACAATCGCCATTTTTGTCATTATACTTTTAATAAATCTTAAATCAATCCACACACTTTTACTTGCTGTTTCATTACTCAGACATAATACAGTCATAAAAACTACTGTTCCCAAAATAAAGGAGATTTTCAGCCGAGAAATCCTTCCACCCAGATTTTCAGCTGACGTCAGAAGTTTTGTTCAAGTTTTGGGGGGGGGGGGGGGGGGGGGGGGGGGGGGCCAATGTCGGTTTCGTTCCCGCCTGAGTTACTTGTGCTTCTGGCCTTGACAATGGCTCTTTACAGCACTCTCGTCCATGCTGGTGATGTCAAAGTTTTTTCCAGGCACAAACATCCTTCCAACCGGATTTTCAGCTAAATAACGTCTGAAGTTTTGTTCAGCCCCGGGGCTAGTCTGTTCCCAATTTTTTTTCCCGCACAAATATCCTTCCAACCAGATTTTCAGCTATGTAACATCGGTACTTTTGTTGAGCATGGGGGGTACTCATTTCGCCTTCCTTCCAACGAACAACTTTTGGACAAGGTTCACAAAAAGATTCAAACTCTTCATCTTTTCCGAATAAACATCGCCGACTCTTCGGCCACAAACTACATTCTGCAGCCACTCAATTCTCCACGTACTTTTTCACATTATCAATACACGCGTTCCCGGCAGACGCCATCTTGGAAATTACAACGGCGGAAGAACAAAAAGGTGCGAAATGAAGATTGTGCCATATAAAGATAATTTTGAATCTTTTTTTTCTTTCGGTTTTTGGTTTTTTCCCCGGCGGAGATCGATCGATTTCTGAAAAAAATATTGGCGGCGGCGACAGCGGAGCCGTTTTCATGCCTAATAGGCATCAACTCGTCAGCGAAAAAAAATTGGGCAAAAATATGATAAATCTGCTCCAAAATCGATAAAACTTAACCATGACCAAAAAGGAAGCGTCTGTAAACAGGCTAAAGCTACCAAAGCGAACAGTTTGAGGATGAGAACCAAGCTTGATGCTTCAGTTTGAAGATGGGATTCAGGGTTCGTACAGATCTGTGTAAAAACAATTCCAGGACCAGTTTACTAAATTTCAAGGACTCAATCTGGCCAATGTCGGTTTCGTTCCCGCCTGAGTTACTTGTGCTTCTGGCCTTGACAATGGCTCTTTACAGCACTCTCGTCCATGCTGGTGATGTCAAAGTTCTTGTTGCACACTGTGCAGCTAGATTTCAGTTTTGAACTATCTGTTGACGGAGCTAACCAGCTCTGATATTCTTTTTTTTCAGCCAAACATCTTTGAAAATGCAGTCTCCATTTCGTTGGAAAACGGAAGTACAGTAAAGGGAAGTAACTTCAGCGGCAGACAACTTGCGCATATGTCGTCTACTATGATTGCGATATTGGTATGACCTTAAAAGCTTTTTTTAAATTTGAATTTAGTTTTAACCTTCAATTATTTTTGTGGAGGAGACATTTTGACTTTGATGGATCGAGATTAAGGATGTGGTCAGACAATTTTGAACATTCCAGGACTTTACCAGAATCTTGGGGCCTTTGCTGTTTTTTAAGCACTTTTCAAGCCCTGGAAAAGGCCATGTCAATTTTCAGTATTTTTCAAGGACCCTGTACGAACCCTGGGGACTGCATTACGAGTTCACTCGTAAACGGGCAGATATGGTTGGCGTGAATTTACGAGTATACTGGTCAACGGGGTAGAATGAGTTAAGACAGAGTATAGCCTACATAGGCTCCTTCAAAGTCATGTGCTGAACCAGAAACCGAAAGATTTAAAAAGAAAAACATTCCAATCAAAAACCAAGATAAACCAGAAAAAAACCAAACTTACCTTGATTTGGCATTGAAACTGGTCTTGCAAATCTCGGATCTTGCTGCCACCACGTCCTGCAATTTTTATCACGTTTTTCAGACTCCACAAGTAAAATTGCTATTTCACAATGCACACAGACAAGGCATTTCATAAATAAAGTTTGTATTTTTAACTTTTTTGAGCGCCTTATAACGACAAATTATGAAATACAATGCTAAATTAACTCTTAGCACAGCATCCTGACTGTTTAACTTACTTCAAAATGTTTACATTGTTTTTAAATCGTTTCTCTACATCATACGGCATGATGTACAAGTTTCATGATTAAGGAAGAAACATTTCTCTCAATAGCTTTGAAAACATCCAAATATTTAATAAGCCTACTTTTTCAAAATGACAGGAAGTAGCTGAACACATGAAAAAGCCACATTGCCACTGGACGTAACTATTTTGGTCGATCTATTTCGGGGTCAAACCAAGCTGAATACAAATGGCGCCCAGGTTTTTACTGTCGATTCGAAGAGCTTTCCATGCAGATTTTTGATGGTAGAGATTGTAATTAGGGATTGAAATGAGTCCATTTAGATTATATTATCACTGGAGAGTACGATGATGTGAGAATTTTGAACTTTTCAACAGAAAATTAAGTGAAAATAGATCGCGATGGTGCAGAGTTGCAACTTGGCGGCCGGCCGAGTGATTTTCTGTGCGATCGCGAACATTTCCAGGTATTTTGCTTTTTTCAGCTTGTTTCATACTAAAATCGACTAAGATTTAATGACTGAAGGTACTAATAAAGCTTTTCTGACGAAATTGAGCCAAAAAATCATCGCAATATCGAAAATTGACGCCGATGTTTGCGGAAACCGATCTTGCTACGGTTACCGATCAAAGACTTGACTTCGATTAGGCCTACCTTTATTTTAAACAAATTACCAAAGATGCCAGTGTCTAAATGTCTTTGGATGATTATTCTTTCATTATTTGCACACCATTCATCCATCAATCCAAGTAAAAGGCACAAAAATAGCCCGGAGTGGTTGCATTTTTTTATTTTTTAAAATTTTTATTAATTAATGAAATCACATAGTCTTACAATCACATTTATGCCAAAGTCTAACCTTTACAATGACATATAACTTTACATATTTAATTCTACATAATATAGAAAAAAGAAGGGTTCTTTGACAACTCTACTTCCAAAATGCAATTCCCAAAGTTAATTCAGCTAACGTCACTGAAAGAGCTGCCGGCTTATTCAGCGCTACTAGGGTTAGTATTGCTGTGTCCCATTAAAAATTATAATTCAAAATTCCTTGTTTTAATACAGCTAGATAATTGAAAGACGTTAGTAATATGTATGTTGTCAAGGCCATGGAAAATTTTGTAAGTCTCAATTAGGTCCCCTTTAAGTCGTCTACCTTTTAAAGAATGCAAGTCCAGGTACTTAAGTCTTTCATTATAATTCATGCCTCTGCATTCTCCTAGCAACCTTGTTGCTCGTATCTGGGCCCTCTCGATGGCCACTGATTGCCTTTTTAAATAAGGATGCCATACCACATTTGCATATTCCACATGGGGTCTCACAAGAGCTTTGTACAATTTTAAAAATACAAATTTATTAAGGTAAGAGAAACTTCTTTTTATAAGTCGAATCATTTGATTTGCTTTATTAATGACATTATGGATAGGAGTATCGAAGGATAACTTAGTTACAGTCAAACATTACTCCAAAGTCTTTTTCATAAACACAAGAATCAATGTTTTGAACTCTATTGTCCATATTCATATAATACTCTGGTAAAGGTCAAGATGTCCCCCCCCCCTTACATTTCTCGGTGAATTGTATTTTTCCGTTTTTGCCTTTCTTACCATAGATAAAGCTGTATTTTAGGAACCTTTTTAGCTAATAACTTTTTTGGAATACTAACCCTATTCCACCACCCTATAAGACGGAAAAAACGCAACGAACCACAACTGTGACAAATCGCGTTGTACTGCAGTACATAGTGGGGGGTAGGGTTAGGTTTATGTTTAGTATTCCAAAAAGAGAATTAGCTGAAAATGTTCCTAAAATACAGCTTTATGTATGGTAAGGCAAAAACGGAAAAATACAATTAACCGAGAAATGCAGGGGGGGGTGGCACATCTTGACCTTTACCAATACTCTTTACAAGGATTCTTTTTACCAATGTGCATGACTTTACA
>CM065689.1:57712519-57740747 GCA_017654935.2 Phymorhynchus buccinoides | reverse complement strand
GGCATGAATTATAATGAAAGACTTAAGTACCTGGACTTGCATTCTTTAAAAGGTAGACGACTTAAAGGGGACCTAATTGAGACTTACAAAATTTTCCATGGCCTTGACAACATACATATTACTAACGTCTTTCAATTATCTAGCTGTATTAAAACAAGGAATTTTGAATTATAATTTTTAATGGGACACAGCAATACTAACCCTAGTAGCGCTGAATAAGCCGGCAGCTCTTTCAGTGACGTTAGCTGAATTAACTTTGGGAATTGCATTTTGGAAGTAGAGTTGTCAAAGAACCCTTCTTTTTTCTATATTATGTAGAATTAAATATGTAAAGTTATATGTCATTGGTAAGCTTAGGTTAGACTTTGGCATAAATGTGATTGTTAGACTGTATGTGATTTCATTAATTAATAAAAATTTAAAAAAATAAAAAAATGCAACCACTCCGGGCTATTTTTGTGCCTTTTACTTGGATTGATGGATGAATGGTGTGCAAATAATGAAAGAATAATCATCCAAAGACATTTAGACACTGGCATCTTTGGTAATTTGTTTAAAATAAAGGTAGGCCTAATCGAAGTCAAGTCTTTGATTGGTAACCGTAGCAAGATCGGTTTCCGCAAACATCGGCGTTCGATTTTCGATATTGCGATGATTTTTTGGCTCAATTTCGTCAGAAAAGCTTTATTAGTACCTTCAGTCATTAAATCTTAGTCGATTTTAGTATAAAACAAGCTGAAAAAAGCAAAATACCTGGAAATGTTCGCGATCGCACAGAGAAAATCACTCGGCCGCGGCCGCCAAGTTGCAACTCGGCGCCATCGCGATCAATTTTCACTTCATTTTCTGTTGAAAAGTTCAAAATTCTCACATCATCGTACTCTCCAGTGATAATATAATCTAAATGGACTCATTTCAATCCCTAATTACAATCTCTACCATCAAAAATCTGCATGGAAAGCTCTTCGAATCGACAGTAAAAACCTGGGCGCCATTTGTATTCAGCTTGGTTTGACCCCGAAATAGATCGACCAAAATAGTTACGTCCAGTGGCAATGTGGCTTTTTCATGTGTTCAGCTACTTCCTGTCATTTTGAAAAAGTAGGCTTATTAAATATTTGGATGTTTTCAAAGCTATTGAGAGAAATGTTTCTTCCTTAATCATGAAACTTGTACATCATGCCGTATGATGTAGAGAAACGATTTAAAAACAATGTAAACATTTTGAAGTAAGTTAAACAGTCAGGATGCTGTGCTAAGAGTTAATTTAGCATTGTATTTCATAATTTGTCGTTATAAGGCGCTCAAAAAAGTTAAAAATACAAACTTTATTTATGAAATGCCTTGTCTGTGTGCATTGTGAAATAGCAATTTTACTTGTGGAGTCTGAAAAACGTGATAAAAATTGCAGGACGTGGTGGCAGCAAGATCCGAGATTTGCAAGACCAGTTTCAATGCCAAATCAAGGTAAGTTTGGTTTTTTTCTGGTTTATCTTGGTTTTTGATTGGAATGTTTTTCTTTTTAAATCTTTCGGTTTCTGGTTCAGCACATGACTTTGAAGGAGCCTATGTAGGCTATACTCTGTCTTAACTCATTCTACCCCGTTGACCAGTATACTCGTAAATTCACGCCAACCATATCTGCCCGTTTACGAGTGAACTCGTAATGCAGTCCCCAGGGTTCGTACAGGGTCCTTGAAAAAGTACTGGAAAATTGACATGGCCTTTTCCAGGGCTTGAAAAGTGCTTAAAAAACAGCAAAGGCCCCAAGATTCTGGTAAAGTCCTGGAATGTTCAAAATTGTCTGACCACATCCTTAATCTCGATCCATCAAAGTCAAAATCTCTCCTCCACAAAAAATAATTGAAGGTTAAAACTAAATTCAAATTAAAAAAAAAAAGCTTTTAAGGTCATACCAATATCGCAATCATAGCAGACGACATTTGCGCAAGTTGTCTGCCGCTGAAGTTACTTCCCTTTACTGTACTTCCGTTTTCCAACGAAATGGAGACTGCATTTTCAACGATGTTTGGCTGCAAAAAAAAAGAATATCAGAGCTGGTTAGCTCCGTCAACAGATAGTTCAAAACTGAAAGCTAGCTGCACAGTGTGCAAAAAGAACTTTGACATCACCAGCATGGACGAGAGTGCTGTAAAGAGCCATTGTCAAGGCCAGAAGCACAAGCAACTCAGGCGGGAACGAAACCGACATTGGCCAGATTGAGTCCTTGAAATTTAGTAAAACTGGTCCTGGAATTTGTTTTTACACAGATCTGTACGAACCCTGAATCCCATCTTCAAACTGAAGCATCAAGCTTGGTTCTCATCCTCAAACTGTTCGCTTTGGTAGCTTTAGCCTGTTTACAGACGCTTCCTTTTTGGTCATGGTTAAGTTTTATCGATTTTGGAGCAGATTTATCATATTTTTGCCCAATTTTTTTTCGCTGACGAGTTGATGCCTATTAGGCATGAAAACGGCTCCGCTGTCGCCGCCGCCAATATTTTTTTCAGAAATCGATCGATCTCCGCCGGGGAAAAAACCAAAAACCGAAAGAAAAAAGAGATTCAAAATTATCTTTATATGGCACAATCTTCATTTCGCACCTTTTTGCTCTTCCGCCGTTGTAATTTCCAAGATGGCGTCTGCCGGGAACGCGTGTATTGATAATGTGAAAAAGTACGTGGAGAATTGAGTGGCTGCAGAATGTAGTTTGTGGCCGAAGAGTCGGCGATGTTTATTCGGAAAAGAGACAAAGATGAAGAGTTTGAATCTTTTTGTGAACCTTGTCCAAAAGTTGTTCGTTGGAAGGAAGGCGAAATGAGTACCCCCCATGCTCAACAAAAGTACCGATGTTACATAGCTGAAAATCTGGTTGGAAGGATATTTGTGCGGGAAAAAAAATTGGGAACAGACTAGCCCCGGGGCTGAACAAAACTTCAGACGTTATTTAGCTGAAAATCCGGTTGGAAGGATGTTTGTGCCTGGAAAAAAACTTTGACATCACCAGCATGGACGAGAGTGCTGTAAAGAGCCATTGTCAAGGCCAGAAGCACAAGTAACTCAGGCGGGAACGAAACCGACATTGGCCCCCCCCCCCCCCCCCCCCCCCCCCCCCCCCCCCCCCCTTGAACAAAACTTCTGACGTCAGCTGAAAATCTGGGTGGAAGGATTTCTCGGCTGAAAATCTCCTTTATTTTGGGAACAGTAGTTTTTATGACTGTATTATGTCTGAGTAATGAAACAGCAAGTAAAAGTGTGTGGATTGATTTAAGATTTATTAAAAGTATAATGACAAAAATGGCGATTGTAGCGAGTTTTTTATTTTATGGAATGTAGGTGAAGTAGAAAGCTACTTTTGATCATTACATTTTACAAACACTTTTCTATATTACTGGGGTTTTGTGTGTGTAAAAGTTATTTTTAGAACAAGCTACATTTCAAATTCCATGTAGCTAAACTTTTAAGTCCTGACGCTCTGTGTGCTCAGTCACCTCTGAAATCCTAGCCCAAGGGACGTCACTCCGTACAAAAGGGGGGGTAGCGTCAGAAAAATAATAAAATAAAATATACCCTTTTTTGTTTTGAATGTGTTGCCGAGATGTCTGTCTGATTTGCAAAATGAATTTCAAGATGTTATGGGAATGCATGACTCCACAAAAAAAAAATCAAAATGCCAAAGTGTAGTCGCAAACTGCATTCACTTTTTGCAGACTGGTCACCACTGGTGAAGCCTAAGACGACTGAAATGGAAATGTAGATCAAAATCATTGACTTACCCTTTCACTTCACGATCTAATAATTACTATCTGTCACAAAAAAATGAATTTTCATCGCTGTCATTACTCAGTCGATGCAGCAACGATTCATCATCCTTGATGTCAAAGTCGGGAAAATGCCAATGTCAGTAACACGACTTCAAAAATTTGCATCGATCGAACAAAAACAAGCTCGCTGCCGAAATAGGTCAGAGTACACTCCTTACTCATCACTTCGCGATCTCATAAGTCCCATCTTTCACAAAAATACGACTATTCATCACTTTCTTCAGTCAATGGACGCCATAACTGTTCGTCATCCATATTGGAAAAATAGTGAAAATGCCGAAGTCTGTCACTAATTTTCAAAAATTCATATCTTCCAAACCAATCGGCCTAGAAGCCATTGCAAGCAACAAGGCGGAAGTGTAATCTATTGCGAAAGCGAGGCTGAAGCGTCCACGTGACTGCCATGTGATAGAAACAAAATGGAAGCGCCCAAACCGGCCACATGGAATCCGTATGTTCCCGAACATTCTCAGCAGTTATGATCTGATTTTTTTTCTGAACGTTCACCGAACTAAAGAGTTAAAATACAAATTTGACAATAAAACTTCAAACATTTCAAGCAATACAGTGAATTGTTTCAAACCTAGAGCAATTTTCTAAACATTTTGATAGCTCTCTGCACAGCTGGGCCAGGGAAGATAAATGCAGCTGCACGGATGGGGTAGAATGTGTTAAATGACGGGTCTATTGCTGAATTTACTGTGACATTGGAACATCAGGGCTGCTTACCCACCTGTTCTGTACCCCAGTTTGGGTTATTTGTCCCTGCAAATGGTTGAAAAGGACAGCCTCTCCGTTGCTGGAAACTAAGAAAAAATCAAATTAGACCCATCAAGCAGTTGTCTTGTCGATGGCATTGAAGCAAAACATTGTCAGCATTGTTAATAGGAAATGTTCGCAAATAGCCAAGGGACATTTTTTCGCGAGTGACCTTTCATTAACTCTTAGCGTCCTATACCGCACCTCACCGTCAGTCCTAAACCGCATGAAAGCGCACCGATCCACCCACGTTGTTTAGTCATATTGCTAAGGAAGTGGGAGCTCTCTAATGCAGAGAGGAAGCTTTAACGACAGCCGGAAAGCATTCGACTTCCTGTTGCAATGGCTGCCATTTGCAGGGAAGTTGTTTGAAGGCTAATTTTGATCGTTTTTGTCCAATTTGGACACATTTTAAAAATCAAAATGGCGTCGATCCAAACGATGAATGATAATGTTATCGATGTTTTTACCGATAAATTGTGTGCCAATCATGCTTTTGGACTTAGTTATAGGGGCCAGAGTGACGTGACTGTTGAGACTCATGCTAGTGCAGTGCCTACTACTATGGTTAACTTTGACTATCGATCGGCAGAAAATCAATCGAACGATTCCGACAACCGGTCATCTGCCGAGCATTCGGACACTGTTTTAGACAGCGAATTGGACAGTTTCAATTGATTTTTATCGGACTTAGAGTGGTTTAACACTTTGTACAAAGCATAGAGATGTTTTTCACATGAAAACTTTGATCGCGAATATTCGGCAGTAAGACCGACAGGTGTGCGTAACCGAACATAATTTTTACCTGTTAATTGCATCACCAAAATACTACAGAAATAGTACTAAGTTTATTTTGTGCTTTTAGTGTTTCTCTGATTATGTGACTTGTGCTTGATTGTGGGCCTGACTGCCACTTCCTTATAGGATGCTAAGAGTTAATTGGTTGGACAAACGCCTTGTGTTTGTCAAGGCGTTTGTCCTGGTTTTTTTTATGGGGGACAATCAGATTTGGTGCTAATAAAACACTATTTTTCTGAAAATCTATTTTATCTTCAAAGTGAAGCCTTGGGTCAGAATCAGCGCGTGAAATGGGTCTCTGGTGAGGTTCGCCTGGAATTAACACTGGTTAGAAAACATTGGTTTCTGCTGCTTTAGTGCTTATGAATTCTGTTTCCTCTGCATTCCCAGGCCATAATGGGTTAGGTACGTATGTGTCCGTTTTCACGGTTCTCCCCCGCTGTGTACAGCCGACACATTCTGATTTTGGAGGAGCTTGAAGAAAAATTATTTGGAAGATTTTTTTGTTTAAAGGCAGGAGAATGGGCCAATAATAGTAGATGACAGAAAGCAGAAAGGCAGAATAAAAGAGTAGATAGAGGAAGCACAGAACTTCCAAAAGGTGGAAAGAAAGACCCCCACGGGGAGAAAATGGTTTCACCAGACATGTTTGTCAAATGACGTGTTGGTTTCACCAGGTGTCTCGTGACATTACTTCTGTTGGTTTCCCCAAGCGTGACATGTTTGTGAACGTTTCCCCAGGTGTCCCGTGAAGAAGGTGTGATGACTTGTGTTCGTTTCCCCAGGTGTCTCGTGGTGACGTGTTGGTTTCCCCAGGTGTCTCGTGACATGTTTGTGACTTCTGTTGGTTTCCCCAGGTGTCCCGTGACATGTTTGTGATGACTTGTGTTCGTTTCCCCAGGTGTCCCGTGACATGGTGATGACTTGTGTTCGTTTCCCCAGGTGTCCCGTGACATGTTTTGATGACTTGTGTTCGTTTCCCCAGGTTTCACCAGGTGTCCCGTGACATGTTTGTGATGACGTGTTGGTTTCACCAGGTGTCTCGTGACATGTTTTGATGACTTCTGTTGGTTTCCCCAGGTGTCCCGTGACATGTTTGTGATGACTTGTGTTCGTTTCCCCAGGTGTCCCGTGACATGTTTGTGATGACTTGTGTTGGTTTCCCCAGGTGTCCCGTGACATGTTTGTGATGACTTGTGTTCGTTTCCCCTGGTGTCCCGTGACATGTTTGTGACTTCTGTTGGTTTCCCCAGGTGTCTCGTGACATGTTTGTGATGACTTCTGCTGGTTTCCCCAGGTGTCCCGTGACATGTTTGTTTCCCCAGGTGTCCCGTGATTTGATTTGGTCTCCCCAGGTGTCCCGTGACATGTTTGTGATGCAGGGTAGGACAGTAACTTTTTTTACAACCTGCCCTGGGGGCAGGTAGACAAACCTTTTACCTGCCCCCCAGTTTTAGCCACTTGCCCGATAAATGAATGTGCCATGAGTGAAAAAGCTAGTAGAAAGAGTTCATGATTGGCCATCCTGTCACACAGCTCCTCAGGAATGACATAATTTAATGTCAGTATTTTTCATACAGTGATTTTGTTTTAAAATGCATGTGTATGTGCGTGCGCGTATGTGTGGTCACATTGATTAAACAAACTATCAGCATATCATATGTATAGGGGGTTATTCTGTGACAACATACATTATAGCATACTACAGTAGTATCACACACACAGATAAGTACACAATCGCAGAGACGGACTATCAGAGGGAGAGAGAAAGTCACTGACAGACACATACACTATACAAATTTTTTTTCAAGAAGAATGCTACCTTATGACACTTGACTGACACAGTGACAAGTCAAACATTGTTGCAATGTCAAACTGTCTTGGAATCTATTGCCCAATACTATTGGTCATTTCACCAATCTGCTCTATCTGGGTCTATCTACAGCTTTTCCATCAGAGTATGTGTGCAAAACAAAATTGTCATATTTTGCAGTTTTCTGGATAGCTTGTGCTTTTGTCTCATGCCCAGCAAACCAAATTGCCAGCTTCATCAAAATCAAATCCACTTTTAGGCCCTAGACTGACTGATCACGAAGTGATGGAAGTCAAAATCGCACACTGCATGCCAATGGCGATACTATCCAAACTATCAGCAATAATGACACATCTTCGGCACTTTTGAAGCAATAATGCATGTCAACCTCGTAATATGACAGCAGAAAGTATTGTTGTCATTTTTTCTTCTAAACACTGCCTGATGACTCAGGCTCGATGGTTATTTTTCGCCCAGAAGCACGTTGCTCCAACTTGCAATTTTCTCGGAAACCTGTGCAGTCTGCATAAAACGGCCTTCATCTATTGGATAAAATCACAGGCGCTCATGAGCTACGAGCGACGATTGGTTCGCTTGGCAGTTTCTGCTGGAATACTTAAAAATTCCTCAGTTTGTCTGCATCAACATGTGCGAAGAGCGAGTTACTCGGCTTCAGCAGAAGTAAAACATGTGCAACTCCATCGCACCGCTGTACATTTCGGCGTGTATGTCTCCGTATTAATTTGTATTGGACCGTATTTCATTGAGGTCGCTGTAGCAAAATACGGCGAAAACGTAACGGTTGGCAGCTCTGGATTTTTTTTTTAAGCACTTGCACTTGCCCAGCGGGCAGGTCGTCGAGTTCGCCACCTGCCCGACACTTACGACTACCTGCCCCGGGCAGTCGGGCAACCGTTACTGTCCGACCCTGTGATGACTTGTGTTTGTTTCCCCAGGTGTCCCGTGACATGTTTATGATGACTTGTGTTCGTTTCCCCAGGTGTCTCGTGACATGTTTGTGATGACTTGTGTTCGTTTCCCCAGGTGTCTCGTGACATGTTTGTGATGACTTGTGTTCGTTTCCCCAGGTGTCCCGTGACATGTTTGTGATGACTTGTGTTCGTTTCCCCAGGTGTCCCGTGACATGTTTGTGATGACTTGTGTTTGTTTCCCCAGGTGTCCCGTGACATGTTTGTGATGACTTGTGTTCGTTTCCCCAGGTGTCCCGTGACATGTTTGTGATGACTTGTGTTCGTTTCCCCAGGTGTCCCGTGACATGTTTGTGATGACTTGTGTTCGTTTCCCCAGGTGTCCCGTGACATGTTTGTGATGACTTCTGTTCGTTTCCCCAGGTGTCCCGTGACATGTTTGTGATGCTTGTGTTGGTTTCCCCAGGTGTCCCGTGACATGTTTTGATGACTTGTGTTGGTTTCCCAGGTGTCCCGTGACATGTTTGTGATGACTTGTGTTGGTTTCCCCAGGTGTCCCGTGACATGTTTGTGATGACTTGTGTTGGTTTCCCCAGGTGTCCCGTGACATGTTTGTGACTTGTGTTGGTTTCCCCAGGTGTCCCGTGACATGTTTGTGACTTGTGTTGGTTTCCCAGGTGTCCCGTGACATGTTTGTGACTTGTGTTGGTTTCCCCAGGTGTCCCGTGACATGTTTGTGATGACTTGTGTTGGTTTCCCCAGGTGTCCCGTGACATGTTTGTGATGACTTGTGTTGGTTTCCCCAGGTGTCCCGTGACATGTTTGTGATGACTTGTGTTGGTTTCCCCAGGTGTCCCGTGACATGTTTTGATGACTTGTGTTGGTTTCCCCAGGTGTCCCGTGACATGTTTGTGATGACTTGTGTTGGTTTCCCCAGGTGTCCCGTGACATGTTTGTGATGACTTGTGTTCGTTTCCCCAGGTGTCCCGTGACATGTTTGTGATGACTTCTGTTGGTTTCCCCAGGTGTCCCGTGACATGTTTGTGATGACTTGTGTTCATTTCCCCAGGT
Organism: Phymorhynchus buccinoides; assembly: GCA_017654935.2. NCBI lineage: Eukaryota > Metazoa > Mollusca > Gastropoda > Neogastropoda > Raphitomidae > Phymorhynchus > Phymorhynchus buccinoides. The sequence goes on along the minus strand of CM065689.1, from coordinate 57,731,553 downwards.
GTCCCGTGACATGTTTGTGATGACTTGTGTTCGTTTCCCCAGGTGTCCCGTGACATGTTTGTGATGACTTGTGTTCGTTTCCCCAGGTGTCCCGTGACATGTTTGTGATGACTTGTGTTCATTTCCCCAGGTGTCCCGTGACATGTTTGTGATGACTTGTGTTCGTTTCCCCAGGTGTCCCGTGACATGTTTGTGATGACTTGTGTTCATTTCCCCAGGTGTCCCGTGATGACGAGGGTGACGGCACCCGGCGAGTGACTCTGAGCGGCGCCGATGACGCCGTTCAAATGGCCATGGACGAGATCAACCAGCTCCTGCAGAGTGGAGACCAGAGGGGTGGAGGCGGCGGCGGCGGCAGACAACAGCAGAGCTACGGAGGAGGGGGAGGAGGAGGAGGAGGAGGATATGGTGAGGGGAATGGGTGTACATAATGTTTTTCAGACTATAAGGTGAAACCTTTTTTCCCAACTTGGACCCCTGCGTCTTATATATATACCTGATGATTAGTCCGTCACCAAAGGTGATGGACTATTGCGATGGGCTGGTTTTTTTTTTTTATAGTTTTGGGGTTGTTTTTTTCTGTCTGTCCCAAGGATATCTCCCGAACCGCTTGACAGAATCGCGTCAAATTTTGTGTGAAGGTGTGCCACCTTAATAGGAAGAGATCCACGCAAACCATTTTGCCGTCGTGACCTTGACATACGACCTTGAAACCGAAAATCTATTTTTTAGCCATATCTCGGGCACAGATTGACATAGGAAGTTGAAACTTGGTATGAAGGTGGTTTGGCTTATGCCCGTTCTGATGATGGCGTCAAGGTCAAAAAGATCGCTGGAGCCTGAAAATTGAAGGGTCATTTTTTTTCTCCTGTCTGTCCCAAGGATATCTTTCGAACGGGTTGACCGAATCACGTCAATTTTTGTGTGCTGGTGTGTCACCATGAGAGGAAGGCATCCGCGCAAAATGTTTTGCCGTCGTCACCTTGACCTTGGCGTACAACCTTGAAAACCGAAAATCTTTCAGGGGCCATAACTCTCATACCATTAGTGTTGGAGTTCAAATTTGGCATGTAGGTACTTTGGCTTATACCCGTTCTGATAGTGGCATACGATCGATCAAGGTCACGATCCGGGAGATAGGTAAGCCTTGTTCTGTCTGTCCCAGGGATATCTTCCGAACGGGTTAGCAGAATCGCGTCAAATTTTTTGTGTAGGTGTGTCGCCTTCATAGGAAGAGATCCGAACATGAATTATCAAGGCGTACGACCTTGAAACCGAATCGCGTCAAATTTTGTGTGCTGGTGTGTCACCATGAGAGGAAGGCATCCGCGCAAAACATTTTGCCGTCGTAACCTTGACCTTGGCATACGACCTTGAAAACACGAAAATCTTTAAGGGGCCATAACTCCCACACCGTTGGTCTTAGAGTCTTCAAATTTGGCATGTATGTACTTTGGCTTATGCCCGTTCTGATGGTGGCATACCGATCAAGGTCAAGGTCACGGTCCGGGAGATCGGTAGGCCTTGAAAGTGGTAGGGGTCTACAAATTGGGTTTTAAGCCATATTTCCCACATTTGTACTTGACAGAAGCGCTTCAGATTGTGTGTGGTACTGTATACCCTAGAGAAGAAAACATCCGAGCATAAATTATCACCATGCTGACCTTGACCTTGAAGTGTGACCTTGAAAACCGAAATTTCCTTCTTTGCCCTATATGTTTCTTCTTCAAGCTGTATCGTGAACTAGAAGACAGAATCCCTTCCAATTTTGTGTCAGGATGTGACGCACTACGGGGTGTCGCAAGTGCGTGGCATTGCTGGTGACTGACATGTCTGCCGCCCGGCGACGCCCTTGTATAGTAATAAAATCATAACAAAAGCAGAATTTAGTGCTGTTTTGGGAGGTGCATCTTATAGTTAAAAATAAAAGTATGGTGCTTTTGTTTAAAATCTTAAATTTTAGTCAATGGTTTACACCTCTGTCAAAGCAAAATTATATAAATTACTTTTTGTTAATTACAGATAAATTTTCCTCTTCTTTTTTTTGGATAGGTTTTTTTAAAAAGTATATTGTGATTGTTGACTGCTTAGTTTTCGAGTGATTGAAGTGGTATCAAGTCCCACCTCCATAGGTGAAAGTAGTTCAGGAATGCTCCTGAAATCAGGATTGAAAAAGCTGATAGAAAGTCTTCAGGATTGGCCATCCTCTCATCAGGATTCACGATTTTATGAAATCGAACATTTCTGCCAGCATCGATGGCAGATTAAAAGAGACTAGTGCTACGCCGAGTACCAGTAACGCCTAGTAACGGTAATGCCAAGTATTGGTAACGCTGAGTACAGCAAATTTGAAGCGATTTGGTAAAGAAACGGTGGAGTTATAAGGCCCCGTTTCGCGTTGGCGCTGCTCTGAGAGTGATGCGCTCTCCATAGTAACAGTAACGCCTAGTAACGGTAAGGCCAAGTACTGGTAACGCTGAGTACAGCAAATTTGAAGCGATTTCGTTAAGAAACGCAGTTATAAAGCCCCGTTTCCCGTTGGCGCTGCTCTGAGAGTGACGTGCTCTCCCGATTTTCTTCAAATTTGCTGCCAGGCTTTGCCCCGGTGACAGCAACCGGCGGAGTTATAAGGCCCGTTTTGCATCATGCTGCTGTTGCGCCTAAGTAATGGATGCGCTTCCGGTTTGGCACACGGATAGTCCCCGGCCCCGGTCATCTTCCTGCCAAATTCGAAGGCAATCAGCCCAGAAACGCTGGAGATACGGGCGCCGAGAGGCCGGCGGATGCGCGTTTAGCGCATTTGCGAAACCACGCAAATGATACGGCCGCCTCGGTTGCCGTTGCCATCGCCCCGTGAGGGCTCACAGCAAATTTGAAGCGAATCGGTCGAAAAACAGCTGAGTTATAAGGCCCGTTTCGTGTTTCAGACACACGCGCGGACGGACAGTTGGCTTTTTACTATATGATGATAGATATGCAATTCTAGCACTATCCCCATCCATCCTGTACACAGACACACACATTGGAAATTATTTTTAACGTTTACCACTTCAGGATTGGAAAGATTCAGAGAACATTGAAAAGTGTCATTTCAGGATTGAGAGAATTTCACTTTCAACAATGCACCTCGTATACGTACACTACTGTTACAAATTGAAGATGCAAAATGTGTTCGTTGTACTCCTGAATTGAAGACTAATTGAGGCGTACACAGATGTGCTAATTGTAGTCCTGAATTAAAGACTAATTCAGGTGTACACAGATGTGCTAGTTGTAGTCCTGAACTGGACTAATTCAGGTGTACACAGATGTGCTAGTTGTAGTCCTGAACTAGACTAATTCAGGTGTACACAGATGTGCTAGTTGTAGTCCTGAACTAGACTAATTCAGGTGTACACAGATGTGCTAGTTGTAGTCCTGAACTAGACTAATTCAGGTGTACACAGATGAGCCGTTTTCAGGTGGTAGCGGTGGCGGTGGCGGCGGCGGCGCTGGCGCTGGATCATCTAAAGAGGATATGCAGATCGACTCCAGCTTCGTTGGACGAATCATCGGTAATGTACTTCTTTTTTTCTAAGCTAAAGCACTGGATGCTGTTAACGTTTTAACAGATACAGGGGTTGCTGAGCATCAAACAGCTTCAGATTTTTAAACTTCGTGGCTCATATCGCCCACATGCAAAAGAGACGAAAGACGTCACCTCGCATGAGGAATGGAAAACTTGACATTTTGATCATTTCAGGTCAAATTATGTCATGTTTTTTTTGTTAATTTAGCGTCAGTGTTTTATCTTTGCAAATTCTTGTAGCCAAATTTAGTATTGAGACTTTAATGGGTAATACAGACCTTTTCACCATCCCGATTTTGCCGTAATTTTTACGGGGGAAAGTCAAATTACGGTAATTACAGATACGGGAAAACAAAATCCTAAATATAAAAAACGTCACTACAGTTGCGTCAGTAAGCGAAGATTTTGAAATGATGCGGTGAAAAGTCATTTCGCCCTATTTCCTTTTATGTTTCAAAATGGCGTCCAAGCGAGTGCATTGCGAAGCTTCTGTATCTTCTAGTCGAAAAAATCAAAAGAAAAGACATCAAAAGTCACTTTTAAGTGGCATAGAAATTCCGGGAAAGTGACCTAAAAATTCAAGGAATACATCGTTCAGCACTAGGTCAAGCATGTGTTCTGTGTTTACTGCTCGACAGACATTAGTATTGCACATTCAGGTCAGTACGATATTGACGTTCATTGGTCATGCGTAGAATTTTTTTTTTTTTTTTTCTAAATTACGTTTTTTGTAAATCACACAACACTGATGAACAAACAACAGCAAAAGCAACAAAATAATTCACTAATCTTGTTTAGTTTGTTTAGTAATTAACAATTCATTAACGGCTCACACAGGTACACAATCTCGAGTTTGTGAATCATCTTACAATCAGTTTCAAACCAAATATCACGGGCTGCAGACCCACTTCATAATGATCAAAGTTCAATTGAATTGCTGTTTAGCACACTAAATTTCTGCTACAAATATTGGATCGCTGTTTGATTTTTTGATATATATTTTTCCTGTCATGCCGCTATACGGCGAAGGTGAGTCGCACAGGTTAGGCCATTGTGTAAAAAATTCGGAAATATTCTGATCACCGATTCCAGACAAGTCATTTCTTAGCACAGTTGACACAGTCGTTTCACTTCCAAAGACTTATTAAGTTCCTTCTTTGTGTTCTGGAACCATTCAGTCGATTAATCTGCCAAAGAACGATCCATAAAATGATGCAGCTTCGGCCATTTTGGTCCAGAAGTCGAACCAAAAAAATTCCCTGAAAATCGATGCAAAACTTTGTGAGATCGGCCATGAGGTGGTTATGGTGCAGACAGGAAGGAAATCGACCATTTAGGAAGCTAATCTTCGCATGAAACTGGTTTCAGTTGTGGGTGGATAGGCGCGGTTACAAGCGATTCATGAACGAGCGGTAATGGCGGATTGGAGCGGTTTATGAGACGTAAGAGTTAACCCGTTAGTGATGGCTGACTTAACGTTGACCAGACTGTTTTTCTTATAGAATTGGTTGTTTTTCAGGCAAAGGCGGTTCCAGAATCCGTGAGTTGCAAGACGAAACAGGCTGCAGAATCAATGTAAGTGTTAAAAATGTATGTTTAACTCTACCATAGAGATGGCTTTTGGCAGTTAGTTATCAGCAGTGCTACTCAAACTGTAATGGTTTTATTATGCCATTTATTTATAATAGTGAATGTGAAGAAATATTTACAGACATTTCATCTTAGGTACACATAGCCTTGGCTCTGGCTCTTTTAAATGTTTACTTACCAGACCTGTTTACCATCCCGATTTTGCCGTAACTTTTACGGGGAAAAAGTCAAATTACGGCTACGGAAAAAAATTCCTAACTATAAAAAAACAAACCCACTACAGTTGCGTCGGTAAGCAAAGCTTTTGAAACTATGCGGTGAAAAGTCATTTCCTTTTCTGTTTCAAAATGGCATCCAAGCGAGTGCATTCTGAATCTTCTGGTCAAAAATCAAAAGAAAAGACATTGAAAGTGACAGAAATTCCGGGAAAGTAACCTCAAAATTCCAGGAATACGTCGTTAGCACAAGGTGACAAGTATGTGTTCTGTGTCTACTGCTCGAGGGACATTAGTATTGCACACTCAGGTCAGTACGATATCGACGTTCATTGGTCACGCATTGGATTTTTTTTTTTGGTCTTCAAAATTACGTGTTTTTTGTTTCAGAAATTACAACTTGGCAAAATAGGGGTAAACAGGTCTGAGTTACTGTCATTTATAATTCACTATAAATCATTAGATACAGTGGAAACAGGTCTGAGTTACTGTCATTTATAATTCACAATAAATCGTTTGGTACAGTGGAAATCGGCTAAGTCAAAAGTGAAGGGACTGGAATTTCATTTCAAGATAGCCAGTGTTTTGAGACAAAAGAAAAAACCACTTTTGGGCGTAAAAATGATTAAACGGAGCAACAAATTATTGCGAATGATCCAGCATTTTTGAGTTATCCGTTTTCGTGTTGTGTTTATATATATTTTTTGTTGTTTAATGTGTTGGGTTAATTATTAGCGCAATCCCTTTCCTGCGCAGGTGTCCCGTGACAGCACAGGAAAATACGGGCAGACGGACATAGAGCTCGTCGGCAGTCGGTCGGCCATCCAGCACGCCAAGGGTCTCATCGAAGAAATCACCTCCCAGGCCTAAAACACGCTGCTTTGCTTCCTGCTTCTGCGAGGGGATAAAGAATAGCAGTTCTTTACTTTACTTGTACCTGGTCGTAGTCTGGCACCAGTTCATGTTGTTGCGTCAAACGCAGTGTCTTTTTAAAACTCCCCCCGTAACCCCCCAATCCGTGTCCCCCACTTTCTGTTTAGTTTTTGTCTGGCTTTGATCAAGAAATCAAATGGGATATTCATGTCAGTAGGTTTCGTTGTACTGCCCAGCATTTTCATAACTAGTGTGCCATACCTCTCAGGCTACTCCCAGTCAGTGTGCACTACATCCAAGGCAACTCCGAGAGATGTTGCGGTCAAGATGTGCACAGGAGTTATTCGTCGATGGTTATATGGATATTTCGTATTCTTGACTTTTTAGAAGGAAGGAAAAAAAAAAAGCTACTACACAATTTGTATGCGTGTCTCTCTCAAGGTTTTGTTTTTATTTCAATCAACGGCGAACTCTGGTTTTATTTCAACGGTGAAGTATTACGAGCTTCTGGTATCTTTTGGAGACTTTAAGTGTGTGATCACTGCTTGTGTGTGTTGGGGCAAGAAGGAATTCTGCAAATTGCGCTTTTGTACTAAAATTTTACATTATGGTCCGGACGTTTTACATTGTATCGACAATTCCCCCTCTGGTCTTCTGACCGTGCTACAATGGACGTTACAATGATCGGTAAATTCTCTCTGGAAAAAAATTGTCTTCAGTCGGTCTTCATTGAAAAGCTTTATAGCATGGGACTTCTTTGCACCGCTGTCGGTTAGGTATACATGGTTAAACATTGTGTTAATATTGGTTTGGTTCAGTTTTGTCTTTATTCCTCACAGGATTGTCTCGGACAATTTGCTCTGACCTTTTTTCTTGAATGCGCTGTTCCTTTGATGATCTTATTTTATAGAACAAACAATGAAAATGGAAATCTAGATAGAATCCGAAGGAAGATTTCTTAGATTTTTTCTCTACTGGCAGTTATGACACAGATCGGCTCGTATCATCCTCAGGTGTGTTTGAGATGCCATATTGATGCCATACTGATTACTCTATGCTATAGTTTGACACACCTGACGGACCATTGACTGGAATCTGAATAAAAACCATGTTCGTATCCCGATTCACTTGTTCTGTGTTATTTTTTTGTTTGAAATTCAGTCCACTGAACGCCTCTGGTTGTTGTCCTAGCCTGGCTAAAAGACTCCAGGGATCATCCCAACAGCCTAAGCACTTGAACACTATGGTACAAATGCACCAGCTAGGGATGAGAGCATTATGTGTGACCATTATTTTTAATTACCTTGCCACGTGGGCAGCCACACTCCAACTTTGGAGGAAACGTCTAGTTGATAGCAACAGCTATTTTTCAGCTTGGTATTTTAACAAGTGGGGTGGGCAGATTAGGTAATGAGAGAAAATGAATTTGCCTGAAATGCGCTGACACGATACAAATGCTTAGACAACTTGGTTCAAATTTCTTTAGCTCTTCTAGCACCATGGAATACATTCACCCAGAAGATCACTACACTCCCATCAAATGCAAACACATTCACTGACAAGTACCCTGCCATGCTTTTGTCTACTTTTAGAGCTTATGTCGCCGATTTTTTCTGTTAAACAGGAATGGTAGACGTCCGCGAAACAGTTAGAAACAAAATTATTGAAATGACATGAAAAAGTGAAAATTTCACTCATTTATTGAATTTTCTTCGCCCCCCTGGACCCGCGACCATTTTCCTTGAAAACCACTTTGCCCCCACTACCATGCCTGGTTAAAGGTGGACTCTGATGGATGAGTTTTTGCAAGAAATATGTCGAGATCACCAGTAAGACGGCCTTTTCAAGGATCTGAACACTCACTTTGCTCTGGTTTCTTTTAAATTTAAAACGGCAATTCTTCCTTGGTAGAGATGCCGGAGAGAGTAGCCATTTTGGGTGGGGGAGGTCACTCATTGTGGTTGAAGTGGGGTTTTTTTTGTAGTGCAGTAAAACAAATTTAAAAAAAAATATTTCCTTGTATACAATTTATAAAAAAAAAGCTTTTATTGTGAAAAGTTGGTGCAAACGATTTGGTCTAAACGCAGGCAGCCATTCAAAAGGAGACTGCAAATGCCTTCTCTTTGGGTGAAAAAATGTGAAAAAATTTGACTTCCAGCACCTCCGCCAAGGAGGAATTGCCGTTTTTGATTTATAGGAAACCAGAGTAAAGTGAGTGTTGCGATCTCTGTAAAGGGTGTTTTCCTGCTGGTCTGGACGTGTTTCTTGCAAAAACTCATCCGTCATGGTGCCCCTTTAATTAAAGCAACAAATCTGCACTAAAAAGATAGTTATTTGTCGCTTAAGAACAACCAAGAGCATAAAGAAAAACCATGACTAGAAGCCCAGCCAACCATGCTGGCTCTACAGACGACTGGAGGCTATCGCCTTATGCAAACAGTAAGTCTCAAAAGCCTATTTTGTAGCTGACAACATAGCACCTTCAACTGTCTTTCAAATGATCATCTCAAAACCTTGTTTTGTTTCTAACATCACATATCTGAACAAAATTGTAAAAACAATTTTATCTCTCTATACTAATGTACGCTATAGCATACATGACGCGCACAAACGTTCCATACTAGGCGGGTTTGCATCATTACATAAAAATTATTTTTAAAATAATGCTTATTAAAAGCTAGCATATGTTATACAGTAAAACCCGGTTATAAGAAAATCGAAGGGGGATAATTTTTTGTTTTCTTATATCCGATACTCTGATATAAGAAAACATTTTGAATTTGTTTTCTTATAACAGATTTGAATGGAGAAAATTAAAATAAAGTAACAGAAACATAAAACGAAGAGAAAATGCTTTTACTTAATTTGGTGCATGAAAAAAAGGGGGAATATGCAAAACAAAGGAGGAAAAAAAGTAAGAACGGAACAGAAAATTCAAAACAAAAATGAAGGCAGACGTGGTGCGAGTTGCATGATGAGCGAGCAAGATAGCGGAGAGCAGATGAATGAGTGGGTGTGGTGTGAGAGTAACATATTTGTTTAAATGTAAATTTTTGTTTCTTGTTTTTAATCAATATTCTAATTTGGATGTATAACTCATTTTACACAGTGGAAGACAATTTTGTGTTTGTACAATGCCAATGGACTATAAAGAAACTTGCGACCTATAACTATGTTATACATCATAAAATCAAAATACAGCAAAACTCGGTTATAAGAATATCGAAGGGAGATCATTTTTTGCTTATTACCATATTCGAGTTTTCTTATATCCGAAACAAAATGAAGAGAACATCCTTTTTCCTAATTTGATGCATTTCTAAGTTGCATCATAAAATCAAAATCGTCTACTAAGAAGAATATTTAAAGGTGCCTACAACCACTCAAACTAACAAGCTTTGTTTTCCTTTTCTGTTATCAAATACGTACCCCTTCACCTTTCTTGTACTGAACTATTACCATTTACTGTCCACCCATGCAGCTTTTTATCAATCGTTTGCTTTTGTTTATGTGGATTTTCGTCCACATATTCAGTTATTTGTATTTATCTTCTTAAAGAAATGGATTGCCTTTTCCTCTCTGCCATTGCTGCTGAAAATAAAAGAATGGACAGTCTCTCTACCACCAACACAAAAGTACAGGCACTCATATTTTTTTCTTCTGCTCAACATTTATTTTGCACAGAATACTGAAGGAAAGTATAGAATAAAGGAACAAAAACAACTCAATTAGTCTTGCAATCAAGTGCCTGTACTGTTTAGATGTCTGTGACGCAACTGGTATGTGGTAAACTTTCCCTTTTTGGAACGACTTCAATTTTCTCGGAACATCCTTTCAGTTCAAATAAGATAAAAAAAACGCAACGAACCACAACTGTGACAAATCGCGGTGTACTGCAGTACATAGTGGGGGGTAGGGGTAGGTTTAGGGCTAGGGTTAGGGTTAGGGTTAGTATTCCAAAAAGAGAATTACCTGAAAAATGTTCCTAAAATACAGCTTTATGTATGGTAAGAAAGGCAAAAACGGAAAAATACAATAGAGAGAAATGTAGGGGTGGGGGCACATCTTTACCTTTACCTTTTTTTTTAATAAGCGAGCTCTATTTTCTTGTTTTGTTGGAACGACTGCACTTCTTGAAACATCCTTTCATTCATACCCTAATTTTTTTTAAATCGCTTATAAGAAAAAATTAAACTCGCTTATAAGAAAATGAACTGCAAACCAACTCCCTTGTATGAAATCATTTTCTTATATTCGAGTTTACATCGCGGATGGGAGAACGAATTTGCTTCATTATAACCGTAATAGCGATCTTAAAATCTTACAGCAGAACTAACATTACAAAAAACTTTTTTTCTAACAGTCGCCCAATATTGGAACAACCTCCCTGCACATACTAAGCTGACCTCAGATACTAACAAATTCAAAAACCTAGACAGTGATCCAAAAATTGCCCTGTTAAAGTATGTCCATGATTAGTGCATCAATATGGATGCTAAAAACAGCCACAGCAATAGAGCATTTGCCACGCGCCGGTGACCTTGAATTTCACTGAGTTGAATTTAGAGAGTTGAATTAGAGAGGTCAGCGCAACTCGGGCAGAACGAGCTCGGGCAAATTAGTAGTCTAGCATAGTGAACGAACACTCGTGGCAAACGCCCTATTGCCAAACACTAACCAAAAGGAAGGACGCATTGAGAGGCTGCAAGGCCTGGTCGTCCAAATACCTGACCTGACCTGACCTGAACCGAGTTTTCTATAAGCGGTTTTCTTATATCCGAGTTTTGATAATACATAAGAAAGGAGTTCCGCTGGGGGAAAAAAATTGCTTTCTTATAAGCGGGTTCGACTGTAATTCCAAAGTAAACATTTTATTATTAGCAGATTTTTGGAAAAGCATAGACAAGATGAAGAGAGGGGTAGTTACTCGTTTTCATTCATTGTGGTACTAAAGATAGACTGGAAGTGATTTCATTGGTTGAAAACTATTAAGGGACTGTAGAGGAACACTTCTATACCAGTTTGGGTGATTTAAAGTATTAAAATGTGCAATTATTGCATCTGATTGACATTTACTCTGAAATTGGAACAAGTGTTCTGTAGGTGGTAGCTGACCCTTTACAAAATGTCATTATTAACTTTAAATTAAGAAATAGTTCTGCCCAGCAAATCCAACTTCGGCTGGAGGAAATCTTTTTGAAAGGTGTTTTTTTCTTTCAAAGCAGTAGAATTGATCAGTAACGCAGAAAGATAGTTTTGGCCCTCCACCACCTCTGAATGACAGGTGGTATTACCACTACCATTGTACTTGTCTGTTTCTTTCTTAGGTTTTCAGACTAATACCAAACAACAACAGCGTAACAAAGTTTTGGAATACTCTTCCTGCACATATTAAACGAGCACAGAATCTAACGGTGGTAACACAAAACCTCCTTGATAAATACACCAACATATAAAAACTACAATATGAGCATGACTAAAAGGCAGATTTGCCGAAAACAAAATATAAAAACCTCAGCTGTGCAAAAGTTCAAACAAAAATGACAGGACAGTGAAGAGGCCGCGAGACCTAAGGTCCTAACTACCTGACCTGGAGGTGGAGGTTCCATGGGCTGAGTTGGGGGGGGGGGGGTCTCCCCACCAGAATCTGATGGTAAAAATTACAATGTTGGCATGGAATTACACTTCTTGTTTTTTTACCTTTTTTTGATGTGTGTGCGTGAGGAACCCCTGTAACCCCAGAGACAGACTGAACACCGTGAGAGAGAGAGAGACACATAGAGAACTTCCTTAGTCTGTGTTCGTAGTCAAGGTGACTAACGCCTTTCATTAATTTTGTTGCTCGTCTTTGGACCCTTTCTAATGCTGCCGATTGCCTTTTTAAAAACGGACTCCAGACCTGATTTCCATGACTAACTGATCTGTGCCTGGCTACCATGTCTCTGTCTCTCTCTCTCTAGCTCTCTCTTCTTTGTGTGTGTGTATACGTGCGTGTGTGTGTGTGTGTGACAAACTAAACAATTTACCAAATTGTATTGGTTGCATGTCCAGTCTTTATTATAATGTGTTATTGTGTTGTATCCTTTTTACATATTTTTCAGTATTGTTGTGTTTTCAAGCTTTGTTAGAGGTTTATTTACATAGCAGAAACAACAAAAAAACGTAATATCTTTGGCCATGGACTTAAGTTACGTTTATAATATATCCTCATCTTGATCAAATACACATGTCCCATATATGTGCCTGTCATAAGGTCGGAGGACGTAAAACAAATTTCATTCATCATTTATAATGTCTGCCTGTCATTTATCTCTGGAAACAGTCATACAAAAAGGAGAGATTCTAATAAAAGTGACCGCTTTGTATATTCAAGATTTTATGTTAAGTCAGACAAGGACATGAGACAGGTCAAATCGGCTATAAATGTGATCTGACGGGTTGTCTTGAACAAATCCATTGTACCAAACATAAATGTATGTCGTACTAATGAAACTGCCCTTGACTTTTGCATTGGAAACAGCAGGACTTCTTCTTCGATCGCTCAGACAGTTTCCTGTCAATTATGAGCACAGATGTGTCGTGCTGCCATTATGCGCCTTATTAAGAGTTATGCCCTGAATGATAGGTGGTATTACCACTACCATTGTACTTGTTTCTTTCTTAGTGTCCTTAGGTTTTCAGACTAATACCACAACTCAGACAAGGAAACAACAATGTCAAGGTCAATAATACCCTGCACTACAAGTAATCTTAAAACAGTCAATCACCCAATCAAAGTTCATAGCTGTAGCTGTGAATTTGCTAAACATACAGCTAAGAAACAATATTAGTCATGTCCAAGGTCAATGTTTAAAACGTCTTCCTTTGTATTCCTTGGGTGATTCTGATCACAAATATATATGGCTTTGTGGGCATACGATCAATGATTTTTTTTTTACTACAACCTCCACTAAATTTTAAAAAACAAGGTCAAAGATCAAGGTCACCAATGCTTTACAACACACATAACGATCAGCCTGTTTATGTGCCTACCAAAATTGAAGCCTGTAATTGCAAAAATGTGAGATATATGGCTGATATAGCAATCTCAATATGTAAGCGGCATTCTGATTGGCCGATATAACAACTTGGGTGTCTGCAGCGCAAGCAGACGACACTGGATTCACTCTTTGCGCACTGATCTTGTGACTTCCGGGAAATTTTAACTTTCTCTTAAAGCGCGTGTGTGGATTTTATGTTTTTGATGTTATCGTGTGTTAATAAACTGTTTTAAAGTGTTTGTAATCGGCATTAAAAACCCTATGGATACAGGATACTGGGCTTACAACCATGCTTTGTTGGGTAAGTGTGTTGTTTCCGTTTTTCTGTCTTTTTCACACTTTACCAGCACGCACATCACAGTAGATGTGAGGAGCGATTGATAGGTTCGTCAGGGTTGCCAAAATCGATAAAATGGTTTGAACGAGCAATGCTTACAACGAGTAAATTGGCCCTCTCCCCTGGAATTCGTACTAAGTGGGTTTCACTGTAGTTTTGTTTTGTGCACAGGGAAATATACCATGTATAAACCCAATCACCTTTTTGGACCTCAAACCATATGAGGAAGGGGTGGGATGGGTTTATATTCAGTATTTTACGTTAGCTTTGACTTTGAAAAATGTCCTCGGATAAGATAAAAAATATCATCAAAACTTTACTATATCCGAACATCGTTCATAAGAAAAACCTGTTATAGTAAAGGAAAATCCTTGCTCCCCTGGACTTTACTATAAGCGGGGTGTACTGTAGTTATAGTCACTATATTTGTTGTCTCCCGTAAACAAATTTTTCTCCAGCCGAAGACGGACATGCTGGGCCTATCTATTTCTGAGTTCAGGTGCATAAACGGCCGCATGACTCATCGGCGCACACGACAGTAAACTGTTGGAGTGATTGACAAAGAAGAACAAGTCCAAGTCAGGAAAAAGATTAGGGTACGCACTCAAACATGCAAAGATTCCGTGCAGAAACCCGCCCACTGCAATCCGTAAATAAGTAAAAGAAAGGGGGGGGGGGGGGGGGGGGGGATTGCCCACGTATCCCTATTTCCCCTAATCCGTAAATGTTTACCCTTCTTTCTTTTAGATATTTATTACGGATTGCGCAAGAACTGCATAAGAGACTGGGGGAAATGTTAAGAACAAATTTGCAAGAAAGTGCAACTTGAAGTCACGGTCGTTCACACGCACGCACGCACGCACACACGCGCGGCATACGCATTGTCAACTATGGAGCTGAGGTATGGTTCCCATTTAATTATATCAAAGAACAAAGGGGTGGTGGATTGCTTTGAACTGCCCAATCAATTTAATTATTTTCTCTCCCTGAAATGTTCATCAGAAAACGCACATATTCGGTTCTAGTGTAGAGGGCTGTTAGGGGTACACAAAAGGACAATGAAAATACCCGTTCTAGCAGAACTATGAAGATATCCAATCTCACTGAACACCGTCAATAGGACAAGTAATATCATTTTGGGTACATATAATCGAGTCAAAAGAAGACAGCTACATTAAGCAAGCATATAATGATATGATATCAGCTGAAGTTCGAAATAAAGCACCTTGGATCATATGTTAAATCTTTGCTTCAATCACTGGGCTTTTCACATATAATTATGGAAAAAATCAGGGCACTTTTAATATTAAAAGACTTAGATATTCATTAATTAATAAATTGAAAGAATATTATGTACAGTTTTGGAAAACCATTAAAGGCAGTGGTGCCTCGAGGCTTCAATTCTATAACATAGTCACACGGTCTTATAATATCCAGCCATATACAACATGCAAGAACGTGAAACATAAAACAGCTCTACTGATGTCGCTTAAGATTAAGTCAACACGACCTTCACATTGAAAGGGGTCGCCATCGCAATATCCCAAGAGACTGAAGACAGACTTTGTCAATCGTGTAGCGTGGTGGAGGATGAACTTCATTTTCTAGATGCATGAACACTGCATGTATACCGATTTGCGGCTTGCTCTTATTAATGGTATTAACAGACAGATGCATTCTTCATTGTTAACAGATTTTCATCAGTCTCCAAGTCTCATACTAAAATCAGTCAAATTCCTTTGAACCTGAAATAGCAAGATACATTTATGAATGCTTTGCTGTCCGCAGTAAATTATAATTAGCAAGAATATAATATATAAATGTTGTACTTATCTGCAGCATTTACTTCGTCAGGAACTTTACCTTGTGCTGTTTGTTTTATTTTCTTTCTTCCATGGTATGTACTTACTACTTCTGTGTCAATAATTCCTTTGATGGTGACAAATAAAAGAGTTTGAGTCAGTTTCATACGCATGCATGCATACACACACCGTGACACGTGCGCACGCACACATGCACGCACGCATGTACACACACACGCGCGCGCACATATACCAGGGATTATTCAGTCTTAGCACCGCTCATCAGCGAGTCATTGATAAAATTTTGAAATTACGTATTGTTTTTCATAGGCAAGAGGTATATGACTTATTATCTGGGCAGCAAGTCTTTTACACAAGTCTACTGTTTAGTTGAAACCCCCCCACGTCATAATCATCAAATTGTTGATGGAGGACGCTATATATGCAAGATGAAGAAGAAGGATTTTGATGTGCGGTGCCGCCGCGGCAACTGATTCCCGGTAGTATAGTGATCAGATTGACTTAGGTGAAACAATAGACTGTAAAAACAATTACTTTACATTGCATAGTACTGTACTAGCTTTTCTTATGCAAAAAAACAACAACAATATATAAAAAAAACCTTCTCATGTCATTCTTTGGACATGCATTCTGTGAAACTATGTGATTGATTGCAGCAGTGTCCTAGAAAACAGTTTTTGTTGCGCTCAAGTTGTATTTTTTTCCTTGTATTTTTTTACATTATGACATCGTTTTATGAAAATGACCTATTATATTTTCTTCGAACTGGTATGATTACCTATGATGTCCTGTGACAAGATTGATCCCTGCACACACACACACCTACTCGTGTTTTTTTGTGTATGTGTGTGTGATCAGAGTTTATATTTGGTGTTTCGGTCTGTGTGTGACTGTTGGTCTCTGCCTTTTCCTGTCTGTCTGTCTCTCTTTCTGTCTGTCTATCTGTCTCTCTCAGTGAGTTTTGTGCGTTTGTCTGTCCATCTCTCTTTATTTCTGCTGTCTGTCTTTCTATATCCCCTGTCTCTGTTTCTGTATAGGCCTATCTCTCTGGTCAAGATCCACTGGGTCGTAGACCTGCTTTGATCGCTTGTTAAGATAAGAGATTAAAAGCTTCACCCTATGCCTCCCTGATGCTGCCGGCTCAGCAGGCGGCTGAGAGTTGAGACTAGGAAGGGCCATCAGTTTTATCCCAACAGCCGGAGCACTTGAACATTGATACAAATGCACCAGCTTGGGATGAGAACATTACATGTCTTTGTGTAATCATTTTTATTACCCCGCCACATGGACAGCCACACTCCGACGTCGGAGGGTCCACAGTGTTCAGTACTTCACAGCATTTTGTCGCTATCACTGACTATTATCAATGTCACATTAGTAGACACGGACGTAGCACGCGGCCATGGCCGGCCCGCTTTTTTGCCAACTGAAAAAGAAAAAAGAAATCCCTCTTTTCCCTTTCCCCATCCCGCCTTCAAATCTTGGCGATGTCTGTTTCATCTAACAAATCTTTTGTCTTCAGAACAATTCAGATACTTCTGTTTACCTGTCAGTAATCATGAGTATCAGGGGCTTACGATAACTTGTGTTAGATATGAAAGAAAAAGTGAACTGCATGTGTTATAATTAAGTCAAAACCGCGACAACAAACAACAAACCTTATTATCGTTCATATGACAGGAAACTGTCTGAGCGATCGAAAAAGAAAGAAGAAGAAGAAACAAGTAGGTTCACATTGAAGCGCGCGCGCGTTTGTGTGTGCGTGCGTGCACGCATGTCAGTGTGTGTATAATTATGTGCTTGAGAGAGAGAGACGCTTCAGACATCATTGACAATGGCAAAAACCCTCTCCCTATCTCTCTCTCTTCCTCTCTCTCTTCATGACTGATGACATTAAACTTAATATTATCAATTTGTAAATCTCTCTCTCTCTCTCTCTTCAATAAATGAATCTTAATGCATAGGATTTTACACTGTAACTGTCCATCTTCAATAAGTGATGTCCACAGTCACTTAACGAGTTTAGGCAGAGTCATAGCATTGATCTACCACTGCCCTCCATAACACTGTTTAAATCAAGCCTTTCATATTCTGGTAGCTGGTTATGGAATAAGCTTCCTATTTATTTAAAAGCTGAACCAAATTTTGGTAGATTTAAAACGTCATTTTTTAATTATCTTATGAGTAATGAAAACTTGTCATTAACCCCTGAAATGTATTAAAATGTATTAAAATATTATGATTAACATGTTCCAATAATATGGTCACTTCTACCTAGGCTAATTTTGTTGAATATTTGAACTTATTAATAAGCAGAGGAGTCACTGCTTACAAAATGTGGGTTAATATATTTGACATGTACACAGTGTGTCAGTGGGACACTTTTGAATAACCCTCATATAAATGTTTATGAATTATATTGATGCGCGTGTGCAGCCTGAGGGCCGGATCTAGGGGGGTGCTTTGGGTGCTGCAGCACCCCCCCCCCCCCCTCGGCTGTCAACGCTCGTAAGAAGTTCTGTTCTGAGCTCACAGGAGATGCCACAAAACAGTTTTAAAATGTTGAAAACTCGTTTTCGGCCCGGGGGGCTTCGCCCCCCTGGACCCCCCACCAGGGCTTTGCCTCTGGACCCCACCGGGGCCTAGGCGGCCCCTGGACCCCGGCCTAAAAAAAGTTTCAAGCACCCCCCCTTCAAAAGTCTGTGATCCGGTCCTGGTGTGTGTGCATGTGCGCGCATGTGTGTCAGTGTGTGTGTGTCTGTGTGTGTAAGTTGTGCCGTGTGTGTGCGAGAGAGGGTGAGGGGGGGGGGGGGGGTAGAAAGAGAGACTACGTTGTGCATTATAATACTTTGATACCATAATAATTATTGTGTTATCCAAAAAAATAAAAAAATGTATATATTTTTTGGTCTTACATGCACCCTTCCTCTTTCTCTCTCATTCTCTTTATCTATACTCTGATTGTCTGTCCGTCTGTCTGCCTACCTGCCTTGTCTCTCTTCTCACTCACCCCCCCCCCCACTCTCAAATGCCTGTCTAAAGTCTAAAATAATTAAGTCCCCCCCCCCCAAACTGGGGGGGGGGGATTAACTCTGTTAATTCCTCCATGACTTCCATAAGCTGGGTGGTACATGATCTCTTAATTCTAAAAGTTGTAAAGCGCCATGAGACAGCAGGTCTGGAAATGTGCGCTATAAAAGCTTTCTGTAGTATTATTATTATTATTATTATTAAAACCATGTTGACATTTGCACCATTTAGGCACTTAATTAAGTAAATTGGAGAGAAAGGAGACCCTAGCAGCAGCAAGCTTATACTGTGACTGTCTCTCAGCTAACCAGTCCCCAACACACTTTTATTTTTATATTTTATTTTTTATTATAGTTTTTTGTGTAGATTATAGTGCTCTCCCCAGTTTTTTCCCCGCTGGCGCTTATATCCAAGTTGGAATCTGCCAGCGTACAGGCCTACCCATCAAGATCAAGATCAAGACCAACACTTTTGCCCTGTTGTGGTAGTTTGCGGTTAGTTTGAATCGATTCCGCTAAAAAGTAAGCACCAAGCCCTGCACCAATCCCAAGCGTGCTT
>CM065689.1:57701615-57712019 GCA_017654935.2 Phymorhynchus buccinoides | reverse complement strand
AATCGGATCGCAGTGAATCGAATCGTGTGCAGTGTAGCGGCCCTTTGAAGTAATGCATTCAAATCGAACAGGTCTGGAACCGTTCTAGAAATTGGCAGGCTGGAAAGATGAACCCCTTTTAGTTCCTCATAGCGGGGGTATCACCCCCCCCCCCCCTTCCCCTCTCCTACGATACTATATCGACAGATCAACGCAGGGAAAGATGAACCCCTTTTAGTTCCTCATAGCGGGGGTATCACCCCCCCCCCCCCTTCCCCTCTCCTACGATACTATATCGACAGATCAACGCAGGGAAGATGAGTTGCAGAAAAGGAATTAATTTGGGCTAACCCGGTTTTCATGTTCTGTCGCTTTGACACTCTCCATACTTTCCTCGTGTTAAGGGCCAGCCAAACTACATACGATTCGACGCGATTGCAACGCGATTTGACATTTGTGTGAGGCATGATCCATGTCAGATTCAACTGTCTAATTGAATCTGATAATAATAATTTAATAATAATTTTATTTCATATAGCGCTAAAATCCATACAGTAGTATGCTCGATGCGCTTTACAAAAGCAACATTAAAATCAACATTAAAACCATGCATTAAAATCAACAAGATAGTCATACTACCAACATTCCAGTGCAAAGAAATAAAGCAACAAATAACATGATTCTCACTCACAAAGACATCCACCCTCATTCACCAGCACTGTCACTCTCTGATAACACCTCACCCTCGCAGAAACTAATGCAAATGTCAACAAGCAGTAGGAAGGAATGCACCAATACAAGCGTACACACGCGTTTCTGATGAAATCCTACTAGTTGTGTTCACCATATTTGTAGTCCCCCGTACACGAATCTGATGAAATATTAATATTTTTGTATCAGACATTTCAATTTGATTCGTGAAATTGGGGTCAATATGAACATAGTGAGCGAAGAAACTTCAATTATTTTTAGACGGAAGCATTTCACGTGATTCCTGACTCACAGACATCGTCACACTCGGATCGCAATCGCATCGCTTCGTATGTAGTGTGGCTGGACGTTTACCCTGCGGGTGGTTTGGTTGTTGAGAAGGGAGTTCTCACACTGATGGGGCCTTTGATGCTTCATGATTAGAATGCTCGTTCGCAGGTGTTTTTTTGTTGTTGAAAGGGTTCTTGGCAATTTTGGTAACCTGATTTATTATTGGGTTTTTTAGAGACACGTGTTGGTTAACTCATTTGGGATTTTACGCTTAGTTAGTTAGTTAGTCTGTTATAGTCCCGTCAACAGCTATGGTTATCTCAGGACTGTCACCACATAAAGTTCTACCACGCATAGCAAAACACAAATCCATGAATCTTAACAACGTACAAAATCTGCAAGCAAAATATGTAGTACAATTCATAGCATGACACTTCTATCATTATACCCTATAGCACATAAGTCCACACAGTGCTGGAAAAAAAATGAAGGTGAATGGACCAATAAGGCAGAAAAAAGTAGACGCCAGAAAGCAAAAAGAAGAGAAAAGGCAGAGTCAAAGAGAGTGACAGAGTAGGGGAAGTTACTAGCATATAACTTCCAGAAGAAGGGGGAACTATTTCTGCTGAAAGACCCCCCGGTATCCCCACGGGAGGGCCCTAACCACATAAGCCAGCCTAAGCCGTTGCCCGCCTCCTACGACGAGGACGTGTGGTTGGACTTTAGGAGGCTGTTGGGCTACTCTCCGTAAGCCCCCCCCCCCCCCCCCCACCATGATAGGTGGAAGCCCGCCGGGGGGTGGGGGTTTACGCTTACACACTCATGAATGGACACACAATGGACAACACGCGCGCGCGCGCGCGCGCGCACGCACGCACGCACACACACACGCACACATATACACACATATATACACACACACTTACACTCTCTCTCTCTCTCTCTCTCTCTCTCACACACACACATACACACACACATACAGGAGCGCGCGCGCACACACACAGACAGACAGACAACACACACACACACGCGCGCAGACAAACACACACACATACACACAAACACACACGCACGCACGTACGCACGTACACACACACACACACACACACACACACACACACACACACACACACACACACACACACACACACACACACACAGTTGTTCACAAGTCAACAAGATCACCGCTAATATTTATGTA
Source organism: Phymorhynchus buccinoides (assembly GCA_017654935.2). Lineage (NCBI taxonomy): Eukaryota > Metazoa > Mollusca > Gastropoda > Neogastropoda > Raphitomidae > Phymorhynchus > Phymorhynchus buccinoides. The sequence continues at coordinate 57,709,858 of CM065689.1, read as the reverse complement.
TATTTTTTGCTTGAAGCCAACAACAGAAGAAACACAGAAATATGCAGAATGCTTCTTGTGGAATGCTAGCAAAGGTCTTCGTACATTTGAACATTTTTCACTTTTCCCCCATGGCAACGCAGTGACAGGGCAGTCATAATATGACTTGCATATCACATTAATGGGGAAAGAGTGAAACATGTTCACGTGTACAGAAACCTTTACCTACCTCTATCCTTGTAGCCAACTGTAACTGCAGACTAAGATGCTTGGATCCACTTTATGGGACATGATGACATGACGTCAAACTCCTATAATTACGTCCCTTTGCGTCTGCCTAACGTCCGCTTGCGCCACTGGATGTCCGTGCTACTTTCAAAGAAACATCACTCTGGAGAAACTCCAGTGAAACGCAAAGAGCAGTAACTGTGGAGAAACTCCAGTGAAACACAAAGAACAATAACTGTGGAGAAACTCTGGGGAAACGCAAAGAACAATAACTGTGGAGAAACTCTAGGGAAACACAAAGCACAATAACTGTGGAGAAACTCTAGGGAAACAAAGCACAATAACTGTGGAGAAACTCTAGGGAAACGCAAAGAACAATAACTGTGGAGAAACTCCAGTGAAACGCAAAGAGCAGTAACTGTGGAGAAACTCCAGTGAAACGCAAAGAACAATAACTGTGGAGAAACTCTGGGGAAACGCAAAGAACAATAACTGTGGAGAAACTCTAGGGAAACGCAAAGAACAATAACTGTGGAGAAACTCCAGGGAAACACAAAGAACAATAACTGTGGAGAAACTCTAGGGAAACACAAAGAACAATAACTGTGGAGAAACTCCAGGGAAACACAAAGAACAGTAACTGTGGAGAAACTCCAGGGAAACGCAAAGAACGATAACTGTGGAGAAACTCTAGGGAAACACAAAGAACGATAACTGTGGAGAAACTCCAGGGAAACACAAAGAACAATAACTGTGGAGAAACTCTAGGGAAACACAAAGAACAATAACTGTGGAGAAACTCCAGGGAAACACAAAGAACAATAACTGTGGAGAAACTCCAGGGAAACACAAAGAACAATAACTGTGGAGAAACTCCAGGGAAACACAAAGAACAATAACTGTGGAGAAACTCTAGGGAAACACAAAGAACAGTAACTGTGGAGAAACTCTAGGGAAACACAAAGAACAGTAACTGTGGAGAAACTCTAGGGAAACGCAAAGAACAGTAACTGTGGAGAAACTCTAGGGAAACACAAAGAACAGTAACTGTGGAGAAACTCTAGGGAAACACAAAGAACAGTAACTGTGGAGAAACTCTAGGGAAACACAAAGAACAATAACTGTGGAGAAACTCTAGGGAAACACAAAGAACAGTAACTGTGGAGAAACTCTAGGGAAACACAAAGAACAATAACTGTGGAGAAACTCCAGGGAAACGCAAAGAACAATAACTGTGGAGAAACTCTAGGGAAACGCAAAGAACAATAACTCTGGAGAAACTCCAGGGAAACGCAAAGAACAGTAACTGTGGAGAAACTCCAGGGAAACACAAAGAACAATAACTGTGGAGAAACTCCAGGGAAACGCAAAGAACAATAACTGTGGAGAAACTCCAGGGAAACACAAAGAACAATAACTGTGGAGAAACTCCAGGGAAACACAAAGAACAATAACTCTGGAGAAACTCTAGGGAAACGCAAAGAACAATAACTGTGGAGAAACTCCAGGGAAACACAAAGAACAATAACTGTGGAGAAACTCCAGGGAAACGCAAAGAACAATAACTCTGGAGAAACTCCAGGAAACACAAAGAACAGTAACTGTGGAGAAACTCCAGTGAAACGCAAAGAACAGTAACTGTGGAGAAACTCCAGGGAAGCACAAAGAACAATAACTGTGGAGAAACTCCAGGGAAACACAAAGAACAATAACTGTGGAGAAACTCCAGGGAAACACAAAGAACAGTAACTGTGGAGAAACTCCAGGGAAACACAAAGAACAATAACTCTGGAGAAACTCTGGGGAAACACAAAGAACAATAACTGTGGAGAAACTCTAGGGAAACACAAAGAACAATAACTCTGGAGAAACTCTAGGGAAACACAAAGAACAATAACTGTGGAGAAACTCCCGGGAAACACAAAGAACAATAACTGTGGAGAAACTCCTGGGAAACGCGAAGAACAATAACTGTGGAGAAACTCCAGGGAAACACAAAGAACAATAACTGTGGAGAAACTCTAGGGAAACGCAAAGAACAATAACTGTGGAGAAACTCCAGGGAAACGCAAAGAACAATAACTGTGGAGAAACTCCAGGGAAACACAAAGAACAATAACTGTGAAGAAACTCCAGGGAAACACAAAGAACAATAACTGTGGAGAAACTCTAGGGAAACGCAAAGAACAATAACTGTGGAGAAACTCTAGGGAAGCGCAAAGAACAATAACTGTGGAGAAACTCCAGGGAAACACAAAGAACAATAACTGTGGAGAAACTCCAGGGAAACACAAAGAACAATAACTGTGGAGAAACTCCAGGGAAGCACAAAGAACAATAACTGTGAAGAAACTCCAGGGAAGCACAAAGAACAATAACTGTGAAGAAACTCCAGGGAAGCACAAAGAACAATAACTGTGGAGAAACTCCAGGGAAGCGCAAAGAACAATAACTGTGGAGAAACTCCAGGGAAACGCAAAGAACAGTAACTGTGGAGAAACTGCAGGGAAACGCAAAGAACAGTAACTGTGGAGAAACTCTCGGGAAACGCAAAGAACAATAACTCTGGAGAAACTCCATGGAAACGCAAAGAACAATAACTGTGGAGAAACTCCAGGGAAACTCAAAGAACAATAACTCTGGAGAAACTCTAGGGAAACTCAAAGAACAGTAACTGTGGAGAAACTCTCGGGAAACGCACAGAACAATAACTGTAGAGAAACTCTCGGGAAACGCACAGAACAATAACTCTGGATAAACTCCATGGAAACGCAAAGAACAATAACTGTGGAGAAACTCCAGGGAAACGCAAAGAACAATAACTCCGGAGAAACTCCAGGGAAACGCAAAGAACAGTAACTGTGGAGAAACTCTCGGGAAACGCACAGAACAATCTGTGGAGAAACTCCAGGGAAATGCAAAGAACGATAACTGTGGAGAAGCTCCAGGGAAATGCAAAGAACGATAAATCTGATGATTGCCTCCCATCCCATATTGACCTTCATCCAATTGATGGACTTGTTAAGCAGCTGTCACACGAGAATGACATGTCACGTGACATTGTGTTTTGTCTGATGACAGCTGCATCGATCTATCCTAATTCCAATAAGGCCTCCTTTAGACCTTCGTAATGTGGCCAGTCAGCGTCTGTCACCTCTCATTTCTCGCTGATTTTATTTCTGTGTCGAAGAAGGCAATCTTAATTATATTAGGTTTCCTTTCTTCCATAGCCCAAATCTGAATTCAGAAACGAAATAAGAAATAACGCATTATTACTGTGCAATCAATCATTTTCGTTGGGTTATGTGAATAAAAGTTGTTTAAACCAATTAAGAAACGAACTTTGCGTCATTGAAACAAGAGTAATTAATTCGACATGCACCTGCTTTCTTGAACTCCGTCGAATTGCTTCTATCCGACATCTCCTTTCAGAAGATGCCGCAAAATGTCTTGTCTGCGCATTGGTACTATCTCGCCTTGATTATTGTAATGCACTTTTGTCTGGTTCCCCCTCACACCTCATCAACAAATTTTAAAAAGTTCAAAACCATCCTGCCCGCCTCATCTTCCGCTCTTCTAAATATAATATGACCATGTTACTCCATTGCTGCGTTCTCTCCACTGGTTCCCTGTTCAGCAAAGAATATCCTACAAGATTGCTTCTCTTTGCTTCAAATCTATCGAGTCTTCCTGTCCTGAAAATCTCACTGAGCTTTTGCATCTCTACAGGCCATCTCGAGCTCTTCGCTCCTCTTCTGACACCCGCCTCTATTGTATCCCCACTGTCCGTACTAGAACGTTTGGTCAACGTTCCTTCGCCTATCAAGCTCCTGTCATCTGGAATCAGTTGCATCAGTCTCTCAAAAACTCTACTTCTCTGCCCACATTCAAACGCCATCTGAAAACTCGTCTCTTCCCCAAGTAGCAACTGATCCCTCCCCTCCTGATGTGGTTTGTGCGTGTCTGTGTGTTGACGCACTTGTGCGCGCGCGCGCGCGCGCGTGTGTGTGTGTGTGTGTGTGTGTGTGTGTGTGTGTGTGTGTGTGTGTGTGTGTGTGTGTGTGTGTGTGTGTGTGAGTGTGTGTGTATGTGCGTGTGTGTGTGTTTCGTTTGCGTACTCTCAGCACAGAAGACAAGTAAAGCTTTCTACAATGTTTGTATGTCTTTACTCTCTGCTGTCTGATACACAACTGATATGGTTACAATCACAACGAATAGTGTTCACTTCAGAATGGACAATCACATTGGGCTATCCATATTATCGTGCTGCATGCTATCAGCAAACTGAGCACTATTAACTACATAGGACACATCCCCCTTTCTTTACATAAACAAATAACAATTAGACATCGGTCTCAAATATATGTTTCAGTGCCTACAAAGATTTCCAAATCAACCCTCATTCAAAAACTATATATCTAGTCTTTCCCAAATTACCCACTCTTATATTAGAATTATATTCCCACATACATTAATGTTCATATCACCTGCTTCACAGTCATTCATCATTATTATCATGTCCGGTATTCAATAATGGCAAAGTCTTATATTTCATTTATATGTCAAAAAGTCAGGGTTCTTGCTTTGTCTCCCAGATCTTGTTTTGTAAGGAGAATCCACAGGTTGTTGTGTCCTTGTATGTTTGGTGGTTGTCCGTGGCTCCTTGACGGCGATTGCTTCAGACTGGTTGCTGGTTGATGGCTGGTCTGAAGCGACGTCTCTGGATGGGTTTGCTGTTGTCCTATCTGTCGTCTGCTCCGTCTGGGATTCATCCGATTCATCCTTTCTTCTGCCTTTGCTGCTTTCTGGGTTGATGCTGTTTTCCAGGATTCTCTATGTACGGAACAGGTCTGTGTCTCTCGGCATTGGTTGCTTGCTGGAATTCCGTCTCTGCTTTGTCTCGTAGCTGCCGACGATTTCTTCTGTATTGACGTCCATATTCTGTCCGAATGTTGTAAGATCGGATGTCAACCTGGCGATCGACTTTGGCGCTGTTCCACTTTCTTGATCCTGGTGGTTGGAACTTCACGATTTGTCCTGGAACCAGTTCTGTCAGTTCCACCGCACTTCTGTTATAGTAGTGCGCTTGCTTCATCTTCCGTTTGTCCAGTTCTTTCTTGACCGATACAATTTCTGGTTTGAGCAATGACTTTGAAGTCGAAACTTGCGTTCTCGTCCTTCTTCCAAACAGTCTTTGAGCAGGTGAACTGTTCACAATCTCTGTCGGAATGTTTCTCAGTTCCAGTAACGCTAGGAATGGATCTTGATGGTTGTGCTCTGCTTTCTTCATGCACATCTTCGCCGCTTTGACCGCACTCTCGGCTTTGCCGTTTGATTGTGGGTAGTGTGGCGAACTAGTCATGTGTTCAAACCCATATGTTATGCTGAACTTCTGGAATTGCCGAGAAGTAAATTGGGTTCCACAGTCCGTTGTTAGCCGTTCTGGAATTCGTGTCTAGCCACGTGTACTTTCAAGCATCTGATGATCTCTTTCGTTTCCCTTGTTTGCAGGCGATCAACCTCGAAAAAATCTGAATAGTGATCCACAGTCACAAGGTACTCATTGCCGTTGTTCTCGAAGATGTCGCAAGCAATGTATTGCCAAGGTAGGTCTGGTGTCTCGGTACTGATCAGTGGTTCTTTCTGCTGGTTGCGTTGGAATGCGTTGCAGGCCTTGCATTTCTTCACGAAATCTTCAATTTCCGAATTCATTCTTGGCCAGTACACGACCTCTCGTGCTCTTCTTGTGCAACTCTGGATTCCTGAGTGACTTGCATGTAGTTTCTCAAGGATGTCGGATCTTTCTTTTTCTGGTGCTATCACTCGGTGTCCTTTGAAAACAAGACCATTGTGGATTGACAGTTCTTCCCTAAACGGAAAGTAATCTTGAACTGGTAGTGGTAGCTGCTGTTTCTCCTCTGGCCAGCCTTGCTGAATGATCGTCATCAGAGTTTTTATGGTTGGGTCTTCTTGCGTGGCTCGCTGAAGTCTGGTCAGTCTATCTTGTCCAATGGCCAGTTCTTGTGTCGAATCAATCGTCTCTAGCTCTGCATAGAAGAATGCTTCTTTGTGACTGACTTGCTCTTCTGCCTTTCCGCTGACAGCTCTACTGAGGGTGTCAGCCAAGTACATTTCAGTTCCGCGTTTGTAGATCTGAACTTCTGAGTCCTCAGTAGCATGCGCTGGATCCTCTTGGGTGCTGACAAAAGGATTTTCTTGTGGATGGTCTCGAGAGGTTTATGGTCGGATTCCACCACCACATCTCTGCCATAGACGTATCTCTCGAACCTCTCTAAGCCAAACACTATTGCCAACATCTCTTTCTCTATTTGTGCGTAGCTCTTCTCGGTTTCAGTCAGTGCCCGTGATGCATACTGAATGGGTTGACCATCTTGCATGAGGCATGCGCCCAGTCCAAACTGCGAAGCGTCACACTGCAGTGTGGTTGTGCTTTTGTCTGTTGAGTCGAAGTAGCGAAGTACCGGCGGCTCAGAAAGTATCTTCTTCACTTTCTTCAAGGCCTCTCCATGGACGTCTTCATCCCATCTGAAATGGGTGTTCTTTTTCACCAGTTCTCTGAGTGGCGCTGCTGCTTCAGACAAATTCGGGGCGAATTTCTGAAGGTAGCCGACTACACCCAGTAGTCTTTGTACACCTGCCTTGTCTTCAGGTGTTGGGAGTTGCTGGATTGCGTCCAATTTCTTTGGGTCGGCTTTCAAGCCCTCTCTGGAGAAAATGTGGCCCAAATACGAAATTTCCGTCTGCTTTAGCTCAACCTTGTCCTTGTTGAGTTTGAGTCCCTTCTCTCGGCATCGTTGTAGCAAATGGTTCAGATTGGCGTTGCGATCCTATCCTCCTGCTTCATCAGTGGTTCCTTTTCCAAAGACAAAGATGTCATCGTGAACCACAATCACGCCTGGCAGTCCTGCCAAAGTGGTCTCCATTCTTCTCTGGAATTCTTCTGGAGCTGGAGAGATTCCAAAGGGCATTCTTTTCCACCTGTATTTGCCAAAAGGTGTCTCGAACGTCGTCAGATAACTGCTGTGTTCGTCTAATTCCACGTGCCAAAACCCGTTTCTGGCATCCAGATGTGTGAAGTATTTCGCACCTTGGAGTAGAGGCAGCACATCGTCGATGGTTGGAATGGGGTACTCGTTTCTTCTGAGAGCTTTATTCTGTGGTTTTGGATCGATGCAAAGTCTGACATTCCCGTTGCTCTTCGTTGTCACAACCACGCTGCTGATCCACTCAGTCGGTGTGTCCACTTTGGTGACGACGTCCAGTTCTTCAAGCCTCTCCAACTCGTTCTTCACCTTTTCCTTCACTGCTGTCGGCCACTTTCTGCATGGCATCTTCACTGGAGCGATGCTTGGATCAGTTTCGAGGTGTAGTTGGCCCTCTAACTTTCCTTCACCATCAAATACATCTTTGTGTTTGGAGAGCAACGTCTCTGGAGTTATGTCTTCTGCTACTATTGCTGCAATGTTCTGCACGTTGATCGTCATCAACCGCATGTACTGAATGGCTTTCAGTCCTAGCACTGTCTTTGTAACAACAAAGTTGACTTTGTACTTTTTTCTGTTCTTGGGATTCCTCACTCGTAGAATTATCTCCCCAACAGACTTCATTTCTGTACCATTGAACATCACCAGCTTTTTCTTCGTCTCTTGCAGATCCGAACATCTTTCATCTCCAGTCACTTCTCTGTACAGCCTCTCTGGCATGACGTTTGTTGTTGCTCCTGTGTCAAGAAGGAATCTTACTGGGTTATCATTGATCAACATTCTTTCCGTCATCGATTTCCCATATTTCGTCTTCACTTTCTGTGTCTGACTGTTCCTCATCAATCTGGCGTATCGTCTTTGCTTTCCATGGTGCTTTGCCTGTTCTGCAGCATGAAGCAAAGTGGTTCCTGGCGCCACAAGAGTTACATCGTTTCCCGAATGCAGGACACTGTTCTTTCATTCTTGCGTGTCTTCCACCACAATATCCGCATTTCACCCCTGACTCTTTACTGCGATTTCGTATTGATTTCT
>CM065689.1:57686615-57696615 GCA_017654935.2 Phymorhynchus buccinoides | reverse complement strand
CCCACTAAAGTGCATTCAAAGGTCAATTGAGCGAAGTTTACAACCTGTTTGACTGGATGAAAAAGCAAGTGAGAAGCAACATTCTGACATTCTGGGAAATGGTTACGTTCAGTCCTGTAGGCTGCCTTTACAACACCAAACAAACCCCCCCAAAGAAGCAGACTTTGAGACTGAGGGTCGTTAACATGACGGGGGTGGGGGTAAAATACAGTATTGTCCTAAATTTGAGGTTGTCTTGGAGGACGAGGACAATGCCCATTGATTTCTGCTTCTTCTTCTTCTTCTGCGTTCCCAGGCCATATAGTCATAATGGTTAAGGTACGTATGTGTCCGGTTTTCACTTTCCACTGGTCTCCCCGCTGGGTACGGCCGACACATTCCGATTTCGGAGAAGCTCAAAGGAGACAAATTATTTGGAAGATTGTTTTTTTCAAAAAAGGCAGGAGAATGGGGCCAATAAGTCAGAAAGATAGTAGATGACAGAAAGCAAAGGGAAAAGGCAGAGTCAAAGAGAGTGGAAGAGTAGCGGAAATTACAAGCACAGAACTTCCAGAAGGTGGGGGAACTATTTTTACAAAAGACCCCCCGATATCCCCACGGGGGGAGTTCTGCTTCTAAACAATGGTATTCTCCATGCTCAGCCAAGGATGTCAATGGATGAAGGTCATTTTAGGATGATGCATGGCTGCTGCTGCCGGCTCACCGTGGCTAAAAGACTCCAGGGATCATTCCAACAACGGAGGCACTTGAACGCTATGGTACAAACGCATTAGCTACGCATGAGAACATTACGTGTTTGACCGTTTTTGAATACCCCGCCAAGTCGGCAGCCACACTCCGTATTCGGGGGATTTTGGAGACTGATGATGTTAATATTGATCTGACATAGCCAAGGCCGTAATGTATGATGTCTGGTTTTACTTACCGTTTTAATCGACGTGTGCTAAATATGCTAGACTGGAAGTTAACGTAAGGAAGATACTCTGCACAAAACATGCGATTATCTTCGGTTTTATTTTTAATGACTCCAGGCAAACATCCTAGGGCATCTCACTCTGTATAAACAGATCTCTCTCCACGCATCTCTCTCTCTCTCTCTCTTGTATATCTATCTCAGTCTCTCTCAGTCTCTCTCTCTCTCTCGTCTCTCTCTCTCTCTCTCTCTCTCTCTCTCTCTCTCTCTCTCTCTCTCTCTCTCTCTTTGTATATCGCTCTCTCTCTCTCTCTCTCTCTGTATAAAAGTCTCTCTCTCACTCTCTCTCTCTGCTATCTCTCTCTCTCTCTCTTCTCCTTTGTATATGTATGATCTCACTCTCTCTCCTCTCTCTCTCTCCGTGAAAAAGGGCGCGATTATGAATGTATGATATAGCGTGCTTGCTTTCTTATATTGTGTTTATGGTGCATGGTTTCAGACTACATGTTAGTACTGCTAATTTTGCATTGTCTAATTACCTTATGTTTTATGTCGATGTGTTTATGTTAACGGCAAGTATGAAAAATGGCAATCGTCTGTCAATAATTCTACCGTTGTAAAATAAAGTGTCATTTCAATTTCATTTCATTTCTCTCTCTCTCTCTCTCTCTCTCTCTCTCTCTCTCACTCTCTCTCTCTCTCTCTCTCTCTCTCTCCTCTCTCCTCTCTCTCTCTTCATCTCTCTCTCTCTCTCTCTCTCTCCTCTCCTCTCTCTCTGTGTGTGCGCGTACTTCATACCATTTATGCATTGTTCCTTCCACGTCCCTTTCTTATGCCTTGCTATGTGTTCTCTTGGTTGGTTTATTTTGAGTTGGGTTCCATCATTATTGTTTACTTTTTATGTATATTTTTTTTTTCTTTTCGTTTTTTTCTATGAATGATCATTGTATCTACACCGACACCCCTTCCCCTCACCTCCCCTTCTTGATACGGGCAGATGGCCTAATCATTAAACAATGTTCTGAGTTCTGAGTTCTCTATCTGTGCGCGCGCTTGCGCACGTGTGCGTGAATGTAAACGTGAACGTGTTCGATTTCTTAACTTTCTCACTAATATCTCTTTAGCTTGCAACCTTTCAGCTAGCACCATGTCTTTTCTCTTTGGATTTTACGTTTTCTTTCTGATCTCTCTGTCTCTCTGTTTGTCTGTCTGTCTGTCTGTCTGACTCTCTCAAATGAAACTACATTTATTAATCACTCTGTGGCATTGTTTATATATTATGATTTAAAGAGAAGAGAAGAAAGACAATTTAAACTTCATTTATTTAACAACATTCAGATATAGTGATTTTCTTTTTTATAGATAGTAGTTTTTCAATATAATTCATCCATACAGTAAGTGTCTAAGGAAAAGCCACTGATAATGTAGTTTTGTTAATGTGACAAGTGTGACTCGAGCATGCTTTGGGTTTCTTTTCATATATCTAAATTATGTTGAGTGTCAGATTTCGTTACCTCCTTTGCATACAGGCCGGTGGTTTTGCAGTAAACAATTTCAGTGTCAGTGTTCTCTCTCTATCTCTATCTCCCCCTCTCTTTCTCTCTCTCTCTCTCTGGTGTGTGGTTATTTTCTATTTTTTGATGCGAATGTTATGTGTCCGCCTCCCTATGATACGGGCAGAAGGCCTATTCATTAAAATTGTGTGAATCTCTCTCTCTCTCTCTCTGTCTGTCTCTCTGTCTGTCTGTCTCTCTGTCTCTCTCTCTCTCTCTCTCTCTCTCTCTCTCTCTCTCTCTCTCTCTCTATCTCTCGCTCTTCTCTCGTCTCTCTCTCTCTCTCTCTCTCTCTCTCTCTACTCTCCTCTCTCTCTCTCTCTCTATCCCCCTATCTCTCTTCAACACCTACATTGACGTGCTAAATGCTAAACCATTTCTCCCTAAAAGACATCAGAAGTTGAAGTTCCCCATTGATCTTTTTCTTCAAGAAATTCTCTCTTGGCAACATACTTGGTCAAACGACGGTTTGATTGGCCATTTCACTGCCAAGTGCTGGTCATTGCATTCTCAAATATCACCCTCAACCTTCAGGAAATCATGAAGAAAAAAAGCAAAAGTATCTATCTAAAAAGAGCAGAAATATTGATTAAAAAAATAGAGCAGAATATTTATCCAAACGAAAATCGAAACACAAATCATCTGTCTAATAAAGAGCAAAAATATGTATATAAAAAGGAGCAAAAGTCTATACTATATCTCAAAATAGACATGTGTATCTTATTGATTTTTTGTTGGTTTTTGAAAGGTTGAGTGGATCAGATTAAAAATAAAAATGTGTGTGCGTTTGTGCGCATGCGCGCGGGCGCGTGTGTGTATGTGTGCGCACCTGCGTTCGCTTATGTGTGTGTATGCTTGCATGTGTGCTTGTGTATGTATATTTTGTGTGTGCGCGCGCTTATATGTGTATGTATAGGCATGTATGTGTGTGTGTGTGTGGTAGTATAACCTGCATATCGTGTGTGTCTGCGTGTATGTGTGTGTGTGTATGTAGTTTCTTCTTACATTTTGTTAGCTTGAATGTGAGTAAGGTTTCCTACGAAGTCAAATACTTTGGTAGATAGCGTAGAGTTAAACAAACACATCATTACCTAGAAAAAGTCCACAAATTAAAAGCTGGGTCAGACGGTTCTAACTATGTCAACAAGGGGATTTCATTTTCAGACAAATATCTACCACTATACTACCACTATAGTTCCTTTTCTCTTCTTCTTCTTCTCACGGGGGGGGGGGGAGAGAGGGGGAGGAGGGAGGAGAGAGAGAGAGAGTAGAGAGATGAGAGAGAGATCGAGGACTGAGAGAGAGAGACGACAAGGAGAGAGAGAGATTGAGATAGAGGAGAGAGAGATGAGAGTAGAGAATACGAATACGATTTTTTAAAATCAGATATAGGCATAGGCCCCTTCCTGATGGGGGTGTCACAATGATAGAAACATAAATCATGCAATAACATATTTGGTTACACATAGATACATACATTGTTTTTCTTTTTTCTTTTTTTAAAGCATTCATATTCTTGCAAACATTTTTTAGCTACTCGCTGTATGTAATCGCTTTAAGGCTTCGTACATAAACAAAGCTATATTAGTTAAGGCATTTAAATTTCTATTAGACATAAGTAAAGCGTATCTGAAATGACAGGGATACTTGTAATATTTAGCCTGAATATATTTCACCCTCAAATCCTGTAGCATTTGACAACAAAGTGTAATATGAACAACATCCTCTTCAACACAATGGCATAATCTACATACTATTTTATTAGCACTATTATTACTATATCTAAATCTATGAGAGGCAATATCTGAGACTCCAAATCTAACTTTGGTAAGTGCACTCTTTATGTACCTGCTTATGTCAGTGTTAAGATATGGTTCAAAACAATTAGTCGTCTTAAAGGTTCTATATTCAATGAAACTATCACTGGTGTGAATATGATCATGCCAATCTTGCCATTTACAATCTATGATACGTTGTTTAAAACATTTGATAAAGACTGAAACATTTTCAACACCTTGATTATCCCATACAAACCCAAAACCGAAAGAATTTAAGCATTTACGAACATTTGTTACCCAAGTTAGCTTTCCATTTACATCTAGATTGTATAACATTTTATATGCTCTAAAAAGTAATTTATTGCTTTCCATTCGAGTCAACTTTAGCCAATATGCAATACATTTAACATAAGAGTTTAGGTATATTGGGTATCTACCCAGTTCACCGTACACTAAATCATTCGGAGTGCGACTATCAACATTCAAAAAACGCTTTAAAGCAAACAAATGTAATTTTTCTATTATATTCCCTTTCTCAAAAGCCCAAATTTCAGCCCCATATTGTAAAATTGATTGAACTTGTGAATCAAATAATTTCTTAAACACATTAAAGGAACTACAATCAAGTTTGTACAAAACATGAAGTATAACGAGGACTGCCCTTTCCCCCCTATTAACTAGATCTTCACATGCAGATGTAAAGCTAAGTCTTGTTGAAAATAGCACACCCAAATATTTATATGCATTCACTTTTTTTACAGTTTGATTTCCATAAGTCCAATGCTCGTGTCTGGATAAATAACCACCTTTGCGGAAAACAATTATGTTCGTTTTTTCCATATTTACTTTTAACTGAAGTCTCATTGCAGCTGCATATAAACTATTTAACTGTCGCTGTAACCCTATTGCTGATATAGATAACAAAATAATATCATCAGCAAATAATAATATGAAAAGCTCAATTAAATCAAATGTTACACCATGTTTACCTTTATCAATAATTTCTAAGGCAAGTTCATTTACGAATAATGAAAATAGCACAGGGCTACACACATCACCTTGCTTTACACCCTTGGTACATTTCACAAAATCTGTTAATTTAGCACCGTTTCTTATCCTAGCTTTTACATCTTTATACATACTTTTTATACACTTGTGCAATTTACCATTAACTCTATTCTTCAACAATACAGGCCACAATAATTTCCGTGAAACACTATCAAAAGCCTTTTCAAAATCTACAAAGGCTACATAAAGGTTTTGATTACTAGAAAACTGTTTTTGAACAGTGGCAAGCAATGTAAATATATGATCTATGGTACAATAATTTTTTCTTGAAGCCAGTCTGATGTTCTCCCGTTATATTATTTGAATCTACCCACTCTTGCAATCTAGTATTTATTATTGAACTATGCAATTTACTTCTTACGCTAGACAACGAAATACCTCGGTAATTGTTAGTGTCATTAACGTCTCCCTTCTTAAAAAGTGGCAAAATAATTGATTATGTCCATGCTTTGAAGACCTCTGTGGTATTCTTGTATTCGGTTTGGCCCTACTCTAGGTCGGTCTAACTCTACTAAGCGCCCCTAAGCTCATTCGCACTTGTAGCAGTCCAGACAACGAGTTGCTCCATATTTAATACCCAGAATCCAACTGTCCGTTTCCATAACAACATTGTCTTCTTACATAAACATATGCAAACACAACATCCCTCCTTTTCTTGGGAATTAATCTAAACTTAAACTTCGATTAATTGTAGCAACTGTTTCTAACGTTGAAATTAATGTACAAATTTGCAATAACCAAAAATAATAAAACTGGCTATACATCTGACTCGTTTTCTTTGTAAAAACCAAAGTTAATTAAACTGACTATACATACTTATTTACTTTAAAAGTTTCCTTTTTCCATCAAAGCTGACATTATTATTTCTCAGTCACAGATTATTTTAAGATGTTTCTTCTTGTCAGCGTTAATTTCAATACATGTGAAATATGTTTGTCACACAAGTAATTCTCACTTGATTAAATGAAATAAAGCTTTAAAGTCTCTGTGTTTCACAGATTGATAGTCACTTTCTCACTGATGCTTCCCGCGATGTGAAATGTCAACTTCTTGTTGAAAAGAAATGTCTTAACATTTAACAAATTAAATTGAAGTAAATTGAAGTAGTGAAACAAATATTCAAATGAATAAAATCGCTTGCAAGTAACTTATGCGTTAATAAACAAAGAATGAATTGTGTGGCTTTGCTTTACAGTCTTCACATTGAATGTGTTTCACTTTTGTCTACTTAACTAGGACTTTAGACTTCTAGTGCATGTAGAGCTAGTCTGTGTCAGGTCATTACAAAGTCGTCGAATTTGCTTGGTGTTTTCTTTGTTCGTGTGGGTCTGAGCATGGGGGCTGTGTTCTGCTCGTTGTTTGCCTTGTGTGTCACTGGCACAGTGGGTGCTTTTGCAGTGTCACGGGTTTTCTCAGTGTGTGCTTTGGGGTTTGAAGTGTCTCTGGGCTTTGCAGAGTGTGGTGTTAGCACACTGGGTGGACAGGTCTCTTCCTTCGTTGTCTGCTCCTCTCGGTCTGGTTGTGGCGGCCATGGTTTCATTGGGGACAGCTCCGGCATCCTCTCCTTCTTCGCGATGAAGATATTTCTTCATGTGGGACGAGTTGCGGCTGTACGTGGCGCCATCTGATGACTGCACGGTGATTTTGCTGCCGTGCTTCTGGACAACTTCAAAGGGTTCAGGGATGAATGGGGTTTGCAGCTTTCCATCCTTTCCGTTCTTCATCAGGACTCTGTCTCTGAGGTCAATGTCTGAAGATTTTGCTGATCTTTTCTGGTCAGTGTACAGTTTTGAAAGTCCTTTTCTTTCAGCATCGTGGTCTTGAGTTTCTTGGTCAATTGTTTCTGGTGTCAGTTCAGGAATTTTCGTTCGAATTTTGCGTCCGAACAGAAGTTCTGCGGGACTTTTTCCTGTCGTTGGGTGAGGAGTTGCGCGGTAGGCAGCGAGGTAGGTCAGGATTTCATCTTTCCAGTTCTTCCCCCCAGCTTTTGCGATTTTCATTCGTTTCAAGAGTGACTTTACTTCACCGTTCGCTTGAGGCCATTTTGGGGTAACTTTGATGTGTTTGATTCCGTTTTATCTCAGGAACTTGGCGAAGATCTCAGAAATGAACTGTGGGCCATTATCTGAATGTAGAGTTAGTGGCAGTCCATGTCTGGCTAAATTTTTTTTAGAACGGAGATCGTTTTCTCAGCAGTTGTTGACTTCATGACAGCGACTTCATAGTATCTGCTGTATTAGTCTATGATCACGAGGACTGATTCGCCTGAAGGAAATGGGCCTAGGAAATCAAGTGCGATGTCTTCCCATGGTCCTGGTGGTAGTTTGGTGTTTTTCGTAGGTTCTGGTGGGTTTGGTCGGTTTACGAGTTGACAGCCGTGGCAACTTTTGCAGTATTTTTCTGCTTCTTTTTCCATTCCGGGCCACCAAACTTTCGTTCGCAGGTTTGGTTTTGTTCCCACGATTCCCAGATGTCCTTCGTGTGCAAGGGCGATGATGCGTGGACGCAGTTTCTTAGGCACGACGATTCTTGAGCCTCTCAGCACTAGCTTGCCGATTGTACACAGCTCTGGACTGACTGCTGCATACATTTTCAAGCTATTATTGTTCAATTTTCCTGTTTTGAGGTTTTCTTGAACTTCTTGCAGTTCTTCGTCTTCGCCTGAAGCTCTCTCTATCTCCCTTGTGGTAACTGCGTTTGGCGTTGCGTTCACTGCTATGAAGTGGACGTGGCTGTCTGTTTCTTCAGTCAGTTTTGACTCAGTTGTTGTTAGCGTGAGCAGGCATGACATCGGGTCAGCGATGTTGCTTTTGTCTGGGATGTAGACGACTTTGAAGTTGTAGGCTTGAAGTCGAAGGACCCATCTTTCTATTCGGGCACTTGGTTTTGAGCGGGGACCGTAGATGACTTGCAAGGGCTTGTGGTCCGTCAGAAGATCAAATTCAAGTCCGTAGATGTATGGGTTAAACTTTTCACATGCCCATACAATGGCAAGGGCCTATTTCTCTGTTTGGGAGTACCTTCTTTCAACATCGGTTAGGCTTCGGCTTGAGTAGCTGATCACTCTGGGTGTGTTCTCATGGACTTGGATGAGAATTCCGGCAATGCCCACTGGTGATGCGTCCGTGATGATCTTTGTTTTGGCTTTCGGATCATAATATCCAAGTGTTTCGGCACTGGCCAAGGCTTTCTTCAATGCCTCAAAAGCTCTTCTTTGCTCTGGTCCGAAGGTGAACTTTTCGTTCTTTCTTGACAGTCTTCGAATCGGTTCAGCCAATGTTGCGCAATTCGGGATGAATCGTGCAGAGTAGTTTGCAAGTCCCAAGAAGCTTCTGACTCCGCTTGCTGTTTCTGGTTCTCTGGCGTTCAGGATCGACTCAACATTTTCCTTTGTGGGGTGGATCCCGTTAGATGTCAGTTTGTGTCCAAGGAACGTGATTTCAGATTTTCTTTGTTTAGTGTCAGGCCAGCATCTTGCAGTCGATGTAGGGCTTGACGCAATCGTCGATCATGCTCTTCTGTGTTTGGACCTTGGACTACGATGTCGTCTGTCATGTTTGCCACTCCCGGAATTCCTTGCAGGACTTTCTTGATTTCATGCTGGTAGATTTCACTTGCAGCACTAATTCCCATGACGAAACGTTTGTACCTGAATAGACCAGAGTGTGTGACGAAGGTAGTCAGGTCTCTTGACTCTGGATCTAGTTCTAGTTGGTGGTATCCTAGCTTGAGATCCAGCTTCGAGAACACCTTGCTTTCACTCATGTCTATTGCAGGATTTCATCCATTGTCGGAATTGGGTGTCATTCTCTCATGACGGCTTCATTCAGTCTTCACATGTCGACACACAGTCGAATGTCTTCATTCGGTTTCGGCACGATCACAACCGGACTGACCCAAGGCATTGGCATTTCAACTTGTTCGATGATGTCTTTGTCCAAGAGTTCTTGAATTGTCTCCGCCACTTTTGCACAGAGTCCAAATGGCATGCGTCTCACTGGCTGAGCAACGGGTTTGACGTTTGGATCAACAGTAAGCTTGACTTGACGATCTTTCAGTTTCCCGAATCCGGTGAAGAGTGGTTGAAAGTCGTTGAATGTCAGCGGTTTGTTCGTTGCTTGAAGACACATTCTGGATGTCAATGCCAATTTTAAGTACTCCGAGCTGCATGGCAGTGTTTCTGCTCAGCAGTGGTTCTCCTTTTTCTTTGATAACGTGGAATTCAGCTCTGACGCTGGTTTCTCTTGCTATGATTTCTGCGTTGAAACATCCAATGGTGTGCAGTGGTTTTTCTGATGTGTATGGGAACAGCAGTTCTGACGATCTGATGGAAGTGCAGCATCTCGTTTTGAGTTCCTTCCACAGATTTTCATGAGATGTCGTTGTACACCTCTGAGTACGACAATCATGGTGCGTTGGATCCTCCTACTATTCACGGGGATTTGGTGTTTTGAACGCTTGAACTTGTTGACAAAAACGTCACGTTTCTTCTGTCATTCATCTGACTGACTGCTTATTCTTCTTAGTACAACATTTGCCTCTTTGGAGCTCTTTGTCATGAAATAATTTGGTCCTCTTCTTCACATATCTGTGCGTCTTCACATCCAGTTGGCGAACATTTGTTTCTTCTCTTAAAATGGGAAGTAGGGAGATTCTTATGGAAACTTTTTACTACGTATTCTTTCTTA
>CM065689.1:57662988-57686115 GCA_017654935.2 Phymorhynchus buccinoides | reverse complement strand
ATATATAGACTTTACATAGAAAAACTTTCTACACTGATTGGTTACCCCACAACAAACCACTACAAAAGCAAAGTCAGGGGCAAAATTGTGGTCTAAGGGAGTGAAGCGAGTTTAGAAGTGACCAAGATATTGTGTGCACACATATTTGCCTCCCTTGAAGCAACTGCATAAAATTGACAGCTATCTATTAATTCTGGATATATATGGCCGGAACGACTTGAATGAGTTAAAGGATCATTTCATCCTGTTGTTGGTGAAAAATCAATTCATATCGATTATCAGTATAAAAAAGCATTATATTTATTACTGTAGTTTAGATAAATCAGTTTTCTGACCTACGTTGGCTGTACTTTTTTTTATCTCCAAGTCCTCTGGTCCAAGTCCTGTAGAGTGGCACAGTGGTAGCGCGTTCGCTTCGTGTCAAGTAAACCCGAGTTCGAACCTGGGTACAGGGGATTTTTCCTCTCACTTTGCACTAGGCCTTACGGTCTGAAAGTGGAGTCTTTCGGATGAGACGATAAACCGAGGTCCTGTGTGCCCATGCACTTAGCATACACTAATCCCAATGGCAACAAAAAAGTTGTCATTTGGTCAAAAAATTTCCTTCCTCAATCACCTGCAAATTTTTTAATTGGGTGGCGCGCCTCTGGCTGCGACGCGCTCTCCAGGTGGGAGCAACCCAAATTTCACAGAGACGCCTCTGTGACTATAAAGTACCTAATACCGATGGAGCTTATTTTTGATTTGATGTTTTGTTGTTGTTCAGATGGTGTGGCTAGAGACGCCGACCAACCCCACCATGAAGCTGGTGGACATTGAGGCAGTCAGCCGACTGGTGCACAGCAAGAGCCAGGCCTTCGTGGTCGTCGACAACACATTCATGTCCGCGTACTTCCAGGTAGCTACCTGCCTCTGCTGGCAAAGTCAGTTTCAAGTTCCAGCACTCAATATCAGACCTGTTTACTCTACTCTTTTCGAGTAGTAGTCTACTCAATTTGGACCTCTACTTCTCTTCAAAACTGACAATAATGCTCTTTAATTGTTGATTACTACTCATTTTCAGTGAGCATTATTTGATGGTTTAATGAATAAAACTACACATTGTGCACACAAACTACTCATTTAAGTTATCCAGACTACTCAAGATTTGGGTAGGGGGTAAACAAGTCAGCAATAGACGATTTTCAGAAAAAACTAGGGGAGAGCACTTCGCGGAAATTAGAGTTGTTTACCTCCATTACTCGGTCAAATACCATGGCAACAATGCAACAATGGTGTCGAAGCTTGAAACCACAGGATGCGAGTCAGCGACTTGCAAACATTTTTTTTTTTAAATAAGGGGTGGCCAGTTGCTACAAAGTGATAGAATTTGCAAACTGTGACGTAAAAATATAAATTACATCAATTTTAGAAGTGACACACTGCGTTCTACATGCTGTGTGTCTCCTCAAGCACGCGAAGCGAGGGCTGGGGATTTACCTGATGGTAGATTAACTTCCCCTGTTTGACCGATTGAATTAGGCGAGATCACTCCCACACACCATGAAATTACTCCCCTTAATTATTGCCGAACAATTCCTATTGTGTGTTGTGTCATATGCAGTTTGACCACACTCCCAGATGCCGCCTAATGTTGTCGTTTTTTCTCCCCAACTTTGGTTTTTTTTCTCTGTCGATGAAGCACACACCACTGTGTACCATATTTTGGTTTTAACGGACTATAAGGCCGTGTACACACATAAGCAGATATTCCATACGGAAACCCATGCACAATCCATAAATAAGTGAAGGGAAAAGATTTGCGCACGTGTCCGAATTTTCCCATTATGCGTAAACTTCTATCCTTCTTTCTTCCACTTATTTAGGGTTTCCGTACGGAACTTACGCGTCTAATGTGAACCCGTGAACCCGGCTTAAATCGATACTTTTTTTCCCCAAAGTGAGTGCCCTGTGCCTTATGATATAACTGCTAATATAGTAAGAAAATATAATAACACAATCTGCATTTAGTGTAAAATTTGTGGGGGGGGGGGGGCTTATAATAAGGTGCGCGCATAGTCCAAAAAATACAGTATTCCATTTTTGTCATACTAAATTATGTAATGTGATTTGAGAGTTTCTACCTTTTCTTTATAGAGTATTCCCAGTTGTTATGTATAAGAACGGGAATTGAATAAGGCTGCAGACACATATACACAGAAGTTCAGCGCCAAAACCCATGCACAATCAAAAAATAATAATCTGGAAGTAAGAAATATGAAAGAGTGTGCACATTACACGCAGAAACCCTTGCACAATCCCACCCGCTTATTTCTGATATAAGTGTATGGGGTTTCCTCACGGAACTTACGGATTGCAGATGAAATGTGTGTGTGCCCTTAAGAAAGGGAACTGATAGAGCCAATCTGGCAAAATGGTCTGGGGATATAACTCTCTTGACTGTGAAAGCAAGAAGCAGCAAATATCAGTTATTCCCCTTCATCTGATGATGTCATCAGTGATGTCATCAAGAACGCATGTGATAGGGTAATAGTGAAATAAGAAAGGTAAATCTCTGTAATTAACTCCCTTCAAAGTTTTTTGGGGCACCAAATCGCCTAGCAAAGCATAAGCAACAGCCGCCTTGAGACAGACCCAGGTTTATCCTCAGAAAAGGATGACCCAGGTCTGCCCACATGACCATCACCCGCACAGCACACAACAGCAGTGGTGGAGAGAATTAGTGCACAAACAAATCAACATTAATTCAAGAATGGCATAGCCTTCTAGTCTTGAATGGTCAACTTAGGACTCTGATTTGACCGCCAGGGGGGGCAATCAAACCAGTAGGGGCTTAGCGCGTGATATTCTTAGTTGGGCGTAGTGAGAGAGAGAGAGAGAGAGAGAGAGGGAGATGAGTCCCTCCCTCTCTGTCTCTCTCACTACGGGTTTGATTGCCTCCTGGCGGTAAAATGCGCATCCTAAGTTGCTCATTATGTTACACTTAAACAACCCACAACACAGAAGAAACTGGTATGCCTCGATAGAAGTTGGGTTAAGCAAAGATAAAAATAGTGAGGCAAGGAGAGAGGGTAATAGTGAAATAAGGAATATAATACTTTTTGTGTTTACAGTGTCTAGTACATGTATAGGTGTTTGGATCTTATCTTTTTCAACTTCTTCTTCTTTTAAATTTTGGGATGTAAGGATAGGCCTCGGTATGACAGTGTATTTTATTTTTTATAAATGATATAGAATTAGTTCCTATGATTTTGACAGTTCCTGTCCCATTGTTTTTCCTCGTTTTGTGTTGAAGAGATGTTTAAGTGAAATGATGCTTAACCCTTTCACCGCCAGCCATTTTTCAGCAACAAAATACTATTAAACTTGACTGGGTAGAGAAAAAAATCTGCAATACTGGGAATTCCTCTGTGACATCCTTACCTCCCAAAATTAAAATAATAAGGACTTCAGATAAGAGGTCCTCATTTGATGCCTTTTAGTGGTATGGGTGTTAAAACATTGTGGTGCATAAATGTGACATTGGCGGTGAAAGGGTTAATCTTGATTGAACACCAAGCTTCAAGCCCCTTTGCAGTCGAGAGTCACAACAAATCTGAATATCAACTTGTTGTACTATGATTTCAGCGGCCCCTTTCCCTCGGTGCTGACATTGTGATGCATTCTGTGACCAAGTACATGAATGGTGAGCCTTCATTCCATCTGTCTGTGTCTGTTTACATCCACAAGAAGAGCTGTTCATCTTGATGCGCTCTGTGACCAAGTACATGAATGGTGAGCCTTCATCCTGTTATCTGTCTGTGTGTCTGTTTACATCCACAAGAAGAGCTGTTCATCTTGATGCACAGGTGTCTGTCTCTGGTGCTCAAAACTCCCATCTAAAGAAAAACAAGTTCAACGTCCTCCAACCTGGAACAGGTGCAAATGGGACATTTGTTCTTGATGAAGATAGTGGGTTGGTCCTGGAGGCACTGCAATGCTGACTTGGACTCCAGTCTGACGCACTGGGTTCAGACTAGTGCCTCACTAAAGATTGGGCAAAAGTTCACCTCATGACGCACCATTTTTTAAAAAAATTATAAAAGAAAAAAGTGCTCAATATTTATTGAAAGAGATCTGTAATATCCAGCCCCCCCTCTCAGTCACAGTGATGTAGTGATGGGGGTCTTGGCCCTGAACGATGATGATGATGGTGGTGATGATGATGATGATGGTGGTGATGATGATGATGATGATGTCTGCAGGTCACAGTGATGTAGTGATGGGGGTCTTGGCCCTGAACGATGATGATGATGGTGGTGATGATGATGATGATGGTGGTGATGATGATGATGATGATGTCTGCAGGTCACAGTGATGTAGTGATGGGGGTCTTGGCCCTGAACGATGATCATGATGGTGGTGATGATGGTGATGATGATGATGATGTCTGCAGGTCACAGTGATGTAATGATGGGGGCTTGGCCCTGAACGATGATGGTGGTGATGATGATGATGATGGTGGTGATGATGGTGGTGATGACGATGATGATGATGTCTGCAGGTCACAGTGATGTAATGATGGGGGCTTGGCCCTGAACGATGATGATGATGGTGGTGATGATGATGATGATGATGATGATGATGATGATGATGATGATGATGATGATGATGATGATGATGATGATGGTGGTGATGATGATGATGATGGTGGTGACGATGATGATGGGGGCTTGGCCCTGAACGATGATGGTGGTGATGATGATGATGATGGTGGTGATGATGATGATGATGGTGGTGATGATGGTGATGATGGTGGTGACGATGATGATGATGTCTGCAGGTCACAGTGATGTAATGATGGGGGCTTGGCCCTGAACGATGATGGTGGTGATAATGATGATGATGGTGGTGACGATGATGATGATGTCTGCAGGTCACAGTGATGTAGTCATGGGGGTCTTGGCATTGAACAATAACAATGATGACGATGGTGATGATGATGATGACCATGATGATGATGGTGATGATGATTGCAGGTCACATTGATGTAGTGATGGGGTCTTGGCCCTGAATGATAACAATGATGATGATGATGGTGATGATGATTGCAGGTCACTGTGATGTAGTGATGGGGGTCTTGGCCCTGAACGATAATGATGATGATGACGATGATGATGATGACCATGATGATGTCTGCAGGTCACAGTGATGTAGTGATGGGGGTCTTGGCCCTCAACGATAATGATGATAATGATGATGATAATGACGATGATGATGATGATGTCTGCAGGTCACAGTGATGTAGTGATGGGGGTCTTGGCCCTCAACGATAATGATGATAATGATGATGATAATGACGATGATGATGATGATGTCTGCAGGTCACTGTGATGTAGTGATGGGGGTCTTGGCCCTGAATGATAATGATGATGATAATGATGATGATAATGATGATGATAATGACGATGATGATGATGATGTCTGCAGGTCACAGTGATGTAGTGATGGGGGTCTTGGCCCTGAATGATAATGATTATGATAATGATGATGATAATGACGATGATGATGATGATGTCTGCAGGTCACAGTGATGTAGTGATGGGGGTCTTGGCTCTGAATGATAATGATGACGATGATGATGACGATGATGATGATGACGATGATGATGTCTGCAGGTCACAGTGATGTAGTGATGGGGGTCTTGGCCCTGAACGATAACAATGATGATGATAATGACGATGATGATGATGATGTCTGCAGGTCACAGTGATGTAGTGATGGGGGTCTTGGCCCTGAACGATACCAAACTGGAGGAGAGGCTCCGATACCTGCAGAACGGTCAGTCTGTGTGCGGAGATTGACCCTATTTCTCAGACTATAAGGCGATGCTTTTATATCTCAGACTGACACCCCTGTGCCTTATAATATGACTAATAATGGAGTTAGAAAATAGAAGAGCAAAATCTGAATTTGGTGTAAAATTTGGGGGTGCGCTTTATCGTTCGAAAAAGACGGTAGTTTTGTCCCCATTTCTTTAGCATGGTCTGTATAATGTAAAACATTTTTGCTTGCAAAGGATATTCTCTTGTATCTTCAAATTTTAAATTCTCTTCATATATATGTCAGAGGCAACATTTTATGCTGCCCTTTCAATTGTTTCATGCTTGGTTACTGCGTCTACAGAATAAACCAGGCCTTCTATTGTTCAGCCTTTAGGCTGATTTCAAGCTTTTGTGATGCGCCCCAGGGGTCATTTATTCAGATCAAAAAGACACCCAACTGAGTAGGCCTATAGAAATATTTCTTTTGAGTGAATGCAGATTGAACAATCAATTTGACTTATAATGCTGTTTTTAAGGCTTAGATTACAACAAACCAAGAGGCAAAGCCTTCAAGGCTCACTTGAGCAAGCACATGTGGGACAACAACAAAGATTGAGGGGGGTGTCTAAAGTATAAGATTGCCAATAAGATTTTAAAGTACAAATGAAACTGTCGTTAATGGATACAACTATTTAAAAACCTTTTTTTTTAAACGTGCCCATGCCGAGAATCGAACCCGGAACCATTGGCATGACAGACAGACACTCTACCAATGAGCTATCGAGGCTTTTAGTGTTGATGAGTTTCTTAACTCATGTTGCCTGTTGAATACTCTCTAACCCACTAACCTAAAATGTTATTTGTTTGTTATCTGTTTACAGTGTTGTTTTAAGTATTTAATTATTCAAACCATTGTTTGAAAGCTTGCATAGACATCTATGTGTGTGCAAAGTTTGAATAATGTACACCTTCTATTTCCCGAGAAAATGCCAAAGTTAAAGTTTGGAGATTAGACCATGGACGCAACACACACACAACCGACAACTATCATACTATAGAGTCATATAGACTCACAAAAGCTTCAGTTTCAGGCAGCTTCTGCCTTTTTCGGACGCTTTTCAGCCTAAAAAATCTCATAACTCATGCATGATGGATGTTTGAATCCTAACCAACTTTTTTTGGTGTCTGTGAATAATAATAATAATGTGCATACACAGGACAACTGCTGTTCAATAGCAAATATTGACAAATCATACAATGTTTTAAATTGCTTTTCTTAGGTAATAGGAATGTTGTGTCATTTGGACATTTTCATGAGTTAAAAAAAAGAGTTGATTTTTTGGTGGCCATGGTTTTTCTTGTTTTGTTTTTCACTGAGATCTCATTTTTCTCACAAATGTCACTCGAAAGAGATTTAGTCCAATGTCAGATCTTTTTGCTAAGTATGCTGCTGGTGTTGCTTTTTGGGTCTTCCTTTTTTTATGCATCTATCGAGACACAGCGTTTTCTTGGCTTGGATGGTAGACTACTTCTATGCCCTTTTGTGTGTGCTGCGATAGACACAGTGACGCAGAGACACATTGACACAAAGACACAGTTTTGTCTCGGCTTGAACTATTTTCACACCCTTTTGTCATATTTTTTGTGCAGCTATGGGCACGGTGTCGTCTCCCTTTGACTGCTACCTGGTGAATCGAGGGCTGAAGACCTTATCCCTGCGGATGAAGCAACACATGTCTAATGGTCTGGCTGTGGCACGCTTCCTCGAAGCATCCCCTAAAGTGGTTAAAGTCCTGCATCCAGGTATTGGTGATGATAGTGATTAATAATAATAATAAATAATAATTGATAGCATTTCTATAGCGCCTTTCTATAATTATTTTACACTCAAGGCGCTTCCATTCACTGATACACCCGCAGTCGCACAAAACATTATTACCCAATCATTCACCCAGGTACAAGATCAAGAAGGAAAATTTACAAACCGAATGAGCTTTGAAAGTAGTGTCTCTTGAGTTTAGCTTTGAAACTAGAGATAGTTGGTTATGAGAGGAAATTCCAAACAGCAGGGGAACTGAAACTGAAACTGCGGTCACCAAATGACTTTAGATTTGTTTTTGGAACTTTCAGAAGTTTTGTGTTTGAGGACCTGAGTGAGTGGGAAGGAGTGTAGGTGTGAAGAGCACTGGAGAGGTAAGGCGGAAGGGTCTGTTCAAAGTGATGGAAGTGATTATACCCCATAAAAGCCTAGCACCTAAGCTATCCAAAGCAGGATGTTTGCCTTCAATCATCTGGATGATGATGCTGCGCCAAAATGATGCGCGTCAAGAAGCCCAGGACACAAAACATATGTTTGCACCTGAAAATTGGCACCAAGCTAATTATTTCATAATCTTTTGTTCTCCCGTTGGGATACCAGGGGTCTTTTGTACAAATAGTTCCCTACCTTCTGGAAGGTCTGTGCTTGTAACTTCCTCTAATCTGTCACTCTCTTTGACTCTGCCTTTTCCCTTCGCTTACTGTCGTTCTTTCTGCCTTACTGGTCCATTCTCCTGCCTTTTTCCTAGAAGTCTATACAAGGAGTTTCTCCACTCGAAGATGGATATTTTGGCCTAACTGTTTCCGTAAGGCGCATAATGGCAGCATGACACATCTGTGCTTATATGACAGAAGACTGTCTGAGTGATCGAAGAAGAAGAAGAAGAAGATTTGTGACCGTGTGTGTGTGTACCACATTTTTGGGACTATAAGGCATAAGGCGTACACCCAAAGTTTACCCAAATTTCAGATTTTGTTCTTATATTTTCTTGCTACAAATTAAAACAGTTGAAACTGAAACCCAAAAGAAACCCATTTTCTTACCAGTTTATTAGTCATATTATAAGACGCACGGGTCTGAGTCTGTGAAAAAAGTATTGCCTTATAATTAAAAAATTATGGTATGTGTGTGTGTGCATGTGTACGTGTGTATATGACTGTGTGTGTGTGTGTGTGTATATATGACCGTCAAGTCAAGTCAAGTCAAGTCAAAATTATATTTAATGACGATAAAAGAGTAAGCTACAAGCTTTTTTTTCATCCTGTCGTCATGAAAAGAAAAAACATACTGAATCAATAAAATGTAAAGATCAACAATGAAACTTGGCGTACGGAACCAAAGCACAATGAACAAATATCAAAAACAAATCATACATAAATCATGACTAGCAAATACATTATGTACAAAACATAAATAGAAATACAATCATTCTTTGAAAGGGAGAGAGCAAGAGGTGGGACAAGAAAAAAGATTGAGACATAGATGCTGATAGAGACACCGTACAGAAGAGAGAGAAAAAAAAGGAGCCTGATAGAGTGTGTATGAGAGAGACAGACAGACAGAGAGAGAGAGAGAGAGAGAGAGATCGCGGACGTGCAAAAAATCTAACTTACAAAATTAATGCAGAGATAACCCGAAAAACCACTCAGGTGTAAAGCGAAAACATAAATGAGACAGATCACTAGAATTCCCCCTCCCCCCTTCAAATGGAAAATAACACATATAAAACACATAGCATTGACCCACCGTGTGTGTGTGTGTGCACTCTCTTGTTCCCAGGCCTGCCCTCCCACCCCCAGCACGACCTGGCCCAGCGACAGATGAAGGGCTACAGCGGCATGTGCACCTTCTTCATCAAGGGGGGGAAAGAGGAGGCCTCCACTTTCCTCAAAGCCCTCAAGGTGATTACCGGTATCCCAGCGTTGATAGGCTAAACCACTGCATACATTAGATTGACCATTGTTTTTAAAATTTCCTCTGTGTTTTCGGAGGGCAATTTTTGTTCATTTTTTTTTTCTTAGGAATTAATAAAAAAAATATGTAAATGGAATTTTGCACACTAATACAGTCCGTTCTTCATACGTTTAAACCAGCCACGCATTGGAATGTCAGTGTTTTGCTCGGCATCCATCTTGTATTTGTCAGTTGTACATTGCTAAGTTTTGTCATGAATGGTTCATTAAGTTAATTACCATATGTTTCGGACTGTAAGGCGCACCTTTGTATAAGGCCCACCTCCCAAATTTTACACAAATTTTTAGATTTTGTCATTATTTTTTCTTACTATTTTATTGGTCATATTATAAGGCGCAGGGGTCTGAGTCTGGGGGAAAAAGTATCCCCTTATGTCAGAAAAAGACTGTATTTTTACTTATTAAGAGGTTGGTTTGTTTGTTTTTCTTGTAGTCGTGTTGGAGTATCAGATGTTGGGGCTGACGTAGTCCTTGGACCTTGGCATCATCAAATTCTAAACTTCCCCCGTGGGGGTCTTCCATACAAATAGTTCCCCCACCTTCTGGAAGTTCTGTGCTTGCTACTTCCTCTAATCTGTCTCTCTCTTTGACTCTGCCTTTTTCCTTGCTTTGTGTCATCTACTATCTTTCTGACTTTCGGCCCATTCTGCCTTTTTTCCAAAACAATCTTCCACATACTTTTCTCCTTTGAGCTCCTCCGAAATCGGAATGTGTCGGCTGAATGCAGCGAGGAGACCAGTGAAAACTGGAAAACGGACACATACGTACCCATTGTGGCCTTATGGCCCAGGAACGCAGTAGAAGAAGAACAAATTCTCAACAGCTTTTTGAAATTGTCTTAAGCAATAATTTTATTCTTTTGAGAGTTCCTCAGCCTTTTTGTGAAATGTCTTTTTTTTCTTTTTTTCTCTGGCTCTCCCTAACTGCTCCTTCACATTTGTGTTGTGTTGGTGTACCTCTCTTCGCTTAATACAGCAATTTGTTTGTGTCTCTTTTTTCACAGATTTTCACTTTGGCAGAGAGTCTCGGAGGTTATGAGAGTTTGTGTGAACTGCCGTAAGTGTTACTGATTTTACTCATTTGTTGTTGATACCTTTTTCTGTCTCTCTCTCTCTCTCTCTCTCTCTCTCTCTCTCTCTCTCTCTCTCTCTCTCTCTCTCTCTCTCTCTCTCTCTCTCTGTTTGTATGAGATTCCATGCTGTGTGGAACATATGATTTAAATTTTCATTACATAACAGGTCTCCCAATCGTCTCGCAAAACTAGGGGTCCCAGGGACTCCTTCACTTACAGTATAGAGGGTCCTAGAGGCGGGATACTTGGTCGCAGTGGCATTGTGAATACTAAAAAGATTTTTTCTAGTGCATCCCTGGGACCCCCTGCACATTCTTTTAGGGGGTCCTTTAGAATTTGAGTACTTCATAGACCCTCAAAATGGGGGTCCCTGGGAGCCCTGACATAATAATGATTTGCATTTCTTTATTTCCTCCCAATTCTATATGAACATGAATACATGGGAATGAGGGCCCCTCTCTCTCTCTCTCTCTCTCTCTCTCTCTCTCTCTCTCTCTCTCTCTCTCTCTCTCTCTCTCTCTCTCTCTCTCTCTCTCTCTCTCTCTCTCTCTCTCTCTCTCTCTCTCTCTCTCTCTCTCTCTCTCTCTCTCTCTCTCTCTCTCTCTCTCTCTCTCTCTCTCTCTCTCTCTCTCTCTCCCTCTCTCTCTCTCTATCTGCTCTGTATGCTATATTCATTATAATCCTTCTCCCCCAGGCTCCCTATGATATGGGCAGAAGGCCTATTCAGTAAATTTGTTTGAGTTGAGTCTCTCTGTATGACAGCAACCTGTGATCTGTTATAGTGCTTAAACCGTTGTGGCAATATTAATGAAAATTGGCAGAGTTACTCCCCATTTTTTGTTGTAGATGCCCAATAAATCAGTTTGACCAAACATCCAATATTATGTGAAACAAATTGTTTTTAAAATTGAGAGAATAAGGGAGAGTAGAATGGCAAACATGTAAAGGGAAGTAATTTTGTATTTAGCATAATGGCTAGTACTAGTAGTAGTTGTTGCTGATTGCTATGTGCATTTTTACCGACCAAACGAAGTCTGACCGGTATTGTTTTGTCTGCTGATGTTATTGGATTTTTGTTTCATGTTTTTATTCCATTTCAATTGTGTGTAAAGCGCCCTGTAGCCTACATAGGATGGGCGCTATATACATTTTCCTCATTATTATTATTATTATAGTACAAACAGGTTATCTCCCTTAATATTTCATCATCTATCTCTCTCAGGACCTGGAAGTCTGCTTATATGGCTTTGCCATATTGTTTTTTGTTGTTGTTTTCTGCAAGTAGGTTTATTTGTGTGTATTATACTAAAAGATGTGACTGTGTGTGTGCATTTTTTGTAAGTGAATAATTTTGAAAATCATTATGCAATTTTCATGGTGGTTCTGTTTTTCTGTGTTAATTTTGCTTGATCTTGATTCATTTATTTGCTGCATCTTTAAAGAAAAAACCCCATTTTGGACTACATGTTTTCCCTTTTTTAACAGTTCGGTGCAGACGCACGCCTCAGTCCCCGCGGATCAGCGTGAGAAGCTGGGCATCACGGACAACCTGATCCGCCTGTCTGTGGGCCTGGAGGACATTGAGGACCTCATAGAGGACCTGGAGCAGGCCCTCAACAAAGCTGTACGTCTGTGTGTGTGTGTCTCTGTGTGTGTATGTGCATCAAGGACAACCTGATCCGCCTGTCTGTGGGCCTGGAGGACATCGAGGACCTGGAGCAGGCCCTCAACAAAGCTGTACGTCTGTGTGTGTGTGTGTGTGTATGTGCATCAAGGACAACCTGATCCGCCTGTCTGTGGGCCTGGAGGACATTGAGGACCTCATAGAGGACCTGGAGCAGGCCCTCAACAAAGCTGTACGTCTGTGTGTGTGTGTGTATGTGCATCAAGGACAACCTGATCCGCCTGTCTGTGGGCCTGGAGGACATCGAGGACCTCATAGAGGACCTGGAGCAGGCCCTCAACAAAGCTGTACGTCTGTGTGTGTGTGTGTGTGTGCGTCACGGACAACCTGATCCGCCTGTCTGTGGGCCTGGAGGACATCGAGGACCTCATAGAGGACCTGGAGCAGGCCCTCAACAAAGCTGTACGTCTGTGTGTGTGTGTGTGTGTGTATGTGCGTCACGGACAACCTGATCCGCCTGTCTGTGGGCCTGGAGGACCTAGAGGACCTGGAGCAGGCCCTCAACAAAGCTGTACGTCTGTGTGTGTGTGTGTGTGTAGTGCGTCACGGACAACCTGATCCGCCTGTCTGTGGGCCTGGAGGACATCGAGGACCTCATAGAGGACCTGGAGCAGGCCCTCAACAAAGCTGTACGTCTGTGTGTGTGTGTGTGTGTATGTGCGTCACGGACAACCTGATCCGCCTGTCTGTGGGCCTGGAGGACCTCATAGAGGACCTGGAGCAGGCCCTCAAGGTACAACAACTGATCCGCCTGTCTGTGGGCCTGGAGGACATCGAGGACCTCATAGAGGACCTGGAGCAGGCCCTCAACAAAGCTGTATGTCTGTGTGTGTGTATGTGCATCAAGGACAACCTGATCCGCCTGTCTGTGGGCCTGGAAGACATTGAGGACCTCATAGAGGACCTGGAGCAGGCCCTCAACAAAGCTGTACATCCTAGGTTTATGTTGAACATTTTTTCAAGGCTGTGGGTGGATGCCTCATGCCTCCATACGGGGAGCTGGACGACCTCGTCCTATCCACGAGTCTCTCCCCGTGGGGTGGGTGGTGGTGTTTTTTGTACAAATAGTACCCCCACCTTCTGGAAGTTCTGTGCTTGTAACTTCCTCTGATCTGCCACTCTCTTTGACTCTGCCTTTTCCCTTTGCTTTCTGTCTTCTACTATCTTTATGACTTATTGGTCCATTCTCCTGCCTTTAAAAAAAAAAAATATTCCAAATAATTTTCTCCTTTGAGCTCCCCCGAAATCGGAATGTGTCGGCTGTATGCAGCGGGGAGACTAGTAAAAATTGAAAACTGGACACATGTACCCCACCCATTATGGCCATATGGCCTGAGAACGCAGAAGAAGAAGAATAGCTTTTCCATTGCACAAAATTAATTGAGCGCACAAAGCATAGAGGCAAATGTTAAGAAGCCAAAGGCTAGCGCCAGAATTGTCACGAATAATTAGCAGACAAAACCAGGGAACAGAATAGCAGAAAGCTTGAAGGCTGTTACACCTATGTCTTCATTGAGATAACGAATACAAATTTACGCACACTGACTCGCACGCACACAGACATGAGACACACGTACGCTCTCGAATGCACACTTACCCAGAGAATAACAGATGAATTTCCTTCCTTCCTTCCTTCCGTATAGCACCACAATCACTTTTCACTACTTTGTCGCTTTAAACTTTTTGAGGATCTCTGGTAATGCGCAAGACAATAATCTATGAAGAAAAAGAAAGTAGACAGAAGAAGAATACTATTAATAGGCATCTGTATTGTTAATAATTCGGGACTTTCCTGGTGTTGCACTGCCTCCGGGCATTGCCCCCAGGATCGTTCCCACCATCTGTA
This sequence comes from Phymorhynchus buccinoides, assembly GCA_017654935.2. Taxonomy (NCBI): domain Eukaryota; kingdom Metazoa; phylum Mollusca; class Gastropoda; order Neogastropoda; family Raphitomidae; genus Phymorhynchus; species Phymorhynchus buccinoides. The sequence continues at coordinate 57,671,917 of CM065689.1, read as the reverse complement.
TATCTACTAATGTCACATATGACCCAGCCAGGTCCCGCTGATCGGTCCCCAAATTTTTGTAAATGGAAAAAAGCCAGTATTGATACTGGATGCAATCCGATTTCATGATATTTCATATTATTCAACACTGTGTTGCTGCGAAAGAGTTCAATGCTGTGATACTATGATGTCACTGTGGGTTTTCTTTCCTCCTGTTGCAGGTTCCTTGTGAATGAGAAGAACTCCATAATGAATCAGCTACACCTCTGGATCTGTTCCTGTCTGTCCATACGGGTGCCCCGTTGCTATGCCCATAGATGATCCGTGCTCTATCGTAATCAGATAAATGATTCAGTGATGTCGTTGAATGATTCCAGTGTGCACCGTTTTCGGTGGACTCTTCATTATAGTGGGATGTGGTATCTTGCACTGTTAGGCTGGCACTTACGCTTTTGTTGGGTTTGTTAAAAAAAAGTGGGTTTGTGTTGGAGGTGATTTTACTTTTGCATTATTGTTACAGCATTGCGTTTAACTTGGGACATTGACTTTCTAACTACCCCTGCTGAATAGTTCATTTTTTATGAACATTTTGTAGGTTTGTTTTTATTACCCTCAGTTTTGCTAATACATTTATTTTTTCTAAGACCTAGTAGAGGGATTTTTGCAAGTTCAGTATTATCATTGCTATCACAGTGTCTATTGTACGTCCGTTTTATACAGCTATTTCTCGTTATCTTTTCTAGCTTTATTCAGCTAACTTAGCTCGCTTTGCTAGCCGATCGGAAATGCACATATCGGTCTTTGATTTTAAGGGAGGAGAATGTTTGCAGGGAAGCAATTCTTTTAACCCCTTCAGTGCCGCCTACTACTTGCGCATGCGCCGCCGGCTTGCCGCGCGATTTTTGAAAATGGCTCTTGTATCGTCGGTGGCAAGTTTAATGTATATACTCCAAAAGTTAAGTGTAAAATGTCATATTTAATGTAGTTGCATCTTCAAGTTAAAGACTTAAGACAGTTTCTAATCAATTTATGTTCAACCCATTATGCAGAATGGGTTCATCTTAAAAGATATTGTTGGCAAAGTAGTGTGCTCTGGCTAACCTAAAGTACTTACTTGCTGTGTGTGTGTGTGTGTGTGTGGTTTGGTTTGGTTTGGTTTTTTTAAACAATGAAATCCCTTGTCATTTCCTCTCTTTGTCAGACATGCCTACCCCAAAATTTGCTTTCAGGGACAATAAAGAAAGAAATCAGGGACAAATCTGTGAAATCAGGGACAGGACAGGTCAAGATAGAAACAGTGATTGCTGACCTTATTTACGCTATGTACAAAACTCTTTCTTGAAAACACACGCGCGCTTCACGGACGTTTTCTCCTTCTTTTCACACTTGTCTGATCCGTGATCCCAATCAAAATCCGACTCTGTGTCAGCATGTGCTCTCTTCGACGCCATGTTGCCTTCAACTTGGAAGTGAAAGAGAGGCTATCTTCTTCGCGCATGCGCATTTCGTCTAGCGGACGATAACGATTCCTGGCTCAGTTCTTCTCTAATCGTACGGCACGATGGAACGGCTTTTCGATTCCCGATTTTTTTTCTTTCCGGGACGCGTATTGCAAATCCGGGATTTCTGGGACAGTCGCTTCTAAAATCAACTTTCCGGGACAAATCCCGGATGTACAGGGACGGTAGGCATGTCTGCTTTGTTCATTAACAAAAATCATCTTTCTTTGTTAAGTTCTTGTTTACACTTCTGAGATTAACTGTTGATGATTTTTTTAATTTTTAATCAAGATAGCTTAGAAACATTGGTGACAAATCTTTTTTGTGAATGATCTGTTTTATCATGAAATTAGTAAGCATATATTTTATGTTCTTTTTGGTGATTCACTCTACCAACTCATTTTGGGTCTTGCCTACTTTGATGGTAGGCGGCAAGGACATCGCACCCCATTCATGATTCATGTGTGAGACCTGTACCATAAAATACTATTTAGGCTGTAAATTGTTACATGAATATTAATTTAATAATTCAGAAGTTAGAGAGCTAGTGTTGCCATGTTGGGAAAAGGGGATTTTTTTGTGCATGCTTTTTGTTAAGCCTTCAGCAATGTTGTGCTTCTACAAGAAAGAGAAAATAAAATAGAACATTTTGAGAGCATATATTTTATTGACGATGTCGATAAATTGTTGTTGGGAGATTGTAGCTTCTGTGCATTATGATTTAAAAAATAAAATTTGCTGTCCCATCTTCTGGGCAGTACAGTGGCGTTGTTCCCACACCGCTCATCTCAAATCCCAATTCACAGCCACACCCGGCTTGGTCAGGTTGCAGAATCTGAGACTAGCAGTTCAAGGGGAGCGAATCTATGTTAGGCCGTCAGGAGGTAACCAACCGAGGAGACACTGCACTGCTGCTGAGTCATAATTTTTTATTTTTGTTTTATGAAAGAAGGCTTTGAGAAAGGTTTCGTGCTTGGGCATTTATTCCAGAACTGTTGCTGCCATGATTGACTGTTGATTCCCATGATTGACTGTTGATTCCCATGATTGACCGTTGATTCCCACATGAATGATTCAGGAGTGAATACCAAGTGACAGGCAAGGTTAGAACTAGTAATAGTTGCATTCCATGAAAACTTTTTTATATGATTTGTGATATGATAAACAAGAGAAAATGTTTTTGCTAAGATTACCTTGGACCCCGATAATCCTGTTAGTTCACAAGGGGGAATAAAGTTTATAAACAATGTTGTGTTCTTAAAGATCAATCTACCAATTAACCCCTTGCCTGCTGACCATTTTTGTGTTCAAGGAATTCCTGTGTGCCGAGCAAAAAAAGCTCAATTTCACCCTCCAATGCTAAAATTGTTATAACTCCTACAATATTTAACTTTGAAGCTGCAAACTTCACAGCATTATTGTTAATAGATTATACTGCACATACAAAACAATACAGACAAAATAAACAAGACAAAAAATACAGACAAACAAACATGCAGGTGAATAAACACTAGATCTAAAACTGACTGACCTTTCCATCTTGTTGCTTATTTCTTCAACATCACAGGTTAATCCAGATATAATCCACTAGGTAATCCAGAATACACACTTCAGTGACTGCATCATTTAGCACTTCATCCAACACTTCTAGTGCAGTATATCGTCTAAAACATCCACATTGTCGAGTACTGCCGCTAGTTGACGCCTTGTTTTTTTCCAAGAACAAAATTCTCTATCAAATTCCAGTAAAATTCGCCAAATAAAGGCCAAGGTAGATGACTCTGTACATTAAACCCTTCTACTGGGTTCTAGGTCGTTTTCTGCAGTTATTTCCCTTACACTGTAGCTGAAATATGGTGATGAACATTGCACGTAGTACCTACGTTTACAGGCACACAACAATCATACCAACAGGACGTAGTAGCTACGGGACAAGCAGGCAAGGGGTTAAATAACTTCTTAAGAGACAGAATTGGGAGACTGAAAAAGAAGTAGAAAATGCATAGTTTGATTTCTTCCTTTCTCGATCATAGGTGGTGGTGGTGTTGCTTTGTTATTGTTGGTGGTTGTTGTCATTGTTGTTGTTTTTCAATGAATCTTGATCAAAAGTGCCTTGTGCCATGAAAGTGATTTGGTTCTTGCAGCCATTGTATCAGTTTGTCTGAGTGATAAATGCATGGATGCTCCTTCTTGCAGGATGTCCTGAATTGCAGGATTTTTAAATTGCCCAGAGCCGGCATCGCCGGATTATAAGAATTTGAGAAGCAACGATTTTCTTACACACAAGCACACACACACTTGTACACTAAAAAGGGCATATGTAAGCATTTGCTATATTCAAAGGAACGTAGCACTTGTACTGGTCTAGAGGGGTGAAAAAAGAGCAGTAAATGTGTGTGTGTGTGTGCGCTGACCCTGCACTCCACCAGGGCCTTACAGGATTGTTGAAATTTCCCAGGAGCACCCATGTGATTGAGATCACAGATCTGAAGTTGCCTTTGCGTCTTTCAGTTCATTTTTTTTTAATTATTGATAGAAAATGTCTGTTGCGTTGTGATTTTGACCTTCGTTCAGCCGTTAATAAAATGTCCACTTTTTGGAAATCTGAGAAAACTTATGGGAAAGGCATTAACTAGAAAGAAATACTGCTTAAAATAAACAAAGAAAAAAAAAATTACTTAGTTTATTTAAGATCTGATCTTTAGGTGATTCATCAGGATGTTTCAATGGCAGCTGCATATCACTACGCATATGCATAGATAGATATTCAAACTCAGAACAAATATACCATTGTGACTTGATCGGTCTTCCTATAAAGAGTTCTATTTAGCATATCAAGCATACATCAACAAAAAGCTGTGTCCATTATTCTTTTAGAAGTCAGCTAAATCCCTTTGTTTTCTAAAAGCATTATCATGTCGTAATTTGTCTTTAGAAGTCAGCTAAATCCATGTTTTCTAAAAGCATTATCATGTCGTAATTTGTCTTTAGAAGTCAGCTAAATCCCTTTGTTTTCTAAAAGCATTATCATGTCGTAATTTGTCTTTAGAAGTCAGCTAAATCCATTGTTTTCTAAAAGCATTATCATGTCGTAATTTGTCTTTAGAAGTCAACTAAATCCATTGTTTTCTAAAAGCATTATCATGTCATAATTTGTCTTTAGAAGTCAACTAAATCCATTGTTTTCTAAAAGCATTATCATGTCGTAATTTGTCTTTAGAAGTCAACTAAATCCATTGTTTTCTAAAAGCATTATCATGTCGTAATTTGTCTTTAGAAGTCAACTAAATCCATTGTTTTCTAACAGCATTATCATGTCGTAATTTGTCTTCTGTTTTTGTCCGATCTAGTGACAGTATTGTTTGTTGTTTGTTGTCGTACCCTGGCTTAAAGACTCCAGGGATCATCCCAACAGCTGAAACACTTGAACACTATGGTACAATTGCATCAGTTAGGTATGAGAGCATTACCCGGTACGTGTGTGACCGTTTTTTATTACTCCGCCACGTGGGCAGCCACACTCTGACTTCGGATGGTTGTTTTTTGTTATTTTTATTACTTTTTAATAACTTTTGTCTGAACCGTAACATTATTATTTTATTTCAGACTAACTTTTAAGTCTGTAAGGAATTACTTTTTTGATATGTTAAAAGAACATTCCTTAATAATTCAAGTGTAGGATTTTTTTCCAGTTTTATGTCTTGATTCAACTTTGTAACTGTAGTGAGAATACCTGTAAACACTTTTTAAAATGTTATTATTGTTATTCCTTGTTGCTTCTTGAAGCTTCTTTAGAAAAGAACGGCATCAACATTGTTTATTATTAATTAACCCCTTCACTGCCGCGCCATTTCCTTTTCTGAGGCAACTATTTGCCAAGCCGTTTTAGGTTACGGAGCGGAGCGCAACAACTGCTGAATAAAAGTGGATATAACCTATACTTTAGTGAAAGGAAATTGAATATACTATCTTTCGAGATCACTTTCACATGCATTCGATATACTGCTAAAATAATATGGATAGAAAAAGGGAAACTCTTAGAATAACCCCAGGACGGATATTTCCATGACGGGGGCAGTTTATAAATCCCCGGAACTTGACAGATATATCCGTGACGGGGCAGTGGAGAGGTCAATCATTAACGATTGTTGTCATCAATTCCAGTTATTTCCAGTTTTGGATATGTTGAAAACACACAACACTCCAAATTCAAATCTAAATCCAAATCATCTTTATTATCTCATAACAGGGACATTGCAGCCAGGTGCACATAAAACCCCCCCACAATAAACACATTTATCAACAACAAAGAGTGTGAACTAATAACTAATAATACTGCAATGCTGTAATTAACAAACCGGACAAATAACTCAATGCCACACATGCATACACACTATACACACTCGCACACACTCATTAAATAAATGCAAACAAACACACACACACTTTTGCTTACAGTTTAACTTTGCCCTCCTCCCTGCCCCTAACAATTGACATAAGCATACTATTGCTTCAGAATGAATTCTTATTCATGCACATTACACTTGATTGTTAATCTTTTCTTAATTAAGGAGAGAGAAAAAAAGCACTCTAGATCTGATGAGTAATCAGAAAGTATTGAGATTGTTGTCTTTATCTTCATTTTTGAACGTTTTAATTTTTGTTTTTTTGTTTTAACACTTGATTGAATATATGGATGAGTTAAGAAAATTATGACTCGATTTTATTCACATTATTATGCATATGTATCTGGAAATAAAATTGCACTGAAATGTCAATGGAATGAATAAAGAAAATAAGGAGAAAAACAACTGTGGAAATGTATGACGGGTGTCTGACCGTGTTTGTGTGCACTCATATGATGGAAACATTCTCTCGTGCATATGCATGCGTGCATACACCACACACACACACACACACACACACACACACACACACACACACACACAGACACACACACACACAGACACACACACACACTCGCACACAGACACACACACACTCACACACACACAGACACACACACACACACTCACACAGACACACACACACACACACACACACACACACACACACCCACCATTCACTCAACTCGCACACACATGCACATGCATGCACACACACCCTCACACTCGCAGAGCACACAATGTATAAACACACAGGCAGACATGCACACACACGCTCGCACACAAAAGAGTAGGGGAAGACGGGGTAAAAAGCGCATGGGCGGGTAAGAAGCCCACCCCAATTATCTCATGAAATAAAGAAAATTTCAGTCAAATTTGCCCATGAGACGAATGCTAGACATTAACGCTCGTCTCATGGGCAAAATGAGACTGAAATTTGCTTCATTTCATGAGATAATTGGGGTGGGCTTCTTACCCGCCCATGCGCTTTTTACCCCGTCTTCCCCTAAGAACAATCCAGAATAAGCCGTAACATTTCAACTCAACTCCAGGTGTATGTTCTAAGAGTAAGATCCTAGAAGTTGATCTGCGATTTAAAAAAGGAAAGAAAGAAAGAGTAAACAGTTGAAGCTTTCAGTGTATTTTTTTCAAGCTAAATCTAAGCTTATATTAAAATCCCTTCACAAAATGCACATTCTATTGATGTGGCACAGTAACATTAAAAAAAATGGCATTGCAGAAAGAAAAATATTCTCTTATCAGAGGTTTGATATTCATTTTTTATAAAAAGGAATAAAATTGTCTAGAAATCTTTTGGGGCTTATTTATTTCAAATAGCATTAAGCGAGGCATAAATCGAATAGAACGCTTACCTGGGAATCACATTTCTGCTGGGTTGATATTCTATAAAGGGCCTGCTACACTGCATACGATTCGCTGTCGATGCGATGCGATTGTGACGATGCGAGTCATGATTCACGTGAAACCCTTCCGTCTAGAACATAATTCTGCTCCTTTCGCTCTATATATTCAAGTAGACCCAATTCATGAATTTCACACGAATCGTGACTCGCATCGTCACAATCGCATCGCATTGACAGCTAATCATATGAAGAAGAAGAAGAAGAAATTTTGGTGTTTTACGTCCTCTCGACCCAGGTAGGCACATATGTGACATGTGTATTAGTTGGGTATGTGGAAATAAGGAACAAACATTTACGGAACAAATATAGAAGAAGAAGAAAAATGGTGTTTTACGTCCTCTCGGTCATAGACACATATGGGACATTTGTAAATACAAAGATGGTGGGAACAATACTGGCTGCAATGCCCGGAGGCAGTGCAATACCAGTAAAGTCCCGAGTTTTTATCAATATAGATAATCGGAATAAAAACAGACATAGACAGAACGTGGACAACATACGTAATGGAAAAGGGGCATTGATATTCTGTGGTAGATAGCAAGTAAGGATGTACTTTTTTGAAAAGATTGGGAAACAAGTTCGTGCTAAAAAAAAGTATTGGGAACCAGAGTTCGTGTTAAAAGGAGTATAATGTTGTAAAATTATGTTTAAGATTCATGTATTTTGACTGGCCTGAACGAAACCATTAGATTAAAATTTAAGGGCTACGGGTTTCCTAGCTAATCATATGAATGAAAAGTTGTGTTTTACGTCCTCTCGGCCCGGGTAGGCACATATGGGACATGTAGCTAATCATATGTAGTGCAGCCTTTTACACCTTATTACACCGATTGTTCACATGGTGTCTTTCTTCCCATACTTCTGGTATCAACGAAGTAGGCCTATTCATAATATATATTAAAAATATTTTTAAAAATCCAAACAGAAAAAAACAACCTAGCAGAATGTACTCATTCATTGTATGGTGAAACAAAGCAATATGTTTTGCATAGTAGGTAAGAAAAATGAAAAGAGAGAGAGAGAGAGAGAGAGAGAGAGAGAGAGAGAGAGAGAGAGAGAGAGAGAGAGAGAGAGAGAGAGAGAGAGAGAGAGAGAGAGAGAGAGAGAGAGAGAGAGGGGGGGAGAGAGAGAGTCTAAGGGAGAGAATTGCCAATATAATTTATCCAAACTATGCAGAAGTTATTTCCCTTTTATTGGTCCCGTCGGCGCAATGTCGGACCCAAGAGCATACGAACACACTAATCGATCACAATTCTTTCATTTTCTTTGCGATTCCTTTGATTTTATTAAACAACGTTGCCATTTTTAGCTCTTCCCCATAGCAACACAGTGAAACGCTAGTAATAATACGGCTTGAAAAATCATAACTTGCACATTACTGTGTTGCCATGGGAAGAAGCGACACTACGTGTATGGTGACCAATAAAGGGCCACCCTGACGGATGAGTTTTTGTAAGAAAGAAACACGTCGAGATCACCAGGAAAACACCCATTACAGAGATCGCAACACTCACTTTGCTCTGGTTTCCTAGAAATCAAACCGTCAAATCGGCGATTCCTCCTTGGCGGAGGTGCTGGATGTCAAATTCTTTCACCCAAAGAGAAGGTGTGTGGGAGAAGA
>CM065689.1:57635488-57637988 GCA_017654935.2 Phymorhynchus buccinoides | reverse complement strand
CCTAATTGTCTGTCTGTCTGTCTGTCTGTTTTTCTCTGTGTCTGTCTGTCTGTCTGTCTCTCATACGACTTTCTCCCTTTTTATCTTCTGTCACCTCTAACTCCCCCCCCCCTCCCCCTCACCCCCTGCATTCATCTCTCTATTTTCTCTTCGAGCCGGTGTCACGAGAAATAAGTCCCCCCCCCCCCCCCCCCCCCCCCCGTGAAATAAGTCGCTGTCACCGTAATATGCATGCGCGCCACAACCGTAACGATAGCTATATTTTTTTAAAAATATATAGAGATAGTAAGTGCTCAATCTATACAGAAAGAACCGAGAAATTGAGCGGGAGGGTGTTGATCTACATCTCTGCCGATAAATCGATGTATAGACCCATGCCACTACTTTCGCGGGTTTTTTTTTCTCTCCCAAATGGCGGGCAATGTAAACAAACACTCGCGCAGACAAAACAAATAATGAATAATAAATTTCAGAGAAATATCACCGACCTCTCAATATTCAGTAATGAATCCTCCGCCCTCCCTGCAAGCCACCACAGACGCCTCTGAATGTATTCAGGAGCGAATCCTTCCCAAACTGCGAACGATTCGAATGAGGAAAGAGGCATCATTTCACGCGAGAGATATTTCACGCGACACCGGGACAAAGCCGACAGTTTCTGTATCAAAGTAAATGTAGTCCTAGCCTACGCTATCTCTGTTACCCCGTCAAACAGGTTTGTCCGCACGTTTATGTGTTGAGGGAGGGGCGGGGAGAGGGTGTGTGTGGTAGAGTGGCCTTTATTATTGAATACAAACATTGCTTGAGTGTGTCACCACTCCAGAGTTCTTCACAGTACAAATGTTAATTCATTTCTTCGTTTCAATGCAGTAATTGTATAGTCCATTGTATGGTTTTGTGTTTATTGTTGCAAACTGCTCGTTTCTATCATCTGTTTGTCGCTCTGTTGGGTACCTATATTATTTCCCCCTCTGTGTATGTCCCATTCTCTCTCTCTGTCTCTCTCTCTCTCTCTCTCTCTCTCTCTCTCTCTCTCTCTCTCTCTCTCTCTCTCTCTCTCTCTCTCTCTCTCTCTCTCTCTCTCTCTCTCTCTCTCTCTCTCTCTCTCTCTCTCTCTCTCTCTCTCTCTCTCTCTCTCTCTCTCTCTCTCTCTCTCTCTCTCTCTCTCTCTCTCTCTCTCTCTCTCTCTCTCTCTCTCTCTCTCTCTCTCTCTCTCTCTCTCTCTCTCTCTCTCTCTCTCTCTCTCTCTCTCTCTCTCTCTCTCTCTCTCTCTCTCTCTCTCTCTCTCTCTCTCTCTGTGTGTGTGTGTTTAGTCATCCATTTATTTGATGTGTGTGTTGGTTGGTTTGTCTATTCATTATTTCCTTGGTTGTTTGTGTTTACATTTCCAATTATGGAATGTTTTGATAATAATGTTATTATGCCTCATGTAATCCCCCTCCCCACCCTCCCACATGATACGGGCAGTGAGGCCTATTCATTAAAATTTTCGACTTCTCTCTCTCTCTCTCTCTCTCTCTCTCTCTCTCTCTCTCTCTCTCTCTCTCTCTCTCTCTCTCTCTCTCTCTCTCTCTCTCTCTCTCTCTCGCTCTCAAATCTTGAACGTGTTGTGGGTTGTGTGGAAATACGTTTTGGCTATGATGTGTTCTATAAAACAAAACGTTTTCACCTTAGATAAGATAAGAAACTGTTTCCTTTGTTTGTATAAGTTGTGTAAACATGCGTTCAATCATTCATTGTTCTGGTACTCATGTGCAGTGTGTGTGTGTGTGTGTGTGTGTGTGTGTGTGTGTGTGTGTGTGTGTGTGTGTGTGTGTGTGTGTGTGTGTGTGTGTGTGTGTGTGTGTGTGTGTGTGTGTGTGTGTGTGTGTGTGTGTGTCTGTCTGTCTGTGTGTGTGTGTGTGTGTGTGTGTGTGTGTGTGTGTGTGTGTGTGTGTGTGTGTGTGTGTGTGTGTGTGTGTGTGTGTGTGTGTGTGTGTGTGTGTGTGTGTGTGTGTGTGTGTGTGTGTGTGTGGGCGTGTATGTGTGTGTGTGTGTGTGTGTGTGTGTGTGTGTGACGGTGATGGAGGTGGATGCACTGATGATGGTGTACTTGTTGGTATAAGTAAATCTTGGATATAAAATTATCTGCTTTTTCTTTGACAAATCCTGCTGGATTTCTTTTCTTTTCTACCTCGCGTAATTTTTGGAAAGTTTGAATCGATTTACATGTACTTGTTTATTGTATTTTCTATTTATTTTCATATTTGCTGATGACCCTACCCCGCTGTCCCCTTTGACATGGACAAATGGCCCAGTTCAGTAACATATTGTTCATTGTTCATTGTTGTTGTTTTCTCTCTCTCTCTCTCTCTCTCTCTCTCTCTCTCTCTCTCTCTCTCTCTCTCTCTCTCTCTCTCTCTCTCTCTGTCTCTCTCTCTCTCTCTCTGTTTTTCGTCTTCGTTCTCTTTCCTCCATTAAATTAAATTAAAGGTGAACCCGAGCCAATCACGACACTCGG
>CM065689.1:57615488-57617988 GCA_017654935.2 Phymorhynchus buccinoides | reverse complement strand
AACGCCGAGCGGCTGCAAAGTCCCCTCGCAGCATCGCCGAGCTACTCCGAAATCGGAATGTGTCGACTGTACACATACATAAAAACGCATCAAAACAGCACGTAACTACATAAAAAAAAGGCATCAAAACAGCACGTAACTGAATAGTCTTTTTTATATATAGCCTTGGGGTTCGGACCCGTGATTTGAGCGCGCGCGATCATGCGCAAACGAGCGCACAGAAAAATTCATGACAACTGTGTTATAGACCATTCCTCAAGAAATGTTGTGAAAAAACTGCATTGAAATACATGCAAAACTTCGCGAGATATTAGCGATTATGTGTTTCGGGGTTTGAACCCCGTAACTGGCGCGACGACCTTGACCTTAATGTAAAACTAAATACGTCAGTGGATAGCTTGCATCATGGCAAACTAGTATACCAAATTTGATGATGATACACTGACTAGTTTTTTAGAAAAATGGACGAATAGCCGGACGGACGGAGGCACACCGGACGGACGGACACCGGACGGACACCGGACGGACGGACCAGACAAAAACAATAGCTCCCCGAACCTTCGGCTCGGGGACTAATTAACAACTTAGAGAAAGAGGGAGAAAGAAATCTAGTGGATTGCTTCATGCCTGTCTGTCTATCATTCTGGATCTAACAGTCCATCCGTTTGTCTGTACGACAGCCCCTTTCTCTGTCTGTTTGTCTGTCTGTGTGTATGTATTCAATATGTTTCAATATCTAGTGTTTGTGACGTAAATTGAACGCACTTTCACAATACCAATAGTCTTTGTAAACACTTTCATTAATGCCAGCATACAAAAGTCCAAGGCGGAGACGGATTACAACTCGATGTATAATACTTATATAATCAGCTGAATGAGAACATGAATGTGTTAGGGGGGGGCAACAAAGCGGAACTCTCAAATTATGACATATTGACAAAAGGAATTGTTTATATTGGCCTACACTAGAGAGATAGGTGGCAGAGTGGTTAAGACGTTCGCCTGCCAAATGTAATGCGTGACTGCAGCGTGAGTGACCCGGGTTCGAATCCCGGCCTCGCCCTTTCTTTCTAGTTTGACAGAAAATCGAACTGAGCGTCCAGTCCTTCGGATGGGGACTTAAAGCTAGTCTGACCCGTGAGCTTTGCGCACGTAAAAATCCCACGGCAGTTGAAAGTCGGTAAGAGCAGGGATAAATCCCGCTGCCTGGTATGACCAAATTGATAGCTAGGTTTTCCAAGTGTGCCCACACCCCCTTCTCACCCTGTGCCCCCACCCCCACCCCCCACCCCCCCCCCCCCCAAACAAACACCTTTTTTTTAATTGGGTAGGCGCTGCACTTGCGGCGACGCGCTCACCGGGAAAGAACAGCCTGCATTTCACAGAGATAAGTCTCTGTGACAATAAAATACCAAATACCAAAACTACTAATACCTCCCCTCTACCCCACTCCCGGATCCCCCCCTCTACCAATACTGACACATTAAACTGGAAGTAGTCTGCGGACCTTTTGTGGTTCTACCCCACCACCCACACCCACACCCACACCCACCCACACCCACACCTCGCCGCTTATAATTCAGCAAACTTCCCATGCGCTTTATATTACTTCTACAAGCACACATTTCCAAACACAGAAACCCGTGATATAACCCTATCGCAAACCATACAGCTCCTTCTCCTAAGGGAGTATTTGTGTAACAAACACATTCGCGCTGCAGTATTTTGAACACTTTGTTTTCCCCGCCGGTGGGGCGTTGGCTAATCCAAACATGATTTCCATTAGCGGGACAGGGAAAGAGAGACACTACCTATATTTGCCCAACAAACCTTTTTGCGTTGTTTGTGCTTTTTGCAGAGTTAATAAGATAACTCACTGACTTGAGGGGATGGATTGGATGCTGACGTTCTTTCCTCCTCTCCTGTTGTTTGTCTCTGCTGTATGGTTTTCCTTGTGTTCCCCCAGTTTGCACTGTTGACGCTGGCTACTGCCGCGTTTGGCTTTGGCTTTTGTTAGAGTCCCAGGACTGCGCAATAGACGATTTTCGGACAACAAAAACATAGGGGAGAGCACTTCGTGAAAATTAGAGTTAATTACCTCGACTTACTCGGTCAAAACCATAGCAACAATGGCGGCATGGCGTCGAAGCTTGAAACCGCAGGATGCGAGTCAGCGACTTGCAAACATTTTTTTTATAGAAAAAATGAGGGGCGGCCAGTATCCACAAACCGATAGAACTTGCGAAATGTGACGTAAAAATATAAATGACATCAAAATTAGAATGTCGTACGGTGTTCTAAGTGATGTAAGGCGAGAGCTGGGGATCTACCTGATGGTAGAGTAGCTTCCCCCGTTTGACCGATTGAATTAAGCAAGATCACTCCCACACACCATAGACTTGCTCCCCTTAATTATTTCCGAACAATTCCTATTGGTCTTCGCTGGGTTAGATTTACTTAATTAACAGAGGAGGTTCAGCTTTCGTCTCGGTTTTCGTCT
>CM065689.1:57597988-57600488 GCA_017654935.2 Phymorhynchus buccinoides | reverse complement strand
TCCACAGAGCAGCTCCAATTCCACAGAGCAGCTCCAATTCCACAGAGCAGCTCCAATTCCACAGAGCAGCTCCAATTCCACAGAGCAGCTCCAATTCCACAGAGCAGCTCCAATTCCACAGAGACGACACTCTGTGACTAGAAAATACCAAAGGCCAAGTACCAAATAACATATACCAAAGGCCAAGTACCAAAATAACATAATTATACCAAAGGCCAAGTACCAAATAACAGATACCAAAGGCCAAGTACCAAATAACATATACCAAAGGACAAGTACCAAATAACATATACCAAAGGACAAGTACCAAATAACATATACCAAAGGACAAGTACCAAATAACATAATACCAAAGGACAAGTACCAAATAACATATACCAAAGGACAAGTACCAAGTAACATAATACCAAAGGACAAGTACCAAGTAACATAATACCAAAGGACAAGTACCAAAATAACATATACCAAAGGACAAGTACCAAATAACATAATACCAAAGGACAAGTACCAAATAACATATACCAAAGGACAAGTACCAAATAACATATACCAAAGGACAAGTACCAAATAACATATACCAAAGGACAAGTATCAAGTAACATAATACCAAAGGACAAGTACCAAGTAACATAATACCAAAGGACAAGTACCAAAATAACATATACCAAAGGACAAGTACCAAATAACATAATGCCAAACATAATACCAAAGGACAAGTACCAAATAACACAATGCCAAAGGCCAAGTACCAAGTAACACAATACCAACGGCCAAGTACCAAGTAACACAATACCAAAGGCCAAGTACCAAGTAACACAATACCAAAGACCAAGTACCAAAATAACATAATACCAAAGGCCAAGTACCAAATAACATAATACCAAAGGCCAAGTACCAAAATAACATAATACCAAAGGCCAAGTACCAAATAACATAATACCAAAGGACAAGTACCAAATAACATAATACCAAAGACCAAGTACCAAATAACATAATACCAAAGGACAAGTACCAAAATAACACAATGCCAAAGGACAAGTACCAAATAACATAATACCAAAGGACAAGTACCAAATAACATAATACCAAAGGACAAGTACCAAATAACATAATACCATAATAGTCATGGCCGTCCCTCGGGTCCGAGGATGACATTCTCGCTGTGCCTTCATCAGTGGATGCCCGTGTGGCTACGGAGACCACATTCAGAAGCGCACGTGATTGCAGGCGGGATATGGAACACCAGCTGTGGCAGGGACAGACGCAGCTCTGTGACGCCGCTCTCGTGCTGTTTGTTGCCAGGCGCTGCCGACGATCATCCTCAAAACTCCTCACTGCTCTCCTGGTCAGGGCACGCCAGCTGGTTCTGTTGGCTGCAGCAGCTTCAAGCTGACGAGGCTGGAGCCCTGCCCACTGGAGGTTGGCCTTGAGATCGTCCATGAACCTCTTTTTGGGGCGACCCTGCTTGCGACTGCCTTGTGTCAGCTCACCGTAGAGGAGCTGACGAGGGATCCTGGACTCTTCCATGCGGATGACGTGGCCAGTCCAACAAAGCTGAGCTTGGAGGATTTTCGCTTCGATGCTCGTCGTGCTGGCTCTGTCAAGGACCTCTTGGTTGGTAATGCGGTCCTGCCACTGTATCTGTATGATTGACCACAGAGAGCGCTGGTGGAATTGCTCAAGCTTTTTGATTTGGCTGCGGTACTGGTGCCTGGCTAGCTTTCTGGATTCTGGCTGCAATCTCTTTATCCAGAGATATATCGCTGGAGATAGTGCTGCCCTGATACATAAAAGGCATCAACATTCTTCAGCTCCGTGCCACCAATGGAAATACTTGGCTGCCGGGGAGCACTGTTTGGGGCGGGCTGGAGAAGAACTGTTTTCCCTAAGCTGATGGTCAGGCCGAGCATATTGGATGCCCCAGAGAACTGGTCGACCGTAGGTGGTTCTATTTGTGGACCATCAGGGCACAGTCATCAGCACAAAGAACAAGTATTAGCCTCTCTTTGTTTTAGGTACCATGTAGTATATAGAACAAAAAAGTAGTATTTTACCAGATTCACGTAGACAGAAGAATTTCATCAGATTCATGCCTGACAGAGAGCCGCCATGACATGCCAAGCAAAGCAAGGTGCTGGTACGGCAGAATGGCATGACAGCTGCACGGTGTGTGGGAGAGCTTTTCACTAACTGTGAACAGGAATTGACAGGCCTTTCGTTCCACTGGCCTCGGGGCACAGTAATGGGCCGTTGTCACGCAGTGTTATCGCTGGATGGGTGAAATGGAAACGTGAAGGTGCAAGGCAAAACGAATGTCAGCAAATCGATTTTGTATATTTTTCTAGTTGGAAAGGACGTGTGAGAATGGCGGATGAAAGCAGCCTCACAGCATCCAACCGTTTAAGTTGGAAGACAATTCAGTTGTGAACTCTATTCAACTACATGTGGCCGTGTGCCGGCTTCACTATCAGCAAGCACTGGCTGTATTCCTCCCACAACT
>CM065689.1:57582988-57585488 GCA_017654935.2 Phymorhynchus buccinoides | reverse complement strand
ACAACATGACATATAAATCAACATTCTCACAATTCCTTTCACACACATAAATCATAGTTTAGACAAGTAATCAATTGACAATTTTGCAATATCAGGTAGTAGGAGCATAGCTACAGACATGCGCATTTACTAAAATTATAACATGCACAATAGATAAGTTTAGAAAAGGGGAATGAACTGTTATAACAGAGAGAGAGAGAGAGAGAGAGAGAGAGAGAGAGAGAGAGAGAGAGAGAGAGAGAGAGAGAGAGAGAGAGAGAGAGAGAGAGAGAGATTTTAATCGTGAACGAGCTTATAAATATTACGAAGTCAGTGCCGCCATTTTGGTTCATCAAACGTAGTCGTCACTCACCAGTAAAAACGCTCTCCAAAACGAACACGTGGTGCAACGTCTTTGCCCTTCTCCATTTTGGTTGCTCACGTGCTATTGCTACCAAAGAAACACTACGTCATCGCTCTGTCCTGATTCTCATAACTAACCGAAATGGCTGAATATACGAACGATGCAGCCACATTTATTATCTTCTTTTTTTTTAGAATTACAATTATTTGTGTACAAGCTGCTTTTGATTCAACTGTTTCTACTGCTGCTGCTGTTTGTACTGTGCCTCTATTGTCACACAGTCGCCATGATTAATATGGTTACAGTTACAGAGTGCACACATTTGATTCATACACAATCGCGCGCACGCGCGCTCACACGCACACATGCATACGCGCATGTTCACACAGCCATACACCCCCTTTTTTCCTCCACCCTGCACACCCCTCCCCCCCCCCCCCCACACACACACACAGTTTTGCCAAGCCATTTATACATATTCCATTTGATGTACACAAGTATTGGGGATGCTTTTTATACATTTTAACTCACTTAAATAAGGCCAGCCTTTTCCCCCATGGGGATACCGGGGGTGCCTTTCGTACAAATAGTTCTCCCAACTTCTGGACGTTTTGTGCTTGTAGCTTCCTCTAATCTGTCATTCTCTTTGACTCTGCCTTTTCCCTTTGCTTACCGTCATCTACTGTATTATATTTTCTGCTTTGCCGATCCATTCTCCTGCCTTTTTTCAAGAAACACTTTCAAGAAGATTTCCTCCAGCCGAAGACGAACATGCTGGACCTAACCATTTCTCAGCTAAGCGCATAATGGCGGCATGACGCATCTGCGCTCACAATTGACAAGAAACTGTCTGAGCGATCGACGACGACGACGACGAAGAAGAAGAAGAAGAAGAAGAAGAAGAAGAAGAAGAAGAAGAAGAAGAAGAAGAAGAAGAAGAAGAAGAAGAAGAAGAAGAAGAAGAAGAAGAAGAACAAGAACAAGAACAAGAACAAGAAGAACAAGAAGAACAAGAACAAGAACAAGAAGAACAAAAAGAAGAAGAAGAAGAAAAAGAAAAAAGAAGAAGAAGAAGAATATATGTTTAACTCATTCAAGACAGGCCAGCCTCTTTATTTCGGCCTCTGAACCACTGTGTCACAACGCGTAAGACGTAAGTAGCCAACACCAATGGACCTTAAGGCCCACGGTGACGGTCAGTAGTTAGTGGGAATTGGATTCATTGATGGTGATGGTGATAGTGACTTTAACGGATATGCTGAGCGACAGGAGTCGTCTTCGCTTGTTTGTCACAGCACAACTCCCCCCCCCCCCCCCCCCCTTTCGCTTATCTCTACTCATCCTTATCTTATCCCCACCCACCCACCCTCTCCCTCCGTCCATTTCTCCCTTACTATAATTATCCACCCCACTTCTTCTTCTTCTTCGATCGTTCAGACAGTGTCCTGTCAATTATGAGCGCAGGTCCGTCGTGCTGCCGTTATGCGCCTAACTAAGAAACAGTTGTGCCCAGCATGTCCGACTTCGACTGGAGGAAATATTTTTTGTTTCTTGAAAAAAGGGCAAGGAGAATGGACCGGTAAGGCAGAAAGAAACTAGATGACAGTAATCAAAGGGAAAAGGCAGAGTCTAAAAGAGTGACAGATTAGAGGAAGCTACAGACACAGAACTTCCAGAAGGTGGGAGAACTATTTATACAAAAGACCCCCCGGTATCCCCACGGGGGGGGGGGGTCCCCAATTCTTAACCCCTTTCTTTGCATGCTCTTTCTTGTACACCTATCCCCCCCCCCTCACTCTTCGTTTCAGGTTCAAATCTCGCCGTTTGTTTTATTTCGTTTCGTGGTATGTGCTTACCACTTCTGGTCAATAATTCCTTGGATGGGTTTACGACAAATAAAAGAGTCTTATTTATTCTAGTCTTAAATAAAATAATTTGACTTTCTTCTTCTTCTTCTTCTTCTTCTTCTTGTTCTTCATCGATCACTCAGTTTCCTGTCAGTTATGAGCACAGATGCACCGTGCCGCCGTTATGAGCCTTACTAAGAAATACTTAGGCCCAGCATGTCCGTCTTCGGCTGGAGAACATCTTTGTAAGAATGTATTGGGGGGAAAAGGGCAGGAGAATGGACCAGTAAGTCAGAAAGATAGTAGATGA
>CM065689.1:57575488-57577988 GCA_017654935.2 Phymorhynchus buccinoides | reverse complement strand
TAATTTTTGTAGCTTTTGTGTTTGCATATTTCTTTAGCATGTGAACTCTAATTGTTATAGGCCAAAGGCCTAACAATTAAACCATTTTTGACTTTGACTTTGACGTTGGCTGTTCCAGTTACTTAATCACCAATCAATAAAGCTACCACAACTATACCGCAAAAAAAACACACACACAAAAACCCATACAACTATTAACCAAAACCGATGCAAACAAAATAGAATCAAGAAACGTGGTACCAATTTCAATTGGTCTTTTCTTTTTTCTTGGCACGATGTAAGAACCAAACCAAACCAGAAAGCCAAACAGAAATGACATTCTCTGACAATTTGCCTTCAACCCCACTCCCCTTTCCAAGCTGACTGGCTGATTTTAATGGGAGAACGTTAGTGAAATCCGCCAGACCGTGTCTGAGAAATCGTTCCACCAAGTGAGAGATGGATAAACTAAGTCAAAATCACTTGGTTATGTCAACAACAAATTAAATCGTGGTCTCATTATACAACAAGGGCTACACAATGCAAAATATATCCGTTTTGAAGAAAAAACAAAAAGGCACAGAAAAAGAAACAAATCAATGTATACACAAGAAAATAATCAAAGCAAAGTATGTAAAGTGCGTCTGTACCAGACGTTGGAATGGGGGGGGGGGGGGAGTGTGAATGGCAGGTTGACTGCACTGTTCTATGGATGTTATGTCTGGAGAGTGTTTTGAACTGTGTTGTTTATGTCTGGAGAGTGTTTTGAACTGTGTTGTTTATGTCTGGAGAGTGTTTTGAACTGTGTTGTTTATGTCTGGAGAGTGTTTTGAACTGTGTTGTTTATGTCTGGAGAGTGTTTTGAACTGTGTTGTTTATGTCTGGAGAGTGTTTTGAACTGTGTTGTTTATGTCTGGAGAGTGTTTTGAACTGTGTTGTTTATGTCTGGAGAGTGTTTTGAACTGTGTTGTTTATGTCTGGAGAGTGTTTTGAACTGTGTTGTTTATGTCTGGAGAGTGTTTTGAACTGTGTTGTTTATATCTGGAGAGTGTTTTGAACTGTGTTGTTTATGTCTGGAGAGTGTTTTGAACTGTGTTGTTTATGTCTGGAGAGTGTTTTGAACTGTGTTGTTTATTGCTCGTGTGGCCAGGAGAGAAAGGAAAAGAGAAGAGAAGAGAGAGAGAGACACTGAGAAGAGACAGAGAGAGAGAGACACTGAGAAGAGACAGAGAGAGAGAGACACTGAGAAGAGACAGAGAGAGAGAGACACTGAGAAGAGACAGAGAGAGAGAGACACTGAGAAGAGACAGAGAGAGAGAGACACTGAGAAGAGACAGAGAGAGAGAGACACTGAGAAGAGAAGAGAGAGAGAGACACTGAGAAGAGACAGAGAGAGAGAGACACTGAGAAGAGACAGAGAGAGAGAGAGACACTGAGAAGAGACAGAGAGAGAGAGACACTGAGAAGAGACACTGAGAAGAGAGAGAGAGAGACACTGAGAAGAGAAGAGAGAGAGAGACACTGAGAGAGACAGAGAGAGAGAGACACTGAGAAGAGACAGAGAGAGAGAGAGACTGAGAGACAGAGAGAGAGAGACACTGAGAAGAGACAGAGAGAGAGAGACACTGAGAAGAGAAGAGAGAGAGAGACACTGAGAAGAGACAGAGAGAGAGAGACACTGAGAAGAGACAGAGAGAGAGAGACACTGAGAAGAGACAGAGAGAGAGAGACACTGAGAAGAGACAGAGAGAGAGAGACACTGAGAAGAGACAGAGAGAGAGAGACAGAGAGAGAGAGACACTGAGAAGAGACAGAGAGAGAGAGACACTGAGAAGAGACAGAGAGAGAGAGACACTGAGAAGAGACAGAGAGAGAGAGACACTGAGAAGAGACAGAGAGAGAGAGACAGAAGAGAAGAGACGAGAGAGAGAGAGACACTGAGAAGAGACAGAGAGAGAGAGACACTGAGAAGAGACAGAGAGAGAGAGACACTGAGAAGAGACAGAGAGAGAGAGACACTGAGAAGAGACAGAGAGAGAGAGACACTGAGAAGAGACAGAGAGAGAGAGACACTGAGAAGAGACAGAGAGAGAGAGACACTGAGAAGAGACAGAGAGAGAGAGACACTGAGAAGAGAAGAGAGAGAGAGACACTGAGAAGAGACAGAGAGAGAGAGACACTGAGAGAGAGACAGAGAGAGAGAGACACTGAGAAGAGACAGAGAGAGAGAGACACTGAGAAGAGAGAGAGAGAGAGAGAGACACTGAGAAGAGAAGAGAGAGAGAGACACTGAGAAGAGAAGAGAGAGAGAGAGAGACACTGAGAGAGAGAGAGAGAGAGAGAGAGACACTGAGAAGAGACACAGAGAGAGAGACAGACAGAGAGAGAGAGACACTGAGAAGAGACAGAGAGAGAGAGACACTGAGAGAGGACAGAGAGAGAGAGAGAGAGAGACACTGAGAGAGAGAGAGAGAGAGACACTGAGAAGAGACAGAGAGAGAGAGACACTGAGAAGACAGAG
>CM065689.1:57542988-57547988 GCA_017654935.2 Phymorhynchus buccinoides | reverse complement strand
TATTAATCATACAATGTGTTTAATTTATTGTGCGTTTAACCCTTTCACCACCAGCCATATTTCAGGCAAAAAATGTCATTTAAATTTACCTGGGTAGAGAACAAAATCCATCTGCAGTATTGGCGATTCTTCTGTGACATATATAAAATAAGGTGCCACGTGGCAGACGCTATAGCGAGCAAAGCTAACGCTCTGTAACGCTATGGCTTCAGAAACCAACCCTCCTCCTGTTGTCACTTTCTCTTCTGCACGAAATGTGTGATCTATGCGTGTCGGTTTCCTGCTTTAGATTGATAGTGTGCGACAGAATATTCTCGTGTGCATGCGTGTGCTCTGTACGTGTATGTCGTGCTACCCGATTTCTTTTTCTTTAAATATTTTTCTTCCTTTTTCTTTATAATAAATTTGTGAACACTGTTTCAATTTGTTCTGTGTGTCGCTTGTTGGACTGGAATTGTTTGACAGAAAGCTGTTGATTTTTCTCCTGTAAGGTCGCACCCTTACATGTATGGTGGATCGCCTCCACGTTAGTAGCAGCCCCGCCTGCTTTAGTCACTAGTGCTGTCGTACAGCAAGGAGACCCTGAGACGTTCTGGGTGCTCAAGGAACGCGGTTCCAGCTTGTCCTTCTTCGTTGAAGTTACGCCGGGCCGTTATTGTAAATAACGTCTTCACTGGGGTAGTGGTTAGTATCGTATTGTAAACTTGTTTAATTTACTTGTTTGAATTTATAGATTAACAGAATCGTTTATGTGTTCATTTATTGACCCGTTTATTCGTCGTGTATTCAGTTTAGCCTTTGGAGTTATCGTTCTCGCTTTTTGTTTTCCACTTTCCTACTTCACTTTTATTTACTCCAAAGGGGAATAATTTATTGGCCATACTGCAGCTATACGCTATCTTGCCTCGCCCTGTTCTGGTCGTACCATTGGGGCCACAATTTGTGTTTTGTGTAAAAGATGTGTTAATGTATTTCGTAATGCAATGATCTTTTGTGCTTGTGCATGTCGCGTTTGCGTTTAATCACTTTTGCTTGTAGCTGAATATTCTGTGTGGCATGATATGGTTGCGCGCGCATTGAATGATATGGTTGCGTGCACATTGAAGGGTGAGTGATGCGAGCGTCGTGAGTGCGTATGCTTGCGTGTGAATATATTTGTTAGGATTGGCTTTAGTCAAATGATTGTGTTGCATGTAGAAAGGGGCACCACTCGTACTTTCATTTTTGGTCCTAATATAATGAATTGTGAGCGAAGGACCAATTTTATTCCCAATTTTAAGAAAATATAATTCCAGTCGAAATTTACTATAAACATTTTAATGTGTACATTTATTCACAAAGTCAAGACAAATTGACTTCCTGTTCATACATTTTTCAGTAGTGAAATTGTTAACGTTTGAACACTTTAATTTTTGGAAATTTCACTTTTCAAATTCATACTTTTTCTTCTATGCCTTTTTGGCATTCAAATGTCCTTGGTGCTTTGAGGGACATGTAAATACCATTGTTTGCCGCCGTGGTGAATAGTTGACTGATCCTGGTTGGGTCCAGGCCTTTTTCTCTTCTTTTTCTTCTTCTTTTCGGTGGCATTCCAAGGACGGCACCACCTGGACGATGTGTGTGACCTGTGGCTCAACGCTAACCCCCTCATCGCTGAGGGATTGAGGAGTGGCCTGGGCGGCCCAAGAGAGCTGCCGGTTGCAGTCTGAAGACGACCCCTGAGCGGACTTCTTGGTTCAGTCCTCTACTTTTCTTCAGGGGATCAGCTTCTTCGTTGTGCGCTGATGTGTCAAAGTTAAGTACTGTAATAAATTAAGGAATGTGACAATTATTCTGAAAAAGAGAACTCGTGTAAAGTACATATTCTACCCACCTTGGACCGGACTGCTAAAGGTAGATAAATCAGAATTCTGAGAATCCCAGAACAAGGAGAGACACTGCCAGGAACATCCTATTATACTACCAAGGAAGATTTAAAGACAAAAGTAAATTTCCTTCATTTGTTTCTTTTACTACTTAAGTTAGTGTTCATTCTTCTAGTTTATTTGAAATTTGTGTGTAAAATGAATTTGTTCTTAGTTGTCTCGCAATTGTGAAAGTGGTGCATACAAGTGCTTGTCTTGATCAATGGGGTCACGAGAAGAAGTAAGACTACTTAATCTAAGTTGCCTTGAGTGTTAGTTAAAGCCCAAGTGTTAGTCATTTCGTTTGATATTTGAATATGGTTTTTTTTATTGTTTTGATTGGAATTGTCTGTTTGCAAAATAAATGTCCCTTTTGTATTGTAATTTTGACTGGAGTGGTCTGGTGAGAGTTCCTTCCGGACAGTTCCTCGAATCTCAGATCACAGTCTACCTCCTCAGAACCTTTCTCACTTGTGGAGCTCTGCGTAAAACTGCGAGCACACTTGACATAAGGTTTATCCTAACTTCCCAAAACTAAGACAATAGGGTCTTCGGATAACAGACCAAATTTGATGCCTTTTAGTGACATAGGTGTTAAATCACTGTGGTGCTGAAATGCAACTTTGGCGGCGAAAGGGTTAATGCTAGTATCTATGTTCTGTGGCACCTGAATGCAATTTCTCTTTTTAAAGATAATAGACATTTTGATTTGATTTGATTTGATTTGACATCTGTAAATGATGTTACTTGAATCACAGTATAGTGGAAGAACCAATATGAATGGCTTCCATAACAAACTTTGTTTAACCAGCCGCGAGAGAAAGCTGTTAATGCTTTCAGGGCTTTCTGTTTGTTCATGACTTCTTGACTGTCTGTCCATCTGTCTGACTATGTGAACACGATAACGTTTGAACGGAGGGACTTAGGATGCTCAAAGTTTGCATGCGGGTAGGTATTTACGATATCTAGGCCAAGTTCGAAAATAAAGGTCATTAGTCAAAGGTCAAGGTCACTGGAGCCGAAAATGCTGCCGCGCACCTGCTTTTCTCTAGCTGTCAACAGTGCGCGAGCTACAGTTGAGATTCTCTTAATGTTCTCTCTGAGATCCTCACTGGAGCAGGGGTACTGTAAAGTGTAGTAGGTGTAAACTGTTTGATGGGACTTTAGTTTCAAGGATGTTTGTCTGTTTGTTCCTGCAAGGTACACGGGACCCGAAAATGCTGCCGCGCAGATGGTTGATCTGGCATTTTCACGGTCTAGTTTCTTTTGTCTTCAATTTGCTAATTACACATGTTTTTATCCACGCGAGCTCACGAGTACATGGAAAGCCCGTGCCTGTTTTTCTTTAAAGACCCACCAGATCACGTGTCAAAATCACGGGTTTCACGTCTTTCCCCTCTTATAACTGGAAATAAATCTTGTTTTGACCAAGTCTGACTCCCATATCAATGGCCCCAAATTCAAACCGAAACATCAGTTTAAAGAGCAGCCTCAATTTCAAGTTGGGGAAATTTGGGTGTGGGTCACAGCTACCCAGAAAAAACCAAGTGACTTAATCGTGGTGCGTCACTGGGTCTTTAACAACACCAGAGTCAGTCTGACGAGTCATTGAGACGGCAGATGACACTTTATCATGCTCGTGGAAAGGAGATAAAACCAATAAAAAAAGCAATCACCACACAGTGCATTCTGATATGAGGGAACAAAGGGGATATCTTGAACATGAACGCATCAGCTACAGCGAGCAGAGTTGTAGGGGACGATGATGGTCAAACCGGTGAAGTGGAGAGGAATAAATCGCCATGGATCATATTATGGATTCTAGGGTTACGACACTGACTAGATAAGGCTTTTATATGTAGTGTGTGGATCCCAACGAGAGAGAGAGGGGGTGGGGGAGAGACGAACAGACAGATAGACAGATAGAAAGACAGATAGAAAGACAGATAGAAAGACATACAGACAGACAGGGACGGAGAGCGACAACGCCAGTGACTGAGAGAAGGGGGGGAGAGAGAGCGCGCGCGCGCGCGAGAGAGAGAGAGAGAGAGAGAGAGAGAGAGAGAGAGAGAGAGAGAGAGAGAGAGAGAGAGATACGAAGAGAGAGAGAGAGAGAGAGAGAGAGAGAGAGAGAGAGAGAGAGAGAGAGAGAGAGAGAGAGAGAGAGAGAGACAGAGAGAGAGAGAGAGAGAGAGAGAGACAGAGAGACAGAAAGAAAGATAAAGTAGAGAGAGAGAGAGAGAGAGAGAGAGAGAGAGAGGAGAGAGAGAGAGAGAGAGAGAGAGAGAGAGAGATAGAGAGAGAGAGAGAGAGAGACAGAGGACAGACAGAGAGAAAGAAGAGACATGGAGATCGAGAGAGAGAGAGAGAGAGAGAGAGAGAGAGAGAGAGAGAGAGAGAGATACAGAGAGAAAGAAAGGGAGAGAGGGGTAGAGAGAGAGAGAGAAACAGAGACAGAGAGAGACATACAGAGACACACAGAGAGATATATTTAAGAAAAGGGAAAGAGCGCGGCTTTTCATCCCACTTCCTACACGCCTTGCAGGCCTAGTAGGCCCCCTAAGACTCCAGTGCAGCCTACAATAAATGTCCTCCATTCATACACTACTCACAAAAAGTTAAGGATCACTATGAGAAAACAGGTGCGCAATAAACTCCGTTCGCTCCTGTTATTTTTTTCTCAGTCAAGCCAAATTGTTATGAATTCTTGTTCAGCTGTAAGTGGGCGATGTTGTGTTAGTGGAAACATTGCACGTGATTCTCTATTACTGAGCTTGGCAGCAAAAGAAAAAGCGGAAACTTGCGAAAAAGGACCTTGTTTTGGATCGTTCTGCATGAACACATTGCACAAGAGATGGAAAAACCATTATGCACGTGCAAGCACTGCTGTTTATGTGTGAGATGCTGTCTCTTGCTTGGCTTTATAAGAAGACATACCACCAGTATTAGGCCTGATTTGACAATGCCTCCACGACGAAAATTGAGCGAGTTGGATAGGGGACGAGCTGTTGATGGTTTCCAAGATGGTGTTCCCAAGCGAGAAGTGGCCAGGCGACTTCAGGTGTCCAGGTCATTGTCAGACTGATTCAACGCTTC
>CM065689.1:57530488-57535488 GCA_017654935.2 Phymorhynchus buccinoides | reverse complement strand
ACCCCACGTGTTCAGTTATAAGGGTTACGGAGAAACCTTTTGGAACTGTGAAAAATTCGACATTGGTATTTCTTTTCATTGCTCCTTTTTGCATGCTATTATATGCATTTCAGTCTGTGTACGGTGCCTGTGAAGTTTGTGTGAACTACCCCACGTGTTCAGTTATAAGGGTTAAGGAGAAACATTTTGGAACTGTAAAAAATTCGACTTACAGTATTCATCCGCGCTATAGTTTCCTCATCTCAATGAACGGTAGAACGGGAACATGATGTCTGCAGTTTACCGAATCCCTTCTAAAAATATGTCTGGACCCCAAACGGCCCTAAACCCAAATCGAATGTGTTGTACTGTCTCCGGTGAAAAGACTGGAACTACCCTGAATGATGTCTAGCCTATCGTACGATCGAGAGCTGTGCTCTGATGTCCCATTGAAAGGACTGTTACATGAATAGAAGCTTAAGAGAAGACTGAAAGCCTTTCGAGTAGTCCGAGAGTGAAGTAGATGTCTGTAACATCATAACATTGCTTTTTACTCTCGTCTGTTATCAGAAGTTCATTCGCCGCGTGCTTATGTATGTGGTCAAAACGATTTTCCCCTCCTCGACAGAACGTTTATGTCAAAAAGGGATGATGAAGAAATCAAGTCCCGCTTTCGTGGAAGACTCTTAAGCCTTAATCGAAATCAAAAGCTTGTTACTCAAAGTTCCGTAGGAACACAATCAGCCAGAAACGCGACTTCAACTCGGCATAGTTGAGGTCTGGAAGGGGGGAAGGAAGGTGGAGGGTCTTATAATGATGGTTTTATTGAACCCTCTGCTTTCTTTGGTGACTTTACTATGGCCGGATACTGATGTGGAGCATGCGCCGAGAAGGGGGAGAGAGAGAGAGAGAGAGAGAGAGAGAGAGAGAGAGAGAGAGAGAGAGAGAGAGAGAGAGAGAGAGAGAGAGAGAGAGAGAGAGAGAGAGCTGTGGGGTTTAGTTGAGAAGTCATTAGTGACTGTGCTCTTCGATCGGACGACTGAATTTGGGTTGGCTCTTGACAGAGCGAACCCTCTGAAATGTCCTTTTGAGCTGTACGCGGCAATGGTAGATGTCCTTCGCACTCCCCACCCCCACCCCACTCCCCTCTGTTTCCTCCACTGTTTTTCATGTCCACCTTTCCCGTTCATCTTCTTAAGTATCTCAATTTAACACACACACACACACACACACACACACACACACACACACACACACACACACACACACACAAACAAACAAACAAACACACCATGGGGATACCCTGGTGATTCTTCGTACAAATAGTTCCCTCATCTTCTGGAAGTTATGTGCTTATAATTTCCTCTAATCTGTCACTCTCTTTGACTCTGCCTTTTCCCTTTATTTACTGTCATCTACCATCTTTCGGCATTACTCTGGTCCATTCTTCTACCTTATTTTCCTTTTCATGTTACATAGATTTTCTCTCCAGCCAAAGACGGCCGGACATGCTGAGCCTAACTATTTCTCAGTTAGGCGCATAACGGCAGCATGACGCATCTGCGCTCATAATTGACAGGAAACTGTCTGAGCGACCGACGAAGAAGAAAACGCAGTAAAGTTACAAACTTGATCAATCAGATGGAATACTATGAAGAGCAGGCAAGCCGGTAACGTCTATTTCATTGTCCTCTCAACAAAACTGCTTCTGACTATTTGATTGGTCCGAAAGAGCAACTGAATGTTTGATCGATGGTTTACACGGCTTTTACGAATATACCCTTATCGAGATAAAGACATTTACCGACTAAATTATTTTTCCAAGCCGTTACAGACGTATGAATGTTGGGAACGAAGTCAATAACGTCTGTGATGTATTTATTGTAGCCGAGCAGCTTCGGCAACGACAAGTAGAACAAGGGCGTCGCCGAGCGGCAGACATGTCCGTCACCAGCAATGCCACGCACTTGCGACACCCTGTAGAGTGTCACATCCTGACACAAAATTGGAAGGGATTATGTCTTCTAGTTCACGAGATACAGCTTGAAGAAGAAACATATAGCGCAAAGAAGGAAATTTCGGTTTTCAAGGTCACACTTCAAGGTCAAGGTCAGCATGGTGATAATGTATGCTCGGATGTTTTCTTCTCTAGGGTATACAGTACCATGCACAATCTGAAGCGCTTCTGTCAAGTACAAATGTGGAAAATATGGCTTAAAACCCAATTTGTAGACCCCTACCACTTTCAAGGCCTACCGATCTCCCGAACCGTGACCTTGACCTTGATCGGCATGCCACCATCAGAACGGGCATACGCCAAAGTACACCCATGCCAAATTTGAAGACTCTATCACCAACGATGTGGGAGTTATGGCCCCTTAAAGATGTTTGGTTTTCAAGATCGTACGCCAAGGTCAAGGTCACGACGGCAAAATGGTTTGCGCAGATGCCTTCCTCTCATGGTGACACACCAGCACACAAAATTTGACGCCGATTCTGGCAACCCATTCGAAAGATATCCTTGGGACAGACAGAAGGAGAAAAAATGACCCTCAGATTTTCACACTCCAGTGATCTTTTTGACCTTGACCTTGACCGTGATCGGTATGCCATCATCAGAACGGGCATAAGCCAAACCACCTTCATACCAAGTTTCAACATCCTATGTCGATCGGTGCCCAAGATATGGCTAAAAATAGATTTTCGGTTTTCAAGGTCATACGTCAAGGTGAAGGTCACGACGGCAAAATGATTTGTGCGGATCTCTTTCTATTAAGGTGGCACACCTCCACACAAAATGTGAAGCGATTCTGCCAACCTATTCGAAAGATATCCTTGGGACAGACAGAAGGAGAAAAAATGACCCTCCGATTTTCAGGCCGCAGCGATCTTTTTGACCTTGACCTTGACCTTGATCGGTATGCCATCATCAGAACGGGCATAAGCCAAACCACCTTCATACCAAGTTTCAACATCCTATGTTGATCGGTGCCCGAGATATGGCTAAAAATAGATTTTCGGTTTTCAAGGTCGTACGTCAAGGTCAAGGTCACGACGGCAAAATGGTTTGCGCGGATCTCTTCCTATTAATGTGGCACACCTCCACACAAAATTTGACGCGATTCGGTCAAGCAGTTCGGGAGATATCCTTGGGACAGACAGACAGAAAAAAAACAAAAAAACAAAAAAAACAAAAAAAACATACAAACCAGCCCATCGCAAAGTCCGATCACCTAAGGTGACGGACAATAAACCTGACCCCTTCTCACCTTCCTCCCTTTTTCTCCCTTTCTTTCTTTCTTATGCCGAATCCCAGACCTGCCTACCCTATGGTTTGACCATAGAAAACTGCATACTTGTTGCCAAACTACTCAACTATATTGTTGGGAGTGTGCTGACTACTCTTTGATGGAAATGAAAAATGACTGTGAAAAGCAAATCTCCCGATTAGATGGACAGTTAATGAACCACTAACTAAGCCATGATGAGTGTTGGCTTTGTTCTGAGAGAAGAAAAAGCACCCACATGGCCTCTAGCATCTGTCTTCTTATGCATCATGTCATGGCGGTTAATTTACAAAATGTCACACCATTGTCACATATGTCATTTATGTGACTAAGTGAAGCAAAAGACTTTGACCTCAAACTACACATTTTGCTTTAAAACTACTCATTTTGAAGTTGCAACTACTCATTTTGAAGCTGAAACTACTCATTGTGAAGTTAAAACTACTCGTTTTGAAGTTGAAACTACTCATTTTGAAGCTGAAACTACTAATTTTTAAGTTGAAACTACTCATTTTGAAGTTGAAACTACTCATTTTGAAGATGAAATCACTCATTTTGAAGTTGCAGCTACTCCTTTTGAAGTTGAAACTACTCATTTTGAAGTTGAAACTACTCATTTTGAAGTTGCAACTACTCCTTTTGAAGTTGAAACGACTCATTTTGAAGTTGAAACTGCTCCTTTTGAAGTTGAAACTACTCATTTTTAAGCTGAAACTACTCATTTCGAAGTTGAAACTACTCATTTTGAAGTTAACACTACTCATTTTGAAGTTGCAACTACTCATTTTGTAAGTTGAAAGTACTCATTTTTATGTTAAAACTACTCATTTTGAAGTTGAAACTACTCATTTGGAAGTTGCAACTACTCATTTGGAAGTTGAAACTACTCATTTTGAAGCTGAAACTACTCATTTCGAGTGTAGACGGTAGGTAGGTCTGGAATCCCCTTTTGCTCTTTACCATCTACCTTCCCAACTGTGTGCCACTTGCAGGGATTGTCATGACGCGTGGCATGACAAAGAGAGGCACAAATGATGCCGCTCAAATCCAGTTGAGAAGAATGAGAGAGAGAGAGAGAGAGAGAGAGAGAGAGAGAGAGAGAGAGAGAGAGAGAGAGAGAGAGAGAGAGAGAGAGAGAGAGAGAGAGAGGGAGAGAGAGAGAGAGAGAGAGGGAGAGAGAGAGAGAGAGGGAGAGAGAGAGAGAGAGAGAGAGAGGGAGAGAGAGAGAGAGAGAGAGAGACAGACAGACAGACAGAGAGAGAGAGACAGACACTGGACACTGGACACTGGACACTGGACACTGGAAAACTTTATTTGACAAGGATAAAGATTTTAGGCGATGCCTATTCTTACAATCTGTCCTTGGATAAAAGAAAAACAAATTTAAGAAACAAAAAACATTTGTAAACATATTCTCTCTCTCTCTCATACACACATACATTGTTTATACATACCTATAAAAAAAATGCTGTTTACAAAAGATTTAAAAAAAAAAAAAAAAAAAAAAAACAAAACAAAAAAACATTGTGAAACAAATAATTGATGACAAGTAGGAGGTGAAAGCAACATCAATCCAAACACATTTAACAAGCAGTTTAAAGGCAAACAAATAAACAAAGCATAAAACGGAGATGTAAACAATCAATTGACATATACCATGCATATCACATGTAGGTGTACACAAGGCAATACAGTTATACAGTGTGCGTTCAAAATGACACAAGATTTAAGCAG
>CM065689.1:57515488-57520488 GCA_017654935.2 Phymorhynchus buccinoides | reverse complement strand
ATCTCTGTATGGTATGTTACTTTCGATCTTTTCTTTGTCTATCCCTCCTATGATTCTGACACGCCGCTGACCAAAATGCTTTGTTTTTGCATGAGAAATTGTAGTTTTTAAACTATAAACTATATTCGTGTTTATTTGATTACGTTTATTTTCAACCTTTTTTCTGCTATTATATCGATTTGTTATAAAAAGGAGTTTGATGAACTTTGTTAGGTTTGTGGGGGTTTTTACAAGAAAGGACCCGTTTAAATTATTTAAAAGAATCGTTCGAATTCAGTCATTTTAATTAAAACCAATAGCGTTCTCCCTGTGACTAGTGGAATAGTAGCACACAGCCATTCAGGTCTAAGAGACCATGCATGTCTAAATAGACGATTTTCGGAAGAAAAACACTAGGGGAGAGCACTTCGTGAAAATTAGAGCTGCTTACCTCCATTACTCGGTCAAATACCATAGCAACAATGCAACAATGGCGTCGAAGCTTGAAACCGCAGGATGCGAGTCAGCGACTTGCAAACATTTTTTTAGAAAAATGAGGGGTGGCCAGTGGCCACAAACTGATAGTATTTGCAAAATGTGACGTAAAAATATAAATTACATCAATTTTTGAATGACGCACGGTGTTCTAAGTGATGTAAGTCTATTCAAACACACGAGGCGAGAGTTGGGGATCTACCTAATGGTAGAGTAACTTCCCCTGTTTGACCGATAAAAGTAGGCAAGATCACTCCCACACACCATGAAATTACTCCCCTTAATTATTTCTGAACAATTCCTATTGCCTCGTGATGGACCAGTTCAGCACGCGTTTTCTCCCATCGTTTCATGCTCATGGTGATAGCTTCGAAGAGTCTTTGTGTGTTCGACTTAAAAACAACAACAACAACAACACACACACACACACACACACACTCTCTCACACACACACACACACACACACACACACACACACACACACACACACACACACGTTAAGAATGAATTGTTTGTCTTGGTGCTGAGTGCACTCACTGTGCTATTAGTGTTCAGTTTATCTCTTGCTCTTTGCTTCCTAAACCCTTCTGGTCGGAGCCTATGTCACGTTATCCAAAAAATGAAAAACAACCCAAAGCGAAACACTTCGATCCCATGATTGCCTTATCTTCATATCACTTTACAGAGTGTGCTGGGGGGTTTTGCTTGTGGCTCAAGCCACAAACCTATAACTCACTTTGTCGGTGGGTCGGTCTGTCGGTCTGTCGTTCCAAAATTGTCGCACATTTTGACAAAATTGTCGCACTTCAAATCGAGGCTACACTTCTGGCCGCTCTTTAAAATGATGTATTTTAAAAGCGTACAAAATAATAAACATATGTAATACAGACACTACAACAGACACGACGAGTATGCGGTGCTTCTTTTGATGAGTATAAGTAGGATACATAGTTTTAAATGTTTTCCAAAAGATATAAAAAGTTACGAAATGGTGCAGAGATAACATTCTGGGCCTGTATTCACATTGAGATAGCATGAGACTTAGCATCATGCTAACTTAGAAGCTCTTCCAAAAGTCCTATTAAATCCTATAGGACATTGGAAGAGCTTCTAAGTTAGCATGATGCTAAGTCTCATGCTATCTCAATGTGAATACAGGCCCTGGTTTACAGATTAAAATTATTGAAAATCCAGGGGAGGTAACTCATGATTGGAGTGGTAAAAATAGACCGCGTGCCACAAACTATTGCGATTTCGCGCTTGTTTTAACGTTATCTTTCAATTGCATCGATATAGCATTTCCACTTATTTCTTTGGTTTCTGCCCATTTTCTACATAGATCGGCTGATTGACAGGCATACGTATATCGCGCATTATAATTATTATAGTGCCATTCTCTGTTTTGTGTTCAGTTGTTCGTACCAATCTGTCTGATAGCACGATGAGAATCGTGCGTGGTTAAGACTTGCTGCCTCGCCTTGGCGTGAGGTTGTGTCAGACCAGTCCACATAAGCTAGAACACCAAGGCTACATCAAAATGTTGTTATGTTCTGCATGGTTTTGTGTGCGGGGATTGTCTTAAGCCACGACAAGCTCCTAGCATAACATCGTCAGTCTAAAATCCTCCGAAGTCGGAGTGTGGCTGCCCACGTAGCGGGGTAATAAAAACAACCGATCAAACACGTAATAATGTTCTCATCCCTAGCTGGTGCATTTGTGCCTTAGTGTTCGAGCGCTTCGGCTGTTGGGATGATCCCTGGAGTCTTTAAGCCAGGGTAAAACAATAGCAACAACAGACTATCTGCCAATTGTCTCTCAAGCAAAGATAACATTCTTTAGTGATGTACTACTAGGCACAAGGGGTTTTCATTTGCCGCAGTTTTTCTCTAGTAATCTGTTTGTCAGTTTGTCACGCGGCGTAAAAACAACTAAGTTAAAAGAACTGTGTTGAATTTTTGAGTAAGGCCGGGTTCACATTAGACGCGCAAGTTCCGTACATAAAACCCTAAATAAGTGGAAGAAAGAAGGATAAAAGGTCACGCATAATGGGGAAATTCGGACACATGCGCAAATCTTTTCCCTTCTTTGTTTCACTGATTTATGGATTGCGCACGGGTTTCCGCATGGCATATCCGCTTATGTGTGTACACGGCCTAAGAATCAATAATTATGTGCGTAGAGCTAAGCGCAAATACTGGTCAAGGGCAAAGAGGGGAGAGGGACGTGGGAAAAACGAACCCATTGGAAGACAGTAACACAGACAGAGAGGGGCCGAATGCGTGTTGAATTTCTACTGATGATTCCAGATTGGGTAATAATGTCCCCAAACTTCCTCTGGATAGCTGCAAGAGAGCGGTGCATGTTGGATCGATTTCAATTTCAACGTTGTTGTTGTTGTTCAGCTTCACACTCTCTTTACTATCAATCAAAAAGACAACATTATTGATCAGCTTCACACTCTCTTTACTATCAATTACAAAAGACAACAATATTGTTCAGCTTCACACTCTCTTTACTATCAATCAAAAAGACAACAATATTGATCAGCTTCACACTCTCTCTTTACTATCAATCAAAAAAGACAACATTATTGTTCAGCTTCACACACTCTCTTTACTATCAATCAAAAAGACAACAATATTGATCAGCTTCACACTCTCTTTACTATCAATCAAAAAGACAACAATATTGATCAGCTTCACACTCTCTTTTACTATCAATCAAAAAAGACAACAATATTGATCAGCTTCACACTCTCTTTACTATCAATCAAAAAAGACAACAATATTGATCAGCTTCACACTCTCTTTACTATCAATCAAACAGACAACGATATTGATCAGCTTCACACTCTCTTTACTATCAATCAAACAGACAACGATATTGATCAGCTTCACACTCTCTTTACTATCAATCAAAAAGACAACAATATTGATCAGCTTCACACTCTCTTTACTATCAATCAAAACAAAACATTTTTGATCAGCTTCACACTCTCTTTACTGTCAATATAAAAAAAAGACAACAATATTGATCAGCTTCACACTCTCTTTACTATCAATCAAAACAGAACATTTTTGATCAGCTTCACACTCTCTTTACTGTCAATGAAAAAAGACAACAATATTGATCAGCTTCACACTCTTTATTGTTTTAATGGTGCTATTGGGATCGGCCTAATCTCAGGGCAGCTAGTCTGATCGATTCCTGGGCGTGCAATCACCAGTGCGTCTTAAACAGTTAAAACGAGTAGTAGTTTGCAAATTAGGCTAAGCAGCCAATCGTTTTAGGAATTTAGGCCGTGTACACACATAAGCGGATATTCCATGCGGAAACCCGTGGGCAATCCATAAATAAGTGAAACAAAGAAGGGAAAAGATTTGCGCAAGTGTCCGAATTTCCCCTATATGCGTAAACTTGTATTCTTCTTTCTTCCACTTATTTAGGGTTTTCCGTACGGAACTTACGCGTCTAATGTGAACGCGGCCTTAGTCTAGTTTATACACTACTACTACTACTACTACCCGTGTTGACTGTCTAAGACAGCACTCGTGGTTACACGCCCTGGAGATCAGTTATCAAGATAAGGTGACATGCGTTTCCTTCCGCGGTAAGAGGGCTATTACAGAAATGTAGACGGTTCTGTGTCAGCATCAGTGTGGCCGGTATTGAGTCCTTTCCCTCTGTCTCTATAGGTGTCTGCCTGTCTTTGTCTGTCTGTCTCTCACTCTGTCTGTGTCTATCACTGTCTCTCTGTCTCTCTGTCTCTCTCTCTCTCTCTCTCTCTCTCTCAGTCTCTCTCTCTCTCTCTCTCTCTCTCTCTCTCTCTCTCTCTCTCTCTCTCTCTCTCTCTCTCTCTCTCTCTCTCTGTCTCTCTCTCAGCCCACAGGGCTGGGTGTAAAAATGTATGTATACTTATCTCATTGCCCTGTAAAAATAAAATTTCGTTCGTTCTCTGTGCGTCTATCTTTGTCTCTGTCTCTGTCTCTCTGTTTCTGTCTCTGTCTCCCTGTCTCTCTGTTTCTCTCTCTCTCTCTCTCTCTCTCTCTCTCTCTCTCTCTCTCTCTCTCTCTCTCTCTCTCTCTCTCTCTCTCTCTCTCTCTCTCTCTCTCTCTCTCTCTCTCTCTCTCTCTCTCTCTCTCTCTCTCTCTCTCTCCCCCCCAAAAAAAAATCTCTAGATTTCGCATATAATATCTCCACTTCTCCTTGACCAGACTGAAGATGCACAAAGTCAAAAAAAAACAAATCAAAAGGAAATAAAGAGAAACAAAGATAGGGGGGGAAAGAATCACGGAAGAAAGGTGAGTGCTGGGGACAGAAGACAGAGGGATGTTTGTGAACGGAGGGGAAAGGGAAAAGTAAGGGGACAGTTGGGACATTGATTTTTACCCCCCTTCCTCCTCCCCCTCCCTATGATGCTGTTCAGTGACAGTCGTATAGCAGTAGGGTACCCTCTGTCCTACCTTAAAGGGCCACCCTGACGGATGAGTTTTTGCTAGAAACACGTCGAAATCACCATGAAAACA
>CM065689.1:57507988-57510488 GCA_017654935.2 Phymorhynchus buccinoides | reverse complement strand
TCTTCTTTTTCTCTAACACCCTCACACATGGAGACTGGTCTTCACAATGTAATGAGGTTGTTCTCTTTCCATGGTCCTCGCAGACTCTCAGACCCGTGACAGGAAAGTGATTTGAATATTCATGGACGTCCGTCTGCTCGGTTCATGGAATAATTCGCAGCTGTAACCTCCAGGCCTTCTCTACCCCCAGCTTTCATCTTCTTCTTCTTCTTCTTCTTATCTCAGACCCTCAGACTCTTCTCAAGACGATTGTGCTGTGGAATGGACGCGAAACTGCAGAGACAGAGGCGTCCATTTAGACAGAATAATATAATACTTCAGAGTCAATGTAAATTGGCATTTTGAAATTCGTCGTCTCCATCTTTTAAGTAAGTCTTTTCCTTTCTATTCTGGCTTTGTTAATATTGTTTTTAGCTTAATGTAATTTCTCAAAATTCGGCTGGTTTCTTTTGTAGGTTTGTGACAACGAGCTTATTCTGTAAATGTTTCATCCATTGTTTTTATACCATGTCTGTGTGCCTGGCAACGATGCTTCGTGCAGTACTTCTAATCTTACCCTCGTTTTTTCTTTTTTCTGCTACAGTGTATTTGTGTCCCACCCAAGAAGACAATTGATGGTGCCAGTACAAATCTTACAATTTTCAACCCCACCCCACCCTCTCTCTCTCTCTCTCTCTCTCTCTCTCTCTCTCTCTCTCTCTCTCTCTCTCTCTCTCTCTCTCTCTCTCTCTCTCTCTCTCTCTCTCTCTCTCTCTCTCTCTCTCTCTCTCCTTCTTTATTTCTTTCTCATTCCCTATCTTTCTTTCCCCCTCTGTGTGTGTGTTTGTGTATGTGCATGTAAATATGCGTGTATGTGCATGTAAATATGCGTGCATGTGTCTCCGCCTGCGCGCGCCACTCTGGGTTTTTAGAGCCCTCGGAACCCCTGCTAGACTGTTCTCTTCTTCCCATCACTTTGTTTGCTTAATCCTTTCATTTAAGTTCAATGATAAACAGAGAAAGAGAGGAAAGAAGAAGGAACGGGTTTGAAAGGAATATTGTCTTTGTACTCATTTCTGTGGTTATTGAGCTTGCTCCACAATCAGTCAATGTCTTTGAAAGCTTCACTTGCTTACCTCACATTGCACGTTCACTTCATGAACCCACGGAAGCAAAACCGAAACCTCTGATGGTCTCTTTCTTCTTCTTCTTCTTCTTCTTCTTCTTCTTCTTCTTCTCTTCTTCTTCTTCTTCTTCGTCGTCGTCGTCGTCGTCGTCGTCGTCGTCGTCTTCTTCTTCTTTTCTTCTTCTTCTTCTTCTTCTTCTTCTTCTTCTTCTTCTTCTTCTTCTTCTTCTTCTTCTTCTTCTTCTTCTTCTTTTTTCTTTTTTTCTTTTTCATTTTGTCTTTCTTTATTCTTGTTCTTCTCCTCCTCCTCCTCTTCTTCTTCTTCTTTTTGCCCTCCTCCTCATCCTTCTTCTTTTTCTTTTTCTTCTATTCCTCCTCCTTTTCCTCCTCCTCCTCTTCTGCTTCTTTGTCTTCTTCTTCTTCTTCTTCTTCTTCTTCTTCTTCTTCTTCTTCAAGTTCCTCTAGTTCTTTTTCATCTTCTTCTTTTATTCCTCATCCTTTTTCTTCTTCTTCTTCTCCTTCTCTCCCTCCTCCTTCTCCCCCTCCTCATTCTTCTTCTTCTTCTCTTTCTTCTATTTCTTCTTCCTCCTCGTCCTCCTTCTTCTTCTCCTCTTCCTCCTCGTCCTCCTTCTTCTTCTTCTCTTCTTACAACTCCTACTCCTGCTACTGTAGTACGACATTAAGACCACTCGTTCATTCCCCGGCTCAGGTCCTCTTTTTCCAGCAAGGGCTCTTCGGAGTTGTCTTCATTTATCCTTGTTGTGACCTCCCTTTTTATCAATGACGACGTTGTGGAGAAGAAAACACTAACTAGAAGAGGAGACAGGAAGACGGGGAAATTGGCGGGGGAGGGGTGGGGTATGGTACACCAAAAGGGTGTGGATAAGTACAGAGGGAGGGGTGGGGAAGATACCAATGGATGCTGTTGGAAACGCAGTTAACTTGTCTGTACTGTTTTGCTTAGTGTGCCTGTTTGTCTGTCTTATTGCCCCCATCTCTGTCTGCTTGTCTGTCTGTCTGTCTGACAATCTGTCTGTCTGTCTGTCTATCTGTCTGTCTGTCTGTCTATCTATCTGTCTTTCTCTGTCTCTGTCTTCTTCTTTTTATCTATCTATCTATCTCTCTCTCTCTCTCTCTCTCTCTCTCTCTCTCTCTCTCTTTCTCTCCCTCTCTCTCTCTCTCTCTCTCTCTCTCTCTCTCTCTCTCTCTCTCTCTCTCTCTCTCTCTCTCTCTCTCTCTCTCTCTCTCTCTCTCTCTCTCTCTCTCTCTCTCTCTCTCTGCCTGTGAGAATCAAACTCAAAGTCTTAGAAGGAAGACATCCCCCGTGTGGATACCGGGAGGTCTTTTGTACAAATAGTTCCCCCACCTTCTGGACGTTATGTGCTTGTAACTTCC